>CM075173.1:169284508-169913383 GCA_037576465.1 Parascaris univalens
AGTGGCAAAAAGTAAGCAAGTGAAATGCAGACAACGTAATGACCACTTTCGTGCAAATTATAGTGAGTTTAGAGTTGTATCGTTGCATTAGAAATAAATACGCCGATGTGAGAGTGTTTTTACATAGCGATGAGATGGACAAAAAAAGAATTGATGCAATAGCTCATTAAGGATGCAAATATGTCACCTTTCGCTGAAAATATTCCTGAAGCTTTGATCATAATTCACATGGTGCTATGCGAAGGTGAAAAATTCAGCAAATGCTCAAAATATCGATCAGCTAGGCTATTAAATGCCCTTACTTCTGCTTCATCCAATCCATTTATATATGCTTCAGCGTACTTGTATATACATATATATATATATATATATATATATATATATATATATGAAGACATTTGCTTATGGTGTTTAATATAAATATCAGTAGTTTCAAACAAACTCCTAAACGAACAAATGAGTAATTAACAGTGTGCAAGCTTATAAGCTTGGCTGTCACAGATCAGAAAGGCAATAATCATTCCATAAAACTGGAGCTCATTTTAGCGGGACGCTGACATGAATGCACATTCGCGAATATTGGCAACTGCAGTTAGCAGAGATCCTGAACTTCGAAGAGTCATGCAGTTGGCTCACGAGTACTCGACATGAGGTGACACTGAGAATTTGAGATAACAAATAAATTTATGCCTCCTGATACTCCGTATTCTTAATCACCAAACATAAATAAAGTGGTAGCTAGGAACTTCTCGAAGTTGGGAGATTACTTTTTTCGCAACAGATTTTTCCGAAAACATTCCCAGGCAAAATCTAAGGAAATGCTTTTCGGTAGGCGACTGCCAGCTAGTTGCAAATAAAAAAAGCAACAAATAACACATTTTCGTGTCAGGTAATGCACGAATGGAAATCGTTGAAGCATTTGCATTATTCACTATATAGAATGAGCATAATCGTGTGGAGAATCCTAATCGCATTTATACATGTTGCAAGCGATAAGTCATATGCTGACAATCCTCTTTGCACGAATCGCATCTATCGCTGACGGATACTTGAAGTGATTTTAAGTTAGCGTGATACAACACCAATTTCGATTAGTGTCAACGATGTTCATATATTACTGCAGACCTATCTACATATTATGTAACTGTTCGAGAGAAGGATCGACTTGATCGTTTGTCGGAAATCCACAAACTTGCATAGACGAAAATCCGATTCTGGAGAGAGGAGAAAGGAGAATAAAACATAATGAGGTTTTCTCGATATCGATTTGCTGCGAAAAAACCTTCAAAAGCGCGAGAGAGTGAAATTATTGGTGGTAACACATATTGTCATCATATTCGCACTCGACAACACTAAAAAACAACTGGAACAACTTTTGGAAATTAGTTATTTTATTATATTCTCTTAATATTCGAATACATTTTAAATTTGAAAGTAAAATCCAATCTATCTGAACTAATTGTTTAATCGAAGAAATCATTTGCTCAAATTACAAAAAATAGTGCTAAGCTCTCTAAAGTAGGGTTTCATTTAAGCAATAAGAATATCCCATAGAAATGATTAATTCCACAAATTAGCCAAAAATCCAGAAAATAGACTGAATAGAATTTCGAGTGAGTTAGTAGCAAGATCTGAAAAGGTCAGAAAATAAACTGAATAGAATTTCAAGTAAGTTAGTACCAAGATCTGAAAAGGTCAGAAAATAAATTGAATAGAATTTCAAGTGAGTTAGTACCAAGATCTGAAAAGGTCAGAAAATAAACTGAATAGAATTTCAAGTAAGTTAGTACCAAGATCTGAAAAGGTCAGAAAATAAATTGAATAGAATTTCAAGTGAGTTAGTACCAAGATCTGAAAAGGTCAGAAAATAAATTGAATAGAATTTCAAGTGAGTTAGTACCAAGATCTGAAAAGGTCAAAAAATAAATTGAATAGAATTTCAAGTGAGTTAGCACCAAGATCTGAAAAGGTCAGAAAATAAATTGAATAGAATTTCAAGTGATTCAGTAACAAGATCTGAAAAAGGATCTGAAAAGAGTTCCAATTATGTTTTTTTTTGTAAATGATGATTGCTTTTACCTGGTTTTTTCACCTTTTTGGGATATATAATTCATTCGATATCGTTTAAGAAATTCATTTAAAAGATTGGATAGCATTTTTTAAACATATGATGAATAGAATATTCAACAAATTATATTTGAATACCTCTGAAACTTTAAAAATTCATTCGAATGTTTGAATAAGTGAAAATGAAAGCGACAATCTTCTATACTAATAACGACGAAAATCTATGGGGACGATATAGTGCGCAAGAAACGCCTAATGCACCACACTACCCGTAAACAAACTCAACCAAGTCGTGTCATCTTTCTAAGAGCTTTTGTATGTGTTTGTCGGTCAGTGTACTTATCTATATAAAGACGACAAACTTAAGCGAAGAAATTCGACTATACGTTTTGTGGATCGAATCTATGATTATTGTTTCTTAAAGATTTATTCTCTTTTGCTATTATTAGTGCTGAATAATATACTAAAACGACTTGCAACTCACTGAAGTTTTTCGAAAGTTTATCATATAGCGTTAAATTAAGAATAAAATCGTATCTCCCCTCATCAACATTATATAGCGCTAGCGATTGAGGAATACGAATATCAGATCAACCGTCGTAGAATGGTAAGAGACTTGATGGAGCAAACCCGTATAGCCTCCATTTTTCCAGTGATGAAAGAATAAGCATACGAGATTTATTCCTATCAGCCATCAGCCCAGTTATGTATAGGAATTTCAAAAAGCGACTATCAAATGAGGAGAGATTCCGAGATAAGCGATGCATGCTGTATTATAAAATTAAGTTTTCACTGGGTCGAAAATTGAGCTATGAAAAAACAAAAAAACTTCAGGAAGCTTCCTCCCCCTCAAAATCCGCTCATCTCTCTCCGTTCATTAAGAGCATTTTTAATTCAATGAATTTTGATAATTAGCATCAACAAAAGCAATTCACCTAAAAAACCGATGCATAGTGTTACTTGAAACTAATCTAATGCAATAAAAACGTCAATTGCGAAGTATTCTATAGACCACAAAATTGTAATATGAAAGGAGCAGTGATAAAGGACTGAATAAATCGATCGGAGATGCCAGCCATCGCGTCGATCAATGTGTCATTGTGGTCACAATAAATATGAAACAATAGATAGTTTTATAATGAATATAGTATGAAATAATAATATAACATAAACTGCTCATAGCAATCCCGAGTATGACATTTTTCGTTGCTCCTTGTTTCTTCACCTTTTCCCAAATCCATTTCCCCTCTATCCTCGGACCCTTCTCCTCCCTAATATACAGAAATCGTTGAGAAATAACGAAGTGCAAATTACAACCAATTTCGCTTCGCTAAAGATTATTTTACTTCAGTAGCAGTTATAATTTAAGGAGAAATTCAAATATATTGGAAGCCACCAGAATTTCCAAATTGTTAGCATCGGCTATACGAAAGCATTCTTCGCATACGCTAACGTACGCAGCGCAAATTTTAAACTCATATGAATATTTTAGAATAACGAATATTAAATGAGAAGGAAAAAAAACGAATTAAATTTCACTTAATAACAAAATCGAATCAGTGGATAAATTGAAATTTCTCATCGAATAAACTGATTACTTGATAGGAAGATAATGCGGCCTTATTTACGCCAGTGATTCATAACTTCTCTCCGTGATAAAACGAAAATAATATCAAATTCACCATATTTCCTAAGGGGTTATTTGACAACTGTCAATGATAATTTTTAAGAAAGCTGAGAAAATGTGAATAAAATTAACTAAACTTAGGAAGTACTGATGAGAACATCACTTATGAGTAAGTTGATAAGTAATTAGAGAATTTGGGAATTATAGACAATTAGAAATATCTCAACCTTATGAGATAAAGTTTCATAGACAGCATATTAACGAACGTTTTTCTAGATAAACGCAACTATTCGGATGCGCTTCATAATCCTTTAAGTGCTACCTCTTTGAAAAATAACGATAAATGAGCATAAAAGCATCACATTATCCTCCACGCTCTAACTTTTATTATTGCAGTAATTAATTTGCTTATATAAACGGTGAAAATTTAAGCGATATTCAACTCGAGTAATTCCCTCATTTGAATAATAGTAATCGTAATATGAAGTATTCTTAAACTAAGGCAATAGTTATATTGCAAATTTATTGCAAAAAATACTCGAGTTTGAATAAACTGAGAAGACTAAAATATATACAACTTTTTTGATGAAAGCATATTTCGCAGACCTTCGAAGCATAATTTTTAATAGCAGGACATTCTAGGAGACCATTTATTTACTCATTTCTGAAGCACTCTATCGATTTGGTTCACTTACGAGCATCATAGGTCCCATTAGTTCGGGATTAATGAAAGGCACGAGTTAAAACTTCATTAAATGTCCTTAAAGCGTACGAATCACCGCCGTTGTGAATGGATCTCAACGGTTCTGTTGTTCTTGATTGCTTAGACAATTCTTCTATGGCTCAACATTTAATTTAAGAAATGCCCTCAAAGGTGAGCGAGGATTTTAGTCTTTTTGAGTAATGCATTATTAACTCCTATTAGATAATAGCAGATCATCTATGCTTTTCGCTACATAAACGATGTCATTTTAATAGCCTCTAATGAACAATTACCACAAAAAGTGTTCACAAATATAGAATCGAAATAGCGAAATCGTATAATTTGAAATCCATAAGCATATTCAGCTCCAATTATTGTTTGTTTATCTCCATAAATGATTTAATGACTTACAATCTAATGATACTTGTAATTTTGACAGTCACTTGTTATAGCCAATATAATACTCTTAAATCGTTTGCTACTTCAATTAACTTAAAGCATTTACACGTTCATACCTTATCACGAAAGCAATATGGCGATTCAGTCGTAACAACTAGGGGGTTATAGGAGGAGATCGAGAACGACGAAAAAGGATATGAAAGCTTGAAAAACATATGCAGATGAGTTACATATGAGGAATTACACCGACGGAATAAATAATCACACGTCGTTCATACTGTAATAAGGGGAAAAAACCCATATGAAATGAACATTCAGATAGAAATTCAAACAAAGAGAATCGGATCTGATCGATAATCAATCACCTTAATTGATCTGAAGTCAGTCAATCACCTTAGCTGATCTGGGATCGAACTGGCCTCATTGCATTCAATCAAATATTTTATAGATGATTTAACTAAATAAATAAATTAAAATGAAATTCAAAGACGATTCACGCAGATTGGATGCCTCTCGATGAAGAATGCAGAATAAAAGGTTTTTGCAAAAAAAGCAGATAGAAATTGTGCAATGGAAACGACATAAACGCAACGAAATGAAGTGGAGAAGCATCGAGAAATGATGTTACACACTAATGCATTCATTGCAAATCGATATAACGAATAAAGGTGAGAAAAAGAAATAACTTTAAACGTGTTCCGTTAATTTTGATGGGAATTTTGACGAGGAGGAGGAGGTCATCGAATTCGATGAATCATTCAATACCGGATTTAAACACATTTCAGAGATAATTAACGGTCGTGAAGGCGTAATGTTGACTCGATAAAATGTATGTTTATGATGGTCCAACGATTCGAAAGTATGTGAGATTGAAAAAGTTCAAATTTTTTAAACAAACAACGGACGAAAATGAGTCCTCCGAATGAGGTGTATTTGAGTTTTCATCAATATCTGCCTCAAAATCCGCTCAATATTGCCCCTTTTTTAGGTTAAATGAAAAGCCGTAAACGTCTCACAGATAGAAAGTTAGAAATATTGCATATTTTGCCTATAAACAGATCATCGCATATTGTGAGAAATAGAAAGTAACAAAAAACGATGATAACAAGCGTTCACTTTAATTCAGTTTTATATGATCCACAACAGTCATCATATCCTGAAATTTCATTCTCAATATCGATGGAATTGGAGGAAAAATCCAACGTAATTGACGGAACTTTCCGTTGGAGCTTTTTTGAACAGCGTTTATACTGGATAACTTTATCATTTGCCTTTTCCCTCCATATACGCTCAGCTTTCTCTATTCCTTTAAATAAATACTCTGTATGTAATATAGACTGACTATAAGCTATGAATGTGTTTCCATAGTCAGAAATATAAAAATGTGAAATATAAGCCGATTCCTGAGCATTTGCTGCGTATGAAAGAAATTGTAACTATGATAGATAAGTGTCAAAATGGTTCTCTACTGCATTTCTTTGAGTACAAGAATAAAGCGATTATTGCATTCTTTTATAGACGCCATTAGAACTTTTTAATGATCGCTTTTTAACTGCTCCTATGATAAGAAAACTGAACAACGTAAAAGTGACGAACAATAATGCCGAAATGGATCACTTTCATTGATCAAATTCATAGATTATGCGTATGCAGATCGCATAAATTCTACCCTAAACCTGACGGATCACAATCCATCTTTCCGCATATAAAAGCAGATTGATCGAAATTTCCGATTATCACTTCTCATAATTGAGATTCTTCTTAAAGAAAACGGTTGAACAAAATGATGTGGAATTTATTATTGGAGAGTAGGCAATGGGGAAGACGGGACAGAGAAAGCCGAATCTCTCGTTGAAATTGTCCGGAAGACAAATGAGAATATATACTATCGTATGCGCATTCCATTAAAAATCCATAAGAATCGAATGCAATAGATTCGATGATGGCATCGTTCTTTCGAATGAAACGATCCGATGTTCGATTATGATAATGGAATTTCGCAAAGATTTTCTTTCCACGAAAAAATGTTTCTATTTATTTTACTTAATAACTTAACAAATGCAGATCGATATCGCCATATCAATCCATCATATAGCAGTCGATAAATTTATTGCGTTAACGACTGAAAGTGGAAGATCTAAATAGCGTAAAAATAGCGAAATACTAAAGTAAGATGTAATATACAAATGGCAACAACATAAGAAATGCTACTGCACATTTATCTCAAAGATTGTCCTATACTATAAATATATCTTTTCCCAATTGTAATGCGAATTTATCCACCATTATCCGTAGAGATTGTTGAGGAGAAAAGATTAAAAAAATGAGTGTTCAGTGGAATTTTTAAATGACTTATTCGATACCAACATAAATCGACTTGAATAATCTCCTAGTCACTTTCTATAGAGTTTCTACAAGTAATAATCGAAATTCTTCATATTAACAAAGCGGTCATTGATATTTACTTCAACGTCGACTAATAGTAGCAATGATTAGAATGTTTCATTTCAAACGTATTACTGCTAATCTGAAACTTTACTATATGAGTTTGAGACTCTGAATGAATAAAATGAAAATAGATAATATTTCAACGCAAATTTAAGTATACAAAAGAAATGAGAACTCAAAAATGGCAAATAAAGTGTTGATTTGAAAGTGAAGTGTTTAATTTGTGGTGGGAAATAAATCCATACATCTAAACGTAAAATGTGAAAATATTAGCATAAATAATCCTATCAAAATATACACATTACAGCTTATAAACTATAGAAAATATGAAATATTAAAGAAATAAAGACGAAAATGCATCACCGAAAGAATGAGGTTATAAATGAGGTGACACATTCGGAGGAGCGCACTACATGACGCTCGAACGATCAGCAATTTCGAATGGGATGCCATTATGTGGACAATAGATCGTCAAAAAAAAGACACGAATGTACCCGAAGGTCAAATATGGCCATATTGATCCTTCAAGGACATGAACACACCGAAGACATCTCATCCGAACTACTCTCATATTTCTATTAGCCTTCAAATAATGATCAAATTTCCAATAAGCTGACCTGAAATTGCATCTGCCCATGGATACTTGTCCACATGGATATAAGTATTCCTAAGTTATAACACCACTGTAAACGAATCGTCGTTCAATGAGGTTAGAAATTTTTGCAATTTTTGCACTCTCCGAATTTAATTTCATTAATTTTTCAAATTAATTCCACTCTTAATTGCAACTTTGTGCTTCACATAAATCATATTTGTTTTGATTTCTTATTGGAATATATCATCTCAATACGTTTTGTGACACATGAATTCGATTATTCATAAGTGGAAGTAATGTCTTCATAGGCTAGAAGAGGTACCCTTATGGAATGCAATTGTTAAGCTTAATTTGTCATCTAACAGATATTTTGTGTTCGTTAGATGCAGCTAATAGCTTTTTTCGGCGCCCTAATGCTATTAGCCCCACAAGAATTAATTAATATTCTCGACGCATCGATATTTATTGAGACGCATAAAGAAACTACTTAATAGCACTTTCGTGAGCGCGTTACTGATTCGACTCTACAAATGCAATTGCTTCCTGTAGTTTATTGTTGAATTTGTCTATTGTTTGAGGTTAAAATCCTCTTACGAATAAATAAAGAATAGCATTCGGTGTTTAACTATCGATAAGGATCATACACATCATTCGAGCAACTCACACACTGCATCACTTTACAGAAATTTTTACTCCATCTCATTGAACCACCTATCGGATGATTTCGAAACCAGCTGCTGCCACATTCTTTGCGCTTTATCGTTAACGGCAATAGTCAAGAGATATCTATCGAATCAACTATTCAGTTAATGTTTTTAGTTCACATTACTTAATGGAGTATTCAATTCACAGTCAGTAAAACGGAAAGAGGGTAGTAAGGGGGCAAATCAGTATTGAATACTCCAATCTTGATCTTCCCTCATCCGGGTCACCAAACTTGCCTGTTATGTTACTGTTCGTGTTTTAACGCTGCACTGATCTCTATAAATAAAACACCGTCAAGCTGTTTTCGGTACCGCACATATATGTGAGCCGGTTAGCGAACTGCAATGAGAGCACTTTAACGCCAAATCGGAAATACTTTATGGGCGAAATTACCACAACATTAATTTTATGATATAAATGAACGCAATAAACAAGCAACAACAACATGCTCTTATGAAAGGAGTAAAATGGTACCACTTTAAAGGCGAACGCCAAATTCCAGTGAATAATTCCGGAAGCTTCCCTCACAGAGATGAGAAATTTACGTGGATTCCTCCTTGATTACCATCCCAGATTCGAGATGCTAGAGTATTCACATTTGTGGGATATTATGATTTAACTCTCTAAGCTGTTTTTTCTTTCATTAGGATTATTCCTAAACTATTTTACTTCTATTCGTTCCTCTCCATCGATCTGTATTTTAGGATCGCATCGTTGAAAAAAGCCGTAACAATTTCTATACAAAATAAAGCGAACATAAATGTTTAGTAATTTGAAAATGACAAAAAATCCGAAAGAGTTAAACAATGAAAGCTTCCAACTTATCACAGCGAACATATTAACCTTTAATCGATCATCAAAATCACCATCGAACTATGCAGTTTTCGGCGTTTGCAGAGATCCCCACTTTATTGCACTATGGATGCCGTTTTTTCTCAAAAAAAGTATACTCACCGCTGGTATCTGAGGTATTGCAACAAATACTGCACATAGCATAATGGAAACACCGATCTCAAACGTATAACAGAAAGATAAATGTTCGATGATAATGAGGAACATACGATTAAACAGTGACTGCCATGAAAACAGCAATGAATAAGAGGACTAAACTTTTGTCATAACTCCTCTCTCCTTTCGCGATCCGAAAGACGATCCAGAGATTCTTCGCCATTTTGGGAAAATGCATTCAAATGCCGGATATTTTCAGGTGGCGATTCAATGGTTGAGATGTTTATAATGTCCTCACTTTGTGTCGACGTTTTCAGCACGTTTCCTGAAACTTATAGACAAACATTCGGTATATATAATTCTAAAAAACTATGCAATATGGAATAACGCGTCGCGAATTACGCTAGAAGAAGCTGTAATGCTAAAATATCGCAAGTCTATATTACTTTAGATGCTCAGAATGAAACCAACGATCGAGTCAACATCGCCATAGTATAGCCAAACTCACAGCTAAACTTCTGTAAGATCGAACAATTCTCTTCACAAATTGTTATGTTAGCTGTAAGGAAAGACATAGAATTTGTCGAACTATGCTTTCAAAAATTCAAGCGTCAATGTTTGCAAATTAATCAACATATCCACCATCCTTGCGTTGCTTCTCGTTTCTTAATTATCTGTGCAAACGTCATAACCTCTTAACGAAACTGCGTCAATAAGAGTTCTGGATACGCGGATGTGAATTGCGTTAAGAAAATAAAAAACTAGTGGTGACAATATCTATATGAGTCTCGGCAACATCATCATGGTGAGCACTCACTTCCAGACACTGCTACTATGCAGATATGAGTATGGGTGTAAAAACCGAACGATAACTGAGAGTTGGCCTATGATATCTTTGCATAAATTATTCGAACGAGCTTATCATCCGATATAAGTCAACAAAAGTGAGCTTATTCCCAAAAGTTTTAGTCGCTCTTTTTGGAAATTCCAGAAAATTAAACAGCTGTTAGTACTTATGATAAAATATTACTTGAAAGGATGACATTAAAAAAAATGCAACATCGTTATCTATATGCCCGGTGCAGCGGCCTTTTTCGATTCGCAAAACTGTCCTCTCCTTCATCCCCGATTACCCTTCTCTATCGCCTCGATAGTCTAATAACAAAAGGACGCAAAACGTGTCAACAAGATAATAATGAGTTTATTTGCAATCATTAAATACCTACGACTTCCAGCAATAAATAACAATAATATCGATGAATTGGAACATCGACCGAAGCAACAAAGCGAAACAACAACTGCCGACAGACGATTGTGGTTTATGACGTGGAATTGGAAGAGATGAGAGCTAAACATAATGCAAATAACAGATTGAATAATATCTCTACCAATGTGCGAATATATCCCCTTTTTTGTGATTAGTGTGAGTGTATATTCCCTTTTTCAGTGATGAAGAGTCCAATAAAATAATATATACCTCACTGCGGCCACCTTCAATTTTCCACAGATAACAGATCCAGATATGCAATAAGATAAGTAATTTAGATATGCAATAAGCAACATCATAAACTGCTCCCCTCTCCTCCTTTCCTCCAACATCCCGGCATATATGTTGCGAATTGCACATCCGAGTTGCCTCACCTTAATCCAACGAAAAATTCCCGAATCCGATAAATTTACCCCAACTAATAATTAGCGGGTCGCTTAAGGGGAATATGCGGTTGAATATGAGAAAAGATAGAAAAATATTTTAAAAATGGAACTAAAAAGTGCCCTCTAAACAAATTCAATGAAATGAATAATAAATGTGACGACATTTGTCCCAAAGAAGGTAAATTTTTAGCTTGTGCACTACAAAGTGCTCAATTCGAGTAACAACAATAGAAAAAAACCCCCATACAAAGAGATCAGAACATATTTCGTGATATAAAAGGCACTGTAGTATGATCGACCCGCAATTCAATATAGAGAGCGATTATGAGGCAAATGGCTGCAAATATGAACAGTGCAACGGATCGCCTCCAGATCACTGCCGTTAGGAGAACACATAAACTCGAGAGTGCTATAGTACGAAGCATTGTGTCGGGTGGCAACCACATCTCTACAGGACGTGCTGAAATGCCTCCTCTATAGAAGTCGGCAAGCGTTAAATGACCATGATAAGTAACTACATAACGACCAATAAAAAATTTTCTGCTATACCTGTTCCAGTTGGTTATAACATATTATACATCACATTCCTTTTAACAGGACGCTTGCTATATCTTAAAATAGTTTAAAACATAAGCCATGTTAACTAAAGCACCTGTAGTTATACTGAGAAGAGCCAAGTTAAGTGACTAATCATTAGATTAATGAGGTAACAAAAACGGAAATTCAATAAGTAATGAAAGCATAGAATTCAGATATGACAGATGCAAGTTACGCTTATAAAAAGTTTAGTTTTAAATAGAAATAAACAGCTGATCGAATTTCAGAAGGTTCTAAAAATCGTTTCCTATCAGTTGTTATATCATACTGAACTGCTTATTTAACGCAACTGCACAAGAAGGCGACTCCGCGGAGAGCCGAAAAATACACTCAAAAACTCTTGACGACGTTAGCGGCGAATCTCTGATCCACTGTTTGCATCATCGTGAAAAACGATCCTGGAAGCTCTGTAGGACCTTCTGTCATTTTACACCTTCCAGCGAATGACGCAATATTACTGCGAATATGGGTTTATATTGCTATCCCTTCCTTCATACTCCATCTCTTCCCCTCTCATTTTCTCCCTTCCTTTATACTCCACCTCTCTCCCTCTCATCTTTCAGAGTTCCCTTTCGAAGTTCCAATGCAATTCGATAATAGTCCTAATCGGCTATAGCATCTCACTAAATCGGCACGTGGTCGAGCAAACGGTAGAGAATTCCGCGTGTCGCTAAAACCACAAATATTGTGCATAAATCAACACCAAAACGATCTGAGGCATTGCAGTCGCGAACACTTTACTCGTGCTCGTGGTTGCGTACTTGTAACATTCCATGCGTGCTGCATACATCTCAAAGGTGCCAAAGACGATTCACTCACAGTGACAATACATATAATCACAACGTGCAGAAAAACTACTGAAGTTAGCAACAAACACTTCAACTGGACAACAGTAATTCCCCTCCCCCTCCTCCTCACTTTCCTCACCAGTTTCCCCGCTCATTTTAAAACACTCTATGCACTGTGGCTTCTACAAAACAATTCAATAAAAGAACGTCCCATCGGCGTAAGCAGCAAATGGAGATTCACTATATGAGAAATCTTTCTTTTCTTCACCTCCTCTTCGAACGTTTTCGCTCGTAAACCACAAAATTAACTGAAGAGGAAATTCCGGTGGTTTGAAAAAAATAAAAGTTCCCTATAAAATTCAACGTTCCGATTGTTACCTTCCAAATATTCCGAACGTCAAATGATTTATAGGCGGCACTAATATATGCGTAATTTATTGCAAGCAACAGAAAGCAAATAGCAAAAGAAAGACTATTCGCAATTTATATAAGTCAAGTAAGCAATAGGAGAATAAGTGAACAGAACGCAATAGAGGGTTGGGAAAATTCTATGTGCGGAGAAATTCTGATAAAGAAATTTCCTTTAGATGCCGAATGCTCAATAATCTGAGAAATCAACAAGGAACAACAGAAATCATAAGGCTTAAAGAATTAAAAAAAGCCTAAGATACCATTGTAATTGGCAGAAAATCTTATGAAAGAGAGGAACTAGCGCATTCCCTCACCTCACTTACGTCCCTCCCTCAAATAACGTGATTAGCGCCATTAACAGCTTATGAATTGCCTAGAGGCCTCTTTTTGAGATAATTCAATAAAACTGCTGAAGCAGATAGATTTCTTAACGTTTCTGTAAGTGCCTCCATATGGAATAAAAGTGCTCACTGCAGCTTTTCTATACCAAATACTACGATCTACGTATATGCGCTATCGATCGATCAAATCAACAACGCTCATCGCTGATCACTTCAGCAAAAGTGAACAAAGCTATTGAAATCTAAGCAAAAGGATAAATGCAACAATCCACTAAAATTGACCACAGTTGAAAATAAAGAAAATATACAGCATGACTACTACGAAATTACGTTTAGCCACCTCATATTATCAACAACATCAACATCTGAATAAAATTCGGTTATTATAGGAAGCTACTAAAGGGCGAAAACGACTCTCGTAAGTGTTCAAGAACTGTATTATGCTTTAAAATTAGCCTACTTTCAAAAGCAGCAAGAGACGGATCTGAATAAATGAAGTTTCCTATGGTAGATGGATAAAATGTATCATACCTCATACTTTAGATTTTCTAGAAGATGCAAGAAATGGACCATAAACAAGAGCAAACGCAGACGAAATGCTCGAGCTTAAAAAGCGTCTAGCACTGGAAAACAAAAAAGGTATAAAAATAATAAAGAAAAACAGCAACACCAAGCTGATCACACAAAAACGATAAACAGAAGAGGTCGTTACCTTGAACATCAAGTACACATGTGCCATTCGTGTCTCGCACATAATCAGCTATACATCTACATTCAAATGAACCCTCCGTGTTGACACAAACTGCATGCTCCTCTGCACACCGTTGATCATCCTCACATTCGTTGATATCTGCAACATTAGTGGGTGGTGCAGTCTTTTACTTAAATTTCGATCAAGTGGCAAATAAAACGAACCTCGGAAAAAGAAATCGATATAAAAAAGATTGCGTGGAAAAAAATCTCTACCTTCAAATGGGAGAAGGAATGAAAATAACTGTGATATTCATAACATTAAAAATTTTAAGACAGAAGAAACCTATAATTGCAGCGATGGATAATATTAAAGTTCTCTTGCATATAACTTAAAAACACATGATGAAATAATAAAATAATACCTTTACATCCCTCATTGGGATCCATCATCCAACCACTGCGACACGCCTTACACCCTGACGGTCCCTCTTTATCACATCCACCTGTGCATGCCGCATGACACTCTGAAAGGTCTTTCTGCTACCTGAGTAAAGATCGTAAAATTCCGAATCTGACAACTGCTGGAGGGTCAGTGTGAAAAAAGAGAATTGTGTTTGACAGTAATAATTACAAAATAGAAGATTACTTCAAGATGTATTACATCAATCGCAATCAGCAATACAGTGCAAATCCCAGCTTACTTCTGCCCTCTCCTCCCCTTCTTCCAACACACAATTCAAAATTAGCAGATGTTTGTCAGCAAAAATGCTATGAAAAACGATGCGAGCAAAATGAGATAACGAAAAATAAGTACGTGTGACCTGCAACAAAAAACGGAGAAAACCAGAGTGGAGTGGTGAATTTATAAATAAAAAATGAATCCTCATTATCATCTTTTATATACCCCTCCAAATGAATCCTCATTATCATCTTTATATACATTTTATATACCCACTTTACCCATCCAACAACGACAAGGGAACTGGAGGATTTTCAATCACAAAGATAAAAAAGATGATGTTATACCTTTGCAAGATGCTATCCGACTGCTAAGGTCTAGCTTTAAATTTGTGGATTAACGCAATCGAATTTCATATAGCTTCACACGAGGCATCCAACATTCTTGTACTGAGTTCGCTACAGATCACCGCAAATACAATTTTTTAGAAAATACAAATTATGGCCTCCATGAAAGTTCAACAACGCCGATTGGAAATCGGGAGAGAGATCAGAAGCAAATGAGCTGGACTGATAAATGTCATGATCGCTATGGCATTTAAGTCTCCATTAAAAAGGCATTTATGCATCTGCTATCAAAGCGCGACCCACCATCGTGTGCAACGCAACATCGAAGACCTCGGATACAAGTATTGCAACTGACTATCTAAATGCTCTCATGTACAACGCAACTGACTATGTATAAATAAACGTTGCAGGATAGAGAGCGAAAATGAACTGTTTTAAGCTAAAACATAAACACATATAAAGCATATTCGATGAAGTTGGGGAGCAAAGACGAACCTTTACATTCAATGGAATTCGATGTTTGTGCAGCAACGAAATAGTTCGCGTCACAATTGCTGCACATGAATCCAACATAGCCCTTCTGACACTCACATTTGCCTTTCCCCTCACGCGATCCCTCACCCTGTCAACATATCTATTCAGAAGGTAACGCCTCCCCACAAAAAAAGGCTTATTTTATTTTTGAATATAAGTATTGTATTGAACATCCTCTTCTGAATAAATCTATAAGTTAATGCCGCCGGTGTTACTGTAGGCTGTGCTCATAATCAGTAAAGCAAATGAGACTCATAATTTCCCAAACTGTAGGCAGGCAGCTATCCGATGAAGCGGTATTTGGCGTCTTTCAAGAACGAATGTATGAAGTCTGCCAAAAGTCGATAAAATATTTTTCTATAAGGTTTTCGAGAGAAAAAATGAAGTCTATTTAAAAAAAGTGCTCATTTTTTATGCTAAAATGATCTCTGAATGACTAAATCGATCATAGAGGCGCAAGTAAATCACCATGAGCATTAAATAAACGAGGAGAGCTCATAAAGAGGAAGATATGATGCATTCACCGATGCAACGGAAAACGAAAAAACTGAAGTTGGAACATCGCGCTCTATCTCAGTTAAGAAATCCCTTTCTTTCCTAAGGTTTAAATGAGAAAAAGCTTTTATTTCCTTAGTTTTAATGAAATCTGTGGCAAAATGCATAAGGGAATTCTTGTGCCTTCAACATGTGCTCTGAGAGACTTGCGCCGTTCTCTACTTTTCTTGTATCCACCCCTGCGTGCCTCTCAAACCCAACTCTCATACAGTGAAAAGCGTCTAGCGCTTTCTGGTAGGGACTTCAAACAGCACTTACATGGCATGTGCCCCTTCCAAAACATGCAGGCAATCCTTTCTCGACCCCTGGGCATGGCTTACAGTCCTTGCCGTATCGACCTTCCGGACAGCACAAATTCAGCTTGTCGTAGCAAAGCCATGAAAACATATCCGGGTCGGAACTCTGCTTGTGGAAATACCAATTTTCGACAGCTTCTTCGTGTTCCTCCACTAACTGCTGACACTGCAAATGAATTTTTATCTCCTTTCCTATTAAACAGGGAAGCAAAGCGCTAAGTAAGTACAAGTTGCCAACTTTCACCTGCACTAACATGAATAAAAAAGTGACTGTGCACAATATGGATGCATTTTGCATGCAGAGGTTACGAACACCCCCCTCCCTCCACTCCAATCCGGAATTTCTGAGCAGAAAATGACAATCAAGGAAAACCTAGTTTTACAGATACGGCGGAAACCAGTGGAAACATTGTGAGAATGGATCATTTCATTCACATACTCAATGAAAAAATATGAGTAGCAGGAAGTAAAAACTGAGAAATTTTACTATCACTTCGATGGAAAGAAAGTGCTCGAGAGATGAGCCCATTTCCCACTACTGATAACCTAATGATTAATATCGAGAAAAGACTGAAAACGATCAAAACAGGGCACAATATTTCAACTAAGAATAGAATAAGGCTTATTTGATGAGAAGTGAGAAGATAAAAAGGCAAACAATAGCTCTATTGTTTTATATGACCTAAGCATGAAGCAACAGATATAAGTATTGCTAAATATGACTTCGGAAAACCTATGAAAGAATGTATATATTAGGATTCTCTTGTAATCATATTCGTATTCGCCGAAAAAAGACTAATCTACATAATATCAGTTAGAGCGATCAACGTTAGCATAAAGGTTCGGAGGAATTTTTTGGAAGATTTCAACCAAAGAATGTAGAGCAAATTAAATATCAATAAAGCGAGGCTATTTTCGAAGTTGTTCTCAACATAAACCCTAGCTTATTTAAGAAGTCAGTAGAATAGAGGCGATATGGAAAAACGAGAGGGATGGAAAATTAGCTAAGAACATCTCGAACTTTCGGGAGTATATTCACTTTTTTTTTTCTAATTAACGGAAACAATTCCAGGAAACGATCTGTGTAATATTGAGGCATGCAGATCATTCCGATTAGTATTTTCAGAGGAAAAAAAAATGATAATAAATGAAGCAAAAAAGGGGGAAAAATAAATTATGGAACATACTTTGAATTCGATCTCTTTTATACCATCGAATTTGCGCCTCGTGAATTCGTCAACGTTTCTCAACTTACAGAGATATTCCATTATCTCGACTAGTCTTGTTTCACTGAAATCAAAGAAAAATATACCAATCAAACGATAATTCGTTTGCATTCAAGAGGAACGTTTCGATATTTCGCGATGAACCTATTCAGCGACTATCATTTACCAAAAGAAATTATCGTCTGATCAAAAGCATCAAAAATCACATATGAATATCGATGGAATCGATTCTGGATTATGTATGAGCGGGAACGATATTTGCTTGCGATGAAAAATGCTCAACGAGAACGATGAAGATTATGGAAGCGTCAGATTGCAGAACGATTGAACGCATAATTCCCGGCGGATAAAATTGAAATCATTCTTCAAATTTTTTGATCTTTCTTTAGCCGATCGAGAAATTAAACATGACATATACGATTAGTGAATGCTCATCATAAATTAGCTTTGAAGTAAAATAGGAAAGCTTTTTGGGAAATTACAATTCTGAAGGGTGGGAGAGACGTCGATATGGGAGAATTTCCGGTTTCCTCACGTCGATATATGAAAATTTCCGGTTTTCTCATGTCGATATGCGAGAATTTCCGATTTCCTCACGTCGATAAGCGAGAATTTCCGATTTTCTCACGTCGATATGCGAGAATTTCCGATTTTCACTCAAAAATTGTGGAAAAATTCAATGGATGGAGAGGAAAATACGAAATTAAATATGCTAAAAAAATCTTTTCGATGAGAAATGAGTAATTTCAACGTATATTTACTTACCTTTTCGCAAATTTGCCTAATTTTTTCTCTTCCCATTCGGTATTTCCACCAGCGAAATGTTGATTCTCGGTTCTTTTCATACCCTAAAAAAAAAATAAATGAAGATAGAAAATAAATTCATAAGTATTATTAATCGAATGGGAATTTTTTTTGCGGATATTAATGCAAATTGCAATAATTTACATCGAATTAAGAGAGCACTAACCGTTTTAAACGTTTCCACTATAAGTGAGCAATATTTACATTTGTCGTTTCTCAAATTGAGCGCAAATGTCGGTAATAAAGTAAGAAAAATGGTGAACCACATAACGTCATAAAGCCGATCGCACATTTTGCATCACTAAAATCGAGAAAATCACTTCTTGAAGTTGATCGTTCATAGTTGAAATTGCACGAGAAACGAAAATAAACGCATATATTCGTAAAATAATTCTTTGTCATAAGAGAGAATTATACTGACAAAAGCGCCATTCAGCGATTAGAGCCGCCGACAAATGCGCCACTTAACAAAATATACAAATGCTTTTTTAACAATTAAGTTGAAATGAAGATATTTATGTACATGAAATGAACTAAATACATCAATAATGGAATATTTTCTTAAATTATTCGTTCTCACGAGGGCAAACGCCGTTAATCAAGATTTGAGGATATCCCGGAACTCCACCAACTTCAGTCTCAAGTCTTCCTAGAACGAGGATTAGCCCGACCTCCTATGCTCATCACCTTGCATGACTGTTGGAAACGTTTAATGATTGCGCACATTACGGTTTATGGAAGGGGCGATGCAAATCGACACACGTCAGCATAACGAACGTACGAACTTCTCGAAATGAGCATCACAATCGAACAATGTCGAGCTGCAATTTATGCTTTTGAGACAAAATAACTTTCAAACGTGGAGAACAACGTGGTTCCACTTTTATCCTATTTTATTTGAAAGTACCACAAGGGGAGGGGGGGAGGGGGAAGATACTTGAGGTATATAGACATGAAATAAGAAAAAGAAAAGAGGAAGGCGTTGGGAAATTCATCCAAATTGTGGTTTTTTCGAAAGGCGGAGTTGCACTTTCCACTTCATCCATCCCCCACCTTAATTGCCATCGAATATCTAAACTATAGGCACAATTTCAGCAGATGCGACCACTCTATCAGAGATCAGTTTCATTATTGCACCAATCAGCGTGAAATAAACACCTAACCACTGCCATAGAAAGATTTTGATACCATTAAGTACCATTCGAGCCGTCTTTTGATATACTGGAAGCAATTTGAAATTAGGAGATGAAAGAAGAAAATCTGGAAGCTATGAGTATCGCTGAAAACGTTGAAATGAGACAACAGTTTCGAGCAAAATGAAGCATTAATTATCGAATAAGAACGCCATGTGGACAATCAAAGATCGAAATTAAAGTTAATTCTCAAGTGGACAATAAACATTTTTGCAAACATCTCAAAATCATAGCGCATTTCGCAAAAAAATATGAGTGTTGAATATATTAAATCACCTTAGCGCTGAGGTTTTCATAGAATATCAATATTTCAGTCAAACTTCATAGCGGCTATTATGTTGAATATTTCTCGAACTAAAAGAAAAACGCTCAAATATCAGCAATAATTACGTCTATTGAGTTCACCTTATGCTGATTTTTATTGGATAAGTGCAAAAAAATCCGGAAAATTTCCGGATAATTTCAATATAATTAACAGGAAGATAATGGAAATTACTTATTAATACAATGTTGGCGTCGAATGAGTTCATCTTATGCTGATTTTTATTGGATAAGTGCAAAAAAATCCGGAAAATTTCCGGATAATTCCAATATAATTAGCAGAAAAATAATGGAAATTGCTTATGAATGCAATGTTGGCTGAACAACAGAAGTCATATCAATGATAAGGAAAATTATCATAAACTGATAGCATAAATTAACGAAAAACTCGTTACGTCACCAATAATTTATGGTACTTTTACAAGTACCATTCTTAACGAGGCGATATTTCCTCTTTTTTAATGAATTTTTCGCATTTTACATACTGAAATTACATTTTTTCAATAGTATTATGCATATATTTTAATCAAAGCTGATAAATATTGAGTTAAAGTAGTCCTTATTTCTTCACTTTAACAATGGTTGCGATTATTTTCAGCCCATTATTCGTCTCTCAATAAAATGAGGGTTTGTCTTAGAGCGATCGTTGTAGACCTTCACCAACTTCCGAAATCGCCACATAACAACATCCGTTTTTCAGTGCCACCATTCCGGAAATAATTAGCAAAGAGGACTTTGCAACTAATGATCTATGTGAATCACGGATAATAGTGATATAATGAATCAGAATTATAATACTGAATCGTCCATTTCGACTTAAAGGAAGTGCACAAATCTTCATTTGAACATCTTAAACGGTCACCGCAGTCTCTCATATTCAGTAACAGTCGACAAATATGATCAATCAACGAGGAGGGTATCAGTAACAAAATATTTGCATATGCAGTGAATAAATAGATTAGTTATGCAAACCATTGAATATGAAGTTTCATGGATACAGCACTGATTCGATATCGTTTTCCCCCATACATTCTTAGCGAAGCGAATAAGCCTACTGATTAGAGCACCATAATGTACTTTGAAGATTAGAAATTCGAGTTTATCACAGCATGATGAAGTTAGTCAAACATCCATGCTCTTGAAAGTTTTTGTCTCAAACGATAAGAAAAACGAAACGGAAATTCGAGTGGCAGCAATCAGGTCGAGAACACTTTTGTGAGGATTAAGCACCACGTTGGTTTACTTCGGGCGGCAGATCGCTCAGTACAAGAGCTGTGACGGAGTCCAACGAACGTGACGAGTTCATTTTCCGATTTAACTTCCTTAATGCTTATTATCGTATGTATAGCATAGTATCTCAAAAAGCTATAGTATCTACAGCTTTTCATGTGGACAGCCGCTGATCAGTGCGTCACAATTTAATGTGTTTTTTCCAATGGTGAATTCTTGATTAGCAGTGATTATTTCTTGTCACGCAGATTAAAAGTGACCACTGCTGAGTGTTGCTGGAGAAGTTTTATAAGTTTAAATGAATGTTTTAGACCAAGGTATTTTAGAAATGAGGGAGGGATTTCAGAATATGACCGTCTTATGGCCTAATTTATCTCAGCTTTTTTGTATTATAACTCCTCATAAGTGACAAATTGAGATAGCCAATCGAATCGCAAAACGAAAATCGCAGCCGTTTCATATCGTCGGCTGCTTTATGAGTTAATCTTGAAATGCTACTTTTTTCAGTTTATAGTGTTAATTCATCACATTCAGTAGATGCAAATGTTGCCCATAGAGAGAAGGCTTATGCAAATTCATAGAATTTATTAGCCTTATCAGTTGATAACGGCCAATATGATCTTCATCAAACTTATTTCTTCGTATGCCATTTGACTGAATTGTTGAAATTTGCCGTTACTTTCTACTAAAGTTAATCCATTATGCTATTATCTTTTATAATGAAACTGAGTTTTTTACTCTATTCATTTCTGAAATTATATTTGCTTTACATTTATTTTTCATTATTTAACTTTCAGAAGCTTTTTCTAGTATAGAACTGCACTGTAGAGATAACTTGAGTCTGACAACTTCGCCACAAATATTCTCAACGATGGAGACATTTAGCACATAATGAGTAACACTTCGTCAGAATAATTTTGAATGGATTTCGAATCGGCACCTTCTTATGAATCAGCAGTTGCGAATCTCTTTTAGGTAAAAAAGCAATAGACAAATGTGAAAATCGATAAAAAGAATTCCAATATCCACAAATGTGAATTGGGGATTTTTATGGCTTCAAGGCCAAATTTGTAATCCGAAATGACAGATAATTACACAACACTATCGACTTTTTAGCTACGCCTGCCATAATGGGCAAATTGTATTGTACGATTGCAAAAGAATCCCATTGAATGCGCTACTGCGATAAAACCTCCTATGTTTGGCGTTCACTTCAATTTCGTGTCGTTTAGTATTATTGAAGATTCTCTCCTGGAAACACATATCGCCTAATTTCTTTGCATGAGTGACCATCAACAATGATACCATATTTGAGTCTATGAAATTAATATTACCCCATATAATTAGCAGATCAAAGCTAAGCACATCAAACACAAAAGTGCATCATGTGCCAATAGAATCTCAACGAAGAGAAACACGCATCATAATGTGCGGCCTTAATTCATTGTACGATTAGCATACTATGCCAATAAATGCTTAACTATTACCCGATCACCACGATTGAAGAGCATCAAAAACGGGAAAAAAATTCGATTTCCGCTTTCAAATTTTGTATAAAATACTTCTTTACAACAAAAGTACCTCGAGAAAAGTTGACCTAAGAGGGTTAATTCTCCTTTTCGAATTCTATGAGGTGAAAAATTAATATCGGCACCTAAACACGTTCATTGCACTGAATATTAACACTAATTAAGATAATTATGCAATACTGCAAAATTTCGTTGCAATAAAAGATCTCCTAAATATCGCATTTATTTGCATCATTTTTCAAGAAGAATGTCGGCAACTGCTGTTTATTATAGGCGATCAGCGATTCGAAAGTTTCTGCTAATAACTCGAATTTATGCTCGTCATGGTGGTAATATCAAAAATGAACACCTCTTCTTTACTGCTTATAGCGTAAGGTCAAAAGCGACCCGCATAAAGGGTTCACATCAATTTTTTACTTCTCTTTCATACGGCCTTGAATGTGTGATTTCCGTAATGATATATTTTTCCTCGGTAATTTTCCATTTCTCATAATGTGGAAATGCCACTACGGATATATTTTCCTTTAAGCATCCAAATACTATGTAGGAGTTTGGACCCACGTACTCTTGGATCTTTTTTTTTAAACAGAGTTTGTGTTTTATATTTCTATCGATCTGCTTGTACCAGAGATTCTTAGATTCACCACTGAATGCCCATTTTACCGCATCAATTGCGTCCATCCAGAGCATAGAATAATGATGCCCTTTTGGGCATCTAAATGCTTAATAAATAGAAAAAAGAAAGGAATAAATAGCAGAGCTGTTTATATTAGGAATATGATATGGGGTGTTATGCGAATTCTGTTATTGCGAATAAATCGACGTCGTTTCGCAAAATAAGATGTCTACTTTTGATGTGACGTCGTCTTCAACTCTTGATTTTTTATTAATCAAGAAAGGTCTCAGTTATTTTGTGAATAGACGACAAAAAATTATGATTGCCATAAAACGGTATCGTCGTAATAGTTATAAAGGGCGGAAGCTATGGAAGGAATAGCGCTGAAAACGAGCGCTATGCTAGTGACAATATTTGATTCGATACATTCAGGTGCACTACTATAGAGCCACGATCGTCCGTCGACGCAGATAGACTGCAGCGGAAGCAAATTTCAGCGTAGCAGGAAAACTTCCGTTGGAAACGTGCCACAGTGAACAAATGAAAATTAAGGGGGGGGGGGGAAGCGTTTTGGGTCTGATAATCGTTATTGTTTTGATTATTGCTGAAGCCTGTGGAAATTCAGCGGTTTCGTTTGTCCCACCTGAAGCCGAAGCTAATATGGTTTACGAGGTTGGCGCTCTTTTAAGATAGCAGTAAGCAGTGCCTGTTGATAGCAAAGCGGTCTCCTATATAGTTTTCATTGTTGCTTTGTTCTCTGAATAATCAACAACCTAAAACGTGAAGGGAATTATGATGGACAATCTGCGGAAAAGGTCAACATTTAAGTACGTCCTGTACAGTCATAGATCGCCTAAGAAAAGTGTCTAAGTAACGTGGTCTTTATGAAGCGCTTCCGTAACGCGGTTTTCCAGCCAAGCAATTAGACAACAATAAAAAATGCACTGTAGAGAATCGGAAAACAACAAAAAAATTTGCTGCACCTCTTGATAGATGATGTCAAATTCATAGGTTTTCAAAATCCAAAGATTTTTTAAACCAAAATACCAGGGAGTGTTCATCAGGATTCCTTTCTTAAGCCTACTACGTCTGCTCCTACAATTAGAGATCCCAGGCGCAACCATTTTCGACTGTGTCAAAGCTCCACACTGGAATAAACGATGAATGGTTCAACGCCTCCTTAAGCACCTTGCTTCAAATGCCTATCTCTCATCGTTTTTGACACTTCATTTACTTCGAACGGTTTTATTCGACTGATTCGTCGACAACGTCATATTTCCTGCCATCAGTGCTTTCATCGCCACCACCCACGTGATGCGTTGTTTGCTACCGTTTTTGCTCTCTCTTAATCAGGGAATGAGGTTCTTCCTCTTCAGTCAAAAATCCGAAAATCGCATTTACTTACGTTTTTCACCGCT
Source organism: Parascaris univalens (assembly GCA_037576465.1). Taxonomy (NCBI): domain Eukaryota; kingdom Metazoa; phylum Nematoda; class Chromadorea; order Rhabditida; family Ascarididae; genus Parascaris; species Parascaris univalens. Next base: position 169,309,232 of record CM075173.1, read on the forward strand.
TTTTTCAATTTAGGTGACTTCCTCAACCTATAGTCACCAATAACCAACGTAACGAGTACTTTCTCTTCTCAAAATACCAAACATCATTTAAATAAAATTCTTTTATTCAACATGTATGGTATTGGGAGGTGATATGGTGATCCAAAATCGAAATGGTGACAAAACCAACATCTCAAACAATAGCTAGTTGAAAAATCAAAGAACATCTGCCATGTTGAGGTATGCCGGGAAATAATTTGAGAAATTACTGACAGTCGATGAGAAGAAAGATGAGAAAAGAAGAGAGTGGTACCAATAGAGCGCTCATCTCTCCCCCCCACCTTTGTCTATCTTCATCTTCCACGCTTTTCAGGATCTATCTCAATAAGGAAAGGATTAGCTTGAATAGCTGAGTGAACATTTTCGACTTTGCGGGGCCCTATCGCGTACAAACCATTTGCACACACAAAGATAAAGCAGAACGACTGAGAAAAATTCTCTAAAACGATAATTGTTAATAAAATTTCTCAGCTTTATGAGAAGAATTATAGTTGAATATAATTTTCTTTTCAAATATTATTAGCGAAAAAATTAGAAAAGAGAATTATTGGAGAGCTGAACTGTTTGTGCCATTCTATTATTAATTTCAGATGCCAAAAATATTTGCGCGATTCAAATTTGCATCAATTTAATCTGAAGAGTTAGCAAAAGATGAGGAAAGTGGATCTTCCAAACGTCGTACTTCTCAGGAAAGTGGATGAGGCATCTGATAGAGGAGTTCATTGATAGGGTAGCGCACAATCTCTCCTATGCTTCACCCTCTATTTCCACTCCTAAGGGCCGTGTATCGTTGAAATTTGTCGTTTGCGATGACCATCGAAAGTGCTTTCTCAGTGGTTAATTTAAGCGAGCGAAAATAACGCAGAAAACAGATTAAACAGCTAACATGGTATACGCTTTTTTCAGTCCGAACTATCCGAGTTCTTCTAAAGCAATCGCACCTATGGCGGAATAGCTCTCATCATGATGGATAGTTGATATGAGGCAAAAACGCTACATTAAATAAAGACTTGAGTAGAACGTGCAAGCAATTTCCACATCTTTCACAACTTTTAAGATAAAAGTGTAAAATCATTAGGCGAGTAAGATGGATGCATCTCAGCGATAGGCTCAAATAAGTAGAAGGTAAAATGCAATCGTGATTTTTGGCGAGTCGACATACGCAGACATACACAACACAGATATCGGACATTAAAAATACATTAAGAGAATTTTGGTTGCCTCTTTCATTCGTATAGACCGTCATTATAGCCGAGCTTCATGAAAAGAGAACTGGAAAAGTGGTGTCCGTTTTGTATCACTCAGTATTTTTTCGTTTCAGAAGCAAGATATGATCTAATTTAAAGGCATTCGCTTAAATAAACATTAAATGAGCTAACTAAATATGCTAACATGAATGATATCTACAAGAGTGACATGATTTACATTTAGTTGTAACACTTATATACAAGTTTCTTGAAACAGTTCTGTACGTTGGAGGTTTCTTCGTCCTAGAAGCACTGATCGAATAGCGGAAAAATTAACCCCTTCACAAACTTATGTGGTGTGGAGTTTGCAACCTCTGACTCTCTTCCGCGATGTTTTTGTTTCGAAAATACTTCTCCGCACGACCATATTTATTCAAAGTATACAATAGACTATTTATATCAAGCAAAAATTATCCTAAACAGTGCTATCTTGGAATGTTCAACTAGAAAAGGTAGCAATTACGAAAAAACGATTAAAACTTCACACAAGTGAATCCTAGACGATGTGACTAAGGAGAATTGGCAAATTTAAGTCACAAATAGGCTGTTCGTAAAAACATTTATTTATCTATGTATTCGCTGCAAATCTCTGCAGAGTTTGCTCATTTGAAGCACTTATTCGCAGTATAATAAACAATATGTACAGAAAACAAACAAACAAACAAACAAACAAACAAAAGATCGAGAAACCCCATGTTGAATATTGTTTAGAGTGCAATTAGTAGTTCGTGTTTTTTCTACACCATCAAAGTGTTGTATTAATTTCAACAGCTATCGAGCGATGCATTGTATGCATCTTTCTTGCTTTCGTTTTTACTCTATTTTCTGAACGTAACAAAACAAAAGTATAAAAAATAAGTTTCCCGGTGCTGATTTTCAACGACAACATCCCCAATTGAATCGTTCAGGAATTCGACGTTAACCATATTTTAACCATATTCCACAAAGAACTTAACCTATAGCTTGAATGCGGAATCGAACCTAACAACATCGTCTTTCAGGCGGGAGCTTCTAACAGTTCAGCTAGTGCAGTTGCGCGAACAATTGTCGTATTGTTGTTCCCATTTTCCATAACAGATTCACTTCAGGAGATATTTCATAGTTTGGAGCACACTTCATTGGATAGCGAGAAGGCACTACGTGATGCTCTTTGTTTTCGGACTGGACAAAGAAAGCACAATACAAGATAACGTTTCCTCTTACAGAAACTTCGAAGATCTTCTGCAACCTTTTTGTGAACACTGCATGAAGTCAACCCTTCATCCACAATCTCTTACAGCCTAAATTCCTCCACTGCATGACGTTTTAAATGACGTGTTCCTCAATTAAAATGACGTAAATTATATGTTCCTCCTCCTCAGTTACAATGCTGTGCAACATGACATTTCATTAGCGTTTTAGGCATGCGCGAATGCCGAGAGGATCGTTATTACGATTAAAGGGTGTGTTGTCGCAGGCTGAATTTAAATCAGCAGAAATCGAAAATGAGATTTGCTGCTTGTCTTTACTAAACTTCAATTTATCTATTAAGATTGCGATGAAGGTTGAATGTGACATGAAAATTTAGACACAGGTCTCACTGCCTCTCCGGACCTGTGGCGGAAGAAGTTCGGGCATACTGGCTGCAGGAGTTTTGCTATAAGTGCTTTGAAATTTTGTATAGTGTGGTGGAGAACGCACGATGGCGGCGCCAGTTGTTTGTTGCAAGAGTAGCGGTGGATCCACTTCGAGTGTCCTACAAATTGTTCACATCAATTCATTTGGTTTCCTTCGAAGGGAATTATTTGCATAACTGGCTGAACAACATCGAATAACAACCAAATTTATGTTCTCATATTTTAGTCCAATTTGGTTAATTATATAGCAATATACAGTAAAAAAAGCAAAAACCTCTGAATGTTGGGACCGGTAGATCTGGAGACGCGACTCATGCTAGAACGACCATCATCGATAGGCGACTGTGAGAAAGCAAAGAAGGCCGCCACTAGGGTGATGAGAAAAGCTAACAGATGAGCGATACATGCACCCAACTCCAAGAAGAATGCCAGACCGACTCTCTGCTGAAAATGAATCAGTTTTGCAAAAAATACACGAATTGCAACGATAATAGTAAATATTCAGTGCTGCCTTTTCTTGCAAATATTGCAAAATCGACGAATAAAAGGAGAATGTCACAAAACACACTTTGAGGACACGATGAACAAAAGATGGATATAAATGCTAAAAGATGACAATAGTTTTATTAAATAATGGTTATTGTTCAATTGAACATTCATTGGTCGATGCTGCTGGACTAAACATTTTTCGCGTCACAACGAAGAATTTCCCCTTCGAATATCGCATCGAAATATAGAAAACACAAAAATAACAACTGTTACAATGGCATAAATGACTCACCTCATATGTTCCAACAATGCCATTGATAAATCGATTATCGGCACGATGTGAATAGAAGAAAAACAAACATTCAGCTACTAGAGATAAACATGCTGCAAAAACCATCTATATTGCTTGTTCACTATATATGTTACTATGCTGTGTTTGTTGATCATCGGCTAATGTGAAGATACTTTCTGCCAGAAAGGCCACTGAGATAAAAAACTGAGCCGAAACCAGATAGAATCTGATAATATCCAAGAAGAAGAATGAGCGATACTCGTTCATACGTAAGCCTATTTTTTAACGCCCAGTACCATAAGAACGTCGTGAGATTGTAAAGTTCCGGTAGCAGGATCCATTAGAAATATTTGCAAGCTGAATGAGGAACATGAAACAAGGGAAAACTGTCGACAGTTTGGGAATGGCAATCTTGAAAAGTCCTTACCATTGAGCAAAGTGATCACCGCGAACATAAAAGTCAAATAACGATAATTACATGCACAGAGGCCGACACAAGTTGAAAGAAAAGAGCCTAGAAGTACCAGGCCAAGTAGGATCATTGTCGCCACTTGCCAACCTAAAATTGAACACTCTCGTAATCATTCGTTATGATGTGGTTAGCTCTTGCTCATAACACAATTAGTGATTGTTATCTCTAGCTCGGAGATATTAGCTTGAATAGAGGAGGATTATCTTCATGATACTATCTTGTGGGACGCGACTAGAACGTAAAAAATGAAGAAAAAATTCTTATGTCTTTGTCGATTTAACTACAAAGAAATAAATAACTTTGATGAGATTCCCTACGAAACTCAAATGATAAATTGAGGTAATTACCCATTAAATTGCCACAAAGAAACAAAAAATCAATGAGATGCCTTTGAATAATCGATTGTTGAGCTACCGACAGACATTCTTGCAGACACGTGGAACTCATTTAATGCACTACAATAAAGAAAACCTAACAAGATAAAAATTCAGCTAGCGAACCGAAAATGGCTAAATTTTAGAGGAACAGTGCTAATCCATTGGCTTGCAGATTTAATTTGATCCATAAATGCTTACCGTAGAAGCGATGTCTGTTGACTTCGCCGACAGGACTATCAGGATCATCGTCGCCCATTGTACCCAACGTCTCATCGTAGTCCCACTTATATACACAATTGAGTGGCTCTGATAAGGTCTCATGTCTACGAAAAGGTTGACTTTTATATTTTAGAATATTCGTCTCCAGAACTACCACTCAATCATTCGCTAATGCTGCGTTACAGTGGAAAACAGTCATATCCAAAAATTTCGGGACCATAATGAGGCTTTCGGTGCTTTAATTAGTTTCACGCAAAGTTGTCTGAGATATGATCATAACGGATATTATTTCTGTTTTATTGTCGACACATTTAACGAGCAATAAACAACACTTTTTCATAAAAAATGAGAAATAATAGTGCAACTTCTTTAATCTGAGAATTATTTTGCGAGGAATTCATGAGTGTTTGAAAAGATTTATCATAATTATCGCTAAAATTATGCCAATGCTTTAAGAAATATTTTTCTTGTATTACTAACATTTCATCTTCTCGAGTAAGTTAAAGATAACAAAAAGAGGAATTCAATTGCATCAAAAATACTCTCATAGGAAAGCTTTCTTCTTGCAACAGTCATGAACTATATCGTTCAAAATATAAGGCTATTTCTACGTTTTTTTGATTACTTTAATTTATATGTCGCACTGGAGCTTCTTCTTATCGCAGCGGAGAATATCAAAAATCCTCAAAATCACCCCATCATCGGATTTCATTGGATATTTTCAAACCAATTAAAACAGGTAGAAGATCCGCTAATAACATCAACTTCAAAATGATCTCATGCATATCGTAAGCGATTTAATGGGTTATTTTAAGAAACGCATCAGGTTAGTTGAACGGACTTAAGTAAGGATGACGGGACGGGATAAATACAAGACGCAATATTAACTAACATTTTCAAATCTGCATTTGTATTTCAGTTCAAAAACTGGGCATTATTAAGGGTTTTTTGTACCAACCTTATTTTTGTACCTCACTAGACTTAAGTTAAAATTGCAAGAAGAATTTATCTAGCGATGCATCCGTGATAGGAACGTTGACCTAAAGAAAATGCTCACTGAAAAGTAAATGGAGGAATAATTTCTGTTACCGTTTCATGAGCGGAATATCCTCCCTGCTATGCCTCATACAATCCAACCAGAGGCCATGTTCATGAATAGAGTTGTACTCAAATAAATGCACTACCTGCAAATACCTCTTTTAAGATAAACGATATTGCAAATACATATCGATCTAATGAAGTTCATGAAACTGAGGTGAGATGTGTGAACGAAAGTTCATTGAAAATGTGGTGTGCATGTTTCGTATGATGTGTGAATGACAAACTAACTTTCGAAAAGTTACAACTTCAGATTTTGAAACGGCCACAGTATGCATAATTTCCTCAAAACCGCCGCAGCCATTTCTTAATTCATTTTAAACGTTTCCTTCCCTGGTACCTTTGTATCAGAAACCTTTTGCTTAGAAAATTTGATGAATAAAAGTCAACAAATGGAAAAGCAATAAAGGCGTTAAGTAAAGATGCTAATAAAACAGAACTGAATTTGTTTGCAAAGAAGACAATTTTAATAGCGAAGAAATACAAAATATGAGGTGTCAGCTCTTCTCAAAAATTCCAATTATTGAAGTGTTTGCACTCCTAATCTGGGCTTCTTCTATTAGCAGTGCAGCACTTGGAAATATTACCTGCCATGAAGGCAAAAACAATGCAGCGATACTGAGACCAATTCCGGCTAGTGTGAGGAGCAGAGCTAGAGTGATCGATACTTTACGGCCGATAGCACTGCTTTCAATTGGCATTTTACGAGTGGAGCCAATAAAAGGCTCCGATAAAGCCGTTAACGTCTCGTTGTCTACAGAAGAGCTGCAAAATGCATTCGTCGTACAGCAGTTCAGGATGAAGCGTTAAGTCGAGTTGTCGCGTACAAAACGTGTTTTGCACGCAACACTTTCTCTTCAATCGAAATTCTAGCAACGTTCAATTCGTCGCACACCACAGCGGACATTCAATCGCTCTTCTGAGACGGTCATAAAAACCGTCTTATTGGAAAAACGCGATCGTTACTATTATTTTTATTCGAATACGTCAGAAAATCCATTATGAAATTTACATGAAAAAGAAACGCCAAGGGTCAATTTATGAGAACACTTGCAATAAATTCTATTCCTACATAGACTATCTTATTTCTTAAGTATGACCTTAGGTATGTCTGTATAAACTGTTGCAGTATCCATATGAGCACAAAATCCTAGAATCATTTCTAAAGGATATTGAAGTTTGAAAAATGCTTCAATTTTATAATTCATTTGCGATCAGATTGAAGAAACAGAGAAATATGGTTGAGAATTTCGATCAGCTAAGTGACGCATCTAGAATTCTTACTCATTTCTCAAAAAATTTCTCCATAAATAGCGCCTCTAGACTTTTTCCTAGCAGTGGAAATGAGCAAAATGCATAACGGCTACATTTGAGAACAAATCTGAAACGTTGCAGGTAAAGCGCTATCACTACCTACATTGATGGCGAGTTTGGTGCTTAAATCAGAAAAATTTATGGGATGAGATAAATAAATAAAAAACTTTGAAATACAAACCTGTGCATCGCAACGTACATCGATCGGTTATCGTAGAAATTCTGCAAACGACGATATCATTGTTGTGAACGAAATGAGCGGAAATGCCCGATCGAATGCATCGCTAAATATTGGCATCGGCAAGTGGCAAAGTTTTCTACCAATGCAATATGGAGTGGAAATAAGGTATAGCATAGTGAAGCCGTTCTCATAAAATAGTTTTCAGAGGTAAATATACAGAACTGTGATGGAGTAAAATGAATGAATCGAATATTGGGTTGGCAGCAACAACACAACATAACTAAGAAAATAGATAACGAATAATTTCTTTGATAAAACTTTAGCAAAGCTCGATTTCTTTATAGAAATATTTTATATTGATACCGTTTTCGAGGTAATTTATTTCATATTATGCGTATCATAAAAAAGCAACGATAGATGAAAATGAAACAGCTGAACGACATACGACAAGAGTGAAGAATATGGAAGGGACGAAAGAATTCTCTATAGAATTTTGAATTTACTTAAATGCGCGAAGCAAATTATATGAATATATAATATATTAAATATATAAATTCAAATACAACCTACAGAGAGAAATAAATAAATGAACCAAGAAATAAGTGAAAAAATAAACGAACAAACAAATAAATAACCAAATATGTATATATATGTAAGCTGAGTTAGCCGATCATTCCACTGTTCCCTGGTTTCCCTATGAGGATATTCTACGGCGACAAAAACTTTCTAGAAAGAAGAAAACACTGAAGCAGTAGTTCGTTTACTCGCTTACGCAATTAGACGAATACAATAGTATACTCAAGACAGCATCATTCTCCATACCGTCGTTTATTCAACTAAAATTAGAAATTTTCAGTGCGGAAATGACCAAACTGATTACTTTCATAGGCGAATGGACATTGAGTGGTCGTGAAAATGAGCGTAAGGAAGGATAAGAACGCAAGATGGATAACGTTGCGTGAGCGACGATCGGCTGACCCCAATCCGAGGAACGTGGCAGCAACGTAATAAATGAATAAACTCAGAGGGATGAGATTATGGTGAGGGTACTGTTGAATTATATGAGAAAAGCGGCAATGCACGCGTACCCTCACTCAAGGCCATCCAGTAGTGCTCACTGAGGTGACGCTCATGCAATAGGCGATGCCATTTTGCTGCACTTCATATCGATTTACACTTCACGCTGAACGAGTATTTATTTCCCATCGTTTAATGCTCTCAAAATGAAGAAGGCAATTTTATCGTTTCATAAATAGCGTATTTATATGCTCTGCTGAGATGCATGTTGTCAAAGAAATCGAGGAAACTAAAACCAATTGGGACATAGTGAAATATAGCGTTTAGCAAGAAATAATTTGAAGTCAAAATTGCTTTGTGTTGAAAATGCCTACGAATGACTAGTAAATGAGTTTTAAAAAATGGATGATGCAGTAACTTGGGATTAAATATGATTTGCAAGTGGGATGAAGGATTTGAGTAATCGACCTAGAATCTGTAACATCCAGTCCGGTTGCAAATGAATTCACTGCACCAGTTAGTCTGTAGGGGTACTAATATAGCAATTTCATGTCTTTATTCTCAAAGGAACTTTGTTTCCACAATCTGATAGCAACAAACATCACAATAAGAAAGGAATACCAATATGAAAATACTGAAACAGATAGGATGACATTAGAAATATATTTGCTAAGTTAAAATGGCGAAAATGAAAGCAAGAAATGTTGTCACAGTGCCAACTGCCAAAGATGAGACAGAATATAGCATAAGACCGATTAAATGAGTAAGCACATAACAATACTCGAAAATCAGCAGTAAACATATTGAAATATGAAACGCTCATGAAAGCAACAACTTTGATAGCTTCGAAGCCACTTCGCTTTACATTCTTTGCTTCTGTAAGCACCGAAATGCCGTTCGATGTGCCATCTCATGCAGTGGGCTGCGCGTATATTTAACTCGGTCATATAGTGTAATAATTTGCAGTAAAATATAGAATATCTTTGTTCATTTTTTGATATTCTTCACCACATTTTACCCCCTCCCTATCCTCTCCCTCCTCCCCCCTTCCACCGAAAAACGACAGAACAACTTTTTTCCTCTCCTACTCCTTATCTTAAATCTTCTACCTATTGAAATGAAAAGAAATAAATCCTGTTAGCGGCAAATTTTTTTGACAATCTGAAGGTTAGAAAGAAGAAACAAGAGCTAAATAAGCATGATGCCATTTTCATGAACAGTTTGAAGGATGATGAGCGTAGAATTATTTGAGGGGAACTGCTGGGATGCGCATCACACTCATCTGATCAATCACTTGCGTCTACCAATAAAAGCTATGTACAATATCGTAGTCATATGTTAGGTCCGCTATGGATCCATTGGATACCTCTACAACGCCAATGCCTTTGTGGTCCAACAGGCGCAAAAAGTAAACCGAAGGTTTTTAAATCTGTGCATTTTTTGGCACTTTCAAATATGTCCAGCTCGTTGCAAGTCTGATAGGTCAAAATAAACTGTAAAACATGGGATATCATCATAAGGCACGAACTTCCAGTAAATAAATCTTACAGGACTCATTTTCTAGGCAGCCGAATGAATCAGATGAAAAGACAAATACATGAATACAAATTAAAGTATAGCTACTTGGGTAGAGGTAAAATATCATCTCATCCTCGTTTACAAAACAAATTTGAATACACCTCTGAAAAGGGTTCAGTTGAGATGGCATAGCTACAATAGGCATATGAGACAACCTACCGAGGAACATGCGAACGACGTTGTTGATCACCTGCAATAATATCGCCGCTACTAATTGTTGGTTGCTATAGAGATGTTCAGAGCGTATCGTCTTGAACATTTTGGCGTTGAATGGTTCCGAATGAAACGAATAAAGACAGCAAGGATGAGGATGGAAGAACGGGACAAGAGGATGGGAACGATAATGCAGAAATGGATGGAAGCAAAATTCCATTGAAAGTGAAGGAAAAATGGCTGTTTAAGAATTTGATATAATATGAAAATGAACTTCTTCAAAAGAGCGCATTAAATGTTGAAACGAACCTTTGTATGGCGATGATAAACACAACATCATTAAAATAGAAAAAGCTGTCTAAATTAAACAGAAATTTACTGCACAACGCTAGTTGGCGCAAATATCAATGTAGCAAATTCTGCACTTCAGAGCAAATAATCATATAGAATCGAACAATTTAACTTCAAAATCTGCAGAGAGGAGTAACTGCCATGGTGAATCAACAAAACGATGGCGTATCGCGCACGGTGAGCATCAACTCTTATGCGTCCAACCTGTTCTTCGATAAACACCTGTGTCTATTTCGCTATCTTCTATGACGATGTTTAGAGCTACTGATTTTAAGACGATGCGCGTATGTCGCGATAAAATACGAACCTCTTAAACTTTTCACAATTTCGCATAGCCTCATATTTCCGAGTATTGTGCCGGTGTATCCAAAGAGGACGATGGGGTGTTTATCTTCATGTTTGCTGAGAGATTGCTCTAATCCACAAATTGCCTATAGACTCACTCATTTCTATACTAGAACGCAGGTTTATGTCGAGAAGAGAACGAGGTCATTTGTGATATCGAGCTGTCAGATATAGTACAGGGAACAAACTTTCAACAGGGAATATTAGATGAATCTCAACCTATACGATGAAACGACGGTACCACAACCTTTCATCAGCGAATGCGAAGGAACAGATATTTACAGAATGGAAAACCGGTTGTTTACCGGAGTATGAGTCATGCGAAATTTGCTCAACGGTCTTCTCAAATACGTAGATGTCGACGATCATTGAATCCAATTAATTGTGACTCATGCCATTCACCGGCACGTGACCACGTAAATCATCACGACATCCTCCCATTTATGAACCACTTTTGCGGCGTTTTTTGTGAATCATCAGCTCGGTTCATTAATTACAAAAGCAAGAAGATTTTAATCTCATGAACTGAAAAACACCAATTCCCATCATTGTGCCATAAGAAAAACTGTAGGAAAAGATTCGAAGAAACGACAACGTAGATAATTCTCAGTACTAAACTCAAGTAGAATATTTTGGACAGTTGGAAGGGAGGAGATGGGAAGGAAAGAAGGTAAACAGCTACGAATATCATCAGTTCAGTTATGAAACATATAGAAACAAGATTTTAATTTCACTTTACACAGAAATCAAATAAATTAATGCTCAAAGAACGCCATATTTCAATTCATTTGAAGAATTAGGATATGTTAATTTAAATCCTTCAAAACCTTCATAAATAATAAACTTCTTCATTCGCTTCAAATCTAAGTTATCCTCAGTTCATTGGTGAACTTATTAAAAGCGCATTTGTCACTGAACTCATGGAGCATGCTCTTGGTGAACAATGGTAATTTCGGAATAAAAGGATGTCGTTTACGATGATTTGGAAGAGTGATACATTGTATGATATCAAAGAGATCAATATGTAAAGCCTCCTCGGTGACCCCCTCTTCCGCACCTTCCCACCTCTCTTCCTTGCTCTCTTCAAATGCATTTTACAATTTCAAATTTCTCTTAAATTTAAACATTATATATGTGCCACTTCCCCGAATATTTTATTGTCTTCAATAGAGTGATTAGAGAATTTCGTAGCTCATCTATAAAGTTAGACTTCTATCTGTAAGCAGGCAATAAGATGGCGACTATGGGAAATCCTACTGCGTAAAGCATGTCAAACCACTGTTCATTCAAATAATGAACAGATTCGAAAAACTCGGTTTAATGCTTCATTGATGCATTGAAAAAAAAAACCATTAAAGTAACCTAGCAGTAAAACTTTTCTATTATTCCACAAAATTCAGCAAAAATTCCAGAAAAGAGGACCTGTTGGCAACTCCGTATCCTCTCATAATCTATTTAGTATCGGGCAATTGTTTGTGAGCAATAAAATGACTGGCCGTTGGTTTTTATTAATAGAAATGAGGCATCTTTATAAATAATTCATTGCCTATCTTTCTAACAATACTCAATAATAGATTTTCTTGAGGTAAATTAATGCGAAATTGCAAATAATAATTAGTGAAGATAGATTGCTGAGAAACCTAAAATGACAAGGAAGGATGAGAATTTCACGCGACGAGTTGACTAAGTCGTTCAGATGGCGAATGAATGACGGCAGAGATTTTCAAATTGCTCTTAATAGCAATCGTTTACGATTATCAATGCCACTGAAATGTGTACTTCCTGAAATGAGTACAAATGAGTACTTCCTTAACAAACGTTTCGTAAATTTATTGAAAAAGCACAGGAGTCATCCGGAATTACTTACTTATTCAACGGTTCATGGGATTAGATTCTAGTTTGGGTGCGAATTTTGCTCATTGTATATTAAAATTTTATTCGATATTTTTAGAGATTCAGCGAATTTCATCGTGCAATCATCTTTACTTATCGTTTCTTGCTTTCTTTTCGATGAACAAACATAAATGCTCCTCGTTCTTTAAAAATGCTCTTTTTGCTATATGTAGTGAAGAGATTGAAATAGTGACATTGAATTCATAAGTAAAAGTCGTCGTTCATCGAAATAAAGGCTGCGATGCTTTACTTGACATTGCACTGCATTTGTGAGTGAATTCCAGAAAAACTCATATCCTTTGTTTATTTGAACTGCAAAGCACTAAAGCCGAATGTTTGAAAAATCTCTCTAGTGAAGGCATGACCTTGGTTTCACTAAAGATGCAATAAAAGAATGCCGTTAAGATCTCATCGAGAACGGATCAACGACGATGCTCAGTAATTCAATCAATCTTCAACACATTCACACGTTTCATGAAAAATGCGTTGTAAAGTTCACAAGTGAAAGTGAAATATTCAATAGATTTGGTGAGAAGAATGATTATTGCGGAGAAAGAGCTATCCTCAGAGGAGTATAGGGCGGAGAACATCCTCGAATTTTTGAGAATATTTTTATGAACTATTACTTTTTCATTTAATGAATGCCAACCTTCAGCGTAAGTGCATCTAATGTAGTGCATTATGTGCGGTTTTCGATTCGAGTTAAAGCACCGCAAATTTGTTTGTGTGAGCAGTTGCTAGAAGTCGTAACTTTTTTTGCTTGTTTAGCATATCAAAGTAAGTTAATTGGGGAATGTGCAATTAACTGCCTCATGTGAACGCATTTAAAAGAACGTCGTGAAGAAAGCAGAAGTGCTTGAAGCAAAAAAAAGAGATCATAATTAAGCAAAATTTATTGCGCACACATCATAGAAAATATATGCATTTATGAGATATATGGACATTACAGCTGTGTCACTCTCATAGAGAAAGAAGATCGTTAACAATAGTAATTTAACCTCAAACGCATCGATGACGAAAATCGTAAAGGGAAAATCTTCGAGGTGTGAGCATTTAAATTAAGATTGAGGAACAGCAAATGCTTACTCGTTCACATTTCCTCAGAGTGACGACGGTCTGTGCACGCAGCAACCGCATAAGCTATAAATATGAGTGCGCGCAGCTGAAATGTTTTCGAAATACGAAGGGGTTTTAATCGAATATTCCCTTCAGTAACTGTCGTTGTTGAATGAGATGCGTTAAATGATTTTATTTTTGTGCTGCCCACAGCATCAACGTATGTGTTTCGCGCTTCGAACTAAAAATAACAATGCCAATGTCGATCTCTGACCAGGTGAATAGTGAGGTATACAAGCGCAGTAATAGATTTGACGAATCATAAGACTTGTCACAGCGAGCGCTACAGAAAAAAAACGGCAGAGTGAAGCATTGATGACTGAATATTTCACATGATAAAACAACAACGTTATTTACTTTCACCCGTGAACACTGCTCATCACCTGAAATGAGCAGCGCACTCATACATAAGCACCAAGCCAACGGCAAACTTAGAGAATGCAAAGTTTAGTGGAACCGCTGACGATATCATGGCAACAACTCGTTAGCTCGCCATTGCTATATCATTGTGAATATTTTAAGCAGAGCATCAACTATACGGAAATTATTCGATGTATCCACGTTTAGTAAAGATTACCTACCTCTTCAACTCGTTTACTCATTAAAGAAATCTGACGTTAACAACCGCAATAAATTTTCGTCAATATGTTAAGCAAGAAACTTTGACATAAGTATTTTGTGTATTAATACGCTATTGATTTCACTCAAAGAATATTCACTGCTTAGGGGATATTCATCAGTCTCCACCAACGTTAAATCAAAACCGATGCGAAAATTAGCAAGCTAATAGAGCTAATGTGAGTTTCTCGAAGAGAATAAGTTCTAAGGTTAGTACATTATTCCATCAATTTCCAAAGCGTGCTTTGAAACTTTTTGCATTAATAGCGATGGAGAAGCCTATTCGGATATACTTTCGAAACATTCAGTTGGTGCTGAGGCGATAAAAGTTGTGCGAAAAAAAAACGAGAAATCTGTTATCGCAACTTTGTTGCCTTCACTTTTCGATTGTTCGAATCATTTTGTTCTATATTCAAGGCTTATTTTGCATGTGATATCAGTGAAGAAAAGGCGAGACCAATTAGCAACAACGAAAGGAAACGAACAATAACATCGGACAAATTCAAGAGAGAAAACAAGCAATTTGGAAAAGTTTTAACGTGAATTTTGGAAAATGGATGAAGAAAATGTTTTGCTCTGACTATCTTTTGCTTTAGTGCTGCCGAAAAGTAATTGATCTGCTTAGAAGTGATGAGTGTTCCTCATTGATCTTCATCAAGGACGGCTTTATGGATGGGCAATTGAATGCATAAATTCTGCGACATCTTTCAAAAATAATCTTTCTTAGGTGAGCTGGGTTGTATAGACCACAAAAATGGGCGTCATCCCTCAAAATGCTGCATTCATTTAATAAAAGCACGAAAGTGGGACAAAATGACTGTCGGTTACCGTGATACCGGCAAAATATATTGATAATATTATGGAGTCATACAAATTACCCCGTAATGTCAAATATATTGCATATAATATAGACATTAAAAATGGCTGCTGCTCAAGTTCACATTATTGAGAATGCCGAGCAAATTCGTTACGGTCACCGTGGTAGACTGTTGTCACGCAGAGGTGCCACTTTGTTACCGGTTGATGAGCGAATCCGCCTCAACATTGGACTTTGGCTCAGTTTTGATATGTGTGTATTCTGTGAAGATGCCGACTGAAATTAAAGTCACATTGAGAACCTGAATTCCGCTTACATAGAAAAAAGTTCGCACTTCTTTAAAAGGCTATTCATGTGTTAATTTTTCTCGATGAGTAATGATGCGTTATGCTTTGAATGCCTTAAGAAAACACAATAACGACATATTGTAACTGTACGATATAACTCGACGAAGTAAACACAACTGCTTTGAAAATTTCGACATTTTTCCTTGTTTGGCAATAAAATTGGTTGGTACAGATTCATCCATTACAATGGAAAGAGTGGGGCGTCGACTAATTGGGGTCGATTAATGTGAATTACCTTGAAAATTATAAAAAAAATGTGTTCCCTTTGAAAAGTGTTTCCAAATTTCTTCGGAGCAGATAATAATTTTTCATAGCGAAGTTCCTTAGAATACGCAATAACTTATTTGCTCATGCGTTCTGATGAATTTCCACTTTGGTGCATAAGAAAGCCATACAAGGAGGAGGCAATGTCGAGTTCAAAGAAGAAGCATACATTGTTGACAGGTGCTGTCTTCACAGCTCCAGGATGGAGGCCTATTCCCCATCCTACATAAACTTTCGAAATAATATTGATCACGTTTTAGTACGTAGACAGTTTTAGTGATTCCATTCATCGAACAATAAATTTTTCAGTGAATACATTTATGGAGAGTTCTAATATCATATTTTTATTAGAAATTTCTACGCATAGATTATTGCGAATTTGGACGTCAAGATTAGCAAAAATCTTCGATAATTTCAAAGTTTGGTAACGATAATGCGACGACACACCTGACAGTCTCTCTTTTCAATGAAACTTTGATATATGTTGGAGAGAGCGCATAACAGTGCCGGAACGACAACTAGTGCATGTATTATTCCCAGTGATATGACAAGAACGATCGACTTCACGAATACCTCAAGTGACACAACAGTGAACAGCAATGACAGAAAACGTTGCACAGAAACTACTCTAATGATGCTGCAATTGTTACTATACGTCTCGAGCAGCGAGTACTCGCTGTTTTCACAACTCAAGAGCAGTTTAAATGAAGGCGTAGATTTCAGCACCTAGATATTCTCTATATTACTAAATTCTCGCTGTACTGTAAAACGCCTTAATTTACATAGCCACTTTGAGAATCATTTGGGCTGAGATGAACTCCGTTACCACAGCAAATTCAATTTGTAAAATCTGGCTACATCAAATTGTAAGGGGGACTTGAAAAACAAAAACATGATTGTCAGCCAATGTGATTATAAATGCCTGAATACCTCTAATTTCAATGATTGCGTATAACTATCAAAGAGAACGAAGTGGTAGGGAGGGAAAATTTCAAAGGAGATTCAATAATCCACAAAAAATGTATAGTTATTGTCAAAGCATAAATTAATGGACTGGTTGTAAATGATCGATACTAAGCTAACCTCGCCCATGTAACAGGGCACAAGAAGAAGGCATAAAACGAAGAGGATTGTTGATGCGCTGCACTGTAGAAGTGGGAATCCAATAGCGATCAACGAATGCAGCATTCGTTCCTTTATCGACGTGAACGACGGATCAAGACCTGTACGATAGTAGTGGAATGTGATGTGTGCGGGGAAATCCACTGATAGACCAATCGACATTATGAGCGTCGCCATCGAGATTGGATCCAGATCAATACCCCAGAGCGTTATAAAGCCAAATACTCCTGAAAGTAACCTAAAATTAGTGCTGCTCGACCTCATATCTGGTAATATCGTGGTCAAGTGAAAAGGGAAAATTTACCAATGCAAATGGACGTTATCGATGCGACTGCAATAAACACTGTGAACAGATTATACATGAATACAAAGCAAACGACTGCCATGCATATCAATGTTGCAATCGATGTCTGTATTGTGATCGGTAGCATTGTCTCGATCTGATCCATGAAGAGTGCCTCATCCTCGTAAATGATCGCTCCGATATCCTAAAATCGTTGTTCGGGTCACTATACTGCTATGTGCATAGGCATTTAATTCGGTTTCTTCGAGACTTTATATTGCAGAAATTTTGATGACATTTCCTCGAACAATCGTGGCGTAAATAAGCAAATAAGCGATTCGCTAATTCCAACGATCGAAAAGAAAATCCTCTTACCAAGTAATTGTCTGCGACAGCTCGCCATGATTTTAGCATATTCAGTCGTTGCGTCCAGTCGGATTGATTACTCCCATGATACGCCACACTCAAGAAGAAAGATGACAACCTGGAAATATAAAATATTGGGCGTTTATCAATTTTCGAGAATTTTAACACCCTCTATCAACTCTCGACGTTACATTCATCGGATCGTCCGCTCGCTCTCTTTCGATACGTTCAGCAATGTCACAACTTTGAATAAGCGAAACAACTAAGAATGTTTCCCAATTTTGCGCATTTCTCTTGGTTGCATTTCGGTTGCAATGAACTTCAACTCTATGTTTTTCGTAGAAAATGGTGAAAAATGATGTTAGAGCTTCTTTTTATTATGATCCCAATTACATCTGATACGTAAGTGAATGCCACAGCGCGATCGTCATCTCATTTCGGGCACGATACAATTCGGAAATGTTTTTCAAATAGTTGAGAGCAAATCTCTTACTTACTCCCCGCAAAGATGTCAACATGAAACTACCTGAGCTCATCAATATATTCAGCAAACTTTTGAAAGCCGCAAAAAATAATTTGGAGATTAATTATTATTCAACTCGATTTTGGATGTTACGGACCCAAGAGCGTGAAATAGATGCTATAAAGAGTTGATTCTTTCATAGCAATGATAGTTTAGAAAACAGTAGGAATGTAGGAAAAGGTACATGGGGAATCATAGTTTTGAAACGAACGAAGGACAAAAAAGACACCGCACCTATTAGTTTTATTGTCGAATTTCATGAAGCCACCCCAGTGATGATATTCAGGCCATTCAATAAACGCCTTAATATCTTCGGTAGAGAAAGGCGCCGGATCTTGGATCGCATCTTCAGCAAATTCCTCAGCTTCAGTTGCTAGATGGGCTCTGTAGTCACGAAGCCAGAAGCGGGTGAACTGTGGCCCATTGCATGAGGGTAACGCTTCAAAATCTGCGGTCATGCGCTCAATTCGTTCTACACGTGATGCATTCTGTAGATCACCCGGATTCGTCACAAATATCGTCACAAATGCATAAGCAGGTAACACATAACGATTGCGCAAATCACTCAACTGAAAAGTAGCGTTCAGCTATTTCTAGAACTCACGATTACATGGCAATTTTAGTCCATGTAATGCTTGACTCTAAACGAACTCAGATGATCGGAGAAGATCGCCGATTGTCATCAATAAGATCGAAGCTGCAAGACAACCGTTTTTTTTTTTTTTCTTAGCTGATAGGTGAATTTAACAAATAGGTGAATTTCTTAACAAACAAAAAGAAACAAGAATAAATGAGGGTTGTAGATGGAGTTTGAAATTTCTCACCGGCAAATAATATTGGAGTCCAATCCGTACGTCTCAGTTTTATTGTGCGTTAGGTATATTTAACTATCTTGAAACCATTGGATTTAGCAGAAATGAGGAAAATATTCCAGTATTGATGCATCGGATAAATGAGCAAAGCTATCAGGTGAACAATGCTTGACACAGGAAAAACTCCAAGTGTAAATTTTGAGGAAATATCCTGTAAATGCAACAAATCGGTCAGAAACTTCAGTCACCTCAATTAGCGGCGAATCAGATAGAAAGAGCTTCTCGGGAGTAAGGCTCGATCGCGCATTACATCCTGCTTTTATACTCACCCACCAGTATAAACCAAGCATTAGTAGCATGACTAATGACGTGAAACAACTTGATAGCCAATTGCAATAGTTATCGAGAAAAATTTCTGCCTGAAATAAGCAATAGTTTTTCATGTTTAATGAATTTTATGTACTATATACTATTTACAAAAAGAATAAATCGCTACCGTTATAGCTTACGAATATCATAGAGTATGGAAAAAGTAGATGTCTTATATGTTCGATAAAATGCAGAATCTCGAATGTCAAGAATCTCGGAACGTTATATGCACGTTCTACTGAGATGTTCTTAATCGCCGTATAACTTTTCGCTGAAATTTTCACACACATTTACAGATTTTTGCTCAGAAGATACTTCAAGAGGCCGTCAGTTCTATTTTAAAATAGTGATCATTTCTATGTCTGTCAACTGTCTGCATCACATCTGAGCCTGAAATTCAGCTAGGTTAAAGGTGCGAAATTTGATGGATGTGATGCATCTCAGATGATGCATTTTATTAGCAATCAAATCGATTCACCAATTTGATTTCTATGACGGCCCCGTTTCCAGCATAATTTAAGAGACAATTGTGTGACTGTCCATCAAAAATTGCGATCCGGTTGAAATTAGCATAGAGAAAAACTGACGAACATAAGAACAAAAACAACGCCACCTTGATGGAGTTTTCACAAAACAACTTTGTCATGTGCTTTGAATGCATTAAAACACGAATTTATCATTGGTGCATTAAAAATCTTAGCAGTTGTAATGAGTGAATGTTCTCTTGGCTTACCTTGGTGGGCCGATCATCATTATGAGGCACCTTTTCGCAAATTTCTTTACCCATTTCGAAGCGTCCTCCAATGCTCATAATAGCCGCATACATGGTTATTGTATAGATATAGTCAAGAAATATCGCAATAGCTGTAGCAACACATAAGAGACGAATTTCTGGTGTAGGCATAAACAAACCCATACCGAATGCCACTGTGTTTGTTAATGATGTTATTGTAATAGATGGTCCAACTTCAATTAGAACCTAAATTAAATTATCCATTATGGCGTGCATATTTGTTGTGCTACAATACCTTCTTACTTTGTTTAGGCTTTCTTCACTATCATCGGCATTTTAAATAGAGCAACGAAGGAGAAAGAGATTTTTACAAATGCTAAGATTATTTATGTAAACCATAGCAAAATATGGTTATTTCATTGCAAAAAACACAAAATGTGCCGTAACTACGCCAAAGTTACTATAACGGAAGCCATATGCTGTCTCTGATAATTTCTTTTTCAACTCATTTTAAAGTGAGAGAAACAGCAGAATGGAAAAAGAGTTTTGCTCTCTTTATTGCTCCCATCTCGTTTTAATTTCATTCTCTCTCTCATTTCTGGCATGATCCAATCGAAGTAAATTTTCTTCGAAAGGTTTCCTCACATTAGCCATTCTTTCTCTCAATTTTTCTCTTATTCCGTCGCGTCTCCTTTGTGCACATATACGATTCCATGCATTGATCATTAGAAAAGCGTCATCGACACCTGAAATAATAATTTCCCTAAACATCGAGGTTTTCCGGATATGATTGTCAAGGACGGAATTTGAGGCGCTCTTTTGAAGAGGAAAAAAGTGATATACCGTCCATTCACAACACTCAACTTTTTGACAACCACCATATGAACAGCCTTTTCATTTCATTTTGATGGGACAGACATATAAAATGAAGCGACAATAAATGGATATGGATATTGCAGAATTTCTGCGGGTAAAAATTGTTAGCAGACTTTATTATATGAGCATATACGATAGAAAATAATTTAATGAAACAGTCGACGATTCAATGTTGCAGTGATGCAAATATCTTATCAATAGGTGAGCCAATATAAAAATGAGGAATCTTTCGTAACAGGCCAATCGGCGCTGCGGTAAGTTTTTTATGTTCTATCACATAAAAATGAGTTAATTTGCAAATTATGACTGGATTGAGACGAAATGTGAAAGCTCATAAAATTCAACCAGGAATGATAAATAAATTCTGCAAAGCTCTCTTTCCATTCATTAAACAGATGAAAATCGACGTACCGATGGCTAAAACTAGAAACGGCGTGACGCAAAGCACAGTTCCGAATCGAAAGCCAAGGAAGATCGTTATACCAAATGCGGTGCTTGTGGCCATCAAAGGCGTTACACATGCCGTCAATGCGTATGTGATTTTATGGATCGACCACTACAAAAATCCTTTTTTCATAAAGGCTTTCCATTCAGCATCCCTACATAGTTGACGCTGAACAAGATCTTTCAAAATATCAGAAAAAAATTTTTTTTTTTCTTTGTTCATACGGACTATTTGCACAGATTTTCCAAGAGCTTCTAAATAGCCATAAATGGCAGTCTGTAAATTCAAGTTGTAAAAAGCAAATCTGGCCGTTCTGTTATTACAAACAAATAGACTAAAGTGATTGCTCCCGAACGAGAAAAAATCAGGCTGTGAAAGTTTGACATTAAATCACAACAAATGATCACCTGATTCTGATAAGCTGAACCGATGTAAACTGTGATTACGGCGAATGTGCACATAATCACGAATCCGACCGATATGAAAGGGAAAAGTGTTAGTCCAGTGCGAACAACTTCGTCTTGAGTGTAGGCAAGCGAGACAACTACTGGATGGATGAATGGACTGCTATAGTTCCTGAAATTTTGGAATATCAGCAATCATAAGAGGTTAAGTGACATCTGCGATTTTAACATGACATTTCTTCTGTAGTAGTTATGGCTTAATTTACTCCTCCGTCAGTTCATAACCGGAGCACGAGAATGACTGTAAGAAAGCGCCAATAAGTATTTCTCATCAGTAACGATCAGATGTTGATACACACATTTGAATTGATCCAAAGTCAGTAAGCGGAAAATAGGCCAGAAGAAAGGAAAGCTGCAGCACGCCCTCAGTGGTAGGAATGTACTCGCGATTGGCATTTATTGTCTGTGAATACATATCTTGAATTACCTGCGATAATATTCGCCAACCGAACGCTCCCACTGCAAGATGTCATCTTCATCCCAATCCTTCGGTTTCTGCGCCCGAAACTGCAGTATGATCATTTTGAGGTCCTTGATGTTCGAAGCTTGCGTGCCGTTCATCTCTTCTGGTTTGTAAGTGGTCACTCCAAAGAAGCTTGGACTCAAATCCAAATCTCGACCGATGAAACTGATGAGCGGGAATGAGAGATTCATCAAATTTTCCACAGAGCCACCTCCTCTGCTTTCACTGACAACGAGACCATTCTGAAAATCAGTAATCTATCTACTTAGCTGATGGACAATAGGCATAAAAAACAGTTGCCAAACATTAATTCATTCATGGATGCATTTTACTGGAACATTAAGCACACGCGGTGAGCAATATCTCATATCATTTCCAGTTTTGCGCGTCTCTTTCAGTGTTCATTTATGGAGCGAAGTTAAGCTTAAATTTTTATGAATGAAATATTTTTTGAAAATAAAAAGGCTGGAAAATTAAGAACATGTGGTGGATGGTCTTGGCAATCTTTTGTTGTTCGTAGTGCAAGGCCATTTTATGCCACAGTCGAGACAATACGGTCAAGTAACGCGGCGATGGTATTCAAACGCAAAATTTTTTCAGCCCATTCAGGAATTAATATCCTGCCATATTCAAGAATTGATATCCCGCCGAGTAAAAAAAACGATAGTACTCTACACGAAATATTTAAAGCAGCTTACTCTGTATTGCAGAACAGGCTCATTGGCGTCACAGAAGTTCTTGCATATATCGTAGTAAGTGCGACCTTTTACGGCAAACGTCTTGCCTATATGGTCGATGATTGCAACAGTAGCGTTGAGATGAGTAAGAAGATTTAGCGATTTCCCATCTTTAGCGGTAACGACAACGAACAAGAGTACTGGATCAAGACCATCAAAGTACTGCCGAAATGTTTGAAGTTCGTCAAGGGAACGAGCACCAACTGGCGTGTAGCCAGTTTTGAGGTCATCTTGCTTCTTTGTGAAGGGAATCTTCAGCGAAAATGCCGCTGTTAGAATCAGAAAGACCTGAAAGCATGGTTTAATATATCTTCAGGTGGCGCAACGAGCTTTTTCAGCGCAGTGAATGAACTGCGCAAAGTAAACCTCTCAGTAGTGACTTTTTATTCATCAAAATTGTCCTCCATAGAGGAACTGAATATCCTTGAGCTATGCCGTTCTTGTTACGTCGTCGACGTGATAGAATGACATCATAAGGAAATTTTTGTGATGAATAGTGCTATTCACCGATGTCCAAATCGCCGAGATCCCCCTGGCAAAATTCATACTCACAGAACATGGCAGAATAGACCGGTTAGTTCAAGGTTGTTTGCATGCTAAACAGATCAAACATGCACAGAGATTATATGAAGCGCATCAACCTTTGCCCAATTTTTTTCCTTCCTTCAGTTGACCATTCAAATGGGCGCATCGTGCAGAAAGGATTCTATTATATAGACTTTATGTAAAACTGCAAGTTGTCGGTGGTTGTACTTAATATATGGAATACTTTTTGATCGAGAGAATTCCAATCAATGAACGTAATATATAAGATCAAATAATGCCTCCAAATTGCACAAAAAATTAAAGGATCGAATGAAACCTTAACGAAACGGCACATTTGCATTCCTTGTTTCTATCGATGGAAAGAAAATGTAATATAATGAAACTTGTGGACAACAATCGACACAAGCAATTTGCCTTGCTTTTAAGCAATCAGTAAGCATGGCAAATAAATGCTGCGCAGCTTTCGATATAGCATTTAGCATTTTCGTTACTTGGAGTCGAATTTTCGAAAGATGTGGTTGTAAGACGCAAGATAAACGTGATTTTGTATCGCGTATTTGAATCTCCTTCATTTGTCATGAAAAACTGAATGTTGTTCGCTTCATATCCATTTTCCTGCCGATCTTCGTTGATTCCGGTTGCAGCTACAGTTTAGAAATTTCGGGCGCTTCTTCCACCCCAGTCCTCCTTCCTCTCACCACGGTGTTTGTAGGATTGCGAGAGGGTTGCACCGAATTGATCTGATTGTTAGAGAAATTTGAACAAGCTTCATGTAAAAGTAGTGAAAATCTTTGATCCACATGATTTTATTTAGCTGAAATGCATGTGGAATCCATTCGGATGTTTGGTTTTCAATTTCGCGTGGTAACCATACCAACTTCTTTGGGAACTCGCAAACAAATTAATAAAGCGATAAAGGTCTTCTGACTGAATAGCAGCAAAAACGTTTCTAATGCAAGAGGGCGTTTTTTATATTGACGATTGGGCAAACATAACAGAATTAATGCAGTCAGATCATTTACTTTCACGAAGATCGTCCTTCAAAAAAATACTCCGATGAATTAAAGTGTGAGTTTGGTCTCCGAATCAACTAAGAAACTTTAAAAAATGAGCGAGAGATTTGCAAAGGCGATAAGTTGCAATATTTGTGTCTTTGTCTCTATGACTGCTAAGTTCTGTCATTCAGCGAATTCGATACGTGCTTATCGTCAGCTGATATTATCAAAAGCAACGCTTCGTAATAGATTCGATGCACTTCGTTCACGATCCTTATTTAATTATATGCCTCGGATATAATGATAGAGCAGAAAAGTGAGAAGAGGAAGAGGTGATTCATTTGTTGATCATTCTGCGAAACAATAGACAACAATAAACAAAAAAGAAGGCAAGAATGTTTGCACTCAACGCCTTCACTGAGATTATCAAATATTAGTGGCAATCCTATCAAATTTTCACTGTATTATTGAGGAAACAAGAGGTGTGTTTACACTTCGGATCGAAAGAGATGTTATGGAATCGATATCTGCTTGCAAACAGTATGTTCATTTATTCTCACTGTAAAATGCACTAAACAATGAAGATACGGCAGACAGATTTCGACAAAACTCGCTCGTCGGTGGAACCGCATAATTAATTACAATGTCAACCCACATATGTCTTAGCTTACTGCTTCTCGATTCATTCGTTCTACTTCAATAATTTACATAAAATGGATGATTTCAGTGATGAGTGGTTCCGATTGCACCATATAACGTTTATTCAATTGGAGAGTTCTACGATCAGTAAATACCGTTGTCACAATCGATTATTGGCTGATTATTGGCTTACCACAACATTCTGAAAAATGCGCCACTTCACTGGAGCAGTTTTTTTCTTCCGTTTATTTGATTTATTTATTCATTTCCTTTCTACGTTTACGCTTAAAATCTCATAATTTGAAATTCACTTAAATATTGCGAATTTTAGGTAACAGTGTGAAAAATCTCGAAAAAATTGCACTCAAGAGAAATCTAGCACCTAACAAAGTCTATAAATCTATAAAAGCAGCTGATTTTATTTTGAGATAATATTCCATATGAAATTCTTTCTATATTTCCACCTTGAAGAGGTAATTTTTCGTGCAATAAACAGTTGCTATGCACAATTTCTCAAGTTCACTGATGATTTTATGAGAAAATTTCAAATATTTGCATTAAAAAAGTTCAGAAAAAGACGGAAAATGTGCACTTTATGGCACCAATCGTCAACGGAAAGATTTTTTCCCGTTTGATTGCCTCGGTTTTTCAATCATTTCACATGCATTGGCACATTTTGAGTTCTGCACTAATCACAAATGACGTTCTTTTTGCAATTACGAAGAATCCGGTTTCCTATAAGCAGAGGAGATCTCAAATGAGAAAGAAAAGCATTAATGGTTACCAATAATTATATGACAATAATTCGTTAAATTCTTTCATTGCAACATTAGAAAATGTAGATAAAATAAATTAGCATTTCAACGAAATTGGTTCAAAGTACGCCAAACGAAATCAGAGATATATAAGACTATCGGTAAGTAAATGTGAAATTAATTCAGCATTTAATTAAGATTTATCTGAATTCATTCTTTATAGTTTTTTCTATGTGATTAAGTGTCTTTACGAAGATTGGATCTATGGAAATCACAGCTATCTAAATAGAAAGCCTATAGCAATATGAGTATAAGTTAAATGCTGATCCCTTCGGATATTCGCCAAAAAAAGGTTAGTGCAAATTCATTTATCAAATCTTAGTGAACTATTTATTATAGTAACGAGCAACAACGTGGAACTATTTGTCTTGACATGACCTTAGCGCAGTGTTCGATGTACTTCGCCACAATCGAAATAGTACATAAGCATGACAACATAAGTGCACTACCTCAATGATAGACTTGACAGAGAAGTGCATTAAATGAAACACATGCTCTAAAATCAAGGTCTCTTCTTGACGAGTAACCTATCAGTCAACGTTTCCACTACATTTATTTTATGATGGAAACGTTAAGAAAATAATTCCACATCCTGACTTCCTTTTCCTAGTGCATTCTCTCGCGCTTCACATCTCTAAAAAGGATTCATTTCAATTGAACTCTAGCAAAATGATGTTGCTTTTGTTTTCGAAACATTTCACAACAGAACCAACGATCATTTGCAATACTTCAGCTCTGTTAATGGTCCGATAGGACATTCGTTTATAATTCTTTAAGTATTTTGCAAATGAACTAATCAATTTATAGATAAGAGTTGGGCTTTCTTATTACTGCTTATTATGAGTAATAAAACATTCGCATCTGATACTAATTTCATCACAGATCAATTAATATCACGAAAAAGGATCAATCCTTTTCTTCACAGTTGCTCTTTTTTGAATCAGTTAATGACAGCCGGACTATTCAGGCGAATTTGCAGTGGGAATTTTTTCATAGTATGAAACAAGATTGAAGTGTGAACAGTTGATATTTTCGTAATAAAGGAAGGAAAATGCGCACTGAATCGATTTGCTCTCAATTTTTGGCGAACGAATTTATGTGGCCGTATGAATAGGGAAGAAAAAAGCTCTTATTGTGACAATGAGATTTTTTCTCGAATTATTCGTCGAAATTTCTTTATTTTCTAAATTCCTCTAAGGTTTTTTCCTCTCATATCGAAGAATTGGCACTTCTCATTAAGGATGAAGAATGAATTTTTATATGAGCGAAATGCTGCCTCATTTTATGCTATAATTCATCTGTCGTTAGAAACAAATCGTGTCGTGCAAAACAAAATTCGCAACGAACTACGGAAATTTCATTCCAACAGAATGACCAGTATCGATTTGGTTAATTCTGTTTATGCGAACACGAAATTGGTGAGATTTGATAACGACAATCAAGCTGATGGATGCGTCGACGGATCTATGATTATCGGAGTGACATCACTTTCACCATTAAAACCATTCGGTTGTTGGAATTTTGCGGGTTTATCATCTGACACGCTGTGTCTAAGTCCACAGCTAGAAAAAAAGGCAGACAGTACAAACATGAAGAGAGTGCATCATCGAACGTGCTAAACGAGACTTCATCGTGAACACCTCGAAATTTTCGAAAGGACCAAAGGCGTTCAAATTTCAATGGTGGCGATATGCGTTAGTGGTCGATGATACGTAGAAGTACGAGCAAGCCGATACACTACACCCAACTTGTAGTTCACGGTAATTCATAAATTTGCGTCCAAATGGGTCTAATTAGAATTAATTGCAGTGACGATGAGTGAAGGGCATTTTCTAGAAGAAGAGAATTCGAAGCATAGGTGAAGTTAGGCGAGAGTAAAAAATATACTTATATACGATCTACTTATTTGTCACTGTATGTTCTGCGATAATTTCGCATGAAGCTATCTAATTGGTTCTCAATGAGTTTCTTTCGAAAGTGAATAAAATCAAGTAACATGCAGAAATTAGAAATTGATCACGTTTTTCCAGAGGATGTGACAGTAGGCAGGATGGCAGATGGAATGAACTGCGTCCAGAAAACATTTAAATGAAACATTCGTTCCCTTTTATCTTCCCTAGTCCAAGCTTACAACTCATATTAGGAGTGACACTGCACACACAGGTATAGCCTTAGAGTTTAGAATAAAAAAAGACGTTGAAATACTGGGATGTTGGAAATGAAGAAGAAGGTGATTCTGGTCAATTTTCTTTCATAGATGTGTCGCTGGCATAAATGATGATTAGGTGAGGACTTAGTATTAGCAATGGATGGCAGTTAAAACAGCTGAAAACGAAATTTTGACATTAATTCGATAAACATATGTTTGAAAGGAGGTAATTTCCACGTGCACATTGATAGACAAAATGGATTCGCAGTAGACCACTAAGAATGATAAAAACGATAACAAAGAAGACAAAGTGATTTGAATTTACACACTATTCAATGAGGGAAAATGTAAAATATGAGGAAATGATGCAAGGAGGTCGCATGTGTGCTAGCGACAGGGGACTGAATGTGACGTTTTAAATCTCACGTTCTTTAAACGACACATAAATGACCGTTATGCTTGTATGAATGATTTCGAATTTCGGCACTTACAATTAGGTTTGCAAATTTGTGTTCCTAACGTCTTAATTTGCAATATTACATTTTTCTCTGTGAAGCAAAACGAGGGCGTTGCGTTTTCTTTTGATATTTGTGGTACTACACAGCAAATTCGTTCGGCGGTTATCGAGGCAGTGCTTTGAAGCACCAAACGGTAAAGGTTTATTGCCGTTTTTGCAAAATAGTCATTGCAAGGAATCGCTATAAGATGGGTTCACCAACTAATAGATGTAATACGATTTTCCGTAAGCGATTTTCACAATAATGGACATTTACGCAGCAAGCTTTTCGAAACTGATGAAAAATGAGGGCTAGTGTTATGCACAACAAAGCAACATGTTCATATCCTGTATCATATGCACGGTGCGCTGAAAGCAACCTATTAGTTTTTGATTAACTATCTTATTGGCGATGTGACCTGCTGCACTCTAAACGTTATAACTATAGCAAGTCAAATTTATTCACTTTTCCGAGGTTACCATCATTGGAATTGCAACTGATCCTTGCGGGCTTCATTTTCGAGTCTCAACAAGTGTTGATGAATTAAACCAATATTCTTTAGGTTTGCATAGACGGCACTGATGAGTTCACTAAATTACGAAATATTAATCAACTCATGACAGCGGAAATTCTATGGCTATTTAAATTGGATTTAAAAATATCGGCAATGTTGTTGATTGTGGCCAAAACGTGTTCCTAATGTTAGCTGTTGACTTATATTGTTTTAGACAATCGACAGGCTTCAGCGAGTGCGGTTGCGAAAACAACACACCAATCCTGTGTGCAGTTTCGAAAACTCCTATAAGGAGTTAATTTAGCTACAGAAAATATTGAATCTAAATACTCTATAAAATATATGTAGCCTATGATAGCTTACAGGAGACTTATGTATCGCGAATCTTCATCGGCGCATAACGAGTGTATCAATTGTACGAACTTATGTTCATGCTCAATGAGATGCAACTGAGAAGTACAATTTTGGAGAGGACGTTTCGAATTGAGGCACCTCAACTCTTAACTAAACGTTCAGTGTTGTGCAACATTAGATGATACAGTTTTGGCAGCGCAACTTTTTTCACATTTGGTCGGTTATTCGATAAAATAGCGCTGCGTAATTTTTGTAAGCCAACAAAATTTGATGAATATTTCATCTACTTATGAATAGATCGTTACTATTGTTAAGTTCGACGAAAATTTGATACAAAGCGGCAATGAAATTAATTTACTAAATAAGCGTTTACAATAACAGTACTCAAAATAGTATAGCTGAATGTTCGATAAATGACTAATGCATCCACCGCATCTTTAGCATTTTATCAAAGTGAATGTATGCATGAAAGTTTTTCAACGTAATGATTACTTACGACGCATCGATAGTGCACTTTTCACGCATATCGTTGGTCAAAGAAGAAAATTGTTCACCTTATTTTTATGGTGATAAACTGATCGAATCAGTCGCAACTTACTCGAATAAGAAGCCGAAAAAGTCACTCTGGCATACGGCAATTGCTTTAAATCACATGCAAATGTAAATTTTGATGAATCGGGTTTCAGAAGTGGTGGTTTATCGGAAGCAAAGAATTGGTGAAATTTTGCTTGACTTGTATACCGAAAGCAATCCTCGTAGTATTTAAGGCATCTTTTAATATGTCGGTCTAATGCGACTGATTGCTATAAAAACTCTCGAAATTTTCTTGCAGATAATCGACTATCATCATAAGTAATTTTCTTGCAAGCAACCTACTGCCAATGCCAAAAAAAAGCTCTTTTTCGTGCGCTCATATAAAATGCATCTCAAATATCTTTCCTCTATAACTTATGCGCTATTTTCAATGTTGTATCCACGGCGAAAAGCGACAACTACAGAAATGTCGCCGAAGGTGTTTACATGTGGGCGCTCTTCTCATTCGACGCCACATGTCATTCTCGTTTACGATCACTCTCGATGGAAGCAAAATAATCCGTATTGGACATAAAACATGCAGTGTCCACAGTTGGCTGTGCTTTATAATGCGTTTCACAGCGTAATCCGGCAAAATCTCAAGGTCTAAAATATAGGATAACAGTTGCCTAATAGTTATCTTTTGCAGAGCTTTCCACTCCACAAGACGAAGAAATTTTTTTCATTCCTAATATTCCTGTGCATTCTCGAGATGGAACCAAGAATTTCGAAAGTATTGAAATCATCGACGAGGAACATTCTTCGGTAGGTCGTATATGGATTTATCATTGTGGATGAGTCGGTCCTACTGATAGAATTAAAGAATTTCTCAGCTCAAATCACCTACGTTATAAACAAGCTTACGCTGATGTACTGAACATTTTTGAGCAGCGTAAATCCATATAAATAAGGTTATGCGCTTGCAGAAAGTCGAACGCATTTTCCTAACTGCCGGATGAAGAGTTGAATCGCCAAGATTTACATTAATGAATACATATTGCAGCTTTACGCTTCCTGCATATTTTTCGATATGCGTGCCGCCTACTATAGGAGTCTCGAATCCTTAAACCAATCAGACAGTTTCCTCTGTTGAGATAATTCTGCAATTAGTAGTTTTCTATAAACCTAAATGGTTTCTAGGAACGTATTCAGAGTGTGCGGAAAACCAGCCACTATGTATATTATATCACGATCTCAATGCTAATAACTGACTTCGGTCGCCAGCTCGCTCTTCCGCAATACAAAATCTGCTCGTAACATGCTGCTTCGTTTTTTCATAAAATGAATTATCTCACTGAGGTGAGCAGTAAGGAACAAATGGAGGACAAACTTGGCAATACAAACGGCGTACAGTTCGTCATCTTCATTGCGATGTGATCTCTCAGTGATATTCCTGCGGAATTAAAGGATCGCTTTTTTCAGCGCACTTATGAAAATTTGGCAAAATGAGCATTCTCAAAGAGGCATTCTGAAAGAGAAGTAGAATCTCGAAAGAGTTTCACGCCGTCAAGTCAGTGGGTATTCGCCGAAGCAGAGGATGGTACACTAACCTTTCTAGAAGAGCTTTGATCATCGCAATACCGATGCTTTCATGCCTGTTATTAGCTGACAATCAATCGGTTCGTGTCTTTGAACAACGTACTTACTACCACCACATAGTAGCCACTCGGCTACGCACGTTTGGACTATATTAACGAAAGTGCTTTTTTCTGTACATACTCGCCAGTGAAAATGTCAAGACGTGTGGGAGCCATTCAGGCAAGACTTCAAGAGGTCTCAAAGCTTGCGATTGTTTGCAAGATTTTGTGAGAAAGCTTTAATTTGGCAAAATGGTTACGAGTTGTAGTCAATTTCCACAGGAAGAGCAATAATATTCATATGATATCTATCATCTTTCTTCTTATACATATGCGCATCGCTTTTTGCTTTTTTCCTGTTGAAAACGCATTCTGCTATTTGTCTTTGCGACCAGAAATCGTCTGCTACAACAATTGAATTCCAATCGCTAATTAGGCTGATTGACTCTTACTGTTCTGTGAAATTCTGGTATAGCCTATAGTTAATGAGTCACATATACCAAGTCAATAGTAACAAAAAAAATTGAAGTTTTTATATAAATCGAATGAGAGCCTATAAGAGGAAAGATAAAAAACATTATATGAATATTATACGATTCATAGAAATAGTTGCTTTAGAGGAGTTAGGCTCAACTTTACAGAATGCTTCGATTTTCGCTCACAACAGAAGGAGATATTCTCATTCACGCAGGCAGTAAAGAATTTAAAGCATGGAAGGGAAATCAGTGAATGCATTCGTTTAATTAACATGACTCAGATTCCTAAACTTATCGACCCATAATTTTTGTGCATATTATCTACGAGTTTCTCAGCGACTTCAACATTTCCACAAGTCAGTGAAGACGCGAATGCAATGCATCTCGGCAAAGCCGATGCACGCAATACATAAGTCGAAAGAAATTGGAAAATATCTATGGGTTTCGCAGCAAGAGCAACAGAGAACTTTTTTCGCGCGTTTTCGGCCACCATAAATCATTTCCGAAAGATCTAAGACATATTGAGGCTGACATCAGTGACTTACCACGATAACGGCAACTGAGTGATCGGCAACCAAGTATCCAACTGAACGGAAAAAGCGGTTGAGGATTCGAATGAAGAGAGTAGGTGGTACGCGAGTATCGGTAGATACGTTCATTTTCATCGAATGGCGTCGAGGCGGGTCTTTGACAAAGCGCCTCAGTTAATGTCTCCTGCGACCTATAAACGGGTTTTCGTCGTCGTCGACGTCATATATCATCAAAAACGTTGTTCGTCTTCCCTCTAAGCTCTTTTTGCACATAGTTCCAATACATTTCATTCACGTTTCCTTGGACCAATGTCCATTTATTATATTCTTATGACAGTAGTGCTTGAGCTCCAAAGTCTACAAAATGCGTACTTCTGTACTGTATAATTACCCCATTACTAAAATACTGTTTACGTTTGCTGACTTAACTTCATTTAATGGAACCGCAAACCTCCACTTCCGCATAAATCTATTTATATGCGCTTAGGTGTTCATTCGGCAGTTTTAAATGGCTGGTTCAAAGTTGAATTGATAAAATTTGATCGATGCGGTCCACAACTATCTTTAGAATTGATTTATCCATTTTCAAGCAATCTCTCTAGCTTTATTGTTTCACTGAGTTCTGAAATTTACATCACTGAATCAGATCCTAACTGCAGTGAACGAAATCCTACTTAATGACATATGATCACAATATGAATATCATTCATCTTAGTTGAGTGCTAAAAATACATGTATATCCTCACTGATTTGAACACAAATGAACAGTTTCAGAATTTTTCAAGTATTCATTAACGAAAATGCGTTTTCGCGGTCTGCTAGGACGTGAACATACATTTCACAGTGTTGCCAATGACAAGTAATTTTATCTTGAGACGCTTCTAGCCATATTCCACGAATGATACTTTTCTCTCAAGACAGATAATAACTAATTTTGAGCTTATCAGTGCGTTATTCTTATTATTTCTACTCGTTCCCAATCTATTACTCATCTGATAGACCGTTGCTTTTAGCTTAGCTACGCTCTAGTGACGTTAGGCGAATAGCAGCATCGAATTGCCTATTCTTAAGTGCTCTGGACGGATATGAACCTTGTAAACTAGTTTTGCCCTGCTCGAAATGTACAAAAAGGTCATATATTAGAAGTTAAGCCAGTGCGAAGGTAAATGCGTAGGCGTATTGCGTTAAAGAGAATAAAGAGAGCCAAAACGAATCCACGTTGACTTTTATTAACACAGTTTCGAATGTAAATTAGT
The DNA here is from genome assembly GCA_037576465.1 of Parascaris univalens. Taxonomy (NCBI): domain Eukaryota; kingdom Metazoa; phylum Nematoda; class Chromadorea; order Rhabditida; family Ascarididae; genus Parascaris; species Parascaris univalens. Next base: position 169,343,189 of record CM075173.1, read on the forward strand.
GTGGGTTGACGGAAATTTGTTCATTGCAAGAAAACATGGAGATTCAGCTTAATTTGCTATGAACGACTCCGACAGTGGTCATAGTCCTCTTCACCACGATCGCTAATTCGTTTATCTTCCAGTGAATCAAGCACCATAAAGACACAAAGGATGTCATTGGCGCAATGGTCAATGCTCACATTTTATGCATACGCAAATGCACATGAACAAATATGAGAGGGTTACTGCTGCCTTCCTGAAGAAACGATTTTAGACGTGTTCCTCAGTAAGGACGGATGTAAACGTTTATTTCAACAACAAAACGAAAACGGCGATACAAACTGACGCAAAAATGGAACCACCTGAAGATGACTTCACTAATCTTTTAACTGGACAAATGAGCAAAAAAACAAACGTATCAACATGCGAAAAAATTTTCTGACATGAGGCTCAATATGGCCTTACAAATTATGACTCTTCTATCATGAAAGTAATCCGATCTTGATTTCCTCGTTTGCTTCTTTTAGTTTAAGTTAGAATTCATGAAACTTAGGGCAACTTAGGGCACAGCGAACGTCATTCAAGGTCCTAAGCTTCTATAAGCTTTCATTTCATTATTCATTCGCACCTTCTCAATAAGCATGAAAAATAAAAACGTCGGAACACCTGCACGCGAATTTCGTTCTGCTGCCGACTATGTATTCGTATAAGAAAGAACCAGTTATACTGGCGCAGAACGTGAATAAGCGTGAATTTTTATGAGGATATTGCCATCGTTCTGTTTTCTGTAATGTGAGATAAGGATCGTGTCTGCCTTGCAAATCTATCTTAGACTTTTCGCGCATATGCATAAAATTCCTTTGCTTTTTACGAACTCTTCATTTTCTCCTATGGTTGGAGTTTTCACTCCATATTTTTCGGCGCTTTAAAATTGTTTCCCAAAAAATAAACTGAAATTTGCTCAAATGTTGTGCAGTTTGTGATATAAACCATCTTATCGTCTCAATCTGTTTGTTGTAGTCTTCCTGCATATAACAAAATATTTTTGCCCACTGCTCCTCATGACATTCTCTACGTTTCATCGCAGTCGGTTTTCTTCGATATTCTTATCTATCCTACTATTTCTATTGGGCGACTTTGCACTTTCTTCCGGTTATTTAAATAAACCGCTTATTTTAAAATGCGATCCGGTGTTTGCACAGTAAATGAGAAGCATATGAGTACTGAGAACGTCCAAACGGCTGCATTCGCGCAACAGTACGATTTTGTGGCTCATAAACGTGTACGGTCTTCTCTTTTCAATTAAATATACCTCAAGCAGAACCGTCGTTTTTCATTATTCTGTTCGCAAATTGCATATGAATTCCACATACGACGACGCTTCGTGCACTTGATATTGCAAAAATTCTTGTTGCGTCGCTCAATTTGTGCTCAAATGTACTTATCCCAAACTTGCCAGCAATATTGTGCATGAATTTACTGTTGGAGCCGTCCTCGCTCCGAATAAGAAAGCTTGAAAGCCGGATCAGCGAAATAGATCGTTGAATGACTTCGTTGGCTCGTATCGGATACGGAATACTTGGGGCACTTTATGCAAGAGATCCATGCCATGGCATTAAGAGGTCGCTGAGAAAAAGTAAGAATTTGAAAGTCATCGTAATCTCAAAGATTCACTGCTTAGCTTGCTTTATGGCAGCAGAGTGAAATGGCATCAGCTGGCATCAATTTAGTCGAGCTGTCGAACTGTTTGCGCATTTATTTCACACACTGTTTCAAATATGAACAGAAAAGAAGGGAACCGTCGACGAGATGTCATTGCGGAAAAGTGTTGTGCATGCACATCGGAAAAATTCAATTGACCAAAATTGAATTTACGCATTATCCTGCATTCAACGAACTGCTCCACTCATCCCTACTTCTCCTTGATTATTAACATTACCTGTGCATGAACTACAACTATGGTTCTGACTTGAGCATTTTAGTAGCAACCCAAAGATCAAATTCAAATAGTTTATTCTATAGTAACCTGAGGGAGCTGGGCTTTCCAGTTAATAGAGTAAGTGAGTTCACTTTATGATAGCATTCGAAGTGAGTTTACAGGTCACGTCACGTGATTGTCGATGAGTACATAGGTAAGCAGCACAATGCCCACTTGCAGTTTTTGTATTCTTACCAACGAGAAAAATTTTACATTTACGAAAGTGGTCACAGGAAAAATGACACATGGAGTCATAAGATATTATAACGGTGACAATTAAGTGAACTAAACAACATGAATACATGCGAGGAGAAGCAATGAAGAGGGAGACTGGAGGAGAGAAGAGCCGAAAGAAATTGTTATAGGTGAAACGTTTCCTATAACGCCGTTTGAGCATTACTCTCTTAGTATCTTCATTTGTTTCAGTCACCACAAATATTCCAGATGTTCCTAGCACTACATATGAAAATCTTTAGATGAGTGAGATAAATATTACATTGCATGAGTGAGATAAATATTACATTTTCTAAAAGAGTTCGATTTACTCAGTATGATGCTAGTTAAAATGAATTGTTATCTGGAAATATTTGTGCGCTTATGGAATTTTCGGGCAATCATTCGTTCTTTCGCTACTTTCCAGCCATTATTTACCTGCAGGTCTCATACTTTTCTCAATAGCCAGGAATATTTGTGAAGGCAAAATCTCTGCCTGAACGAGTATGAGCTCGTCAACCTTCGGTGTTAAAGATATGGTTATAATTTAAGGAGAAAACCGGTTTTTAAATGATGCGATTCAAATGCCAATTGGACTTTTACACAGTATCATAGACTACGTTCTAGAAGTGACGAGAACTTTAAAAACGTTCGCGGTGTTTACTGGGAATGATTAACTATACCGGCGCTGCCGCGATCGCCAAAAGGATATATTACATACTTTCTGTAACGTCTTCATCTGAAGTTTCAACGTTTGAAATGGATGAGAAATTCTTTAAAGAGTGCACATGTCCCACAAATATGCTTGGATGTGCTCAGTGGTTGAGAAAATGAATTCCTATTAGTGCTGAAATCTTTATTCTGCAAACGAGATATAAATTTCTCAGGGAAGGGGAATAAACGAAAAGACGGTGGTGAGTGCAGTTATAACGATGTGTCGCCCATTAGGTACGAAAACGGACGGTGCTGTGTACTGAATTTTGAACTGAGACGTGTAAAAACGTTTGCGAGCTGTGCGTTCCTGGTAAATCAAGTCCACTGTAACTGGAGATTTTGCACCATATGGACCCTCGAAAATTCGGAAGACTTTCCATGCAAGATATATTTGTCCGCTTTGCAACACTTGAATTTCAGACCTCAAAAACGGTTACCGAATTCGATGACCAATGCATAAGCTGCATGACAGTATGGAACAAAATGGTTTTCATGGTTGCCAATACAGCGGTGATAAAGTGGAAGTAGAATGAAATTGAAGCGGTTCCCCATAAACGGTCAACATGGTTCATAAGAGTGGCTGTACTAAAATACCCTGACGAATTTATGACGATCAGTGATTTGTTCTAAGAAAACGGTAATGCATTCTCGGAGAGAGACGAAGAAACATGAACTTCTCGGTCGTTATTCCTATAAATCAAAGTCATTCTGCGCGACAAAATAGGCATGAATGCGTCGAGATATGTGGAGGAAGCAACAACGATGAGACATAAAGTGCACTTGACATGGCACCTTCAATAAATTCACTATCACAGCGGAACGTCTCAATTAACCTTGCTTTGTACTCTACACTATTAAGACAGTGTGAGGGCAATGCAGGTTTCTGAAGGATACTTGAACACTGATCATCCCTCACTTCGATCAAATGAACAGAAAACCCGCAAGTCCACGCTGGAATAAACGTTCCGCCTCGTGCCAGTAAATGTGCTCACCACGTCAACATGTATTCGTCCTTTAACGGTCACAGTCTTGAACAATTTTATGAAGATCTCTGCAGAATGCGGCGGTGAAACTTCGGATGCATACGGAGAATTTGGAGAGTTACCGTGAAGATTGCATACACAAAACTGGAGAAACTTCTTTCCCATCTTATAGGAGAGTTGTGAATGATAGTTCACATTCTGCAAAAAAAGGGGTCCTGGAGGTGAATTTGCTCACCAGCAAGTCGCTGCATGTAAAATACTGTTTCCCAAATCTCGTTTCTTGGAGTAACAAGCAGTTCAAGCACAGCGCGCTCTCTTATCGAAAAGCTGAGCTACTTCTTCAGATAGTTTACCTTAAGTCCAGTTTTACTGTTTTTCCGTAGGCAGCTCAAGATAATGAGGAAAGTATGACCATTTCGATCGTACGCTGATGTGTTCAAAGATCTATGAAATAAATCCCCGAGAAGGTACCCGAATGCTTGAAGGTGTTGATGGTGATGCGGAACCAGATTAGCCGCGAACGATGTTCTCCGTGAAGCCGGTCGACTACGTGTGCTCGCGGTCTCCACGGTCGTCCCATGAGAACGTTTTCACATAATGACGATTGCGTTTTTCAGCGTTTCACTTGTCTGCCGTTTTTCCAAACATACAACACAAAACAGATGAAGGGACGCAATCGTACGTGATAGCCGAAAAATTTACTCTAAAGTTTGCGGACAAAAAAGCTGTGAACCTTGTAGTTTGTAGGGAACAAAACCTGCGTACAATTCTGTGGTATTCATTGAGGTAATCGGGAAAGAGCACCAGTAGTAACCAGGATTACGATGTGGAAACTGCGCACAAGGGACCGTTTCTGCAGAAATATTGCCGCAGCATTTCCAAAGTCCCGTGGCAAGTACTAGCACTATTTCCATGATTTCGTCGAAGGGAGAGCTGGCAAACTTATGTTGATCGCATCCACGTTACTACCAGCTACTGGAGGCGTGGATTAGCTCAGTTTGCGCATCGGTGTCAAAATGTTTGACCAAGCCGGAACTTGACCTCAAAAAATGGGGTTAAAGGCGCCAACTGTTTGAATGCTTTCATCAAACTAATCATGTATATTTTCTCATGTGACCTGTCCAGCAGGGCTAAAAGCTAGTTTGCTGACGTAGCCGTTCCGGCACATGAATTTATGAACACAATCCAGTTTCAGAACATCCCTCCTGCTCTCTCCTCTAGCAGCTAGTTCGTTTATAACGTCTTTATTTGCAATTTAAATTTCTCTTTGATCGTTGCTCAGCGATCGTTGCTTTGCAGATGACAGAGTTCCGTGAAAAGACTGCTGAATCTCTGTGGCTTAGTATGTGATTAGCTAAGATGGGTTATTTTAATGAATTCTCTGATCGAGTGAAAGAAGTCAATCGGACACTATTTCGTTTCACACGAAACTAGAAAAGAAATTGAATGTGTTTCGCAAGGAAATAAGGAAAACGCGAAACGGATAAACCAGTTGCGTGTTTCATTGTTGAAAGTTGGCTTACTAATATCGAAGCAGTACTCAGCGTCAAATAGTCTTGGCAGACATTACTCTTAACACTGATAGCTGAACGCCTCAATCCTTTTTACGTATTCTTTGGAAAGATTTTTGCACTCTCCACCCAACAAAACATTCCTGTTGTTCGGTTTACACTAACAAATACGTTGATTCGTCAAATGATCGCGCTGCGCACAATAAACAACTTATTTCGGTTTTAAGAAACCGCTAATGTGATCTCGACTATTGCTGTTGCGTTTATAACTGGCAGCACCTTAGAGCATTCTGTTCGGTGCTGTAATGAAGATCATTTAGGAAGTGGGTCGTCACTGTACGAAATGAAACATCCTCACGTTCTATTAATAGTGGGCGTCGAAAGATGTCGTTGGTGCATTTTTTCATCACAAGTATGCAGTCATTCTCACTGTCGTCAATTTTTCATGTTGCCGTTGTAAAAGCATCTTCTAAACGAATATGAAACGTCATGCAAGAGATCTCATTGATCCTTCCTATTTAAGGGCTCAAATCTACTGCGACACAACGCAAGGATCTAAAAAAGCACTGAGGCAACATCATAAAATTTTTTGAAAGCATTCATCCTGAAACTAAAAAATTTGCAATAAAAATATCACTTGACTATCATCTATCTCATCAGTCATACCCCTACTCTGAAGAGAGCTGAAACTAGTTAACAAAAGCACTCGTCTCAAACATGCCTCTATTGAAGGAGGGAAAATGTTGTAATCTTGCGTGAAGTTTCATTCAGACAGACAACGATGATGACTCTTCGTTGTTTCATTCCGCATACAATCCGCAGTGTTTTCGCTGCATTTCTTAGCGAAAAGGCAGAGCGACCACTCTTCCACAAAGAACGCGTTTCATTCTAAGAGGTCTTTTCCTAAAATGTGCTTAGGTTTCATAATACAGCGGAAATAGACGAAATTTGTCAGCATTTGCTTAAGAACTTGTATCTAGTTTACGCTAGGAAATAGAGCAGACAAAGTGCGGAAAACTGTTAATTAAATAATGTCTATATTCTTCCATTCCTTCGAAGTGAAAAGGGCATACAAAATGCGGTAAGCGCAAGCAACAAAGAGAAGTAAAATACTCGAAAAGGTGAAGTTCAAATGAAAGTAACAACAGTTAAATACGGACCTAGACGGGTGAACGCGGTTTAAAAGAAGTGAAGGGGGAGGAATTCAACACGTCGGCAAGAAGCAGTTTCAGAACTCGTGAAACGCTAATCTTTAAATTATGCATAACATTGTATTTATTGCGACATTCCATAGTTGGATGAGATGTTATATGAGTATTTCAATCGTTTTGACATGAGAAAGGCCAAACGCGGTTTATAATAACCTACATACTGTGTGAGAAGCATTCCGCCGGTATAGTTCCGACTGAGATTGATGAATCAATGCGACACTCTCGCTTTAAGCATATCAACTCTTCGGCTAAATCATATAACGAGCAATAAATTCTTCAAACGCAACAAAGAATCTTACATCTCATTTGAAGATTTCAAAAGTATCGCTGATGTATCTGAAAAAGAAAAAGAACCAGGTCACTCGCTTGTACACGCCATTAAGAACTGGATTAAAGTGGAACAACTATCTCCAAATCTTCCTTGAAAATCTCATCCGCAAAACAACTCATCTTCCTAACTCATCAAGCGATCGATAAAATCAGATTTCTGCAGTTTCAAGAGCAGCTTTTCATGAAACAGCAAGCAAGAAGCACTTATGTAAGCAGCATGGAAAACTTTTCAGCTCAGGCAGCGAAATTCTTGGAGAACAGATAAGCTGAGAAGTCTTGGATCGGCTGGGAGAGCAAAGCCGAACTGCGTCAGTTTCTCATTTAATGACACAAAATCGCATCTCTGATGGTCATCTGGAAAAGTTTTAGAAACGACGCAGGTTAGATTAATCGGAAGATATCTGCTTACCGAAACAGCGGATAGTTTTTTCAGGGAAGGTGATAGACGCGAAATTTGAAGAACCAAGTGAAGACCGAGCTAAGAGAGCAGAAAAATTATGCTAAGCAATCCTGAAACTACATGCGCACTGCTGCCTAGAGATACTGATTTCAAAGCGTGTAGTGTGAGAGACACCTCGTTGATGAGGTTATGAAATGGTCTCGGAAACTAGTTTCGTGTAATGACAAAAAAATTCGAGCGTCTTTTTTTGGTGGGGTCCAAGCAAGAAGTTACGTTTTAATCATTGTCTTTCACACAAGCAGCTGGCAATTAGTTGTAAATGATGTTAGATTTTAATTGGCTATCAGTTATCAAAAGATGAACTTTGTTATTTTTAAAGGTAGTGCGCATATCGCCTTTCTAGCTTATTCTTGACATACCAGGTATCTGCCATGGATTCGAAGAGATCTTAGGTGCCTCACTGTACAGTGGTCAGGATACTGATACAACATCGTTATACAGTCGGTTTATGGCGGTCAGGCCGTAGCGAATGTTTTCTTATTCCCAGGCGTTGATCACATTTCAGGTGTTATCTGATCTGTGTGATCTTTTCCTATAGTGCACATTCCTCATTAACGTCATGCACGAAGTCAAAATAATTAACCCATTTACGCTTGGCCGGCATGCATTAGTCATTTTCAAGTTACGCTTCAAAACGCCTCTTTGACTCCTCCGTACAAGCTCTGTAATAAAGATTCGATTTCAAAGAGTATCCCTGCTTAAACACTGATCGAGAAGTTATAGACCACTCTGCTATTCATATATTGCGAACGAAGGATACGTTGTTTTTTGGAACAAAGTCAGCAACCATATTGCGCATGCAAATCTGAAGTGCATGTCAGAATTTTTGGATAAATACGTAAATAAGTTATGAGAAGAAGGATCGTGGATGGAGTCAGCAAGGGTCCTGCTTCACGTTAACTTCATATGGAGTAAGTTTTAATCGGCAGTTTCCACACACAGCTACAACTTGAGCTATTCAATCATCCGCTCGGACCAGATTGGTTGACCGATTCCGAAACCGTTCCATGGTTGGGAGTGACCGGCCACCTCCAGCATCGATGCCCCAATATCAGAAGCTTCCTTAACGACGTTGAATGTTCACGGAACAAGCAGTGGTCCAAAGAGCAGAACGTAATATGAACTGAATTTGAAAAGAGTGAGCTTAAGGGACGCGCTGCTATTGGAAAGGAGTCAAAAACACAAGTCACTTAGGGTAAGAAAGGAAGGAAATTGACCAGATGGAACAAAAGTTCGTGAACAATGAAGGGATTTGTGGGGAGTTTATTGTTGAATGGTTGCATTCTACTTAAGGTCATCGTTGTGGTCATCATGACGATTCCCTAACTAGCTGTAATCGGAAACTTAGCTGATAAATGTTCGCGTACCAGGTATCAGTGCATCAGAAATATTGGTCTCCCTCTCGTCGAAACTCAGCAAAGGCATTGGATTAGCCTAACGGAATGAAAAGCCATAGATTGATGACGAGTGAAGTTCATGTGATTCGCTCTTGGAGTAGGCTGCAAGGCAAGGCACACACTTTTTATCACAAGGAAAATAAGTTTCTGTGACTAAATTTCATGTGTCAGCTGTGTCCCATATTTTTATTGGAGTGCTTCAGATCTCTCGAACAACGCTATCAGGCAAGTGGTGGAGGTGAATTTCTATTTGGAACGCAACAAGAAATTAGCTTCTTTATCGATTAGTAGTAAACTGATGTGGTAATTTTTCTTTCGCTCGGTAGACTTTTGAACGGAAATGAAGAGATGGCAAAATGTTTACTTCTATTTTTTACGCTGTTTGCACACATTCCGCGAAACTGGCCTTTCAACTTCACCAAAGTTAGACGAAACAGCCGACGCGTGGCTCCGATAGGGATTGCGGATGCAACGAAAATATGCGGAAATAATCGGGGAGCAGCTGCTGATAAAGGATGGCTTCTGGGAATATAAACAATTTCTTGTCCTGAATCAGCAGTCAGCCAGAAAACTACTTGCAAGAAGCATCTGATAAAAGTCAGCAGTAAAAGTTGGAGGGGAGCAATTCGTGCAGTGACCATGCCTTGTCAGATTAAACTGCGCATATCACCTGCCAGACTCATTTGGGGCGCCGGAACAGCAGCACTTAAAGCCAGCCGAAGTGGATCTGAGAGCTTTGGATGTCATTTGCATGTGAAGCTGTGCCACTGAGTATTTTTTATACCTTTAATGTCGCACAGATACTGGTCTTCTGGTATGGGTATGAAGAATGCAAGGGAAAGAGATAGGATCTTTCATGGACAATGTTGTTGACGTTCAAAAACGTTCAGCTGAGGAGTGTTGATGAGGAATTTGCGCTGTTCTCCGTGAGGAAGAAAACGATTCTGTAGCCATCCATCAGTTTATGGCTAAATAATCGTTCTACATGAGCTGCCTCCCAGGAGGACCCGTCCTTATTTTTGTTCATCAACTGAATTTGGTTGTGCCAAGCAACGTTTTCTCATGTTGGTCGGTGTTAGGTCAGATCTCCTGACATTTTTTTTCCGTTCTCGGCAATCTCCCAGCCATGGGGAAGTCGGCACGAGTGCTTCTTTTAAGATTATTCGACGAGTTGGCCAAAAAGATTACCGTGACGGTCGTTCCAGGGAGGATCTACATTTTCAGCAGTGGAGGTATATTTACTGCATTGTTCTTTGCACGATCCGTCAGAGCTCATAATGTGTTGCTTCAGCCGGTTAATAATAGTGCTATCCTGTCACTCAGCCTCCGCCACAATTGTATTTCAGCCTCACAGTGACTGACTTTTGATGTACGTTCCAAACATGCCGCTTCTTTTGGCTGATATCTGCATCTCTTATCGATATCACATTGCCTTTTGCGCAATGGCCGGTCTACTATTCGTTACTTTTTGAAGTCGCGGGACAATGAAAATTAGTGCTACTGCTTTTTCCCTGCTGTCCCTAAATAAATTTTTCAGGAACGGAGCCTGTGAAGTTTAAGAAATCAGCTCTAACTACTACTACACATTACAACAAATTCAGCGGTGATTGTTGTTGGGGGAAGCAGCCTGAGCAGCCTCTAGAGGAGGGGAGTGCATGCTTCACTAGTTCCCTCTGAGTGCTTTTGTAAGAAAGTAGGGTTGAATGAAATAAATACTCTATCACACAACCTTGCAGGATCGCAACTGACTCATTATAATCTCACTACTGAGATTTTGAATGTTTTTGGCAGCACTTTACAGAGGCAGATGCCGCTTGCTGCTCTATCTTAACTAACCTCATTTCCTAACGTCACTTCTTTTCCTTCAGTGATCTGCGCCTCATTTGAATGAAATTTGAGAGGTGCAGAAATATTCCGCATGTGATGAAGTAGGATTGCTTTTTCACTATGCAGATGAATTCAGCTTCAAACTTTCCCCACATATCAAAGCTCGTGACGCATTACGTTGCCACTGAGGTGAGAAATATTCCAAAGGTTTCAACAAGTTTCCACTGACCTCGTTCTCGCACACTTCCCTAAACAATGTTCCCTTCACTCCATCAAGTTTTATAAGGTACCGCTGCCTTTGCGGAGTTTTCCAACTGAGCGTGCGTTGGCTGTGACTGCTGTGGTCTCTACAATTAAAGGACCGGTTAATCGGTGTGGGACCCACAGGAACTACCAGATTCTCACTTCGCAAAATCCTATTGATCTCGTAAAAAGGTCGTCATAGTCTTGCTGGATTACCCGCTCTAAAAAGTTCATCATGGGTCATAAAACAGCACTGCCGGAGATCGAGGGATGATTCGCGGAATCTGTGCCCAAAACGCATAGCAGTCGTGAGATTTCGGTCAAGGTTGCATAATGGACAGGCGTGGAAGCACAACTTCTGCAACGTTTTTTCATGCAGAAAATACGCGAATCAAGAGTGAACAAATTGTGCGTTTGAGCGCTCAACCTGTCGATGTAATTCCCATATATGAGGCACGGTAGGCATGAATCTTGGTCGTGATTTCGTGTACCACTAATTTGACTTGCTTCAAGCAATACCTTCTCTAGCAAAGAGCCAATTTTATTAGTGAAAACGAATTGCCGTTGCAGATTCGCCAGCTAAATGTCATTCCCAATTGAATTAATGTTTCAGGAAGAGATAAAAGAGTAAAGGTCCTATCCCGATATTTGCAGTAGGCTGTGAGAGAGTTCATGGAAAAATCTTTTCTCGAGCTATTCTCAGCTTCCAATAAAATATTTATGGATTGATTTATATGCAATGAATCATATAAGTTGAAGAAAACGTGTTGTTAATGCCTCTATTGAAAGGTTGTTTTGAAGTAGCCATCTGTCTTGAACAGCGTTTGTAATATTCGAAAGTATTCGGGCGTGCATAAAAGTAATCAATCAAAGGACATGTTGCAATTCTGTCAGGTATTACACATTAAGAATGCGGCTGATTGCGGAGTCTGACGTCTCCCAGTTGTCTTTTCATTGAGACGATGGGGAAAAGAAAGGCATGAAACCACTAAACACATTTCGCCTCTTGCCTGTTGCATATCCCGTCGTCCTCAGGTGGAAAATTAAAATATAAGCCGTTGCTCTTGTCAGTCCTCGTACTGATAAGATGTCTAATTGATAGCGCACATACTGAATCAACATATATACGCCATGTCTGTGTATATATGGTGTATTTTTAAAACGAAATGAGCTTAAAAAAGAAAACGTTGTTTAGGAATTAACAAAAGAGACGAAGGACGTCGAAGATTGTACAGTTTTTTTATTCCTGAGTGACGCTACTTAACAACGTTCGTTTACGGAGAGGTGATCGCCGTGTCGGCACGAACATAAAACTTCTTAGTTGCTTTAAAACGGTGCACGTCAGTCATCATTTGCCACGTCCACTCACTAATTCTGTGAATTCCCATACTTTCAACTTGTCATAAAAGATTTGCGCTCGCTATATGCCAATGAGTGATAACATAACTATCATCTTACAGACGATTTATGCACTCATCAAACCGGCGAACATTATATTCTTGAGATTTTTTATTAAATGAACTATCTATGAGTTGATTCAACTGTGAAAAGTTGTTAGACGTATTCTGACGGCACTGAAAAAAGAATATACGTTAACAAACGTCGCAAATTTGCAGATCTTTTTGCAATTTTTGCATAGTAAGCTCAGTGATGGAACTAGCTCTTCTGGGATAAATATTGGCGAGGAATTCAGCTGCGAGTTTTTTCCGAATTGGAAGAAGTAGTTACCGCTCGATGTTGACTGCAATCCAAAGCAACTCTTGCGCTGCACGTGAGGCTGTGTGAACGTTACTGTTGGAACGCTTCGATCGATAACTGATCAAAGTTCTCTAAAATTGAGCTTGGCTCGCAAGGAATGCTGATAACCTATGCGCACACGTATGTTGCATCTTTACTGTGTTATTATCGCCTAAAGCACCAACTTCTGAACTTAATTGGCAATTTTTTAAGAAACACGCATCGATCATTCGATATCCCTTACTCTTCCGGATGAGACATACATAAGTGGGGATGTGATGGAATAAAATGCTTATTAAAAACACGAAAAATTCGTCGAAATCTGATGCACAAAATTTGAAACTCTGTTTACTGCAACGTTTATTTTGATATATTTCTTCTTCAATAAAAAATTTGCTTGTATCCTGCCTAAACGATCCTTTTTTATAGCTTGCACGACATATGTCGAAAAAAAACGCACAAGGAAACAACGTTAGGGTGATCAATGGGACAGCAAGGCATATTTGATAATATCAACAAGAAAGCGGCAATGCAATGCATAAGGCGCAGAGTATCCAACCAGCGAATCGCTCACAAGTCTATGGTGCAAAGACTATGCTTTTCTGTGCTTTTAAAACCAGTGCTATATTTTAAACAGGATGGGAAGAGCAACGATACCGTTTATTGCGGTCATTCCTATAAATAACAATATTTTCGCCGCAATAAAACACCCTAGATTTGTTAGAACAAATGGACGGGGACAGTAGTGGAATAATTTTTACGGTGAAGTATTGCACTGCATGACATACCCTTGACAGTTTTACAGCCACAGTGAATACTCTCAATTAATCTTCCTGTGCGCTACGACAGTGTTCATGCGCGTTGTAGGTTGCTGAATTTGTACGATCATTGATCATCATACCTCGCTTCGTTCAAACGAATAGCAAAAGTGAACGCCGCATCGTTGTCGGTGTTTGGTCTGGAATTAGTAGGTGCACCGACATGTCAACAATTGATGTCCTTTAGCGCTCTTGAAAAGTTTCGTTCTTTTGGAAACGACTCTTCCCTCAGATACTAAATTTGAACGTTGTAAACACAGCTGTACGTGAGGTGGCATAGTGGAGAAATGAAGCAGCACAAGTGCATCGGATACGTGGCACAAATTTCGCGAATCTTTGTGATCGGTGTGCATAAGAAACTAGAAAACATCATCGCCAATTTGTAAGGGAACTGCAGAGGCCAATTTACCTTCCCCTCTCAACCATGAAAATGCTACTTCAACTATAAAAATGTCCACATAGTTGTGGTGAACTTCACTTTTCAACTATGGGGATTGCAAATTTGGTGGATTTAATAACGCGTATTTTGCGCACAAAATCTCCTTTATGAACATCGTCGTCTCAGAAGAAAGTTACGCTCGTAACATCACCCTTTTCTCCATAGAAATAATACTGGTCTTGAGGCAAAATGTCTGTTGCTGTTACAGCTTCCGTTTGAGATACAAAATAGCAAGTGGAGTCGTCGGGTAGGATATATGCTCATAGCCCATCAGATTGTATAGGAAGTAACTAAATTTTTGGTTTATTCTGATTAGTGACTGAAATTATTGAAATTCTTTGCAATAACGCATTTGTTCCATCATGCGTGCTGCAGCGCCGTCAGAGTTGCATGTCACCACTACGGCTTGCGAAGCAGTTCATACTGATGGGCAAAAAGCTGTTTCTGTTGACATTGGGAATGTCTGGTAAACATGCAGATTTTTCTGTGGCTAAGCATCGATGGGTTCTTTGCGATGTCTGTCATACTAGCATCTTCAAAGGTCTGTATCGTCTCACTTTATAAAGGTCATTTTCATGATCTGACGTTATGTTATTCAGATTTTCGCGTCACTCGCCTTTTAAAAAGTTGCCCACAGCACAGCCAAATGTACTCATAATGTGTATGGAATCTTTCAAGATCTTGTTGCGCTAGGCGCAGATGAGCCAAATGTGTAAACTTAATCGCTTAAAGTCATGAAAACACCGATCGTTTCAGTTTAAACGCATCACAGTTTCTACAAATTTGTGGTGTAGCCAGCACATCGTGAATCTGGGCAGGAATGCCAATATTGTTTAACGATGCTCAGGCCGCCACATGCCAAAAATGCACTGGAAGCGAGAACGATCAGAAACTTCATTTGCGCAGCTTTCAGCTACTGGAGCTGCTGTCTGGAAATAACGTCTCTGCATTTCTTGAACGATTTCTGAATCATAACACTCCTCTCTTTCAAAGCATTTTTTCGGATGCGTGTCGGACTCTAGTCCGATATCTGCGTGGTCAGCAATGAAAGGAGTCGTTACGAGATCACAATGCTGCTCGATTGGACAGAAAAGGTACTCTGTGTATGTGTCGAAGAGTGGAGGACTTCGAAACTTGTAACGCTTTCGGGTGGTCTACTCTTACAGCAGTCATAGAGTAGCCAGAACTGAGAAGTGCTCAGAGAATTTCGACTGCGGGGTACAGCGTCCCTAAGTCTGTGGAGCGTACCCATTTGGATCAAAAACGGGTTCGAAACTTGTGAATATTTGATAACAGCACTGAGAAGAACCATTTGGAATAGTCTGGCGACTTTGCAAGAAACAAAAACTATAACATACAGCTATTATTTTCCTCATCGCCTGCATGTTTTTGTGGACGATGTTGCCAAAGGATAGTAAAATCTGAGCAGACGTCAACGTTCCTACCATAATTAACACAGCTGCAGCTGCAGCTGAATGAAAGTGTTTTTGCAAAAGTAACGTCAACCTCAAAAAATTGGCTGTCAGACGCCATTTTTCATTTGGACTACTCATCTTCAAATGGTTCGACTGTTAGCAAGATTTTCAAGACTTTTAACACCGACCGATGTACTCGAACTTCTAAGGCTGCGAAAATCTAATCGTGACGGCTTGCTCTCGGATTCAAAAGTGATGGAGGGATGAAAAAAAAAACATGTTGGATCATTTGCATGATCGAAATGACTTTCAAAGATTTAACTGCAGTAAACTTAACGCTCGTCAAAGAATTGCATCTATAAAAAAGACAATTATTGTTATTGCAACTATTTTTCTCTTTTATGCCAAGAGAAAAATACTGAACAATGTGTTCGTTATACTTTCATTTCAAGGTGGCGAAATGAGAAAGCATACAAAAGTATGTGAAAATGAACAGCACGGAGCATTTGACACAGAATTAAATATATACAAGTATAAATTCAACACAAAAGCAGAAATAATGTTTATCGAAGTGAATTCAACCGCAACTGAGAACATGTTGGAGTAAGTACATAAAAGATTTCAACCGTTTTAATCCAGCCTTGAAAGCTGCGTATAAAACCAGTGGTAAGTATTCATAGTGCCCCCAAAAGATATCCTCGCCAACTTCACTGAGCATATTGCCAACCGTTCATTGCCCTAATCAATGTGTTCATTCGGAGGAGCATTTCCAATAACTGAACATCCATCCTCTTTGAAGGCGCCAATAGCTATTAGTGAGATGGAAATAATCCCCATTTCATTTCCTAAAATTCATGAATTTGCAAGTCATGAATATGTAAACCAATGGAAGTTATCATGCAAGACAAATCAGCTGACCACTGTGCAGCGAATGAGAAATCCCAATCGTGTGACGGTCATGCAATGTGAGCTAAATTCCTACGGACTCAGATATTCATCCTAAACAGTTTGGATTCGGAATGAAAATGTGGAACGCTGGCGCGAAGTTAGCGCAAGATAAGAACAATCATCGCGGTGACATCACACACTCTGAATGGAGATCTTGATGAGCAGTAACCTACAGAACATTTTGCATTCCTCACCCATGCCGACTAGTCGTTAACGTATTCAAGCCTGAAAGTGAATTTGAGATTCTGAAAACCGCTTGAAGAGCTGGTCCATCTGTGTGGGATCGAACCACTACAATTATAAAAATCCTCACTCTTGAGCGAAACACCCCATGCCATCAAGATTCTTGTAATCCCAATCGTATGTGAATGACTGAATCAAAACGCTGAAAGAGCGCTTCCAAAATGCAAGACAGATCAGTTTTGAAAATGCGTTAAGTGATATCAGTTGCCCAAAACATCTTCTCAGACGAAAAGCGCAAGATGTGCGTGGAAATCTGGTAGCAAAAGAAAATCCTTCCTTTAAGACAAATCACTCAAGTTAAAAGACGGAAAAATGTACCACATCAGAATTCGCATGCAGTTCTGCAGCTCCTAAACAAACACGAACGATGTTGCATGTGCATTGCGATTCGCAGGAATTCAAAAACTTAACGTAACTCCCGCTTTACGGCTAATCAGCAGGCTTCAGTACTTCTTGATTAGAAAGTGACAGGTTCAGTGCATGCTGCAGTAAAAGGCATTTAGACTGCACGTGAAAATTCTCCCTGAGCGAAAGAAATTCCGGTAAAAATATCTCATACGTTCGAGCAAGCGCCATCAGCGAACCTTTAAGGATAGGATCTGTGGTTTTTGTATGATAACCTATCTGAAAGTTCACTGGATAAAGCGGTCTTCTGAAGTATTCTCGAAAGCACTGAAGGACAACAAGTGCACGCCGGAAACTTTGCGATACTCCTTCTACATCATTATTGAAAGGCTTCCATCACTATTACCGTTCACTTTCCCGTCTCTCCTGGCATGCCTTGTCTTTCGGACTCATGCGTCTTGACCAGTGTGGCATTAGGCATAACCCCGACATGTGCTTATGAGCTAAACTGCATTGATCGCCTTAATGTATTTGAACTAGCGCGTTCACAACAAAAGTAAATTCGGTTTGATCGCTTGCCTTGCTATGACACCTTGAAATATTCCCACAGACTCCCGGTTATGCTGATAGCTGCAGGCTGCAGAAGCAAGGCATTCCACAGCGTGGAGTACACTGTTCTCTTTAGGTGCACATGATTTGCAATGCTGGATCCACTTTGCTTCCGTGCAATGAAACGGCGGAATGAGATCCGAAAAGGATCGGGTTTTGGAAAGAGCTCCAGAAAAATGATGACTGACCTGTGAAATGGTTGGCTGTCAAGGACGCGTTTACATTGTCCCATCTACATTCCTTTTGCGACTATACTAAATATTATAACATTTTACATTACAAAATCGCCTTCTTTGCTGCTTATCTTCAACACGATAAAATTTAACTTCAGACGCAACATTTCTGGTAGATGAATCCAAATGGCGGTGTAGAATTTCATTAGGCGTGCGTTTTGAGCTTTTTTTGCGTAATATTCTTATCGTCGTGGTGCAGCCTGTCGTGCTGCCTGTGGATAAAGACGTGCTGTGTGTGAGTACGTGCGCGTTTATTTTTTCTCACAGATGTCAAGGAAAATCCTGATGACTTTTCCGCAGATAAACTTACTGCAGTGGTTGAGGTTTTCGTTCTGTCTATACGAAACCTCACATGGAATAAATGGCTGGAATGTAGAGAGATTGCTAGCTAAGCAACAACAACAATTCGCCGAGATGCTGGAACAACCACACGAAGACTTGCTGTTAAAAATAGGCCATTTTGTAGTCAACCCTTTCAATGAAACCTAATAATCGACTCATGAGAACAAAGGAGGACAGACTGATCGTGAGTGCATCATGGCCGAACGCTACAAGAATTTAAAAAACCTTTAATGAGGTGACGTACAGACCTACTCCTATTCGGTACTGATCAAGAGGACACCAACAAATGCCATCCAATGATGGTGATTTCTGCGAACGTTATTGACGTTACGATTTTAACAGTGCTTGATTCTTGAATAATTATTTGCTTTTTTCAACAACTCTTCGAAGTAAAGATGAAATTCCACCTTTCTGAGATAGGTGATACTTCCAGTTCAAGAAAACTGTCGATGCTGTAGTACTTAGAAGAAATTATTTCGAAATATTAGTGGCAAAAAATGTTGACATTGTGAAAAGTATAAAAAATTTTTGACATGCTGTGCGCTGATATAAACACAAAAAAGAGCCTTGTTGCGCTGCTGTCCATATAACCAAAAACTGTTGACTGATATATCACCTTTCGACGAAGTAGATTGTACCAAGTAATGAACGAGAGATTTTCTGTGGCGAACGCTTTGTTTCAACTGAAAACGCATTTACGTAGGCATGCATCCACTGCAAAATTTCAGTGGTGGGATGCTCGTGTTAGAGGCTCGTGACCACTCACTTCTTGGTGAACTCCAGCGGGTTTTTCCTCCGGACACTTCGATACCTTGGGCGGGTCAAAAACATGTCTCTTAAAGAGAGTTTGTTATGTCATTTTTATTCAACTTACTTTCCTCATAAGTTCCATCACGAATATGGCTGATATAAGGTGCGCGAAATCAAAAGTACTCTTAAAACTCGAACAATGGTTCAAAAATCCAGCGCTGTTTGCATCGTAGGATCATTATCGATCCCAGAAATCACTTTCATTGGATGTTGTTTGCTGATATGGTCTGGGCCGATGCGGATGAGGAGTGATGCGGGCATCACTTCATTGAAGATTTTATTAACTCTCGTAGACCTCGGCTACGATGCAGTTTCGATCAACGTCAGCTTTTGGCTTCTTTACTCCTAATCTGTCCTCCTTAGTAGCTATTTAGGTTTCACCGACAAAGGCTAATTACAAAAATAGCCCGAATTTTTGACGGCAAACCTTTAAGTGGTTTCAGCATCTCGCCGAATAGTTGGTATTGCTCAGCAGTCATTCGTCTTTACATTGCAACCATTTGTTCTAAATACAGTTTCATGATCGACAACTAACGCAATTAATTCATCCGCCGAAAATCAGCCACAATTTTCGTAGGCATAGGTATGAAGCAACAAAAGGAACGATGAACTCAACTGCGGGCGATGCTTTGTGCATACATCGCTTGGGTCCTAAAACGCATTTGAGCGAACTATTAGCCTATGAGCAGTTTAGTATTCTCAAGAAGCCGAGGAGTGGTAATATCATGTGTATTCGAAATAAACATATTTTTTGCATTATCCTGCGGATAAGCAGAGCCAGTAAAAGTGGATTTAAATGTAAACTATCTGCAGAAGTAGCTCGGCTTTGAAGGAGTCTTAATTTTCGATAAGAAAGCGCGCTATGTTTGAACTGCTTGTTACTCCAAGAAAGGAGATTTGGGAAGCAGTATTTTACATGCAGCGACTTGCTGGTGAGCAAATTCACCTCCAGGACCCCTTTTTTTGCAGAATGTGAACTATCATTCACAACTCTCCTATAAGATGGGAAAGAAGTTTCTCCAGTTTTGTGTATGCAATCTTCACGGTAACTCTCCAAATTCTCCGTATGCATCCGAAGTTTCACCGCCGCATTCTGCAGAGATCTTCATAAAATTGTTCAAGACTGTGACCGTTAAAGGACGAATACATGTTGACGTGGTGAGCACATTTACTGGCACGAGGCGGAACGTTTATTCCAGCGTGGACTTGCGGGTTTTCTGTTCATTTGATCGAAGTGAGGGATGATCAGTGTTCAAGTATCCTTCAGAAACCTGCATTGCCCTCACACTGTCTTAATAGTGTAGAGTACAAAGCAAGGTTAATTGAGACGTTCCGCTGTGATAGTGAATTTATTGAAGGTGCCATGTCAAGTGCACTTTATGTCTCATCGTTGTTGCTTCCTCCACATATCTCGACGCATTCATGCCTATTTTGTCGCGCAGAATGACTTTGATTTATAGGAATAACGACCGAGAAGTTCATGTTTCTTCGTCTCTCTCCGAGAATGCATTACCGTTTTCTTAGAACAAATCACTGATCGTCATAAATTCGTCAGGGTATTTTAGTACAGCCACTCTTATGAACCATGTTGACCGTTTATGGGGAACCGCTTCAATTTCATTCTACTTCCACTTTATCACCGCTGTATTGGCAACCATGAAAACCATTTTGTTCCATACTGTCATGCAGCTTATCATTGGTCATCGAATTCGGTAACCGTTTTTGAGGTCTGAAATTCAAGTGTTGCAAAGCGGACAAATATATCTTGCATGGAAAGTCTTCCGAATTTTCGAGGGTCCATATGGTGCAAAATCTCCAGTTACAGTGGACTTGATTTACCAGGAACGCACAGCTCGCAAACGTTTTTACACGTCTCAGTTCAAAATTCAGTACACAGCACCGTCCGTTTTCGTACCTAATGGGCGACACATCGTTATAACTGCACTCACCACCGTCTTTTCGTTTATTCCCCTTCCCTGAGAAATTTATATCTCGTTTGCAGAATAAAGATTTCAGCACTAATAGGAATTCATTTTCTCAACCACTGAGCACATCCAAGCATATTTGTGGGACATGTGCACTCTTTAAAGAATTTCTCATCCATTTCAAACGTTGAAACTTCAGATGAAGACGTTACAGGAAGTATGTAATATATCGAAGTATGTAATATATCCTTTTGGCGATCGTCGCAGCGCTGGCATAGCTTGTCATTCCCAGTGAGCACCGCGAATGTTTTTAAAGTTCTCGTCACTTCTAGAACATAGTTTATAATGTTGCGTAAAAGTCCAATCGACATTTGAATAGCGTCATTTTAAAATAAAACCGGTTTTCGCCTTAAATTGTAATCGAATCTTTAACACTGAAGGTTGGCGAGCTCATACTCGTCTAAGCAGAGATTTTGCCTTCACGAATATTCCTGGCTATTGAGAATAGTATGAGATCTGCGAGTAAATAGTAGCTGAAAAATGGCGAAAGAATTAATAATTACCCAAACATGCCATCAGTGCATAAATATTTCCAGACAACAATTCATTTTAACTAGTATCACACTGAATAAATCCACCTCTTTTAGAAGAGGAAATGTTCATCTCACCCCCTTTATGCGTGCGATTTTCGTGTCTAGTGCTAGGAATATGTGGAACATTTGTGGTAATTGAAACAGTTCAAAGACTTCAATGGAGAGATACTACAGACTGTGGAATGAGTGAATAATTTCCACATGTTTGTACGAGATCGGTTTGCTAGCTCAATGTTGAAAGCGGTGCAATCGTTGTCGCTTAATTCTCCTATCAAGTAGCCGAAATTCCTCTGTAATCTCTGGTTTCAAGAATATGATGAAAAACTTACTGTATACCACCGAAATCTGTGAAATTTTGTCAAGGATTCACTGAGAAAAGTCGAACCGGTGGCTGCTTCATGGACAGTAAGAACCTGCGAAAAATAAGTAGCAGTTCTAGATACTTTTTTAAAATATGATGCTTTCGGATGGTAAGTTAACAGACAAACAAATTTTCACCGCATCCATCGTTTGCCGGCTGCTAAGTGGGGCAATTTCATTAATGCGGCAATTTCATATAACTGCCAAATATTTGAAGTCCAGGTCAAACTTCCACAGTGTAAACATTTTCTGAAAACTTCACAACGAAAGTGATTGGTAGATGTACGCTGAAGTTGTGTTGCCACATCTGTAATTGAGAAATCACGAGTAATTACGCCACTTGAAGCTGAAGGGTTTGTTCAGTGCCTAGCGTATCCTTTATCTCTGACGTCGCTTTTTTAATTGCTCATTACGTGCACTTATGGCTCGACTTTAATTTTATAAAGCAATATTATAAAGCAGCAAGAAAAGCTAACAATATGTTTGCGATTACTGGTATGGCACTCTTTTGACTGATAATAACCGGAACTACTGTTAACGACATTATCAGCAATGGTACTACTCTTTAGTCCTGTTATTTCGAAATGAAGCTGTTGGCGCATTCAGACCAACTCTTCTTCGATGAAGGTTTCAGGAAATTTTCTGGATTTTTGGGCCCCTACTTTTCTGTTCGTTTCTCCTTGTCGAGATGCTCTGGTCATTCCAGATCCTCTGCGTTGCTAACGTCTGGGCAGGACAATGTTTCGTGGCCCTTCGAAAGCATAATAAGGCGATGGATGAAAAAGTTGCTATTTTTCATTACTTGAAGGAACAATTGCCGCGTCCGTGTGAATATAAAATTACGAAGAATTTTTTTCAGCCCTCAGATGAGGGATCTGAATAGATATTGAAAATTTGGAAATAAGTTTTAAAAAATCATCGTAGAGATCCCACAAAACAGATGCAAAAAATATTTGGGAAATCACAAAGGCCCAAGCGATGTTGAAACTTTGGATGAGCTGTCAACGGTTTTTGTAATCTGTCTTTCTGAAGGCGCTTTTTGTGCTCATAATCTCAAACTCTTCGCTGAAAAAATCCATTCAGTCACCAAGTGATGTACACAAACATCACTTGGTGACTGAATGGATTTCGCACAATTAATGCACACTATGCTGAAGTATAAACTTTAACGCTAACGGCAACATACTGCCGGTTTATTTCCAAACGAGACATCCATTTAACTGCTACGTTATTGGTCAATAAACCTAAAGCGCGGTCTCGAATTTCCTTCGTCGCCTTTATGCTCTTCTAAACAGTCTTCTGCTTTTTTTTAATACCATTTGGTTGTAAATATAAGGCATCTATACACATGACAAGAAACAAATGTGTTATTTCATCGCTTATGTTATCGCTGACGCATCGTCTTACTACTAGAAATGACATGAACGAAAAGTTCCATTTGAATTCCGCCATGAAAGGAGGAGGAGAGGGTTATTTCGTCGGTGATTTCAACCCTTTTCATTCGCCAATTGGCTCATTCAAATAAGAATTTTGTTCGGAAACGCCACAATCAGCTGGATTCTTAATGTTTGATGTCTAAAAGATTTGTGAATGTCTTCTGGTTGGTTGAATTCAGCGCGCACCCAAATTCTTCGAAACATCGAACTTTACAACCGTTGTTTGTGAGGCAATCTTTTCCTAAACAAGCATTCTGTGAAGGCATTAACAACACGTTTTCTTCAACTTATATGATTCATTGCATATAAATCAATCCATAAATATTTTATTGGAAGCTGAGAACAGCTCGAGAAAAGATTTTTCCATGAACTCTCTCACAGCCTACTGCAAATATCGGGATAGGACCTTTACTCTTTTATCTCTTCCTGAAACATTAATTCAATTGGGAATGACATTTAGCTGGCGAATCTGCAACGGCAATTCGTTTTCACTAATAAAATTGGCTCTTTGCTAGAGAAGGTATTGCTTGAAGCCAGTCAAATTAGTGGTACACGAAATCACGACCAAGATTCATGCCTACCGTGCCTCATATATGGGAATTACATCGACAGGTTGAGCGCTCAAACGCACAATTTGTTCACTCTTGATTCGCGTATTTTCTGCATGAAAAAACGTTGCAGAAGTTGTGCTTCCACGCCTGTCCATTATGCAACCTTGACCGAAATCTCACAACTGCTATGCGTTTTGGGCACAGATTCCGCGAATCATCCCTCGATCTCCGGCAGTGCTGTTTTATGACCCATGATGAACTTTTTAGAGCGGGTAATCCAGCAAGACTATGACGACCTTTTTACGAGATCAATAGGATTTTGCGAAGTGAGAATCTGGTAGTTCCTGTGGGTCCCACACCGATTAACCGGTCCTTTAATTGTAGAGACCACAGCAGTCACAGCCAACGCACGCTCAGTTGGAAAACTCCGCAAAGGCAGCGGTACCTTATAAAACTTGATGGAGTGAAGGGAACATTGTTTAGGGAAGTGTGCGAGAACGAGGTCAGTGGAAACTTGTTGAAACCTTTGGAATATTTCTCACCTCAGTGGCAACGTAATGCGTCACGAGCTTTGATATGTGGGGAAAGTTTGAAGCTGAATTCATCTGCATAGTGAAAAAGCAATCCTACTTCATCACATGCGGAATATTTCTGCACCTCTCAAATTTCATTCAAATGAGGCGCAGATCACTGAAGGAAAAGAATTGACGTTAGGAAATGAGGTTAGTTAAGATAGAGCAGCAAGCGGCATCTGCCTCTGTAAAGTGCTGCCAAAAACATTCAAAATCTCAGTAGTGAGATTATAATGAGTCAGTTGTGATCCTGCAAGGTTGTGTGATAGAGTATTTATTTCATTCAACCCTACTTTCTTACAAAAGCACTCAGAGGGAACTAGTGAAGCATGCACTCCCCCTTCTCTAGAGGCTGCTTCATATAATCTGCGCTTCGTGCAAGAAAGTACTATACTTAGAGTGGCTCAATAAGAACTTTTGCTGTGTCTCATTCGCAAGAATGTCTTTCGTTGTACACTGTCTTTCGTTGTACACCACTGCCTAATTTATTCTAAAGTAGCAGCAGTTGCGAAGTATTTCGGGAATATCATTCGTTCATTTGTACTTGAAAAATTTAGAATATAGTTCCCAGTTTACCTCCAGTGTTCTTCGTTCCCTTTTCCAAAGCCTCCTATCAACTTTGCTTGTTTGCTTTTTTCGACGAGATTGAAAGGACAAGGAAAATATCCTTAAGATGTGCATAGCAGCTGCTGTATTGTACGGATCACATTTTGTATGAATTCGTCGCATATTCGATGAAATGACGATAACGAGATTGCTGTTAGTGCCCTATGAGAAGAGCGTCCGCCAAGCACTTTCTAAAAAATACACCGTGCAGTTTTCTATACTCTTCATTTAAATTCGTATTTTCTCCGAAAAATTTGGCCTTCTTTCCACGTCTATTCAATCGTTTTCCGTTGTTTTGTTCCTCCAATGTTTAAGAACCTGGTTTTCCCACTTTTCGGAGATCATCTATTTGGGAAGAGCAACGATCGCATCAGAACGCTAAAAGACGATATCAAATTGTGCGATTCAGTTTCACGACTTCTCGGCTTTTAACATCGTTGTAATTCTGTTATCTTCTAAGAGTAATTTCTAGTTGGTTTTTTTACGCCTATAGTTGCGCCTATACCAATTTTACGGGAAGAGATCAAACTTTACAAGAGAGCACCCTCGATGTATTAGTGCTAGTTTTTTCGCATTTTTGTGAACTCGCATCTGCAGTGCCCGTTAGAGAAATGACATATCTGTGCGCTTATATGCTCCGTAGCTTTAATTCAGGCATCAGCTAAGCGGAAGGTATGAAAATTTGGTATATGTAACGTGCATCATAAAATTCTCCAAAATGCTCACTTCTATACAATCTCTTACATTGATCCATTGACTCCGCGAGAACTTGATGATAGTCGCAGAGAGCAAAAAGTTCTCATACTTTATAGCCCACTTCAGTCTTAAAAACACCGGTTTTTTGGGAACTTGTGTGAATGTTAGGACTGGTTGAATTATGACAACGTCATTCCGCGTATTTGATTATTTTCAAGTGAGGAATTTGATTTCGTCAGAACATCTCAAAATCGCCAATTTTCGATCACAGCTCTTCTAACGGGCGATAAAATTAGTGCATTTTTTCCTCGAAATGACGAATTTTAGGTAGTAAAAAATTTATTTATAGAATTCTCTCATTAGCCTTGACTGGTTTCATTTTTTAATGGTAAAAAACACCCATTCAACCATCTTTAATTTGATTCCTATATAAGGGATGCCACTGCAAATCAGCTGAGAGAAATCGAAGAATTTTCTTTTATAATTTGCAAAGACCATTTTCCAGCGATTTCACGCGTTTAGAACATAATGCGACGAAACAGTTAAACTCTTGTTAAAGTCGGTATCTGTTATACTTTCGGTTTAGGATGAAAATTAGTCTGATGAGTAAGAATGCAACTTCCATAGCTGAGAGAACAACACAAACGTTTTCGTTCCGAAGTGTATTCAGTATTATCATCTTCTTTTAGCTCTTTATATATTCAAGAAATCTGAGTAAAAAATGGCATATTTCGTACAAATCGCCAACTTCCTCTGAACAGCCTTTTAATATTTCTGAATTCCAACCATGTGTCAGCAGTTTTGCTCTGCGTTGTTTTCATCACAAAATTGTGTGATTTCTGTCACTGAGGCGGGTTTCGAAATGCCACTTAATGTAATGAGCATATACAGCATATTACGCACACGGGATTTGGAAGATTGGTTATGGACTTCACAGACTCGGACAAAATGAGGAATTGTTGGACGTTTTAAAATTCTCAGGACGTGAGAGCTTCGATACTACTTAACAACTCTGAATTCCTGTCAGATGAAATTTTCAACAAATTTGAGCAAACATGTGTCTTCATGGTGGAAATCACTCAATCCTCAACTATGGAATGAGTGAAAAGTTTCGTAAATTGAAATATGTAGTGAAACAGGTAATCACTTATAGAAATTTTTAATAGCGCAGCTTACTTGCGTTTCTTCAAATTTCACGGATGATGAAGTTAGCAATAACCGGCGAAATGACGAATAGCAGCTGAATTGTGCGCCCTTATTCCTCTATGATTCCTCTATTGCTTTGAAGTGTGTTTCTTGCTGCATTACTTTGTAACGAAATCCAACAACATAGTAATTTGATGAAATGCTGTGGAATTTTTTTGCTTGCTGAAAACGATCGACTGAATCACAAATGATGCGAAAATCATATCTTATCTATTCTAATGGAATTAAAATATTTTTAGCAACAGTTTATGCTAGAATGTCAGGAGATTTCATACGTTTTTGTCCTGAGTACAGCGTTCGGTTTTCCTGAAAGCGAAACGGCTAAGAAATCGTGACAATAAGAATTGTTTGAAAAGCATGAACGAGAAATAAAAGAACTCACCGTAAGCTAATAACAGTAGTTCACTTCACAAGCTTCCGCCACATGAGAGATGGGCAATAGACAAGGACCGTATCGTTACGTTGGGAAAGATGAGTGCACTGCTAGACTTTAAAGAATCAAATCTAACAAATAATTGTGATAGGAATTCAGATTGGATTTGTTAGAGGAGAATTTTTGCACCTACGAGACTTTTCAAAATCTTCTTTATCTTCTTTACAAGCTTTCCTATTCGAAAAATCTTTCAAAATCGTGCACGTTTCAGAGCCTAACGCACTGCACCCTGAGAACAACCCTGGTGATGTCTAGTGAGCAGTTTTCTAAGCGGAAATACAATCTTTTCTAGTCCTCTCCAAAGGAAACTCCAAGCGAAGACGCTTCGAGGTTTTCCAATATTTTACGGGTGCACGGAGTCAGAGTGATTCAAGTTTTACAATATATCTGATTTTGACCGTTGTGGCAACACTTATAACTAGCAGTCCGTGATCCCCAAAGTTTACTTCATTAGTAGGCGCAGTTGTGAGATCAACGCTCTTCCTCATCGCGCTATTCGAAATGAGGCATATTTACACACTTGGAGCGTAAATAGACAGACCTATAATCCGCATCGATTAAAGTAATTCTCTGAAGAATGTATTGACCACTGTTTCGAAAACCTTCAACCTAATTGAGGATGCGATTCCTCTTGTCATTTCCAATGCAAGAAAAACAAAGTAAATTTCGACACAGAATGGAAGATAAACTTGAAAAAAAAAAGTGCCTAAACTCCTATATGAATGATCACTCTCAGATAGAAGAAGATCTTTAGCAAACCGAAAAATTAAAGGGCACTTAGAAAGACAAGCCTCTTCACCGGATGAACCTTTCTTCATTTTCATCCCGCTTGTCTCAAAGTGTAGGTTAGAAAAATGCCATTTATAATCCAAAGAGTTGAGGAACTCAGAGGAACTTTTTTATTCCGCGAACGCAACACACTCTGAACATTGACACAGCAATAATGGAATGACATACACACGACATTTTAAAACGTTTTTTGCGATGCACCCTTTTCGATTAAGCCACCAGTTGGGGAATGTGGAACTTGGGCGATGCATGTGCTGTACTCGTAAGAATCACGACTATATCATGGATCTCTTGAAGAGGTTGGAAATGCGGCGCAGACAGGAGAATGCACGGATGTTTCAAATGAATGTTACAACGACTAAACACTTGGATGTGCTCAGAGTGCTTCTCTCTAATCCGCTAAACTGCTTCATGCCTGAAACACTTCACTTTCTCACTAGTGAAACGAATTTTCCATTGAATTTTTCTTCAATTGGCAAAGTGGTTTGAAATTAGCATTGAGCACTGATTTGACGTTTGCTCTTGTAGGAAGTTCTATTTATGAATTTTCTGAGCGATTAGTTAACATAAGTGGGTGCATAGGATTTCCGACGTCTGTCATAATTGCTCAGACAGTCGTGCTTGAGCATAACAGAGCATCCATTAAAAATTTACAAACGACACATTTCATATATAAGATTTCGAAAATATGTAAAAAAAGACGTTCTCTTTTAATTAAATAAGTAGCTCCAGGATGGATGTCCATCTTTCTCATACCTACTTGTTATGACCTACAGCTATCAAAAGATTAGGTAAAATCCCCTAAGAGTTTGTCATTTTTCGTCGAATATCAAGAGACATACTCTTTATTCTGTGACCTCATTCGAGTAAAGAAAAGTTGTGACCACAACAGAAGAATCTTCGTATTCGATGTGTTCGTATGGACCCAACAATTGTCAACCCGCTTGAACTGCTCGGCATGATAGAATTATTAATTCCATTATCAGAGACTGCCCTCCTGCCGGCTCAGTGGGGCAAAAACCCACAAAGAGCAGCTGGTATGATGACGAGTGCGTGGATAACGCCGAGAGAGACGATAATCACAACGGCTTTCACCAGTGCCTGGAAATTCCTCGATCTTATTTCTCGTATATTTCAAGAGACATCACTGGTGGGCAATTAAAGCCGTAGATACTTGACTACTTTCACAGCTTTTATGCAGTATGTTGTGTTTTGCTTTAAGCTGATGCCCTGAGCCCATGAATATAGAATGATCAATTATAGATGCTAAAATTTCATATTTGGAATTCAAACGTATTTTAAATCATCGATAAAAATAAGATCCTCCCCTTAATTCGATTTGATTCACTTCCTTACTCATCAACTCTTGGAGGCTGTGACAAAATAAAGACTTTTGAACGCAGAAGTTGAATTTTTCCTGTCTCAAGACCTAAGAATATGTTTTCAACACTCCCTTCCTCTGCGGTTTTCTAGAACGAGTGAACAAAAAGAGATATCCGACGCTACTGCAGTCTCATTTACGTAAGATTTATAAGAAACTGGAAGATAAGGTTATCACTTCGTCACTAGTAAAACTATGCGGAGCACATCTGAGCTTTGAAAATATGGCAGGCGATCGAGTAGTTTTAGGACAAGGAGAGTTATTCTAAAAAACAGGGACGAAGAAGAGTACTGAAAGGACAAAACGTTCTGAGAAGGTGAAGTGATTCAAAAGTGGCATATGTTAGGGTTCACAAACACATCTCCATATAGTTTCATGAGGATTTCGTTGAAAATGCTAACTTCACTCAAATAACACTTCACAAGTAGTCCACAGAAGAAGCAAAACATCGTCGATAAGGAGCACTGAATCAATGGATAGCCAATATCATGCAAACACACTGCCATACGCTGTGCGGCTGTCTTATCTTCCTCTCCAGCACACTTCCGATGGTAATGATAACATATGTGTGCGGGAAAATCGACAGAAAGACCAATCGATAGAATAATTATTGACATCGATATTGGATCAAGATCAATTCCCCACAGTGTCAATAAACCAATAACTCCTAAAAACATTTTTGTTTTCTTCATATAATAAATTTAATGCGATCTTGGTTACGGGAGATAGAAAAAGGGAGAGGGTTAGCGCTAAAAGTGGGTTTCCTGTAAATCAAAAATCTTCTTTCAGTTATTCAGCATTCAAAGTAAGAAAAGTGATCGCTTGTTTTTGTGCATTCTCGCCAAATATTCATTTTGCTTGACTATTGAGGTTGTGCAGAGTATGCTAGCGACGGATGTCGCAACTGATTCTTATGATTTTCTGTACAACTTCTATGGTCAGATAATGCGGAACATTCGTTATTTCCCGTTGAAGAACACATCTAATGGACCTCTTCCATATCATCAAGATGACGGAAGGGAATTATAGACTTGTCGCGATCGTAATCCCCATCGGCGTCGGTAGTTCAGTCAACGCTGAATGCGCAATGACTCCTAATGAAAACAAAAAACAACTGTGGTTAAAAGTGAACAAAAGGTGGGGGCCATAACAGCGCTGAGCACAAAGAGATCCGAATAATAACCATCAAAAACAAAAAGTTGCATGTCGTTGATGATACGAGTCCTCCCTTTCCGTCACTTCACTAAAAATCCTAAAAATCCACCATAAAATTCATCTCATCATTTCATATTTTATGATGGAAATTTTAGATGCGCAAGAGGTTTATCCCTTTAAATGCCCATTTGTCTATCATTTTATCTCTTTGTTTTGTGATTCGCTTTACATTTATACCTCTATCAATTTATCTTGTGAAATATTCGCTTATTAAGCCATACTGCGAAACGTTTACGTATGGTTATACTTAGCAAAATTTTCACTGCAGCTAGGAAGTTTTTAAAATATGAGAGATTTCCTCTAAAATGAAAAATTATTTTCCTCAGATTTTTGCAAAGACGAAACAACCGTATAGAAATTTTGATTCGCAAAAGCAGCATTTTGTGAATAAACCTCAACCAGACTTCTTCGCTGCATTCTACCGAGCCACTCTGCTCACCAGCCTCATGTGGGTGAGAGCGATGGACTGAGTCCTGAACTCCTCCTAAGGGAAACAACGGCAATGGACCGTTCAGCATCGGGCCGACAGGCGGGAGTGGAGCCTAATCTCTAAGCTTCAAGCAGCTTCACAACTTCGGAGCAGAAGTGAAAGCGATGTCAGGGGGCACTTAATCGTATTGAATGCTCTGTTGATTGGAGTAAATAATCGCAGAGCAAATAAGCAGAATAAGGTCACTTCTGAACCTTGCGGTCGATAAGGTACGGTAGGACTACCACTGACTGTGGAGGGCAGAATCGAGCGCAGAAGCATTAAGTTTCTTCGTATGACCCAAGAATTTCTTAACTTAACAACGGAGGTTAGATATATAGCCGTACGATGGAGATAACCCTCGTGTCGAAAAAAGCACACTTCATGAGGAACAATGCAATAGCCTGTCCAGGTGGGAGAACAAATAGAGGATCGATCATTTCTAATGGATCGGTGATGATGAAACGGAAATAAGGTCTAACGCACAATACTAAAAAGATGGTATATTCGTCTAGTGATTTCTATGCTAATTTTTATTCATTGTAACAAAACGTAAAACATTCAATAGTCCAAAATTTGCAAAAATATATGGGAATTTCTTTTTGTATGCATATCGATAGGATCGAAAAGGCACAAATCAGCGAATATTTTTGTGCTAAAAGTTTAGCAAATGGAGAAAACATACAAACCGATAAATATGGACAAAACTGACGCAGAAGCGATGAGAACCGCGAGTTTATCGTACATGAATAGGCAACAAATAATTGTCATCGATATGAGAGTGCAAATAGATGTTTGTATCGTCGCCGGTAGTAATACAGGAATCTGATCACTAAATTCGGAGCCTTCCATAAACACAGTTGCACCTAAGTCCTGCAGACGATGCACATATACGACTATTGAAATCTTTTACTTTCTTTTCATAAGCAAATGAGTGAATGAAAGCTATATTAAGATATTCGTCGAAAGTTCTATTCAAAAGAAAGGTGATCTGGTTACCCCTATGGTAATGTGAAATCTTATTCGCAATCGCGTCACAATTTCCTTCACATTGAACGTTCACTTCAGCAATCCTCATCCTCTCTCCCTCTACCTCCAACGACTTTCCGCCAGTGACCTCAAGCAAATAAAGAATCGCAAAAATTGTTGCTATGGGAATCGGAAGCAAATAGCTAGGTTATTTGTGCGGTTAGTAAACTGTCACTTTAGCTGATGCTGATGTCCAGTGTCAAAATATCCCGCCTGTGTTAAAGCGCACATAACTTCACTCTTCTAAATCAGAACGAAAAAAAGGGGAATATGTGCAACTGGATATATATCACTGACGAATGTAATTAACTGCATAAATTAGCACTGATTACCTCACTCAAACAGAACGATTATTTTGTGAAGAACTACACGAATCAATTCTTCTATATATCGTAATATAAGTTCTATGAAAGAAAGCAGTTACTTTCATAATGGCTATCGCTTCTATGCTCAAAATTCATAAAGTGGCAGCCGCAACACACTCACGGCAATTTGCACCATCTGAGCATTTTCCTTGCTACGTCTACTTGAGCTACCAGTGTAGTATCTGAGCTGAAACTGCCTGCGATCAACATTATATTATTTGAACTTCATTTAACCATATGGTGGCGAACAACACAAATGTGAGAGTTTGATGTATCATACAGATCCATTATTGAAGCCTTCGTAAATCAGCCCTCCCTCAGTGGAAAAAACATACAGTATAGTTATCCACAATTGATCGGAAAGCCATAAGCATTCGCAACCTTTCGGTCCACAGTGACAGATCTTTGCCGTGAAAAGCGAGAGTGATGAAGAATTGATCAATGCTAAAAGTGACACAAACGGAACTGAAAGTTGTGGCGCAAAAATCGTGACCTCACTTCTTATCTCCTGCTTCGCTCGCAGTAACTCATAGCTATCAGCGATTGAGTCAGCGAGACCAATAACAAGTGATCTGAATTCGTCTTACGATCAGTTATAAACAAATCACTCAAAATGATTTTTAATCTTATTGCAATAAGCACAGTATGGAACAGGTTAGCCGTTTTCCTCCCTATCGCAAATATATCTTACTGGAAATAAGCATATTTTATACATCCGAAGTTTATTCTAGATTGATTCATTCACAGAATTAATCAAAAACTACGCATCAATAATGTATAGTTACCGGTTAGTTGTGTTGTCCATTTTAATGAATCCTCTCCAATGGCGATATTCAGGCCAACTGAGAAAATTATTGATACTCTCCATAGAATATGGCTTAAATGCAATAGCATCGCCATCATCGAGTTCGCTCCCTTCTTCAGTATCCGTTGAGAGATACACTTCATAATCACGAATCCAATAACGTGTGAGTTCTGCTCCACTAGATTCAGGCAATAACTCAAAATCTTCTACTATCTTGTTCATGCGAATAATTCGTATAGGATCACTCAAGTTGGCCACTTTTGTGATAAACAGTAGTGGTTCAGTTCTTTCGTTAAAGAAATAAGCGTTTTGTATCCTGGATGCCTGCAATATGCACCATTTGAATTCTTATTATTTGGAATACACCTCTGTTCATGCAAAACAAATAATGAGAAAGAGAACCGTCACGGCGAGTAAGAGACAGGAACTCATGATTTCGACTTTCATATGGACGAATAGAGTATATGTTTGTTAGGACCTATATTCATAAACTGCACTGATTGAAAATTTAAAGTAAAATGAGCCAAATATGGATTATCGATGCCTGCGTAGATGTTAGCCAACTAAGATTACCGCAAGAGCAAAAGAAGTCGGATTACTTATAGTTTCTGTTATAGGATAACAATACTAATATTACAATATCGAAACTTGTAAATCGTTAAGCCAGTGGTACTAAAATCGATAGTGGCACTAAAATGATGAGTGTAAATATGCTCATGAGATACCTCCATTAACGGTGAGTCGAGTAAGAATAGTTTATCTTGTGTTATACGAGGTGTAATTTGCAGTGCTCCATAAATACTTATTGACCAATAAGCAGTCATGAGAAGAATTATAAAAGTCAAAGTGAGTTTTGACGATAGCCATTCACAATAACTGCTTAGAAGATTCTGCATCTGAAATGATTTTTCACTAACGAAAACAAATGTATATTAAATAATATTAAATAATAAAGCATAGAAGTTTTGAAGAATACATCAACAAGTTAAATTAATCTAGAGACGAATTCAAACGATGTGCTGCTACAAAACGTTTTTTCCCGTAGGTGCAATAAGAGACCAGCGTTGAACTAAAGCATAAAGCAATGAAAATAATGTGGAATTAATTTCTGAAACTGCTTTCATGCGCATGGGATGTTCCTCGTTTCCCCACTTTCGTGATGATGTTTCTACGAAATCAAATTTGCTCTTCAGAAATTAAGAAATCGATGCAAGCGATGGAACAACTCAAGGGTCAACTACCTTCAACGAGGCGAAAAATCAGGGAAAGGAAACTTGAAATAGCTGGCTAACGATCAACTTCCAAATCATTGTCATTAGATATCGAGAGGTGAGCAGCAATCACTTAATGTGCACTAATGATAACGACTGATATCGAAATAGCGCAAAAAGGATGACGAAAAATCATACCGCAATCCGCATGTTATTCATACATTCTCCTTGTGATTTTTGCCTGCGTGATAATTCCATACGCAGTTCATACTTGGCACTTAGCATCATAATTGCTGGGTAGAGAGAAATCGTGTACAAATAATCGAACAGCATTGCCACCATATTTCCAATGCAAAATAGAGACACCTCGGGCGTTGGCGAGAAACTGCTTATTCCAAAAGCGGCTACATTTGTCAACGAAGTAATCGTTATTGAAGGTCCCACATCCACCAATAACTAGAAGCATTTTCATACGTTCAATAAATAAAAGCGAATGTGGCGTTATTCATCTCGCCAATGTTGCAAGCCAATTCCATTCGAAATACTGTGTGGCGTAAATGTTATGGGCTTAAAGGCAGAGCGAGCGAAGGCGGTGATTAGTCATCGAAAAAGTTATGAAAGGTGTAAATCTTTAATCTCGATTTAACGCCCCAATATGAGGTACCAATATGTTTCATTGACTTTTGTATGTGATTTTATACATTTAAGTCAAACCAATTTTTGAGATGCCTTTTCAATATTAAGAAACTGCCATTGCTATACTTTCTTATGACTGCCCATTATCCTTATTATCACTCTTTCCAGCTGAACAACTGTCACTATTATTTATTATTTATCACTATTATTAACTGAGCAGTTAATTACCATCACTGTTATTACTACTTATCACTCCTATTTTCACTGGTCAGCAAATATGATTATCGCTGCATGTGTGATGTGTTTGTTAACAACGCTTAAAGCAATAAAGAGAGCTACTGTTCAAAACTATAGCCGTCACTTTTTTTCCGAATAAATATTAGCCTTTTGCCTAAGTTCGCATTTATGAAACCTGATCTTAGGCCCGATCGCATCAATAATTTCGAAGCAGAGAATCGAAACGTGAGGGCACTGTCACGGTGAATCAGTTCTTTCGTCACAGTAGCGGAAGATCAGCGTTCAAGTTCCCAGTGACACCCTGTCCCTTCCATTTTCATCGTTATTCGCATAACAGGCCTCTAACATGTTAACGTACTCAGTTTGTATTGCAAACGAAAGTACTATATTCAGAGGCAGATAATTAACGTTTTCTTCGAATCATGTTGACTTCAAAAATTGAACATAAATTGCAGCGGTGTGAGACAGTACCCAGTGAAAGGTATACCTCTTTTAGACCATTCGCAAGCAGTGGATAAGAGATGCGAAAATCACGTCGATAAGAGAAGTATGGAAAATGAATTGATCCTAAAATTACTTCATCTAACCTACCAGGTGGTTTTCTGGTTTACAGTGATGCATTCTAAAGTCACCTTTGGCCTTGTCTGAACTGCAGAATGGAGTATGATGCTTTATGCGACTGAGCTTCATTATACAATCACTTGGAGCGCGCTGTTTAAAGGAGGTATTTCCATCTCACGGTGTATATTTGCAATCAGATCACGCAATTTTCCACCAGAAACTATTACAACATCTATCCACGAACTTCCTCTATTGAGAAAACTACTAGTACCTCGTGGATTTGTGTACGTTGTTGCTCACTCAAAATGACACCATTATATCGCAGCACTGAATCACCACTGCTAAGATTTTACATCAAAAATATCTCAGTTATAGCAGTTCGTTCACTTGCTCTGTAAGCAAATCAGCTAAACTTAAATGTGCTTATTAGGTGTGAAGGTGACTGACCTTTGCAAGACGTTCCGCCAATGTGTCACTGGGTAACGATTTACCTCTTCGTGCGTCACACAATCTCTCCCATGCATTGATCATTATGAACGAATCATCTACGCCTTCAACCAACGATCTGTTATTGCGACCGAGACTTTATCAAACTTACAGTGCTTTATTATTTTTGTTTCCTTCCCTATAGGATGCCTCCACTCTCACATCTGACCCAATTAAATAAAATAGATACGCTTTGCCATATCTTTACAAAATCGTCACACGATGCGAATGAACAATCCAAAGCACTCGTTTTCATTTCTGCACAAATTCTAAATCGATGATCATTCAACAAAGAAACCGTGAAAATTTTCCAATAAGATTCTTTCGACTTTTTAAGGATTACTCTCGGAGGAGTGTAGCAATGTGGAAATATTCGGCACATTAAATGCCTGCATAACATCAAAGCGTCAAAGAAAATGTAAAGAATGAATGCATAGGTACCACCTACCTATCGCTAGTACCAAAAGAGGTGTGACATACAAAACGGAACCGAATCGAAAACCGAACCAGAACAACGTGCCAAGAGCAGCACCAGCTGCCAGCATTGGGCATATACAGGCGTTGATAGCATAACTTATCTTATGATATGTCCACTAAATGAAAAACTTATTAAACGGCAATGAACAGTATGAGAACATCGACAAAGCATTTTTCTAAAGGGTAAGCGCTGCTTTCGATACCGAAAGAAAACAATAGCCTCTAAAAAACAGTTATCTGTTCGTTCAAGAATTATTTATGCATTTATCTTTAATATATGTGAGGTTATCTGTACTTTGAATGAACGACATATGCTGAGAAACCTTTATCGCCATGAATGGCGTATTTTTAATAATACGCTTGATATGACAATACGAGACTTAACTAAAGCAAAAATCTGCAAAAATGCTTTCGTTTGAGGGGAGATACCATTTGGGAATATATGTACATACCAGTAGGCCTATCTCCAATGCTGCGTCAGGTTAAAGAGGACTGAGATTCACGTAATCTTTTCGACTTCGCGATGTCCCCGAGTACGGCGCTGCTATAGAAGTTGTAGAATCAAAAAGTTATGAGTAAATTCATAGTTATAGTTTGCTTATTGTTATATTGCACTATTTTTCAAGAGGATTAATGCAGCTGTTCAATCTTCTAATGACATTTATTGTGAAATTTCATTGATCTTGCCAACTACGCAACTGAAAGTGTTCAGTATGGCATTCGACACAGACGGGTACATCGAAAGTGATATATTCATATATCAGTGATTCGTAACGTTTCTCATGAATGAACCATTAATTAGATTTGTTTATTTTGAAGAAGCATTTTTCACTAATTAATGTAAAGCATTTTGATTTGTTCATGCACTGTGCTAATTGCGTCCCGAAAAATGCATTGTAAGCATTTTTTCGCTCACCATTAACACATTGCATCCCAGAAATGTCGCATTATTGCTGGCAATTCGTTTCTCAGCGCAACTTCGCTCAGCAATTGTTAGTTTTTAGTTGACTAATTTTGTGGCTGCTTTCTTAATATCTATTATTTCTGTTACTTAGGTGAAAGAATTCGATACCTGATCGAAGAAGACGGCACCGATGTACACTGAGGTAACTGATAAAAGGCACATGATCACAAATCCTAAAATAACACACGGAAGCAGCGTGTTCGTCGTGCGTACTATTTCGTCTTGTATATAAGGAACTGAGACGCAATAAACGTTGATCAATGAGCTGTTGTACTCCCTTAAACAACACGAGGGTTTAAGACGAAAATTCACTCAGCCTGAAATAAAAGCAGTAAAGCTGGGGATCTAAGATTCGACTATGCCAAAGCTAAAAATACTCAAAGTAGCGGCGTTCAGGAGAAACGAGGCAAATTTTTATGCACAGATGAATGAAATGACTTAAATAACGGCATTGCAATCATATTTTCTGATATCACAAAATCTATATTGCATGTTTCGAGGAAGCAAGTGATATTTCAAACCATCTCACTGTTTAGTGGACTTTCCAGCATAATGACAAGGTATATCCTGAGTTAAAATTGCATCCCGGTCCGAGAAAAACTTAGCCTCTGCCTTCAAAAAGTAAAGAAAAAAGTTCTGTCCCATCTTGTTTCACTAGCTGTGTCGTATGTTTTGCTTTCCTAACACATCGTCAATAGACGCATGCAAGCCACTGGATCAACAACTAGCAGCGTCTAAAGAATTGAAATCTTTGACAAATATCGCTGCAAAGAATTTCAGATTCCGAACGACACAGTCAAGGTGTATAGGAGAAAAAATTAAATCCACGAATAAAAATACTAAGATTTTTTTAAGCCATTCAACAAAACAATCAGTGCAAACAAGGGACCGCTTGGAAATGCATCAGAGGCGAAACAATTAACTAATGCTTTTTAATAGCCGATTCCGTATGTTTCTGCTGGTATAATTTTGAAATGCTTAATAAATCATAATTTCCTTAAATATCGCCGGAAATAGGCAAAAAATAAGCATCAAACAAAGTGATGCAATTAGCGGTTTGAGTAGTTCTCTTCGCCTCATCGGCACTTTCAATGAAATTATGATTAGTAGGCGAGAAAAATCCTTTAGAGTTTTATGCGAGATGGGCATTTGCGTGGATCTATGAATTATTGATTCCTCTCAGTGTTACTGCTTCTTTCCTGCAGTTAAATCTCCTTTTAAATGTATGAAACTTTCTTGGAGAGACATTGTTCGCCAAGAAAGTTATGTGCCTGTAACACCTTTGAAATGCAATATAACAGATTACAAAGGTACCCATGATTCAATACTGTCCATTCTCAAAAAAAGTTCTGCAAATATAGTACAAAAGCTCCCCGAATTAAAATCACTCGACAGATAGGAAGGCAAACATAAGCAGGAACAAAAGTACAGATGTGAGCTGATGACTATATTGTATTGGATGAAAATTGTTTTCGCAGATTGAAAGATGTACCCGTGATAATATCGAGAAACTTCGCGATCCCATGTGGAGATGTCTTCAGTATCCCACAATGCTGGTTTATTCGCTACGAATAAAATGCTGATCGAAAGAGCTTCTTTAACGTTAGAACTCGTATTGGCTGGTTGGTCCGACTCTGTCCATGTAGTTACGCCGTGAAGGTTAATGCTCAAGTCAACCTTGCGACCAACGACGTTCATGATTGGGAATGACAGGTTGAATCTCTCGAAATTGAGCCTTCCGGTCCGGCGTACTTGATCTTCTTGAAGAAGAATACCATCCTGATCGAATAAAATAAGCCTCATCATTCAACATCATGCTCCGATCATAGTACGAATACTATTGCTCATCTGTCATTCCATGTTGAAAATCAAAAGGCAAAGACTTTACTCTCAAATACATAATAATCAGGAAACATCTACGATTAATGTGGGTTATTGAAGCCAGTGCCAAATGCAAAAATATCACTTGACAAGGAGA
This sequence comes from Parascaris univalens, assembly GCA_037576465.1. Classification (NCBI taxonomy): domain Eukaryota; kingdom Metazoa; phylum Nematoda; class Chromadorea; order Rhabditida; family Ascarididae; genus Parascaris; species Parascaris univalens. The sequence continues at coordinate 169,382,955 of CM075173.1, forward strand.
AAGGCCATATCAGGAAATATGGCCAAAACAGCTAAGTAAAGAGAACTTATGAGTACCTGAGTTCTACTTCCCTACAAATCCTTGAAACTGGTTGCTGTTAGTGAAATAAAAAAAAAAAAAATATATATATATACATATATATATAAACAGCTTTTCCTAGCGCTCTTCGAACGATCGCATGATCATTGAAGGATCACACTTCGAAAATATCCTTGGGGGCGGGGGAGGGGGGGGGGGGGGTAGTAATACATTTCACTGAGCCAATAAACGCAAATAAGCGTTGCAAGAAAGGAAAAAACTGTTTGCAACGTACTCGAAATAACACGACTGGTTCGTTGAGGTCGCAGAAACTGCTGCAAAACTGGTAGAAACTGGAGTTCTTTATCTTGAATCCATTCCCAATATTGTCCAGAACATTCACTGTCTCGTTCAGGTACTCCATTCGAGTCATCGTTCCGCCATCTTTAGCAACAATGTACGCATACATTGCGATCTTCTCACCGTTTCCGAACTCATCGAATACACGCATCTCTTGCAAAGATCGTGCATTGCGCGGTGTGTATCCCAGTTTAAAGTTGTCCTCAGTTTTCGTGAAGAGTATTTTCACAGATGTTACGGCGGTGAAGAGAAGCACTCCCTAAGCGGAATTTCATAGATAACTAGTACGTTCACCGAATCATCTTTTTATTCTGACTTAGAATCCAATGTTCGTAAAAAAAGACATGATCTGCAGCATTTATTAGGTGAATGTGGGAATTGGCAAACTATGAGCAGCTAGGCAAATCGCCCTAGCAAGTCGATTTGTCGAAAAGCAACTGTTTACAATAGTACGTTATGTACCTAGCCCATAGAATATTATCGTGGAGTCCACGCCATTATGTTAAGCAGTGTACATTTTGCATTTTCCATACCTTTTACTTCACAAGTGGACCATCTGCCTCAAAAAAATTCAAGGAAAAGGAAAAAAATCTACGGCACTAACAAGGCCGAAAAGAGTAAATAGAGGTTAAGTCGGCTGAACTAATATCGAATGACTGCATGTCGAGTTAAGCGAGTGCACTAGTGTGAAGAAAAAACCAACATTAAAGGGAAACTACTAATAAATCTTCGTCGAGCGAACTTGACACATTCTTTCGCTGTTTTTCTTGCACTTCGTGGAAAAGTGAGGTATAATTTTACGAACCAATTTATCATCGATAGAGCAACACTCACATTCTTAACAGATGCTTCAAAGCTTACCTAATCAGTTCATTTACGCCAATGGTTACGCCTTAAAATGCGTAAAAATTTCATCAAATAGTTCTTCCAATAAGCTTTAAAGCTGAGTTATCTGAGAAAAGATCAGTAAATTTTGAGGGTTTTAATATGACACTGTTATTTGCGACTAACTTTCACCTTCTGCAGCATTTCAAAAACTGCTAATCAAACAACATCGGTTAGTATACTGATTTTCCTGCACGTTGTGCGGTAGCTATCGTCTTTGTCAGTGTTTTTACAGACACCAGAATGTCATTCAGTTGAAAAATATTCGAAATGATTAGGCCACCTTCCCGAAAAATATCCCCAAGAGTTCTAATTATCGTTCGTGGGTGGGCGAAATAACCTGGACATTATCACTGCATTATTCCTGCTTGCAGTAAACTTTCATTCGGCAAGTGTGCCCCTGCAGCGTGGTCAGAAGTTGGAGTATTTCATGGGATGGACGTCCGCACCTGTTCAATAGCGCTTGAATGGGACATTCAGCGCAGTATTCTTCGAAAAATTGGAACAAATCGAATCTAGCATGATCATTAGCCGTTTTAATGCAATGAAAAGCAACAAAGATCCTTTTTATTGCTTCTCTATTGTTGATTTTATTTTCGTTTGTAGCGAAATAAGAAAGAAAAGTCTACACAAATCTGTGTATTCTGAGTAGTTACAGCGGGCAAGAGTGAAGGAATGACGCGGATTTTGAGAACTTCTTGACTGATGGCAAAAACGTCATGCAGAAAGTTATCGACGAAGTTTTAAGTAAGGTTCTATCGTTTACTGCTTAAACGTTTTCGTCCTTCCGATGATAGGAGATGATATAGTGGCGAAACAAAAACGGCAATACTATAGGCTTATGCGACGTGTTTCTGCTAACACTTGTAGATATGAAATCAACAAAAATAAAGATCGATGGCGGTTAAAAGTGTTCGAATAGATTCAACAACCGCTTTAGAGGTAATCATTTTAAAATTGTCGAATAGCTTTATCTTCCTTTTCAAGAGACTTCATTAATTAGACTTAATTAATTAATTAATTAGCGCTTTATCAGCGCGGACGATCTGTCGTCAGCTTAAACTCCACTGAGAATGACATCGGCTACATTTTCCATATATTTGTCATTCTATATTCCGTCTGCATATTTAAATTTTGCAGTTACTGCTCTCGCTTTCTTCTGTAGGACATATAAGATGTTTTGGGTCGTTCTTACATCATCTGATCTGAATCGAACACAAAATAAAAGCCCTTCAAAAAATACTCACAGTGATAACGACGAGTGGGAATTCAGCGACAATATATGCAAATTGTCGAAAGAACATTTCCAGAAGGCGTACTAGATGTGGTAACTCTTTTGCGAGCATGATTTCAATAGTGGAATTGCTGGAATGATAGTTTCTCTTGCTCATATATCGCAAAAATCCGTTCAAATTTCTCGATAAGCGATACAAGTGGAGAAGCATGAACACTCAAAAATAATAACCTAGAAACAAAGAAGTCAATGAAATGGAACGGCGAGAAACACAAATAGTCGTACCCCGCTTCCAGGAAGTGCCAATGTTCAAAAGTCCTCAAGATTCAAAAAAGGGCATTTTTTCCTTCCTTCAACTATAGATTGATCATTGCCCTATCTGGTAGCTATCGTAAGTCGATCCCTATTCATTCGACTTTCGCACATAACGACCAACTAACCTAATATCAACGAAAGAATCTAGAAAGAAATCCACTGGATTATGATGTTACGAAGATTATATTTTATATACGCAAATGCTAAACAAATGAGAACGTAGTTAGAGATTATTCTACAAAGGTTAAACAATACGCATTTTCCGACAGAAGAACAAACTGTTAGAGCCAAAAGTTGAATTTGATTTTAATTTATCGCTGTTGAAGCTGAATCCATAAGACAGAGTGAATGCAAAATGTCAATTTCTTTAAAAGAATCGGCAACCCCATTCACGCGAACGATTTCAATCCGATATAGTGAAATAGCGACTATGATGAAAAATGCTCGTAAAAGAACGAAGGAAAATGGAATCTTCGCAGTGGTTTTTAACTGGAATCCCCATGAAAACTTCATTTTTTCATCAACGGCCTTCCACTCATCACTATGATCGGTAAAAAAACATTCGCATTCTATGAACTTTTTTTCACTTACTCTTTCATCGTTGTGTTCTCAAACAAAAATTGAGAGCACAAAAGACTGCAGAATAAAGAGTGTCCTACTGCTACTTTCTAAAGCATTTTGAACACAAATTAAAGACCCGAACGATGAATCGCAAAATTCTGAGGGTAAAAAATAGGAGGAGAATGCACATGAAGATAAGTCTAGAAACTGTTATCTTAAAATTTGATATGCAGACCTTCTTTTGAATGCTTAATTAGATGTCCCCTCTCTAAGTACAGGTAGTCTGAAGACTGAATCCATATATTTGCTCGGGAAGTTCACCTTCACTTACATCATCTCCATTTCTTCTGAACATTCGTTATATGCAAGGAATCCTCAAGTTTTATCAAATTTGAATATAATCGCTTTCATAGGCATTTATCATTTCAATATGATATATTCACTTATTGCGGAAAACATTTCATTGTAGAACAAAGAAATTAGAAGTACTCTAAAGTTTAGCCGTTCACGCATCAAATATTAACACTCCAACACTACAAAATCACCCACCCGTTTCATATCCGAACATTAGTTGCGTGTATTCTTGATGATTTTGCTACTAGAGCATTCATGAACAAATGATGAGTTTAAAGTGGCACCAAAATTGAGACAACGAAATGAAATCAGCGGTAGCGCATCAAAAGTCAGCAAGAATGGTGACCAACAGATAGGAATAACAACGTATGTAAAGACTGAAGCTGAAAAGACCAGATGAGGTGCGAATTAAATGAAGAGGTTCTAAAGATTTGAATGCATATGCCTTATGACTTCCATGCAAGTATACGCTGTTGATTCCGAATCTAAAATCTGGAACATCTTCTGTTCAAATATTTTCGGTTAAGGATTACCTATTTTCGAGAAAATAACCACACCTTGCAGCTCGTCAGTATCGCTCGAAATGGAAATTTATTCACCTTTCAGATTCAATACTGCTACTGAGTGAAGGAAATTCTCAAACATATGCTTGCTGTAGATAGGAGGAAAGTATTGAGCCAAACTTGAGCGATTCGCAAACTAGTTTTGCCAACAGCATAGATGAGAATACTATAGTCATCATTTCAAAGACACGAATATGCTCTTTACTATGATCGCTAATATTCCTGAAATTATCCAAAATTGTCCACAATAGCCAAGTAACCGAATTTGTGGCTGATAATACCGAATGTTGCAGGTGAGTTAAACTGAGTGGTATAATTTCAGTCAATGTCGCCAAACTCAAGGCAAGCTCGCTGAAATCAAAGGGATTATAGCATATTCATTGCTTCTTTTGAAGAGTAAGATAAAATAAGACCTTTGAGGCTCAAAGGTTCATTTAGCCACCGTATTCGGTGATTACGACTCCACGGGGGTTTTTTCTCAGCCTGTCAAGGACGGCAAGGCCTGATAGTAGCTCTTATTAAATTTTAAAAAAGAACCAATTATATGTCGTCGTTACTTCCGAGCACTAGAAGATTAAATAATCAGAGTGGGCGTTGGAATCCTCGGCTCCTTGTTTATAAAAAAATGAGTAAGGGCCTTTGAAAGATGTATCTACTCATTACCATCGGTTCAGGTGCTAACACTGCAATCATGAAGTAATCAGGACAAACTATTTTATTCCGAAACAATGATACACTATTATCAATAACCAGTAATTGCTTTCATTATTTCATATTCCTCACTGACACTTTTGTAGAAGTGCTGAAAAAATTTAATGGGCATAAAAAACAAAGAAATACTCTAGGTTCGCTTGCAGCAAGCCCGTCAATCCCATTCATCGTCGCTTTCTTGCTACTTTTATTTTCCTACTTACTTGCGTACTTTTAATTTGGCGTTTACTTCCCAACGCAGCAATGGGGTCCCAAACCATTGCTCATACTCACTGCTCTCTCGGAATATCTCAGGTAACAGTGACTTGTTTTGAGGAAAAAGATGCAGCGTCCACATATTCTCAACTTCCGACTTTTTGTTCGGTGAAAATTCGAGAATTAATTTGCTTCGACTGAAGATGTAATGAAGTTACTTGAAAAGATTAGCTCAAATAAACTTGTTTCTGAGGGAGAAATTTCTTCCAGAGAATGTCGGAAGTCTTCCACTATAATACCAATAAATAAACGCTACAAACTGATAATTTTATTAGGCGTGAAGTATGAAATATCATTTCGATGCAAAATGTTCACCTCTATTGGCATTACGCTAAGACAAATTCTCCTCAAATAGTTTCTATGGAATTTCCCTATCAATATACGGGAAATTTTGCAGATATTTTTGTGAATTTCGTAACCTAAAGGTGCACCCAATAGAGAATTCATTGAAACGATCACCGAACAATAAAATTTCCGCTCTCATAAGTATAAATTTCACCTTTGGTTAAAAATCGCAAAGAAGCTGTCTATTTAGATCGTTTGAAATTCCAGCATCGATCATTTTAGAATTAAAATTTAAATGTTTGTTTGGATCTTTGCCTCCACAAAAACTTTTCACTGAGAGGAATCCGCAGCATAACCCAATGAAGACAAAATTTGATCAATGTTCGATTTATCGACGCTCATTTATTGATCAATCGATAAAATCGCTTCGAAAGCACAAGCAAACACCAAAATTTTAATAAGAACATCCTCATGAAACATAATCGCAGAAATGATGATCGTCCATATTGCTTTCGGAAGCAAAGGCGATAGAAAAATGTAACTGTAACTATGAGTAGGAGGCTTTATCGTCCGTCCATATCTCAAGCAGCCAACAAAAAATTACCATTAAAAATTCAAATACGCTAAATAATGCGTTTATTCTCCCGTAAAAGTTTAGATTTTAGTTTTTTGTCCTGATCGATGCCGGAAGATAGCCGAACCTGAAGGAAATGAACGCTGATTTTTCCCACTCTTCTAGTGTCCATTTATTTTTCACTAGTCTTCGTTCCAAGGCATAACATTTGAAACACTTATAGATCTATAATCAGCGTTCTGTGCTTGCTACAATAGACAACTCAACGACGTCTGTTTGCGATGAGCGTAAAATACGATAGAAGAGGTTCTCTTGTAGGATGTATTTTAGCCCGGCAAGATTTATAACATCAGATTTAGTGGTTGGCAAACTGAAACAGTCGACATTCAGGATAGGTAAATGATAGAGTGCTGAAGAATATGCTGGAGATATTAATGTCGCCGTACAGTGCTTTCCCGATGGAAATCTGTAAAAGCAAAGGCAAGCATGCAAATCTGCACCATACGAGAGAACTTACTGGTCTGAGAGATAGGCCGAATATCAAATTTTGAGAAATTCCGCTTGCGAATATACTTCAAACAATTCATTTATAATAAAGTGCGCCAATGTATTAAACAGATGTGCAAACACTCACGACAAATGGAAACGGAAACTTTCAGAGGGTTCCTTCATCAAACCTACATAAATTCATAGTTGATCGTATAGAGAGCTAGCACACGATATCAAGGAATTCAGATGAGATCAGTGTTTACTCTGTATCATCACCATTTTCAGTAAAATTCAAAATTTAGAGAAATTTCACTCAAATGGAAAATTGCGAGAAACTGAAGAATCAGTATAACTTTTCTGGAGATTTCTGCAGTAGTGATTTTGCACTTAAGTCGAAAATGACGGCGATAAGAGAAGTTTTGGCACATACGACCGATTGTCTCGTCCCAATGGATCACCGAAATAATAGAAACATGAAAGAAGAAATAAGGCACTGTTACAAGGAAGTAAGAAACAATATCGCTATTATATGCGTCAATTAGTCAATAAAATCAGAATAATATTCGTCAGATAAATAAAGTAACGTGATGGCATATTGGTGAACTTATAGCCTATATGGATTTGCGCACAATGGTATAAACAGAAGACATCGACCTACGGCCGAATTCCAACACATATTTTTTGGCATATCGCATTTTAGTATCGCATTTGAGTCATCATCTGTGATTTCATTGGTTTAGTTCGTGACCTGCTTTAAGGCATGAGATTGAATGAAAAGTCAACTAAGAGTCAGATTATTGGAAATCAACGATTCCGATTTCGCGAGGTGAAAAAAAAAGAGACAACGTCCCTTCGCCCCCTTTCCTCTCTCCTCCCTCTCTCCTCGGAAATACGAAAAAAAGAGACATTTCCTTCATTTCACCTCCCCCCAAAGCGGTGGACGGCTCCTTCAGTCAAATTTTGAAACCTCTCGTCGTCGACATCAACTGAACTAATAATACTCAGCAGGCGTTCAACGACACTACAATATCCGAAACTGTTAATTGATCATGAAAAAATCACCAGCCATGACGACATTGCAGAAAATCACCACCGATCGATATCAATTACTGCTTACCGCCTATTCAAAGCTCAGCTGTTTGAAACAGTCGGTAGTGCTACAGCTTCAAAGTAAAAGAGTTTTCATTCGACGAACAACGCTTGGTCATCAGCTGTGCAACTTCAGCCTTTAATAGTACAAGCCAAAGTAACAGAAAATAAAGTAAAGCTTAAGGAGGATGAAAAGAACTCTTGAAAATACAACGTATATAACGTCACCAACAAAGGGAAATGAGAAACAAGCGATCAAAATTTGCCATTTACCATAGACGTGATTTAATGAAACGATTGTGCAGTTATTTCTCCGGCCCATTTTGATTTTTTTCATATCAACTGTAAGTACCAATCGACGGCCATATCGACAACTCACATAGAGAGAGAAGATAATTTGAGGCATAACGATGAGGCGGTTAGTAAACGATAATTTTCGATATTCTCCAACAATTTCCATTGGAAACGACGCATCGATGTTAGAAGCCCTGAATTCGTCTTTTATCTCGCTGGGCTCATGAGACAGTTCTGCCGCTATTCACGAGTGAACGGCGGTGATACGGACATTACTTGACGCGCTACGGCGACGATATTTTTACGATATAGGAAAAGTTATTCGACCCCTCACTAAATTCTCCTAAACTAGTCTCTTCTCTTATGACGGTTGAAAAACCCTCTCGAGACATATCAGGCGGATGGGGAAAAAACATTAACTGCAGTTCAATTCCGCTATTAATCGTATTCGGCTTCCAAAGAAGTGAAAGTGCAGAGCTGATGTGTTGATTCAGAACGGAAATTCCCCTTGGTTAGATACGAATAGGAATTCACTCGTCTTGGCTTTTCGCTCGAGCCTCTATTTTTTCAAATATGAGAATGCCGATTCATAGAAGTCAAAGATGAAGTTGGTTCATCGCCACGCATAAACTATCGTTTTTGATAAAATCACTTCTCAGTGCTACAAAAATCATGGCTGTCTTTTCTGGAATAGACGTTCCATGGAATATTATGATCACTGAAATCACCCCATGAGTATTAATAAATAAATTTCATATATATATACTACACTACAGGTATAGAAAACTGCATATTCAATAAAGGTCCTATGCACTTTCTGTCATGCTGTTGCAACATGACAGAAAGTTTCAGCACTGGAGCACACAGGCGATAAGTTACATGCATCACCGTTCAAATCAGATGCGTCATTTGGACATCGAAACGACGATACCAGCAATCCTGCTTACTACCATATAAGCAGCTACCTTCATCAAATTCCTTATTCATTTACTATTTTCAGCCCGGGGTTTCATTTGTTTTCTGACCAATATCCATGAACTTTCTGTTCATACATGAGCGAATGATCCAGATCACCACTCCTGTCCCACATCCCACCAAATCTGAATCTCCTAGAGGACATCTCTCTCCTAAATGATGGTAGCATATCTAGTTACCTCCAGCACATAGTAATAGTACTGTAAGTGGCATCTATATGCGAAAAGAAAAGGAGATGCGACATGCAGGAGTAGGACGAGAAGTCAGCACTGCCGTACTGCCTATGAAGACATATGTACACAACGTCTTCACAGCAGTAACACGGAAAATGACATTTTGTGTCAATAAGGTGTGCCTTCTGCCTCGAGGTCATTTTTTTCCCCCGAATTTTGGTTGTCCTTTCACGGAACGATAATGAGGAGGCGCTCGTCAATGCGTTTCTAAAGAAAAGAACGCTCGCTAAATGTAAGGAACGTCCAAGGAAATAGAAAACAGGTCTCCCATTCGTAATGACTCGTAAAGGAATCATTCATTAAATATTCTTTTTTCATATCTTTTTTATCGATTTGTTCCGTTTAAGAAAGAAACGTATAAAAAACGAGAATATTTTATGGATCATTTTCTAATCCAAGAATTCATTTTTTGTTGTTTTAATGAAAGAAGTTGCAAGAACTCAATTCTTCGCTAATTGTTTCTTGCGGATTTAGTTTCCGCCATAATATATCTTCATAATTCATTGAGCACATAACAAAAGATTTATGAAGTGTTTGAGGACAAGCTCGCAAATCGATTCGATGATCACCGCTTCCGCTTTTAACGTTGGCTAATACGGCTCTAGAACACCACTGTTCATGCTCACTTTGCCGCAGTTTTCCGCAAAATTTCACACCTTCGAATGAATTTCACTCTGCTCTCTTCTGTGTGAGTTTTCCCGCAAAGATTTTCCCAAAATTACACCTTTCGATAGCTTTCCATCCTATTGTTTCCTCCCTCTCAACGTCGTCATCAACTTTCATCGATTCATCTAAAGAAGAGACAACTAGGCTACCTAATGAAGAAAAGAGGCACGACTGACGAACCTGTTTTTAGACCACTAACTACTTATAAAACTGACTTTAGAATTTCTACCCCGGTTTAAACAGCACTTCGCGAGCGCTTAAAGAGAAAAAAAATCCAAAGACGCTTTTTTTAGGTGCGAAATTTGTTTCGATTGATTGCCGTTGTAAAAAACATTGCTGTAATAATTGAGCATATTGAGGGCACATTTCGTGCTTGATAGCAATGTCGCTATGAAAGCGCGCTGAATTGTCTTAATTATTTAGAGTACTTCTTTGCTATTCTGTTCAAGCTTTCGGTATTCTTAATGTTAAAAGCTTCATTGCGATATTATGATAAATCCTAGTGAGTAGGGATCACTTTTCCTTGTCCATATCCTCCATCTTTCCCTATTGACCAGTAATAAATATACTCGATGCAATTCACTACTTTCTTCACAATCGGATGGCACATATTCGACGCTAACATCTTTTCATTTCCTGCTCGCCTACTGTTTAACGATTCGCTTGCTAAGCTATCATTATGAATAAAAACAATCGTGCATAGTGTATATGGTTACCGAAACCTACTTTTAAGCGTCAAATTCTGCGCCAGTCGAGAAAGACTTCCGATCACTACGCTCTTATAGGGGTAAAGATATAAGCGAGTCGTGCATTTATGCAAAATTTCTGCATTGTTGGCGACGTCAACCAAGAGGGGTCTGTTGTGCCTCTTAATTGTCCTTATAATTTTTATTGGCGCTGTACTGTTTGGTGATCGATGAACTAAACGATTCATTGAGGTAAACTAAACTAATCAGTTGCATGAAATATCAGGTAACTAGATCCAGCCTTAACTGCTTGTATTATCCTTCTAAGTCCCTCTAAATACAAGCGATTTCGATACACGTCATTTCAGTTCACTCTGCGGATTCCAAACTAGGATTAGACGAAGCGGCCTTGAAGAGTCAAGCATCATCGGTTGCCTTCCAACCGAATATACGTGAAAACTCTACAAAGTCAACAGAAGCACCAAGTTGCGCCATGTCACTTAAAAGCATACCATACTGTGCCTTTCCTGCTTTAACCTCATTCATACAAAGAAAATAAGTCGCCTAAACGAGCACAAAATACATTAGACAGGCTGCTACAATATACTCCAGGAATTTTAGCTAGCTAACCAGCTTGTTTTCCAGATATTCAGTAAGTAACAAAACTTCACCTTTGAACTAGTCGTACTGTCAATGAAATTCTTCTCCAAAATGCTCTTGATCCCGTGATCCAAACAGTGTCAAACGAAAAGCCAACTCGTGAAGAATTATTCGACACCTTTCAATGTTCCTAAATCCTGAGTTCCGTTAACTTCGATTGAAGTGCATAAAATGTCATGTAATAATATCATGTTCTTTGAGAGGGCTCAATTGAAAAACAAATGCGTAAAACGAGGAAGCGAAAATGCTTTGAAATTTTGACCCCGTGCAATGACTTAGTTAGGTGGGGAAATACAAGAGGAAAGCTATTCGATCTAAGTGCTCTAGAAATGACTCTCTTTGATCAAGAAAAGGATTTATATTCAAGAAATATCAGGTCATGACTTTAGTCGAGCAGATCTAGGCTGTTCAATTCTAGAACAGAACTTGTGAATGTGTTTTCCTTTTTTTTGATTGCATTGACGAAATTGAACTAATTTAGAACGTTATCTGGAATACGGAAGTCGAGAACCGCTGAAAGAAATACAGAGATGAACGAAGTCTGGTTTACAGACCAACCTATGAAATGAGCTACCAAATCCTATCATTATCCTGCATCTTTTACAAGTTATTCGAATGGAGGATTTACTCGATGGCTAGGTATTAAACAATGCTTCAGTTACAATCAACTATGGACTCTTGGTGGCTACTGGCTAAAACTTGCTTAAGCGGCTATCGATAGGTGCGGATATGGTAGCGAGCGATATCATAACATGGTAGCTAACATCATGCTGTCAGCGGCTCTAAAAATTTCGTAGCCAGTGGTAGGCACTACCGGTGGTGTCCTGTTTGCACCTTCAGAAAGATTTTGTTATGCTAAATGACCGAAAAGACATTTCGATGAGTGCAAAGCAATTACAAATCTGGGACATTCCGTGGAACAAATGTTTGGTGTCCAAAATACCAATGATTTCACAACCCAAGTCTCACTTGAATCAGACACAATCACAATCCCACAGATATTAAACGAACAAGCAAAGTTCATAGCGATACCATTTGACCTACGTTATCTTCATGGTGGCACTTTTGGCATCTCTGCATGCTTGGAACACCTAGTGATGAGAGTGGGAGTCAGTTTGCTCGACTTTAGGACACTTTAGGCACAACCAACGCTGAAACTTGAAAGATACTCCAGCTTCTGCTGAATTCAATGTTGAGGCAGTACATGGTAGCTTCCTCCCAATGTGCGAGAATTAATGAAACGTGCTTCTGTCATGGGGGAAATGAGTTTGAAATAAGAAAGCTGCAATCACTGGAAACTTCGTAATGATCCAATAAACTCCTTATGGATCAACATTCATCATCGATCCATTCAGTAATACCAAAATTGTACCACCTGTCTTCTCGTTAGCTTAGCCTCTAGCCATTCTGCCCTTTTGACAACTTCTTAGCTCATCAAAAAAGCCGTTGTGCCGATCTTTTATGTCTGCAATCATCTTGAGACAGCATTTTAATGAATTCGGCGGATTCAGACCAATTTTCCACCTCTAATTCTCTTTTTTTACATTTTCTGAACATCAGAGTTCAATTGTTTGTCACAACATTTTTAGGAATGATGAAATGCGGTCAATTTTTCCCTTCTTTCAAGGATGAAACAAGCATTTAGACGATTTTGTAGGTAAATGGATTGGAAATTCCGATCGCACTGCTATCATTCAGAGATGGAGATAGCGTTCAATAGCCTCTAAAGCAATAACGAAATGCTAGCACCTCCATCAAATCATATCTATTCCACTCATGATACTGTTTGTAGCCTTGCAAAACTTAGGCATTATCGTGTCCCTAACAAAACGATGGCCGTCGTCTCTGCGTTAGCAGCGTCCACTTAGAGAAGTGCTGATTCTGGCTATCTGTCGACGCAACAGTACTCAATCAATGAATATCTTGATGTCTGACTTGTCAGTATGCGTTGACTTATTATACCGAGTTGGTGTAATTAAGTTATTAACAATACTTCATAATAGAAAGAGTAACTGTTCTCCCTCATTTGCAATCACTAATTTCTATCCATTTTTTGTTGCTTCATTAAAATCGCTTATATCGGACAATTTCGTTACATAAAACAATAGCATAAGCCCATCTTTCTTATTGACGGAAAGAATATTGCTTTTTGCTCAATCGGCCGCAACAAACTTCTTTCGCTACAAACGACAAAAAAGAAATTTTTCCAATCGCTTCGCTATTTACGTCTCAAAGAACGTCGATTAATTTGGTGTAAAAAAAAGAAAGCGAAGCGGAACCTTTCGCATAGTGGATTCCTCTCTTAAATTGGGTTGAAATATTCTCGAGCAATAGAAACGTATATTCTGATTCGCCTTACTATTTCCCGTTACCTGATCCAGTTTCCTACTTTTTCCCTCTCCTGAACTCATCGAATAGAATAAATTCTGAAGAGATTTAATGGTATTGGTTCAATCATCGGACAACACTACTATCAAAATACGCCGTAGAGGGCTTGAAATGCATAAAAATGTTCGATTGAACCGAATTGTATCGAATCACATCAGCACTAAATCATGCAGCGTCTGAACGGCAACCGATTGATCGGATATTTGCTCCATAGTGAAGTTTGCCTATCATTGCTTTGTACTGTGCTTAATGAGTGCTGCGTCGATTGTATATTCTGTTGCTTTTCCGCAGTGGTATATCGCAGTTATTTCGTTATGTTTCTCAGATTTCTTTGTTAAGTTCGGCTAAAAGGCTATAGTCGACTTTTATATCAGTCATGGCGACGTTCAGTGAAAGTATGTTCATTAATTGGTGCTAATTTTTGGCTAAGATGAACAACATTCCACTTTTTCTTTGCTAAAAATGATGGATTCTTTTTGATAAATTTCTTATGGTTTTATTTCAGGTTTCGCGCAATTTGACAACGCCACATTTTATCGCGACGAATGAGTGAGTGGTCTTTGAGGAAGGTCGCCCATATTCTTCGAGCATTTGCGATCATGGTCTTCCTGAGGCGTAAACACAGGTGTCGTTTGTTGTGACAGACCGCGAATCGTGTATCGACTCATTTTCAACTATGTACATGCTGTCGAGCAGGGTTGCTTCCGCTGTCAATCATGAAGGTCTTTTGGAAGTGTTCGGCGGTCCGAGGCGTTGCTTCTGCCACTCGGGGGTTAGCCAGTCAATTTTCGTGACTCAAAATGTAGGTCTTGACATGACTTTGGCAGGTAGGGGAGATGCAAGGGTGTCCACAAATATATTTTTTGGCACATGTGGCATACGGTTTGAAACGATGGCAGATGTAGTGCGTAAAACAAGTTCCATTTCCCTTTTTTGAGGAAAAAGTATGAACTTCACCGTTAGTTTCCCGAATAAGGTGACTTAGAACTGCAAAAGTGCTGTAGATGCTGGACTTAAACGAGAAGGCGGAATGAGGGGCAGTGCTTTGGGCAGCTCGATTTAGAGACTAGAATGTTCCAGTTTTCAAGTGATTTGCTTAGAAATATGAATGATATTGGTTGATCCTCTGAAATCTATTTTCAAAAATCGGGCTGTATAAACGAATGTGTGAAAATTTTGACTGGCCCTTTGACCATTGAGAATAATTCAGTCGTAATGCTTGATGATTTTCAGAATAGTATCAAAGACTTCTACCTTTTGCAGTCATCATCACGCGCACCTTCTCGTCTTCGAAGTGGTTGCTGTAATAATTATCGTTTCTGTTTTGCTGGCTATGGAGCAATCCCTAAATTGTAAAGTCTGCTACGGAAAATCGAGCGATACATGTGGTCATCAGGTCCTTTGAACTATTCCTTTTTCACGAACATTCCGCGAAAATAGGAGACCATATTTCGGATCCGATGCGCTTGGATCAAATGGCTTTTCTGGAACTGCACAAGACAAATTGATGGATTAATTGAATGTTCAACTTGGCTTGAAAAAATGATGCAACACGAGGAAAGGCTTGTGGCTGCACATCGCTATTGTGATTGCTTGTCGCCGACTTTTGGGGGTCTTTTTAGCTATTGGTCCATCAGAAGTTCGCGAATTCGACTTTGTCTAAGTTTCTGACGTTATCTCACATATACCTTCTGATGTTATCAGCCATATGGTGAATTGTTTGGCAATTATGTATATCTTTTAAGAGCTGTCGATTTTTTGATGTTAGGATTCTTTCGGTGGCCAATCATCGCCATGGGCAGGTTCTCTTCTATGATCTCATGAGTCTGTCGATCGTCATTTCCGCCCTCTGCGCACTGTAATGAGAGTCTCATTGTGTGGAAGTGAAAGACGATGATGGAGAACCATATCAAAGTAGCTTTAGCTAAACGGCTTTTCTGAGTTATTTGCTTTTCGTTCAATATTTATTTCTCATTATTTTCGAAGTGTTTTGCTTCGATCTGCAGCTATCCTTAAGGTGCCTCATTGCGACGGCAATAATCGATCGCATTTGTGGTTGCTCGAAGTAGCCTCTCACTTCACCGATAGCTTTATTTTTTTAATGCCCACGTTGAACCTACTTTGAGAAATCATATCATTCATGCCATCAAAGGCCAGCTAACATATTCAGCAACTGAAATTTCACGCTTCCATAATTTTTGCTCGACATTTCTGTTCAAGGTTTCCCTTTAGGCTACTTTTCCAGACAAAGGCCACCGTTTCCCACTTCGCCGCCGATCCGAAAGTACTGCATCCCGGTATATGACCGCATTGTCGTTTAATTCAATTCAGATGCTTCCATATCAATGTTCTTAATTTGCCATCGATTCGATGCTGTTGCTATAATCAGGCTATGTGAAATGCGATCTATTGATTAAGCAACTTTCCACCTCATTTTTTTAAGTAAAATGTTTTAGCAGAGTTTCACTTTGGAAGGGGAATTTCGGTACCGATATTTCGTAGAATTGCTTTGCTTGTAACTGTAATTTTGGTCTTCGCCGAATGCTTTCGATAGTCGAATAATCGACGTTTTTTTTGGCTATGTTTGGCGATTCGAAACTAAGTATACCATCAATGAATGATGAGGAAATACGTTGGAAATGATCCGCATCCTGAGTATGATCCACAAAATATCCACGATCCTCATCTTATCCACGAATCGCATCCATTCTTGAGTTGTATTTGAATTCACTAGATAATTGGTTATATCAGTGATATCTAACAATAATGACGAAACAATTGAGAGCGGCTTCGTTTTCCAGCTGTTTCCAGCTCGTTGGGTAACATATTGTGCCAGTCAAATTGGCACATTTCCCGTCTATTTCGGAAACATGCTGGTTGGTTCGATGAATTCGGATTCGAAATTTTGATGCCAGGCTTTTCGGTCTCCTTGAAGATGAATGTACTATCCCTTAGCTTCTCTTCAGTGAAACCAGTGAAAGGCTGGAATCAACGTATATCCCAGGACTTCTCCAATCCCGGATAGGACGGATTAATGTCGATGAATGCAGAAACCGCCGTGTTCGCATTTTTGGAAATTGATATTTGAGATAGCTATGACAGATTTTTTAATTCCTGTCTGGGGGCGACCTCGAGTTTAGAAGGACAAACAAAGGGTTTAATTGAATTCTGGTTATGCTCACGCATATAGGTCAGGTAGATGGGGTGGTGCTGCAACATCTGTCGTACTTAAATTATGGGATGACGCAAAAATCAACGCGAAGGCGCTATGTCATCTAAGGAGTTGGTTCAGTGCCGCACAATCCGGGAGCGTCATCTTAGTGGTCGGTTCGTTCGCTTCGCTGATTGTCCTTACAGTTCGTATCATTTTACTTGCCTCTTCCGGAGGTGGTTGTTTATGCCCAACGAAGACTTCGTGTTACTTTCGCTATTGAGTTCTACTTGAATTATATGCGGGTGTGTTGAATTTAGAACATCCGATAGAATATCCAAGCAAAATTTCAGGTCAATTGATGCAATTTCAGCTCCACCGCCGGATCGCTCGTCATTCTCCGTAATCGTCAGGTAGGCGCTCACACTTCGGTTTCATCAGTTGAGTTGGAATTTTCTGTGTGGATATATTATTTAATGTTCCAAATTCAATGGCTGCAAAAACGAAAACAAAAAATTCGCTTATTGCTAGCAGAAGTCTTCGCGTTCATATCAGTAGTTTTGGTGGGGAAAGGTGGGAATTCCCGCTGAACAAAACACCATTCAGTCGGATCCGATACATATATGCAGCAAATGGTTTCTCATTTCAAGTTTTTTTGTCCATTTTATGCGGAGAAGTTTGTAATAACTTGTGGTTGCATAGTTTCCATCCTCACACCTCTATAAATCAGCTTCGCTTAAAGGTATCATAGTGTCATCGTGTATCCGCATACTCAGGCATGCTTTTATTTATCTATCCGTTAAGTTCAGCTGCAGGATCACAAAAACTCTACTCAGAAAATTTGTTATCAATGATGCCTGCTGTAAGATTGGTCATTGAAATGTATCTTTGGGTATGAAATTCAAGGCTTCACCTATAGACCCGTGAAATCTGGTGGGAAATCCGTGTGGATTTTGCGTCGTCGAGTTTTTCGTCGTCATGAGATCTTATAGGATTGGTCACTGAAATGTATCTTTGGGTATGAAATTCAAGGCCTCACCTATAGATCCGTGAAATCTGGTGGGAAATCCGTGTGGATTTTGCGTCGTCGAGTTTTTCGTCGTCATGAGATCTTATAGGATTGGTCACTGAAATGTATCTTTGGGTATGAAATTCAAGGCTTCACCTATAGACCCGTGAAATCTGGTGGGAAATTCGTGTGGATTTTGCGTCGTCGAGGTTTTCGTCGTCATGAGATCTTATAGGATTGGTCACTGAAATGTATCTTTGGGTATGAAATTCAAGGCCTCACCTATAGATC
Organism: Parascaris univalens; assembly: GCA_037576465.1. Classification (NCBI taxonomy): domain Eukaryota; kingdom Metazoa; phylum Nematoda; class Chromadorea; order Rhabditida; family Ascarididae; genus Parascaris; species Parascaris univalens. The sequence continues at coordinate 169,401,001 of CM075173.1, forward strand.
CGTGAAATCTGGTGGGAAATCCGTGTGGATTTTGCGTCGTCATGAGATCTTATAGGATTGGTCACTGAAATGTATCTTTGGGTATGAAATTCAAGGCCTCACCTATAGATCCGTGAAATCTGGTGGGAAATCCGTGTGGATTTTGCGTCGTCGAGTTTTTCGTCGTCATGAGATCTTATAGGATTGGTCACTGAAATGTATCTTTGGGTATGAAATTCAAGGCCTCACCTATAGATCCGTGAAATCTGGTGGGAAATCCGTGTGGATTTTGCGTCGTCGAGTTTTTCGTCGCCATGAGATCTTATCCGAGAGACAAGAACTTGTTTTTGGGAGATCAGGTATTATACGTGATGAGGTCATTACAACAATGAGATATTTTGTTCAATCATCTTTTAGAGAAATGTTTGAGCAAATGGAACGTCTAAGTATTTTATTTCAAACGGTATATGTTTGTGTTTATTCCTAAAGAAATCATTTCATGGAGGAAGGAAGGGTAGAGGGTGGGCGCAATAGTGCTCAAAAAGAATCGGTCATTCTGATTATGACTTATGACCTATGACCTATGACCTATGATCATTTTTGTAGAACTGAATAATCAACTGCGTACTGATTCCGCTTTCATTGGAATTATCCACCGATTTTATACAGCACCGATCACTTTGCTCTATCGACAATTTTCATGAAGCGATATTCAAAGAAAATTCGGTTCGTTCATTTTTGCTTTCTCTCTTTAATCGTGATGCTATGAGCTCATCGGTCGTTCACCTCCAAGAGAAGAACTCATATTTATTGTGCATTAATTATTCATCTAAATTCATTCTATTTTTGTATCATCAAGTCGTATAAGCAGTCATGTTGTTAACTCATAGATAGTGTTCGTTATTAACACATAATGAGCGATCGGTCTTAGTTTCGTTAATCGTAACCAATATGAGAGAAATCTGAGCTGGGGATGGGAGTAGTGGATGCAAGTTTTTCGTGTTCGTGTCAATTGCATCTTGAATTTAGGAGCAACGAGGAGGCGGCTGATATATCCGACGAATACATCCCGGGTGCATTAACCGCTTTTCTCAACGATAATGTGGACAATGCTTTTGAGTGTAAGAAGGCAAAGAAACGAAAGAAAAGCGCTTCAAATGAAGGGAATATATCGAATGCTGTGTCGTTGTTGTTCGAGAAGAATGCATCAACCACTAAGGTAACATATGAGGTCCATGCTTCATTCATTTAGCATGTTTAATGCTTAATGCTGTCTAATGTGGTGTTGAATTTAAGATTCCTGAGATGCCTATCGGAAGCGCCGTATTCGAATCGAAGAAAATGAAGATGAAGCTTAAAAATGGCGAAGAACGTGTCACACAAAGAAAGCCCTCCAGCAGGGAAACGCAAAGGTATGTGGTGGTGGTGATCATCGTGTGTATAGCAGCATTTCTTTATCTCATAGTCAGCGTACTCTGAAAGATAATCCTTGTCTAATGTTGAGATCCTGAAGTGTTTTCGTCGATAATTCTCCTCCATTCTGCTTTTTTTACATCCAAAGAATAGTGCGAACATGAAGGGAACACATAGGACAATATCATAAAGCGTCACGGCGATTGCCATACGAAAGTAAGCAGAGAGCGAAATGTGAGGGTTATATTATGAAGTTGTTCCACTGTTTGCTGGTAGCACAGCACCGTTAAGTGTTTCACCCTTTAATGGGTTAATTGCTCAAAGGAGATTGAAAATGTGCAGCAATAAACCACCCTTGGCGAGTTCGGTGTGGTCTGATGAACGATGAGGACATTTTTGCTCACAGTTATTTTGCACACTGTTATTTTTCCGTTTAAAATTGAATTAGTGATTGGACGTTAAGGGTTCGTTTTTTTCGCGTCCTGTGAACTTTATTAAAGGCTCAATCGCTTAAAAAAGGAGAGGATGACGGCTGAGGAGAAAGAACGGACGATCTTTATTGGCAACGCACCAACTTCTGCAACACGGAAGTCAATTAAGAAGTTATTTTCGAAGTATGGAGCAATCGAAAGTGTGCGACTGCGATCCGTTTGGAGCGGCAATACAAAACTATCAAAAAGGGTCCGTCGAAGTGTTTAGTCTTAATGACAGACATTTTTCGACTTCATCTCTTCACTAAGCATCCCATCAGTTATAAATCACTCGCGTTAAACGATCTTCATGAGCGTTCATGTATGATTGGTTTGGAAGAAGGTGAGGGCACCAGCAATTCGTCGACCTCACCAAGGGGTCTTTCCATTTAACCGCAACTGTTGAATCCCTTCTTGCTCTTCGTCGGTTCCTTATTAGTATCCCCTTGAAATAGTGATGAAGCTAAAAGATTAAAAGCTCTAAAAGCTGGGGAACCATTTATGGTGGAGACGGTTGTTGAGAAAGTTGCACCTTTTTCCTGGATTGCTTGAAGGTAATTCAAAAAAATATATATAAACTTGAGGATTTCTTGACTTTTCGGTGTGCCGGTAGTATTTCTTTGTTCATCACTTTCGCTGAAGTAATGATGCAAGTTTTGGCTTTCATAAACATATTTATGCGGGTGCAGGAGAGTAAATGTCGTAGATGCAACCTGCATTGTATAAATATATACATATGTAAGCTGCAGTGTTTGGGTTTCGGTCGCTGAGGGCATAAACAGTTTTAGTGGCTTAAAGAAGGTGGTTGATGTAGCTGAGAGTTCCGGAAACCCTCTGGTTACCTTGGTGCAGTATTTTCGTTGTACCCGTTGAGAACTTTTTGAAACAATTTGTCGATATATTTGGTGTTATTTCTGGTTGTGAAGAGAAAAAAGCGTCAATTCATATTTTATTGCTTTGTTCTCAGGTTGAAGATTTGATTTTATACGTTGCAGATAGCCGTTCTGAAGAACGATCTATCGCCAAAAATGCATTCGTTGCATTTTTACGTTAAATTCGTCAATGCAGATTCGGTAAAGGCGGCACTCGATATGTAAGTTTTTTTTTCGTCTTTTATGCTGATATGGAGGTTGGGATATCTGCAGTTATGATATTTTCTTTAAAGATATTGTGGACGATATACCCTTTGTTGAAGTGTAACGATGCGTTCATTCATTGCTTTGCATAAAAACAAAGTCTATGAGTAGGTAAAGTCGCTCACTTGATGTGATATTGGTTTCCTTTATCTGTGGACCGCAACAAATGTGGATTAACGCCGATGAGGCTGATTTATATGTGTTGGGCTTTGGTGGGATATGTTGTAAAATTGCTTTTTAATTCTGGTATTGTTTACTCTAAGCGATGACAGTAAGGAACGCCTGAATATTTTGGCAGCTGTGAGTTTTGGAAAAGAAGCACCTCGGAAGCCTATATTCGTGTGTTGTTCTGGTCTGACAGACGTTGTATGGAAGAGAATCATCGGAGGGGGTGCCATTTGGGATGACTACGACAAATATTTGTCGGGTTCTCTGCTTTATGAGTACCGCTCGTTGAATGTTTCTTTATGTTTTCATAGAGAAAGACGATAATAAAATAAGCATAAAATATCAAGATAGCATTAATCGGCCGATGTTAGAAGATGAAATGTTAGCAGTGTCTGTTCAGGATGCGAATGAAATAATTATGCGAATAAGAGATGAGCCGGTTTCGGGTCTTATCTGTTGCGTGAATATCCGATTTAAGTGCGCGACGTCGTCGAAAGAAACCTATAACCGAGTTAGTAGGGGATAATAAGGTAGACATTATAAGCATGTGTTGTGAACAGAATAAGGAGGGGAAATAACGTACAAGTATGGGAATAAAATGTTCATTATGATTGTATAACGAGCAAGAAATTCGTGGAATATGAAGCCTCTCTCGTCGCTGCTATCCGTTTTCTTTTTTCTCTTCCACAGCCATTGGTTGAGAGTTTAAATTAGGCCTTCTTCTGCTGCGGCGTACCATTTTTATACTTCAGGAAGGTTTATTCTAAATCACGGATAGGATCTACATAAACAGAGTGTGGTTAAATAGTAAATAAAGTGCATAGAAAATGTTAGATAATTTCCTCAAGTGATGAAATCGCCGCTAAATAAACTTGGAAACGTCCTCGAAAGTTTCAAACAAAAGTTTGTTGGGTGTTGAAAATGCGAGACGTAATGAGTGGAGAGCAGTATAAGATGACATGTGTGGTTACCCAAGTAAGCGATTATAAACCAGGCTTTAGTAACAAGAGAATCCTACAGCTAAGGATTTAGAAATGTGGATAGTCCCGACGTTTGCGGATTGTCCAAATATACTCAGGAAAGCGTATGCAGAACTGTAAGGGAATATCAGAATAAAATAAAACTTTTCGCATATCAGTCGTTCGATTATGTAACGTAAACGTAAAATATCAGTAATCACGTATTATCAGTGAACGAAAACATCCATGTTGAGGTCAGTACCCCAAAGTGTTGTCCTATGTAGATCAACATTCATATGCAGTGTGCTGGCAATCGCATGCATCAACTGAAGAAAACGACCCCAGAGGTCTGTAAAACTGATATGTCCGATGTCAGTGGATCGAAATAATAGAAATTTATGGAATTGCCCCTTATATCTACTTATATAAATGTATATAAGTAGTATGTACTTCATGTCGATTTTAAGTGATGGTTTTATATGCTTTTAGCATATTTATTACGTTGAAGAATCCATTATCATACCGGGAACCTCTACCGAACGCTTTCATTTAAAGCCGTCGATGTTTTCAGCAAGGAATCTGAAGTTTGTGATTTTGAAAAATTGGTGTTGTGTTCAAGGAATGGTGAAAAATTGGACGACCATAAGTTACGAGTTGATAGTTGTACGAGCAAGAGAAATTATGACAGCCAGAAAACCGTTTTCATTGGTAATGTGCCATTTGGTACACACGAAGATGATCTCTGCACACATTTTGAAAAGGTATGTGAAACGTTTCTTCTTCTAAGAACCATTGTAGATGGTTTTCCCTCTCCGAAATTCATATTTATCAAAATCAGTCCTTGAAAGCGTTTAAAGCGGAATTACGAAAGAGATTAGGTGAGGAAATATGTAAGCATATGCTGAAGATATGTTGTAAGTTGACTTAGCGCTTAGCACTTTCCCGTCATTTTATTCGTGTAAGGCGTTTGACCATGTATGGAAGGGGGATGATTGAGTTCTGTAGCATTACAAACACGCTGTAGTTTCGCTTTCAGATCTTCAGGTTTATAAAGGTTTCATCTTGAGAAGTTGAATGAATACTATTGAAGGTAGTGATGCACCGTTCTCATTGCAGCTTTCCATTAATGTTCTTTTCAGTAAGGTTCAATAGAAAATTGCTAATTAAAGAAATAGCCAAAATTTCTGAACGAAATGCGCATTCATCTTTTTCACAAGAATCAAAGAACCAGGTCATCGATACCAGTTGACGCTTGCTGGCTTATACGGATCGGGAACCGTTACTTCCCTAACCTCACCTCGTTATCTTCTTCTTGAAAACAGGTCTGCATTATACAGAAAGTTTGCTGTCAAGATTTTCTTGCCAAAGATCTTTACTTATCGTGTTCAATTCTATCTCAGCGCCGTCATTTACAGCTTTATTTTATAGTGTGGTGACATAGATTTTGTGCGCATTGTTCGAGATCGAGCAACGGGCGTCGGCAAAGGTATCGCTTTTGTTGCTTTCAAGGAAACTGCTGTGATTCCGATTGCATTAAAAATGGATGGCTCAGATTTTGGCGGTCGTCAGTTGCGGGTCAGTCGAGTTCAGAAGAAGAATAAGGTTCGCATCATTCTTGCTCTAAAGTTGGCGCCTTAAACGGCAGCACTTTTGAAATTCGACCAAGATAAAGGTGTTGCATGGTAGAGCAGTAATGCTTGCTAGTAGCCACTCGTTTCAGTCAAATACAAAGTTCGTAAGGTCTGTTCTTATTACTTCATCGTTTGTTGTCTTCTCCTCTTTTGCCAGCCCCATTTTCTTCCAAAATTGGTCCGTCACTTTCCTCCGTCACCTATTGAACTGCCAGTAGCGTCATCATCCTTTCTATTCTGTTTAAAAACTCCGATAGTGGCTCCCTCTCAGTTTTTTTTAGCTCATAATCCATGTTTCTTCCTCATACATCATAAGTACGAACACATATTCATTCACCCACCATGAGTTATAACGAGAACGTCCTGCACTGTTAAAATACCGTCCTTGTCATTAAATATATTTACCTGTTCTCACCTTCTCTAATGAATATGTATAATTATCGTCGTTGCCACTCCGTACTCTACGGTTTATTCGATAAGGGATCATAAATGTCCAGGGTTTGGAAAGCTTTTCTTCTGCTTTTTTTTCAGACAATACTTCAGCCACTGTCTTTGAATCTCAGAAGATATTTCTTGGATAGGAATAATGACAAACATGAAGGTCTACTAGGACTGAGAGACAACTATCGCCAGTTATTTTTGAAACCGAAGAGTTAATCACAAAACATTTTGCTTACTTCAGCTGAAGGATTCGATAAGTTAAACGTTTCACCAAGTTATCCTTTCGACGACAAGTAAATATGTTCGCAATTCGTGTTTTGATTTCGTTTTCGAAAGCCTTATTATTCAGTCATCCGCGCCGGCACATTTTTATTGCCGAAGGGAAAGTTGCTCGAAGGCTCCTCTTGAGTCTGGTTGAAGATGAGTTCACCAAAATTTTCACAGGAGTTCCCTCATTGCTAATACTTCTAAAATAGTTGCCATTTTCGATTACTGAACTGTTATTCTCTTGGGAAATCCCTGTCTCCTCCACAAATTTCCTTTCTGTTTTTCCGGCCAGTGACTCCCTCATTTGTCTCCACCTCACCCTACTCAGAATCCTCGGATATATCGGCGATTAGCAGCTTGCCTTAAGTGTTCTTACTACCCAGATCCGAAATTTAACGTTGTGAATTATTCAGAGATTAGTCGGCAAGGAGGCGAGATTAAAGAAGATGTCGAAGAAGTCTACTATTAGTGAGAAGAGGTTGAGCAAGTTTATAACCAATAATCGGAAGGTGACGAAGGAGAAAGCAGCCACTTCGGGCGATATGAAGAAGTGGGTACGCAAGAAGATTAAGAAGAGACAGCTGAAGTCGGCATCTAAAAGCGTCATGTCGTAGTTTGCACTTTTTATTGATGGTTCCTTTCGTTACTCTAAATGTAATCTTGGGTGATGATTTCTGTTGAGAATTTCTGCTTACTGTTTCACTTTGGGTGTTAAGTGAGATTGCCGAACGCAAGTAGATGTGTTCGACTCTTGTATAGAAGGATAAAATGTAGTGGTGAATGAAACTCACGACGTCGTTTTTGTAATATTGGTAAGGAGCTCAACAAATTATTGTTTTCGTCGATCTGCAATTTAGTGATGAGAGGTGTTAGGAAAGTCTTTAGAATATTCAGTGACTAATTCATTTTTCGATGTTCGGGAGGGAAACAGGAATATGGGGTTTGGACTGGGCAATCTGTTTCCAGAGATCTGCTCCTTCTGTGCAAATGTTCCAAAGGTCACGAAGACGAAGATATCTAATGGGTTTTGCGTGTTCAGCTTTTCGTTGGCCGCTTTTTATGTAACCTAAATCATATGGGAATTGCTAGCGAGAGTGTAGCTCTTTGTTGTTGTTTTCTTCTGTAGAGGTTGCGCCTGCGGCTGGTGGCTCTCCTAAATGATTGGGCTTAATGCTTCAGCAAATTTACGCTCACAAATCGTCTTAGCCTACTTTATGTTACATTATGCTTCCGATGAGAGCAGCATTGCAACACGCAAGTGGTGAAATCGTTTGGAATGCATCATTATGTAGTAGGACATCCTATCTGCTTAGCTTTAGATGGACGTCGCATTTTCAAAGTTTGTCGTATTATTTGAGAGTCCGCGGTCGCGATCCCAGCAACGATAGAAGACTGTATGGCGTAGTTCTCTCTTACTGAAATAGTTAATAAATAAAGCCATTTTTCCTCTTCCTTCCATCGGCTCTTGTGTAAATGTGTGTTTATTTGCTTTATGCCATAATTTACTCGCTTATTTTTATATCAGATATTTATTACATGTTCATAAAGGTATTGTGGCATGTTATTTCCATTCCTGCTGTGATTATGAGCTGTGTACGTTTATGAGGCATCTTCATTATGTACGCACTGGGATCGAAGAGGGCTGGTGAAGCGTTCATGGTTACTCGAAGCTATAGCGTTTGCTTGACAAGCAAACTGCGAATCGCCGACGTATGCGATGGTTTCGAATGGGATGAGATAGAGGGGAGTATGAAAGTGGTTAGCCGTAAAAGCCAAAGGTGATGTGTGGAGGACTTGGGATTTTGAAGGGGAACAGTAGTAGTTCGTCATCGAAAACAACAACCATCTCAAAGGAATTGGTAGTGAGATAATACGTACGAAAATTTTGGGGGAAGTCATCATCAAATTAGGCTGATGAGGAGCCTTCAAGCGGCTTTGGCGTTTCGAAGGGGAAACCTAAGCACAGATTTTGAACATATTTTCTTGTCGTCGAAAGGATATATAGCGAGGACTTGCAAGTAGATATCGTTGCATAGTACAAATATTTTATCGAAAACCAATGTAAAAATTCCGTTTCGCTCTCATGTTGAAGCTATTTTTAAGATCAACTAGAGTGATCCCAATGATATTCAAAAGATTGGATTGGTCGAGCGTTAAGAGGGAAATTCGCTTTGCACTTATTAAATTAAATGCTTTTAAATAGAATAAAAGGTGTGGTGATTCTGAAAACACAATTGCTTCTTGCAGAGCGATCATTTATTGGTGCATAGCGATACAATAGCACTCAAATTTCACTCGTTCAACCAGATGATGTTAGCTATACGTGAATAACATCGCTTTCATTGAATACGCGCTTCACGAATTTCCAGACCTTCGCCTATTTTCATCCCTTTGTTGAAGTTGAATCGACATCCACAACACTGATTGTTCACTCGTCATGGAATGCAAAGAAAAACGGATTGAAATTTCGCGAAAGGTTGGCGTTCTTCGCAAATTTTCGCCATAGAAAGATGGGAATCGTTAAGGATTATTTCCTATCGCTGGCAAATTACTGATTTAGATAATAGTAGAAGAAAAAGAACCAAACAAGAAAGACAACGAGAATTTTACGTATTTATGTAAAAAATGGAGAAATTTTATTGAGCATTTTGCGCAATATTGCTTGAAAAATGCGTCGATATAAGAGATGTCTTGAAATGTTTTCAATGAAATGAAGAAAAAAATGAATGCTTCAAATGAGAACAATTGCCACAATATAGGCAAACAAATGGCTAGAATATATTGGCGTTATATGTCAACATCGCCCTCCTAGTCGACCGAAATTCTTTCTGATTATTCTTATTTTGGCATCGCATTTCTTCTTTGCTCATCACCTCTATTCTTCAGTCATTTTGCATTCATATTTCTTTGCTTAATGCATAAAGCATATCAAATTATATAATACATATCCCCTCGTTCATCAGCATTGATGAATTCCACAAGTGGATCTAATCTTATGAGTGTTTAGCAAACGTTGATTGCAAAAAGTCGATGAGTAATTCACTTCAGCAAGGATTATCGCTCTGAACTAAGAATATCTTAAAGCTTTTCCCTACTGATATGCAGTCTTTATCAATGTGATCGATTCTCGCATAAATGAGCAAATAAAATTTCCCGTAAGTAGGATGAGAGCGATGGTACTCTTAAATAGGTAACTGCTCATCTTAGACGACACTCTCAGTGCAGTTTATAAAATCTTTTAGTAAAAGTAGGCATAATTTGCTAACAGTAAACTAGTCATTATTGTACATTGTTGTATAATAGAAAGCAAAAGTTTGCTAATAATTGATGAGTAATTGGGCAGTATACTTTGGAAAATTCGCTCAAATGAAGTGATCTTGCGACCAATTCTAAAGGCTATCGCCAATTAGAGCCCCCCTATATGATGGCATCGCTAGCAAATGAAGCAGTAAATGAAAGAAAAGAGAGAGAAGTATTTAAACGATCTCTTCCCATATAGACTATATCTCTTGATGCCAACGGTGCCCTAGCAAAGATATGAGTATTATATGCGTTCTTGTGTGATCATCGTTTTGTGTGTGTCCAATCATCTCATACTTCTTGTAAGTGCCACTATACGAGCTTCGTTACGTCACTCAATTTCTTCGTTCGCCAGAAACGGTCGCAGCTACATACATTCCTTGCTGCTTTTTCATTCGAAACGTTCTTACGCTATTCGTTCAAAGATAAATAAATTTCTAGAGCCCCTTGAAAAGTGCATTGTTTTGACATTTTAGCGCATCGCATTAGACCTGAATTCCATTAAATAGTACGTATAAGTTTAATTATTCACTTAGCTGAGGAAATGCAATCAATCCGATATCTGACATACCATGAATCCAGTGTTGATATCAAGTGATGTTGAGCAAGCGTTACCTGAACTTCCAATTTGATTCCCTAAAAGCACGACAACGTCTTATAAAAAAGCTTTGTGATCAAAAAACTTTCCTAACATAATACTTTCTGATGTGAGGCAACTGTAGCTGAAAGATAACCTCGAAGCTTTTATATTCGTTGAAGAATTAGGTGAAATTTTTTAGGAATTTTTCTAATATATCCGGTTCGATAATTAACCTGCAAATACAACGAATTGGTGCCACTGCCACCATGAAAACTTTTTTCTTTCAGTGAGGCTACTGGGGTGGGTGAGAATCTTCACGGCCTTAAAGGACCAAAAATTTATTCATTTCGCATTTCTGCCTAGATCGACAAATCGCTGAAGTTGGTGCGGAAATTAAGCCAACTGATAAATGATGCTATCAAAGCTCCGACTCTATTAGCACCAGTCAAATGCTACATGGCGTCGCCAAAATTTTCTATATAATCAGTGTAGAGGAAACGAAAAGCTCATTTATATGGTCTTTAAGAATCCGGTTCTAGGAATTTGCTTTGATTCCTAGTAAAGCACATTCGGATATTAATAACTGTGGAATTGGTCTTGAAAAATTAGAAACCGAGGATTTTTGATGAATTTCGTAGGTGCAAATGATATGAATCTGTCGATTTAGCGTATTTGTCACGTTTGTGATTTACGCAGAACTACATCAATGCAGTCAATCTCAGTAGTGCCCATCGGAGACTCAAGGTAACCGACGCGTTCATGAAATAAGTTGCTTTTGTCGACGTTTCGAAGTACTAATCATCGAATCCTGATGCTTAATCAATCATTTGAATTTTCATCGAGTTTTATGAGAAGTACTAAACTATAAAAATATTAGTCTTGAAAAAGATGCAGAATATTTTTCTGCTCTTATACGAAACTTGCATTTATGCTTCAAATCTATCGAATTTAAAGTCAAAAATCGCAAACCTCTTTGGAGATTTACCAACAGAAATTAGCCACTTTCCGAGATATACAGATTTCCAGAGAGCGAATATTCTTAGTGGGATTTTACGCATATTTCTTTTACTCCATTTAAAGTTGAGTTTCTTTTTCAACTTCTTTTATATCTTTTTCGACTTTCTAAATCGTCGACGAGAAACTCAACTTAACCAAACTTAACCAAATTAAGTCTTCACTGATATTACCTATCGAGAGGGAGTGATCGCACTGATAAAAGATATCTGTTGTTGATGTCACTTTCGACATCTTTTTACGAATAACGGGGTACGCCATCTGATGAAAGTTGACCTCTTTATTAATAACTCAAATAATTGAAGTTCTATTGTTATTTGACGTATCGATCGAGGTTTAAACAAAGTTCCTATTCAGTTATAAAGCTGCCACATAATTTAAGGTGATAATGATGAAAATGCGGTAAAATTAAAAGTTCTTTTTTTTTTCATTCCATAGGGAATTTGGAAAATAGTCACTGAAGGAGACTATTAATAAAGTGGCTTCAGCCTTATGCAGTCTTCACCGAAGCGCTGTGGGAAATGGCGTTTGAATTCGATCTCTTCCCATAGCGCTATCGCACCCATCGAATCAAGCGTTTTATCAAGGAAGGAAATCGTCAATAAAGAAACTTCCTTAAGCTTCTTCTTCGAGGTAGGTTTTACTAACCGGTACAGATATCATAATTCATTATGATTTGTGGGATATTCTAGAAAGTCTTAAAATCCAGATTTGGCTATAATTTCATATATATATTTAGCAAATTCCGAAAATCTAACCGCCACAATAGCAACTGCGTATGATGATGTCAACCATGAATCATGTATGGTAGGCATTGATATACAAACACTTCTGTTGTATGAGCCATATGAATCCGCGTGAAGTTTGAAGATCTTGCACAGTGGATCGACAGTCACTATGCAATATTGCCACAAAGCATTTTTATTTTTTACTCATTTTTATCAGAACTCGTTCCACAATCACTGTTTGAAGTTCACTACAATTTATTCAAAGAAGTTGACCTGCAGAAGAATTTGTAGCGATTCACAATCACTGAAATTCTCTCATGAAGAAATCATTTCAGACAATATTTGCGTTTCTTCTAGCCGGTTGTGGGATGGTTGGTGCAGGAATTTTATTTGATATTGCACAAGAATGGTCATTCTTCATTCGCGTACCTCAAGCAGTAATGTTGCTACCAGCGTTGCTCGGATTGAAGGGTAATGTCGAGATGACGCTAGCATCACGTCTGTCCACACAGGCACGTCATAAACTAGGAGGAAATTCAGGAATTCCGCTATTACATTGTTGCCATACTTGCTCGTCGAAATATGCTTCGGCTTACCATAACTGGCAGCTGAGTGGTAACACATTAAATTAGAACGGAACGAATCACCATTATCTCTTTCCATCTTAGTTTTTGCTTTTGGTGACGTTAATGACGTTTCTTAATATATGGGATGCTGCTATTTCCTTTTAGTTTTTGCATTCTGTCGGGGAATTCTTTCACAGGACAATCGAACGTTTCTCACTTTCACAAATTCAGGAATGAAACCTCATCAGCAGATTCTTTTCACCGTTTACAACCTAATTAAGACAACAAAACGAAGATAAACCTTCAAGCAACCGACGTCTTTAGCCCACTCTGATTACAGTCTACGTAAATGGTAACAGAAAATGGGACGACATTTATCAAGAGAAAATCTGAACAGTAAGCCTTAACAAGCGTTCTCCCTCAATCACCTCTCCTCTCACCCGCTCCGTCGTTCCAATTCTTTATTGCACCACTTTTGAGACCGAAAATTCCTTCAATAGGAAAAACTGCCTACATCTGATAATAGATAAAATAACAGACATTGGAAACGATTTTAAAAAATTTAGCATTTTCAAGCATGCTAATACATCAACAAATCATATGTGGAACAATGTGAAAATAGAGAGAACTTCATTATGAAGTGAGGTATTTGGTGAATGAATACCATCCACACATTGCGATATAATTTAATGTTCCAGGCAAATCTGGATGAAATGGCAACACGTCATCAGCAAATACACATTGTATGTAGTAATCTTGCAGTGATTCAGGCGCAGTCTATCATTGTTTCACTATTGGCCTCAATTGCAGTGATCGTTCTGTACACTGCTGAGACTGGCAAGGTGAGTAAGGATACTATGAAGTGAAAGTTCAGAAAGGTGCAGTAAGAATGTCCCAGACTGTAAGTTAATCTTGTACATCATAAATATTTGTTTCGCCGTGAGGAGTGATAGAATTTGTTGAATGCGTGCACAAATTTAAGTGCACAAATTGTATATTTAAGTGCAATTTAAGTGCATTTAAGTGCACAAATTGAGAATAACTTTTTCCATGCAATGTAACTTTCGCCACTAAAATGAGTACTGTTGTTGCTCAATTATTATACATTTGCACTGCGTTGATGCACTGCGTTGAATAAGCCGCTTGGACATGGACCAACTTACTAATGAATGCTTTAGTGGCAGTCGGAAAACTCGATCCTGCTTTGCTTGACCTCCGTGGCAACTGCTTCGATAACATCCTTGCTCTTGGGGATGATTATGTTTGGCATGGTGATTTTGGCGATGAGAATAGGTGTCAATCCAGACAATATCACTACGCCCATTGCCGCATCACTCGGCGATATAACTGCCCTTATAATTATGGTTCGTTGAATTATTCTTGGAATTATACAAATTTCACAACATCATATTTATTGAAATGATAGAAATGGGACTGTGTATTAGTAATATATGTGCGCGTCATAGCCAGAAAGTGTATTTCTTAGTGGGAAAGAAGAATCTTTCGAATCGAATGTACAATAAGCAGTATAAGAATGTCAAAGCCTTGTTGCTCGTAGAAGAGGTACCAAAATTTGCCGAAATCATTCATTCAATCCTCTCCCCTCCCCCTCTCCCGATCGTCTCCTCCCATTCTTGGCTCGTTTTTTGCCTTTTCGCTTTTGGACTTTTAATTAATACTGCTGCTTTATCAGTAAATCTCCTGTTACTTTTTTTTGAGTTTCCCATAATGATTGCCGTTCCTGCTGAGTTAACTTTCAAAATGCCCATTTGCTGTAACGAAGAAGATGGGGATCGAACTATTGCAGTGAGGCTAGTGGCTAATTCAGTAAACAGAGTATGGAAGCCATTATAGTAGGACATATTTCCTCCATAGAAGTGACTGGAAGGAGGCGAAATTTTGAGCGCGAAATTTCTTTTTCTAGGATCGCCTCCGTCATTCCAAAAATCTATTCGTTTATTGGGCTATGCGGAATTAAATCAATCGAAGTTTATATAAAATGTGAACTCCGCGGCGCTACCTATTATGCAGTGATTTTTAATGAATGGTTTATGTGAATATCTTAATATTTCTGATTTTGACTTCAAAATAAAGTTGTCGCTGATTAAGGCCGAAGTTGCTCTCAACGAATCATTAGAAATAGCAAAGAACACGCATATATTCTCATAAGGAATATTAGATTCTGAATTGATATTACAATAAAGTTCTAATTGTTTTCTGTGCAGATTTGTGTTGGCACTCTACTGCTTCACGTTCAGCATCAATTTGAAGCGGAATGCGTTGTATTAGGTGTTTGGCTGATGGCGCCGTTTCTCTTCATTTGGATTGCATCGAAAGATAAGTCAGCCGTGAATATTCTCAAAAACGGGTGGTATCCTATATTTACAGCCATGCTTATTAGCAGGTTGGCGCATTTTCTATGAGAAAATTCAGAAGGAACCTGAAACTAATTCAAGAATTTCAAATCTTGCATGAGTTATTTATGCAGTCATTGAAAAAGTCCTCTTTTTTTGAATATCATAACTTTGCAATATCCCCGCGCCATGTATCTTGTTAAGAAGTAGCCATTCTAGAAGTTCTCGCCCAAGGATGTATTTCATGCTGACAAATCTAGAAGCAGAAAGTTTCCAACGTCAAACCGTCTACTATTCATATCTTCAATAAACATTCGCAGAGTTTAAAGGAACTGTCTAGTTGCTTTGATTGTAGCAGTTAGATGCTTTGATAGCAGTTAGACCAACTATAATCACGTCTATTAAAATGTCCGTTATGAACAGTTACATTGGATCAGGCAACGATTGCAGCTCTGCCGGTCGTATTCTAAAGACAACAGTGAGCATATTTCCTGCCGTAGCCGCATTCCAGCCGGTTGTCAATGGTACGTCAATTTCATCATCGTGTTCTTTCTTTGTAGTGGCTGGGCACAAAAAACCTTAGCAGTGGATTAGTTCTAGCACCTCATCCAGTTTTCGTCTCCATTATATTGCAAAATTTGCAAAGTTAGTTTTTATCGCTGCAATTACTTCTTCTGGATCACAAAAAAGAAGTTTCACCTCATGAGTATCAACTTCATTAATTTTTTTCGGAAAATAATTTCTATATGCTCTAAGTGATTTTCAGGAGCTGGTGGCAATTTGGTTGCAATCCAGGCAAGCCGAATCAGTACTGAGTTGCACAAATTCGGGAACTTTGGCATTCTCCCTGACAATTCCCTGTCGCACTTCATCAACCCCCTACGGTCATTCTTCGCGAAAGGTCAGTACCATTTTGTTTAAATCCCCTAAGTTTCATCAAAAACCTCATAGCCGACCGTTCAGCGATAACTTCGTGAAGAGAACAACTAAATTCGAATTTGAGAGAATCGTTTCGTTCAGATGCGTAGCCTTATCAGCTGTGTTTACAGTCTTTTGCTACTATTAAAAATTGGCTATGTTTTCAACCCCATTAGACAAAGGTGGCCAATCTTAGAGAATTGTTTGTATGCAAAAATCAGTAATAAATTATTCAGGACAGTCGAAACAAAATATCATTTCAAGTTTATTCGGGGTGCCCTGCGAGTAGGTTCTCAATGTAACAATTTTTTTTTTGAGATCCGTTGATAGAGAAAGAAAATACTCAGGTTCGGAGGCGCAAGTGGCCAGAGTTCTAGTGTTACTGGTATTACCTGGACATGCTGTGTTTATGACGATCATCTTTGTCAGTGTCCGGGGCGCACCTGTATCGATTCCTTTCATTATTGCATATCTTACTGTCGCGTTGGTACAGGTAACTGTTTTCCGAAAAATGCGAGAGATCTTTTCATAATGAGAACACTCCTTATCTCTTTTTCAGATCTGCTAAGAACTATAACTATTTCTTTGCAGAAGACTAAATTTTTGCAGTTGTCATTAATTACAGGTGATTGTGTTACTTTATCTATGCCAACTTATGGTACGTGCAATGTGGCGATGCAAAATTGATCCTGATAATAGTGCGATTCCAATTCTAACTGCACTTGGCGATTTGCTTGGAACCGCACTTTTGGCCGCTGCCTTTGTTTGTTTAAACAAGTGGTCGGCTGTAAATATCAATGACCATCCAACCTGATCTATGCCTAATATCATTTCTGTGTGAATATCAGTTATTAATTTAAATCACAAAATTTTAGAAGGCAAAGGGATAAAATGAGGTGTAGTTGGAAACAAAAGTCATCAGTGATATTTTAAAAATAGAAAGGAAACTGGAAAATAATTCGCTCTTTGAAGAAAGAAAGCTCCGAAGTTCCCTGCAGCACCGATTCCCCGCTGAATTCTAAATGTTTTTCGTTAGTTCGCTGAAAGTTGAATACAGTAACCGTTCAGAGTAACAGTTGTTCGCTTCTCCAAAAGCTTAATGAAAAGTATGATAGATGTGTTTGACAAGGTGGCAACCGTATGTGATTAAAAAGCAATTGAGTACATTGATTTAGTGTCATCACTTTTCCGTAAAGGGGATAATGACCTAAGGTCAAAGTCACATAAGGTTTCTGTAATACATTACCGTAAGATCCCCCTCGTTGTCGAAAATATTGTGGAAATTGGATGAACAAATTGCACTGATCATTCCTCCAAAAATTTCCCTTATTCAAATCATATCTGACATATTGTACGGTAGTCTACCGTATCCGGAATAACAGATCACGAGGTGAAGTTTGTATATACAAATTGGCTACCACTTCTGTAAATCCATCCCATACATAATCAACGAGCACGAAACAAAAGGTCATTTTGCAACATAGTTCCCATTTTCCTGAAAGTGTCGGAGCAACACCATTCGGCGATACACATGATGCGGGCAACTATGTGGTTTTGTGAAAACGCTGAGAATAATCGAACAAATAAACGTTGTGAGAGGAAAGTCTCCAACTCGTGGTTAATGGTTAATTGCACTGGTAATGATTGAGTACTCAAATACCTTTGAAAGGCGTAACGTGCTGAAAAATATTTTATGCGACAGATTAGAAGAATCTCTGAAGAAGTGTGGTAGTTTGATCGACGACCATAATGAGCAAATTGAATTAGAAAATGTCATCCAGTCAATTTTAGCGACATGAATACTCAAAGATGACGATGATGAAGAAATAGGAACAGCAATTGCAGAACATCGTAGAACACTTTGACAACAAAACAAGACCCGTTTAGCATGATATACGTATATTCTTTTATTGTTCCGTTGTCCTTTAAGATTTCATCTATCTGCAGTAATGTTCATTGATTTATCTTAGAAACATGATCTCAATTCGGGGAAACGATCGAACGTTTAAGAGAAATTTCGAAAGACATTATATCTACAAGCATATGCATAGGCGCCACCAATCTGAGAGAAAGATTTCACTAATCCTATTTGGTTTTTGAAAACTTTAAACATCCTTTACGATTGGATCTTTGCGCAACTTCTCTTCAGTTATCGGTTGAAGCTCCTTGACCTTCAAAAAGACATATAATCATTCTCATTCCTTCTGATCTAGCACTTCAAAGTTCTCATTTATTAAAGCGTTCATTTTGCAAACTTTTTAGATCGCTGAGCAAGCTTCCGATGTAAAGAATGTGCAAAAATACCCGCGGGGATTCTGAATTGAAGGAACAATGCAACGCAAATAAATTCACCTGTTCGCAGTAAGGACAACAAAAACAATAGAACTCAATGAATACAAATAATCGCGAAAACAATTCACATACGAAAGAAACGTTGCAACGATTACAGTGGAATGGGATATGTGACAAAGAAGGGAAAATAAGAGAATAGGTGGAGAGGAAAAGAAGAAGATGATATAACGTGAATCCGGTGACCCGAATGAATAGCAAAAGAAGAACAAACTTGTAGAGAAGAAAAACCTAATCACAGCATATAAGCGAATAAACAGCCAGTTGCTTCGTCTCATTTGTTGAAACTGAGTCATCGCCTTTTGAATTTGACACATAAAAGCCTTTTTTAGCACAGGCAGACGCAGAATTCGCTTCCGGCAACGAGGTAATAGAAACGGTCGATTATACAGCACAAGTTTGACTACGACAATTGTTGAGTCCGACAGAAGCTGACTTCAAAGCACATCTTTTATGAAATAACGATATGACAAATTATGAAATGCGATCACATTCTGAGATATGCCGGGATAGAAGAGTCGAGCAATCTAATGCCCTTCGAAATTACCTTTGTAGAGCAAATCGATAGGCAAAAAAGATGGGAACTGCTAAAAGAGATCTCCTTGTTGACATGGTTGAGCCGACAGCTGAAAAAAATTTTCCCAGTTACTGGTAATTATAAAATAACAACTGAGGATTCAATAGTGAGTATTGGGCATGTAACTAGTAAGGCAGAACAATGCCGCTGTTGCTAAGGCTTTCTAGCCCGTCGTCTAAGTGTGTTCATGCGTTCCTATTCCCTTATCTAAAAAATTTTATAATGACTGGGAAATACGAACGCTGTTGGTGGCACTCGGAAAATTCAACACATATAATGCGACTGATGTGATATCGTTAGACTTTGAAGAAGAAAATAGGAGAGAAAAACTACTAAAAATGAAAAATTGCTTTACTTAAAATAAAGGGCGATCGTTTCTACCAGATAAAAAATTCTGAGTAAAAAGGATATACAGTTGAGACGCATCTTTGCTGATAATATGTGATAACTCGAACTGACAGGTAAGCATACAATGATGTTTCTTGGAAGAATGCCGCATCCCGGAAGGAGAAATGAAAAACTAACAAGATGTCTC
The DNA here is from genome assembly GCA_037576465.1 of Parascaris univalens. Classification (NCBI taxonomy): domain Eukaryota; kingdom Metazoa; phylum Nematoda; class Chromadorea; order Rhabditida; family Ascarididae; genus Parascaris; species Parascaris univalens. The sequence goes on from CM075173.1 coordinate 169,420,386, forward strand.
ATCGACGAGATAATCTTGCCGATCATCGACGTTGCTTTGAACATCTTCTTTAGAATCTGCATCGTAGTTCCGTGTCCTCGACGGATCATCACCATATTTTTTCTGATCTTCCGATGAGATCCATCGTTGGGCTTGTCGATTTGAAGGGCTTTCCCATTCTCCATTTGATGAACCTCTCGTCCTATGATCTCCCTCAATCATCCGTAAGCTAGACTCTTTCCCATTATGCCGGCCTTCTGCTGAATGAATCGCCACCGGCGCAGTCATATCCTGCAGTTGTGATCCGGAGTAGATTGAACAGTTAAACTTCAAAGTACAATACGATATGAGAGTGTGGGAGAACATTCATCCAATGGAAGGGCTCACCTAGATGTTTCCGTTTATGGACACTGTGTGGTTATAGGTAGTATTTACGTTTACGTTGCACGATCGGATGAATCATATATGAGGACTTTCATTTAGATTGTTTAAAAAATATTTTTGAATATATTTTTCTTAATAACTGTCGAAAAAACCGCAGTGGTTATGATTATTTCCATTTCAAAATTCCATATTTTGTGATTTTTCTGTTCATTATGAATTTATAAGAGACCTATCTACAGACTTCTATATTTCTTAACGATTTCATCCTCTTCCCAATGCACAACTAAACTGTCCATCAAATTTTCTCGTACTAGTCGGATCATTCGTTTCGTTCCGACGACGACCCGCGCACAACTCGGGAGCACACCTCAACGGTAGCGCCGAAACGTGGGTCACCTTTTATTCGCAGGGCATTTTGTCGTATTCATGCATTATTAACAATTCATCATCTAACACTGGTCTATTAGCGCTATCCTTACACTTTGGCGCTTCTTATATCTTCTCCCTTCTCTACAGAAACATAAGGAAACATTATAGACGAGGAATTTTTCGTCTACACCCGTCGAAAGTTTTTTGTAGAATCTGGACTTCCTTGGAGGAGAGTTTGCGTGCGGCTACATTCAAAGGAGTTGGACTATTTTATGAGAAATGATTAAATCTTAGCGCTAGGTGACTGATCTATTGCTGATGACTTCGTGTCTTCCACCCCCTGAAATAGCATTTTATGGCTGAGGGGAAAATGCATGAGAAGTATGCAAGTTTGCATAATGCATAAAGAATATATTAAGAGGAATTTGCAGTTTTATTTGGTGCCACTAAAAGACTTAACAATCTCTGTTCAATTCAATTTCGGTGTTCAAATTTACCATCGACTTTTTAATTGCATCAGTTTTTCTTAATTAAATGAAACAAAGAAAACATTTCATAAAACGAACATCATGATGGTCAGCCAACTGTACGAATGGGAAATCACCCTCGGCGCCATCTCTTGCCAACTGCCTTACATACTCGAGACGATTCAGATCTAATCCATGTTTCGCAGCGAATAATATTGATTCATCAATATTTGCATTGTTTACCTGAACACAATCAATGAAGTAAATGCCCAAACATAGTATCTATTAACAGCACAGTAAAAGCTCAACATTGAAGTCTTCTCTCACTGACGATAAACCGTTGAAAAGCTACCGCAGGTAGAAATGTCGAGATTAGGAAGAACTTTATCACTGGATCCATTCTTTTATGAAACCACTAAAAATGCACCAGAATAAGCAACGTTTCATGTGTAAGTGAATTCTTTCAAGAGAAAAACCTCATTCGATATCTCGTCGAGTGGCTTCCGCGCTTGAACATGACTCGATGGTTCGTCGTGATTTCGCATTTCAGATGTCTCATGAGGCCTGATGAATTTAGGATTTATGTCTGAAAACAAGAAAATCACATAAAGGATATCTCCCTCCCACAGATTCATCGACATAGTTTCAATTAGACTACGCTTACACACAATATGCAATACCTATCTCCATCCTAATGTTTGAGGCTGTCATATGCAATAGAATCTTGAAGGTAAATTCTCTGATAACCGACGATTTGGGACTATAAGAATTTATAGGCATTCCGAAATGTTCCAGATGGGATTTTAAATTAAATTCTCTCCGAAAAGTGTTTCACTGATCTATGAATTGATGCTGTTTGCAGATATTATTTAAAATTCAGGATTGCAAAAAACAGCACCTCTATAGCCGACTTCTGCGGATGAAAACGGGACAGCCGATTCGTTGATTGGTCGGACATCAATCCGTAGACGCAGATTATGTGACATGCATAGACCTCGTCGCGTATTATTCATCCCTTCTAGTGAACCATTCGAAGTACCTTAAACATTTTCGCAACTTCAAACTAATTAGGGTCAAAGATTAGTCACCGGTCACAGGGGGATCCACAATGCAAGCTAATTTGCAAAATACTGAACAACATCCCATTAAGCGGTGAATCGTGTTCGTTTTCTCTTTAGCCGAAAACAATAGAGTTATTTATGGTAACGACCAATTTAAGAAAAGAAGACCATGGAATGAAAAAAACAATGTTCGCAATAAAATATACGATCGGGACAAAAACTGTTTCTTTTTCAAGAATCATCTTTAGATTATTAAACGATAAAATAAGAAATAAAATAAATATTTCACAATTTAAAGATATATAGAAATAACTCACTGATAAAATAGTATGATCTGCCTGGTTGGTATTCGAATCCGTTAGGAAGTGGAGAAAATGGACGAAACACAATTCTGTGTGTGGGAGGGATTTTCCGTAGAGGTGAGTCGCATACGAGAAAGACTTGTGAACGACTATCCAACTCGCAATTCATAAATGACAAATCGGATACCTGAAATATCAAATCACTTTTTAATTGGAAAACCGAAACGAAGAGGTTTTTTATAGAACGATTCATATGAATCGGAAAACTGAAAAAAGTGCATAAATGTCGCTGCGCTTCCGAAGCATAAGAGATGAGAATGCGAAAACAGTGAAAAATTCCAATCAGAAAGGTGAAGACCACAAATTTTTCTGAATATCCATGCACACTTTTCAATTAAAGATAAAAACGACATGAGTCTCTAATGATAGTATAAATTCCAAAAAAAGGGTCCGCAAGAAAGGATCCATAAGTTAAATGTGCGGAGAATGAAAGAAACGACTAGGAGGAATGAAAGCGCGTTTAAAAGCTCTACTCACCTGATAAATGATGAGCCACTCGCTTTCTGCAGAATGCTCCGAACTGTTATTATATTTAGGGCAAACAATATCCATAGTATCCATGGGATCTACTTCAAGGAACGCTGCACCGAATCCAATTTCACCTTTCGGCGGAAAACGAGTGCGATCAGTAAATCTGAAAATAGTAGTAACTCATAGTAACGTACTAAGATAAGTGCAAAATCCCGAACTGCTTCCGATTCGTTAACAAAATACCTTTTCGAAATCAACATAGTATATAAGTTATTTGCTGCTTATTGTAGGTTCTTTTATTCACAATGTTCAAATCAAATATTTCAGGAAACAAAAAGGAAAACAACCCAGCAAATATATCAATAAAGGATACGCACTTCACGACGTATCACTTAAATCTGATTTAAAAACAGAGAAAAAAGTTGCAAGCTTGGATTCTGGATTGTCTCTTTGCAGCATTTCAACCCGAAATGCTTTTAAATTCCTCATATGAGGTGTTCATTTCGGTCAATTTTGGAGAACTTCAACGATGCGTTTTCGTAGCGCCGAAAACGAGTGAATGTGTTTACGCATCAAACGATCGAACAAACACACTTATCGTTTATTCGACTATCGAAAAAGTGACTCCTATAGAGGCAATTTTCGAGGAAACCATACCGATGAGAATATAATGAGCTGCCATCCGATAACAAATACACTTAAGGGTGCACTACTAGCAAATTGTTGGAGGGATGCCATCCGTTTATTCTATACACATACAAATGGAATAGCGAACGTTTAGAAGGCAAAATGAGTTTAATCGCTATTTATCATCCAGTAATATTCGCTCCATCATACAACTGTTTTCATTGTACCCTTAGAAAGTTATGAGATAGCAATATGCGGAAATAATCACTATCAACAGAAAGACTAAAGAGAAGAATATTTCGTACTTTGATGATCAAAAAGATTAGAGGATGAAGAACATAATAAGGTCAAAAATTCATGATGATAATATTCGAAACAAGCAATGGAGCAAGCGAAGGAAAGAATTTCACAAGGTTTCCAAGAGACGAGGATTTTAATTTCCGTTTAACGTGCACTGCTATTCGAGCTGCTTCCAAAAGCGCTGCTGGTGAAGACTAATTGCGATATTAATGTGTTAGCAGCGAGATTTTCGTGCTCTCTTGTAAGTAAGTAAAAAAAGACAATAGAAAGCTTTGGTGAGGATGACCGCTTTTCGATTCGGCGATGCAATTAAACAACCACTGATCGCATTTCACGCTCTATCGCATTTTGCATTGGCACCACTCTCTATGCAAACAACCGACGTTCACTTGTAATGTTAAGTAGCGGTAGCCTTTTTTTTCGCACTCTTGCCTCATTCCTTGATTATCTTGTGCGATTGAGGGAGGATTAAGCAGTTTGCCGCAAAACAAGACCTCTTAATGCGCTGACCGGAAGCGGTACATATCAAAGCTCTCTACATGCGGCAATATCTGACTGCTAGATGCATCACAATCGACGTAATCATGGGGCTGTTGCCCTCACACGGACACTCCTATTGCCACGTATATCTATCTCATTGCTCATTTGGCAGAGAACGGGAAAACACTACAAGCCGCTATGGCTAGAAAGCAAATACATATATACAGGATTTCACTGTCTAGACTCATTGATACGACGGTCATGAAGATCCAGAAAAGAAGTATGGATTGATCCTGTTGATACAGAATTGAGGTACGATGAGAAAAAGAAATTTTTGCCGAAAAGAAGACGACGCGTGAATTGCATTTTACTATATGAATACATGTCAATATGGAACCAAAAGATGACCTCGAGTTCTTCTTTGGAAGTTGAATGTGGAATTTCTACTGAACGTTTGTAAGCATCAGTGAAAATACGCAAATGCATTGATGCGATAATCAAACTTGAGCACACATGACTTGATGATTTCCTTTCTGAGACGAATGCACAAATCACTGAAAGTAGATACTATATGCAATTAAAGGAGTAGAATAAGGAGTAAATACTCGACAACAAACGCCAGTTTCTACAGGATGTAGTCCTTATACTATTAGTCCGACACCCTCCTCATCGAATGAAGGATATATGAGGAGATTTGCACAAATTGTGAAAAGTTCATATTGCGCTAAGCTCATCACGCTAGATTTTTGATAATATCTGCAAATCTGCTAAAGATGAACATTTGACAGCATGACATTGAGTCGATTCAACGTCGTCGGTTCAAATTTCTTTCCATCGGATCACTTTATATCGCTTAATCACCAATGTTTTCTTCATATGCCAAACTTAAATTATACATACCGCTTCGATAAAGCACGCTAACAACCCACTAACAAGGCAAATTCATCAGGAAAGTTCTCATTTCCGCTCCCTACGAAACATAAAACATTGTCATTTGGCCCTTTTCTGCACCAATAACAGCAAAACAAACATGTCTCTCCCTAATTTAATGATTACTATATAAAGGGCAACTTGACAAAGAGTCGAGTTGAATGAGTGGTAAAATTAGATAATTGGATAAGCGCTAAGAACAGCTGCAAACTATCGGCAGCAATTACTGCAGCGAAGAGGGGAGCAAATATAAGCACGCAAATTGACTAGGTGTGTTCACCTGCGAATGCGCAATTCGCCCCCATTCAGGCAAATTGACTAATTACCGTCTACCCTTTCACTAGCGTGGGACGCTTAACTGATTTGAGCAAACGAGGCGTACACCCCAAACACGTGCTACTTTCACACGTTCATCATCCTTATTTATAAGTGCTAAGTATGCAGATTACACATAAATTTTCTATGACCCGATCGATGAGCTAGCCAATTTCTTTCTCGCTTCACCTCTGCCCCTCCAGCTCTTCACGCTTTCTCGTTTATGTTTCACTCCTAAAACATCGACTAGAAGTGCTGTTTAACTGACAATTTCACCTTCAGTTTTAAAATGAGGCGAATATTTGTAACGTCATCCACCGAAAGAGAAATGGAGTATGCAAGAGGTTACTTAAATGCGCAACATGTTGCATGAATAAGAACATATAGAAATTGTTGCCTTATCGTGTAGATCAAAGAAAGCGGCTACGTAACAGTTACGGGACTATCAGCTCTTCAAGCACAACGAAAACAACCGATCGAGGTATTCTCGTCTTTGTGGCATCACGTCGAGACGCATATGTAGTCAACATTCACTCAATTCTCAGCCTTTGTATTCAATAAAGGAAAATCGTCGGCAACTATAAACGAAACCCGCTGTGCAGCTCATCGACGATATCCTTCTTACCTCATTCGGCTAGAGCAATAACAATGAGTTCATCAACTAGAATGGATTGAACTCTAAACGTGGAATTAGATAACAATTGCTCTTTGTTTTTTCAACATTTGATTGTCAATTGAAGTGAATATTCGATTCAAACATTTCAGTCGACAGCATCTAAAATTAGGTCGGCCAATTATTCAGTTTCTTTAGCTCTCTTATTAAGGGAATTCAACTTTTTTGAGGAGAATGCTTATGCATCCATGATTCTATTAAGCAAAAATATAAATCCTAAAAGCATATCATTGAGAGTTTCAGCTGATCTTATGCTTGTAAAAGTGTGGAAAATGTTTTCACAATGACAATAAAATAGCATACTAGATTATTTCTAGTTATGCGTAAAAATGCAACTTGGAAATACCGCAAAGCTCAGTCTTTTAGGCATCTATTTATAAGCTGCGTAAGTGCTTTATTTTCTCTCCATTTAAAGCAAGTGCAAAATGCTGCAATCGCTTAAATTGAGTCAATTACATAAGCATAAAACGACACATGCAGAACTCAAATTTCATAGTGTTGCAACAGCGCTCAAATTTCGCGATGTTATTTAGAAGCAACTAAGTCGGAATCATTTTCCATAAAAGGTCATAATGACCTATAACCATACGGTGCGATGTTCGGACGGGGCAACATATTCGAGCCGTTCCTTGCGGAAGCAAAATATATTATAAGGCGCCGACCATAATGACTACAAATCATTTGAATAGTCGCCTTTATGCACAGTAATGGCAAATACGGACAATAAATAAAAATTGGTGCGGCATTCTTTGCAACTCGACGTTTTACCAAAAAAAATCTCAGCACAAAAAAGTTCCCATTCTCCGCTCGGTCACTAAATATCGGCAATCAATTCTTGACCTTTGCGTTATTTGAACTTATTTGCCCTCCGACCATCATGGAAGATCCCTGACTACAAAAAACCTAATCACGCTCGTTCAGTGGTCCAATAAATTTTCAGGATCATGTCATTCGTACAACTATATCCTGAAACGAACAAAATCATATGATGTTGATCTTTTTCAAAATTTCACCGTCTAAAATGACTGAAAATGTTGAAATCATTTTGCCTTGATTGCTGCTGTAGTAATTATTGTGATTTGGACTATGCTGCTCTTTTCTTTCAAGAGCCATAATATAATCCACTTATTGGTGGGGAAAAGAAAAGAATCTTGAACAAGTAGAAAAATGGTGATATTTAAACTGCACAATGATGATAACAGCACGAAATGTATAAGAAAGCATAAGACGTACAAGATGTTGAATATCAGTAAACTAGGCGAACCTTTACGCGCTACAATGAACGATGAAAATTTATCAACGGTCCCTTACCTCCTCACCTCTCATATCCAACCCTGATTACGACTAGGTGAAGCATTCACGTAGCATAGCCCACCAACAAGCCGAGATATGAAAACTTGATTGATTGCAGTAACACGCGTTGGCAACGGTGAAGACAAATGTGGTACATGTCACCGAGAGGACGTAAGTACTTAATTGAATGGCAGATACTGTGGATATCTCAACATCACTGTTTCGATTATTACATTATAACGAACTTCTTTCTAGGGCAGACGACTTATACAGACAGACGAAATCAAAACGTCGCAAAATAATCAATAGAGCCGATCTAAGTGAGAAATATTTTCCATCTATTTTGCATAAATCCTTTGATATTTATTTAAACTAATGACAAATCATGCTGCTAAGATTATGCATTTGTTGAGAACATAAAAGCAGATGATTATGGAAGAAAATTGGCCATAATATTCAGTAGTGTCCTCGATGACCCCGACAATCCACAAGCGAAATAAAAGTGGACGCTAAACTGTTGTCTGACCCAAGTAGTTCTCTCATTGAGAACAATGCAGCTCCCTAAGCAAACTTGCGATGAGTGAAGAGCTGTCTGTCTCATTGGTGACATCGCCGAGCATAGCAAACAACCTTGTTCACTGCTGAGGAAAATATTTGGAACAAATCAGACCGGCTTAACAACTATTAAATTTAGCTCACATGTGCCTCCTGATTTAAACATATATAGCATTAAACATATAGGCTATATATATATATATATATATATATATATATATATATAGCATTTGCATACGCATATATATCATAAAAACAAATTTATTAAATGGGAAAAATGAAGCTAAAAAATAATTCTCAACTAACGCCGTGAAGCAATTTCTGCCAAATAATATCATTCGAAGCTACGAAAAAGCTTTAGATACGATTCATATTTACTGAGAAACCTCTCAACAATTTCCTATTCATTCACATCACCTACAAACTGAGCCCCTTTAAGTGCTGTTGTGCTTCACTGCAAACGCATACATATTAGATTTTCACACCCTATGCGAGCATTATTAATCCTTTCGTTGCGTAATGAACGTTGCCCGTGGTCGCCAGGTTGATCTCCGTTGTCACCTCAAAGGATCAAAAAACAAATGGAACGGAAGCACGACCCCTCCTCTCGGACGGCAGGTAGTTTGCATATTTATTCACGCGCATAAACACCAACATGGCCTATGCGTGTGACGCAATGTTCAACACGGCCAACAGTCAATTTGTTGTAAGCTCGTCAAGATATCAGCATATTGATCGATTGAGATGACGAAAGAGATCTCGATGGCAATCCGATGGACAACAGGCGACGATGGGAAATCTCAGCAACCATTTAACTCACTCGCCGCAAAAAGGAACAGGCAGCCTACACGGACTATTAGTAAGAGAAGTGGAAAAGCACTTAAATGTTCTTTTCTTTGACAATTACATGAAAAATTTTCAAGGAAGGAGTCAGTTATATATTGATAGAGGATTTAATTGACCTATTCTCCTATTCGGCAGCTCTTTCTGGCCATACTTGATGTGAACTCTCAGGAGTCATGATTCTTAAAGATAGACATACGGCCACAGGGAGTTGCTACCAGTTATGGTCACTATGGCCTAGAATAGCATTGTGAGAACCTATTCATGTGATGTATTCCCATATTCCGGGTTATTTGAGCATGAGCTTAACCCTCATAGGATGTAATCGTGGTAGTGTGTCAGACGCTCATCGAACAGCCTCGATTGCATCGCGCGTTTTTGCCACGCGCAATTACTCCATGAGATTTATGCAAATTGCTGAGCAGCATAGCAAGCTCTAATCCTAGAAAGCTTAATGCGTTCACTGCTTTTCCCCAACGGCAACAAATCGCCTATATACACTCGACTTCTCACGTCCTATCAGTGCTAAGCCGTAAGCTCAGCAATCATCAATCCTCATAATTGCACGTCTATCGAACGTTGACTAACCGACCTAGGCGGCATGAAACGCTGGATAACGAGCATGAATTTTGGCGAATCCCCCTTTGCCAAAACGTGAAAACAGTAATTTCGATGCGTTGCATCGAGCTCTGTCAGAGACTTTTTGAGCGTGAAAGGAATTCCGGAAGAGTGCTATAAAACATTCGTTTCGACATCAATGACCTCCTCAAAAGATTTAACAGCAGAGTTGAACATCGAATTCAGAAATGTTCATTCACCGGTTCAACACTTAATTGTGACAACATTCAATGCTTAAATCACCACAATCTTGTATTCTTCACCAAAGTTACTTAAAAATTTCAAATACTCCTTTTGATAGATTGTGGATTCAATATGAGTCTGCAGTTACTACGCACCTGTGGTCACCAAATTAGCATAGTGTCCATGACGATATGAGGACGGCCCTTCACGATGGAGGTGAATGTCACATCGAATATTCGATCCTAATCGATCTTTGCATATGATCTATGCCAATCAAACGATGATGTGCAAATCCTTCATGACGCATATCGCCAATTACATATTCAAAGATGCAATGTTCCTTTACGAGATGTACCTGAATCATTTTCACTGAACATTACGCATTCCCAACGTATATTGTCCACCTTTATTTATCTTCTCCACGAAATGCAAATGTGGTTGATTTAAATTCAAGAGTTAACAGATGGAAATGAACATAATTAATAAGGTGACCCAGATAATTCCACCTCACTGTACGATGTTGGAGACAAGATAAGCTCGAACTAAACAAATAAACTCCAAAATATTACTTCAGTAAATACAAACATAAGAGTTTTCTACTATTGATGCGACCGCTAATGGCGTTACGCCGTTATACTCTTTTCGAAAGTCTATTGCTATATAAAATGATGACATAGAAATGACGAGAAGTTTTCCAACCGCAAAAGCATTTCAATATTCAGCTAACTACACGAACTAAACAGTTCGGTAATTTTGTATGCAAAATTAAATATTGATTTAAGAAAGTGCTTTTTATGTATGATAGATGGGATTTGCAAATGATATATGAAAAAATATGAACGACATATGGAATTATCTCCAGAGTATCATACAAGTGAATTTGGTATGGAAGGAATGATTTACGCGTGTCGAGATGCCGAAAACGAAAGGACAAGCGCTTAAATGGCTCTAACGAAGCCAATAACGCTGTTGCAACATCATCGCGCATCCACAACATGCACAACCTTAGTTCACCACAAAAACTAGAAGCGCTAAAATGCTCACTTCTATATCAAATAGCGCTTCAGAGCGTTTTATTCGTTTGAATTTATCGTCCACCTCTTCTGTCGTAACGATTCGTCATAATCCAAAAAATGCGCTTTTGTGCGGTTTCTTTATCAGCGCAATTCGACTTTACTCTTTTTTAAACAAATTTCTTGTTCGAATTTTTCAAAAACTATATAAGATCCTGAATGAACACCACTAAATAAAGCTCAAGGAATAAAAATGGTTTTAGGTAAAATATGGTTTTAGGCTTACCGACTTATCTTGTGAAATACACCTTAAGGAAGGTGAGAAAACATGAAATATGCACGTGAATGTAGTACAGCATGTGATCCCGGACTATGCTAACGATGCTATTGAACGGCTGCTTATATATATGTAGGAGACTGAATTTTTTCTCGCGTGGCACGTCCTGCTAAATTCAAGGCGATCGTTGGCATGATAAAATTTTTTTGTTCTTGGCTCTTGTATACAACAATGGCAATAACTTCATGATGAATGTTCTGCAACAATGTTCTTTCAGAAGATTTGAGGGCATTTATCTAGACGCAAATTCTCTAAATTCAGCATTAAATGTACAGTGGTAAAGAAGGACAGGCGCGATTCGGGAACAATAAGACACACATGAAAACGTAATACCCATTAGAGTGTTCCACCACTTCCGTTTCGAATAATATTACAGATCATTGCATCTTTCACATTCCTCTCTTTTTGCAGCCGTCACCACGGACAAATCACATCGGAATATTTCGTGCTTAAACGTGACTCGACGAAATTGAAATATGCAGTAGAAATTATGTTTTGCTGATTTCGTCGACCAATCCCTCTTCACCTCAACATTCAAATAATCGCCCAAAAAAGTGGCAGAAGGAAATGATTTCTTTAGGCGCGGAGATGCTAAAGAAAAGAGGGCGATATATTGAAGTCACATTAAAAGAATGCGCCGATCGGCAAATGGCTCTACAAAAAGAGTAAAACGTGGATGACAGATAAAAATCAGCATCCACAAAAAATGGGCCCCAATTTGGCGCACTCACAGAAGCAGATGGGGCGTTAAATTAGAGCGCTTATCACTTGCGACGATCACATAAAATAGCACAGACGTCAGGGCAACAAAAATTACCTCTAATCTTTACTTAATTTATTTACTCTGCTGCTCTGCTAATAGGGCGCCTTTTATCTGAAGTAGGCAGCAGATTTTCTCTCAATAGTTGGAAGTCCAGGATAATGGAGATGCAATGCGACGCGAAGTGTGAATAATTGTGTTGACGGCATTGATGAAAAGTGAGCTGTAGTTCCGGCGCACCTAATTTTTTCTACTTTAATATTCCATCGACACAGAAAGAAGTACCAAATAAAGATGACTCTGCTATGCACAAAAGCGGTTACTGCATGCATAACGTCGTCTGAGATTAAATGGAAGAAAATGCGCATTGAGAGCATAGAAATCCCGCGAACGCTCAAGAATTCTTTACATAAGTGTGAAGCATAAAATAAGCGCATCTTTTGCGTTGCTTTATCACAATGTTGGCAAATCAGGGAGCTAAACAACGATAAATTAACCCTGACGAATATTAGCGGAGTGTGGTAACGATCAACAATACTCAAACGTTGACAGGAGTTGAGCTGTGAACGCTGTTGTCATCGAGTTGAATGGATGCCGAGGTTAATCCATCGCTCAAACATGTCGCTGATGCCGCGAAATGATGCTTCAGAAGCTCTTCACCTCACATGAGTGACTGTTGAGTTGGGGCTACATTCCATTTGTGTCGCATCTTCTCTCAACTGCGTCATGCCGACATCATGCTTGAAAGGCCGCACCTTCCGCTATGTTGTCTATATTATGAGTGAACCTTCTCCTCTTATAAGGAAATGAGGCAGTCTGCAGCTTTAAAACGTCACATATATACAATACGATGCCGATTTCCCCACTTTGTTTCAATCATCTTCTCAGAAATGATCATGAAGTATCCATGTTTCACTGAAAGAATATCCTCCCTTCCCCATAATCCTTAAAATTCATAAGCGTAAATATTAGTGGTTTCATAGGTTAAATGATACAGGATGCGTTTCTTTCACTTCTCTCCTGCTCCATACCGAATTTGATTAAAACATAATAATAGTGAGTTGAAATACAATGACGTTAGAAATGAGACCTTGTCATCATCCCCGAAATGTGTAATGAATGTTGTCCACTATCTGCTGTTACCTCGACAAATGTAATCTCGTTTCGCATCGAAAAAGTAAAGAGAATCACCGACGTTCATATGGCGGATGCTTCACACTCTCAATTTTCCTTATTATGAATGAATAAATTAATAACCACCACCTATCCATTCAATTCTGTGACGTCTGATGCATTAAATCATAACACAAAGTGGCCCTTCTTTTGTTTAAATAAGTAACTCAAGCGCTGCCTTCCCAGTTAGTTACTTACCACTTCGCAAGGATAGTGAGAGAGAATGCATAGTCAAAGCCGACCGTATTCTAAATGAAGTATGAGGTCAGTCATTGACGTGGACATCTGACAACAAGTGGACAGCTGTGTTTACTCACCTCAGCACGAATAAGTTGGCAGGTTTGCATGCACGCATATAAGCCATCTATCAATCGTCGGAAGTCAACAATGTGAGATGTACGCTTCGTGTAGCCTCAGAGACACCGTTTAGCTCATGAAACAAGTGGCATCTATTATTATATTTGTGCGTTACAGCCATTGCATCGAAATACGATTCCAAGCTGGTGGTGCTCAGCTCATCGGCCACCTCGTAATGCGCTCAGGTGTCGTACAGTAAAAGGTCAGCTCCCTCTTGTTGGAGTGAACGCTGCATGAAAACAATTGCCTGACTTGTCACTCGAGATAAAGGAAGTGAAAAGATGCAAGAAGACGATAATCAACGATGCCAAAGCGTTCTATTATACGTAAAGATGGCTTTCGTCTCAATGAAACTCATTTGAATAAAACATCGCGTTCCGTCAAACAAAGACGAAATTCGTTCACCTTCGCCAGTGAACAATGCGTATCGAATTTCTTTCTTCATTTCATATAAACCATACTTCGATATGAAAGGAATTTTAAATTGATTCATAAGACTGATAAACATAAATCTAATAAATATACTCATACTAGTTGAAAAGATTATTCATGAGGAAATATTTTCCATAATTGTCAAAATTACGACAAAAAGTCATCAAAATTATTGTTGCAATTAAGACCGGAGCTTTAAACAAATCACCTTTCATCTAAACAACTGAATAGTCCTCAAGAAAGGTTTGCCTATCTTCAACAAATGCATAAGAAAATAGGAATCGCGACAGTCAAAAAGCGTGAAAAATATTAGAACATTGATTTCATACTTACATCCAATCCACATATTCCACAACGAAACTAGGATATCAAAACTTGCAAAAATTTACGCCCGATCACATCAGAATCGGTGTCAGCACGACTTTAAAGCACTGATAATTTTCTCATTTGAGAAGTAAAAATCAACGTTATCAGAAGCTGGTTATAATTTGAGCACTTCAAGAACATAAACCTTATCCGAATATATTTCCAAGTTCGTTGACAGTCTAATTCCTCTTTTATAATGCAAAAGTGAAGGCAAATCCGGTCTCACTCGAGAGAATGGATTTATTTTTGTATAATCTGGAATGGGATTAGTGAATGGGAGTGGGAGGAAATCCGCCTTCAGTGGAACGTAAAAAGTCCCACACCCAACTGAACAAAGAGACCATCATCATCATCTTACGTGCTTTGCACTGTCTAAAAGTCTCCACCCGCAACGCCATTGAGTGACCGAATGAGGTTACTAATTAAGATAATGCACTGAGGCAAATACCAGATGATCCCTTTCACACCCGCTCGCTTACCCATATCGATTCTTTTTTTTGTTTTCTGTGAACGATTATATTTTGCAGCAACCCCCAACGGCCACACATTTCAAAAAATGCTGTTTGAGTTCTCGCCACCTTAAATGTCAATCATTAACCCCTCCTATCTTGATGAGCATTACGTCACTTTTATTTCTCTACATCACTTACTTGTAAGGCCATGACCTCAAATTTTGCAAGCCTCATTTTGAAATAATGAAAAATCCGAATTTATATCACAACAGTATGACGCCGACGTATTCTTATCGAGACGCCGCGGCGACCTTCCTAAAAGGGCATTGAAGCGACCATGCGAAATAATGCAATCGCTTATAGCGCATATATGAGACTCGTGCATAGGTGCACATAAGAAATATTCGTGCAAGTTACACAAAGGTTGCGAGTTGAACGCGCTCTCGTATCGCCTCATTTCATGCATCGTCTATTCCGTTCTTCCTCACACGAAGGTACCTTTCCGAGCCACTATAACACATCCCCTTCGTGCTATCTCCTCTCTTCATCCATATTTCGCGTCTTGTAATTCATCTACGCATACCGAACAAAGTCTTAAAACATGGAACTGCTGTCCTGAATCGTGAATAAATGAGAACGTCCTTTTAGCGTACAATTAAAGACCTATAACAATGATCGAGTTGCGTCGTTTCCTACTAGTGCGACAATTTAGATGCTGCTTACATTTGCGTTTCGCTCCCTTCGAAGTGTTTATTGATGAGCGGAAGAGGTTGCACTTACACTATCGGTGCTTCTTTTGAGTCTCCGTGCGGTTGCATGCTTTCACTGGTGTAGAGATATACGCACATGGGAGGCTAATTTCATTATTTATTCATGCAACGTGTGAAAACTTCAGTTAAATATTGGTACTAAGCTTGAAAACTTTCCTGTAGTCCGATTTTTCTTTATTGATTATTAAGCTGAGGTAAAGGAACTCAAGTTCCTAGTTCTCTAGCAAAATGAATAAGGCATCAAAGTGTTCACCGACGATGACATTTCAGTTTAACAATATGTGATTCTCACACACAATATTTCAACGTGAAATGCCATCGCATCCATATAAAAAATCCGACAATCGCATTACTCAGACTTGAAATCAAGCAGCCAATTACTTATCATTTATCCTCGGAACATTTCCACACGACGTCCGCATACTTGAGAATTTATTAACTACTTATCCAGCATATCATCGAAGTAAATTGGAACTTTTTTAGCTGTTAAATTACTTTTTTCAACAAATTTCATTCCATATGATAGAGGAAAATCGGATAACTATTTATTATGATGATAAAACCTCAAATTTCCATAAGACCTCATTTCTAAGTGACTTTAGACAATCTACTTCTCTGTAAGTCATTTTTGATTTCCGGAAACTTGACCGCTTTTTCACTAATATTCACATAGTGTGAATGTTCAGTCTCTACGTCAATATCAACATTGATCAGTTCTCCTCATAGCACATAGGAAAAATTCATCAAATTTTAACGAACAGAGACAAGAAAGATAACGTAGAGATCGATGAAATGCGAGAAAAACCACGCTTTCCGATAGATACGCTGTCGGATGGATTTGTTTAAAACACTTTTGCGGTAAACAAAGACAACGAGATATTAGGAATATGGCAAATAAGCATTATGGCAAGCGAATAAACTGAGCGCAACTAATGCTTCATTTATTACCCGAATTATTGTTGTTTTCTCTTTCTTAAAAATTCATTGTTAACACTCTTTAGGCTCTTTTCTTTTCGACAAAGATTTGTTGGGAAATATATCCGATAATGGTGCTATCAACTATTACAACACAACTATACCAATTCGAAGAACAAAAACATTTCTTTGTTCCAAAATTAACACTACTAAAATAGTTCATCGATCGATCACTGCTTAAGAAATTATTTACTTATTTATTTACTTTCATCGATAGGAATAATTTGATAGGAATAAACGTCTCAACGCATCACTGCCATTTCCGTTTAGCTGAAGTCACAGGATAGCTTGAAGGCTAGAGCTCAGACTCGCCTCCTGGCCATCGGATATTGACGACCCGATTCATCGTTGTTTTACGCGAGGAGGTAGTTCAGACTTGCTCTACTATTCTCACCTCCATGTGAACTTATTAATACCGTTAAAGAACCTTTCAAACCTCTTGAGGTAGCCCCATCGTTACTGATGGAATGATCATCGACAAGAATCCAGGAACGGTGCAAATGAACGCCATCGCTGTTTATTTAAAGAACAAAGCAAAATGAGGATGAGGGCAGATGATATCAGCGTTCTCTTAAGCAGCGAACAAAGGCGACCAACACATACATATGTGCATAAAGCTAGCAATCGGCATCATCATAAGGCAAGTTGCATGTGCGCGATTCTCTAATTTATGACCTCATGAAGGGATTACGGATGGTGAATAAACTATGCAAAGCGAATGAAACCTTTACAGAATGCGTTAATTAGAGACGTTCATAAATGGGTAGGTAGCCCTAAAGAGGCGACCATAAATGACCACCAAGCGAAAATCAACGGTTCATTTTCTCCCCAAATCTTTATCACTATAAAATTAACGTTATTAAAAAAAAAAAAAAATAACGTGATTGAATTGCATAATTTAGTGAATATCCACAAAAGTTTGATACGTCGAATAAGATAAAAGGTTCAATTTTTAGCGTGGATTTTTGTGAAATAGCAACCAACCATCCGAGGAGATTTTTTATCATCGATGATGAGTGGAATTAATTCAACCAGTCAAGTTTTATTACATATCTATCGACCGAAAATTTCATAATTTCAAGCTAAGATTTTATCGGTTCATAGTTGTTGCTTGGAAAATGTTTGGAGCGAAAGGCGATCACATTCTGCAGAATTGACATCAGTGAAATCGGTAGGTCGCTTCGATGAAATGAGACCGAGAAAGCATTAAGTTAATTCTAAAATTGCGCTGAGTAGAATTTAAAAGTAGAACGTTGTACTCTTCTTTTTCCGTGCATTCACATCATCTCTGTCCGTCTATATTCTCCCAGGAAAGTGCTCCCTTATATGTGTTTTTATATTGATTCATGTGTGCCAATTTCAGTGGCCATTTCGTCCACTCCAGAACGCTACTAACAAAAAACCGTCAATCAAGAAAAAGCGCAATTTCTATAGGGCCATTTGCGCGTTTCATAAATAAACCTCGACGTTATACGCCAGAAATGAGTGATTGAAATTGTAAGTGCTTTAATGGATACTACGATTGAACTGCTTCATTTATAAATTCCAGAAGTGATAACTTTTTAAAGGATTTTCTCACAGCAAATACTCATAAATGTCAAACGATGGATGTCCTAATCCGCTAAATGAGTAAATTGTGATCGATATAAAGATCAAAATTCTCGACAAACATAACTTCAGAAGGTGCTAAAGCCTACAGAAGATAAATTGTCATTTAAAGAAAAGAATGTAAAACCGCACTTTATAATTTGGATTGTGACTTTTATGATTTTAAAAAGCGGACGTCTGAAAAATAGCATTATAAGCTTTCCAAATATAGGTGGGCATACCGAGGGTGACGGCAGTGTAATAAGCGAATACAGGTGAAAGTGCAATAAGCTTCTTGATAAAACATCTTCCGGTTTTCCTTTCTAAAAGAATATGTAAAACTGGGATGTCCTGAAAGATCCACCTTTGTCCACCAGAGGTCTACTCTAAATGGTCGACTTAGTGAGCTTTTAAGACAACAGAAAGAGACATTGGTGAGTGCCAAGGGCGAATAAAATAAGAAACAAAGATAAATAAGGATAAATTTAAGGTATAATGAAAACGGCGAATGTCCTTTCTACTGCAATATTCAAAAATTAGTTGTCCGTGAACGATTCAGTAAATGAGATGATTGAAGCAAACACGTAACTAATAAAAATATTTACAAGATTCCTATATAACATTAAGTACACCTAAAAACGGTGAAATATAACTGCTGACTAATTAGTGTTATTTACACCTGCAATTGCACAGATCGTGACATTCGCTTCAATACAACGTAAACATCAAAGGGAAATAACGTGATGGCGTGCTGTGAGCGCGTTCTTTGCATCATCGCAACTTGCGACAACATAATGCACATATGACGACGTATGAATTTACACACTACACTCTCCATCAACCGCAATTAATTCATATCTCATTGTTAGTCAAGTGTTCTATGAGTTTTCCATTTAAAAATCGCTCAAAAAATGCTATTGAAAAAGTAAACATTGAAGTAAAATTCCTATCTTATGTTGTAGGAAAAATTCCAATTCACAGATTTCGCTTAAAAATGCTTAGTAAAACGGACGGAAAAGAAAAGAGGAGAATAAAATGCTGTCATCACTGTCGCTTATTTTTATTCATTGCTTCGTATAATCATGAATAAGGGCAAACAATACATTAATATGCTGAATTACACAAGTTTCCGCTTCACCTATGGTCGACTCTCTTCGAATTTTAGATGAATAGCCAGTAAATTAGTTGCATTTAACTTTTGCAGCAATACTCGGAGTAAAATAACTTGAAGCAGTGAATGCACGAACAAATATCTGCAAATTTTGCATAAACTCCGCCGTTATTTACTATCTGCTAAAGAATTTCACGCTTGATAGTGGCAACATATAACCGATATTACTACCGCACCCCACCTCTTCGACTCCCCTTACACGTAATATATACCTCCGCCGGTCTTTGCACTTTTTCTATTCGCTCCCCCATTAATTAGTTCCATCGGCAGTCTGAATCGTCGAAAAAAAAAAGATTTGGAGGGCTGATAGAGTGCGCCTTTGAAAATAGCGATACGTTGTGACATAAATAATGAGCTTTTAACGAAACGCCGGCAAAGAGCTGTGCGATAAGAAGTAAACGCGAAAGACATTGTGCCAAGTTCGCTCAAACCCACTTAACCATCGAATTGTGTGCCTCATTATAGCGAGATTGCTCAAGAAAAACAAGCCAGAGCTTAAAATTTTTGAATTATTTCACTCTGCGAATATCGGATATTATTTCAATATTATTCATTTCTCTCACTAAATATATGTCAAATGATTTCGTAGGTTAATGATATGCTTGAAATGATATGCAATGATATGCATACATTCTAAGCAAAATGCTTGAAACGCAGATAGCGAGAATTTTCTTGGGACGGAAAAGTGACAATTCGATCAACAATTCGACAGAGCAATTCCATCAAATACCAGTAATCTTATATATATATATATATATATATATATATATATATATGATTACTAGTGCTTGGGTATTACATCGGTATTATATATATACCCGATAGAGGTCACTAAAACAAACACTAAACGATTTGGTGGAGGGGGAATAGGAATAAATAAAAATCGAATATCTTTTCAAACAAAAATCTCAAATCAATTCAGAAAATCCTTTGTGCATCAGAAGAATCTTCAAAAAAATTATTCTTTTTCAGCAGTCAACAATAAACCAATACTTCCGGTTAATTTAGATAATAATTTCGCTGAGAGGATTCCGCGTTAATGTAATCTTCATTAAGCGCTATAATAATGTGCCGAAGCTATTACAGAAATATATCCCATTCACATCATTGCTCTCTAGCGTTAAGATGATTGAAGCACGATTGGCAGTAGATGAGGGCAGTAGACCTAACGTAACGTTCTCGAACTTTTGCAATGCACTGCATCACTCTAGTAGGCATAATTCATACATGCTCTCACTTTCAGTATTAACTTCTGGCATTCAAGAGCCATCGATCTGAAGTTTCATCACAAAAGTCATTCAATGTGAATAAGTTCTATTACTATGAAATCTTCCAAAATTTACTGCTTTAGAGAAAGTTGAATTCTTTTCCAATTTCCATCAATTTCAACATTTGCTTCAATAATTCTATTTTAAAGTTTGATTAAACTTGACGAAAGGATATTTGGACATTGTTGCTTTGAGGACTGAAAAGGAAGAAAAAATTCTTAAAAGAGATATAAACTGTATAAAAAGAACTTAGAAATTTCAAAGCCACTATTGTACCAAAGAATTTCTCGACGACAGATACGACCAGGAAATCAAGAGAATAAATATTCAGAAAAACTGAAATAAGATGGAAAATAAACTCCGCCACTCATTGCGACTTAATAATCCCCATAAGGAAGAATTTTGAATGCTATAAAAGCCATTCGTATGCATTATAAAGAGCATCTTAAATTAACGACAATCAAGAGTAATAACGCTCATTACATGTATTTGTGGACTTATTGAGGTGTTCTCATCTGAGAAATTAGGTAAATGAGCTTCATTTTGTTGAATTATAAGCATATGAATCGTGAAATCGTCCTAAATGACGGTTCCCATCCGAGGTGAATAACTTTTTCAAATGCTATCCAAAAAAGAGGCGTTGATTTGCACTGATAATTCTTTGTTGCAAAAATAGGAGCAACGTGTTACGCAACAGTGTCCCTTCTTCTTTCGCCCTCCTCACATCCCTCCCTCCTAAATGAACAAAGAAAAATAACTTTTAAATTCGTCCGAAGTTCAAGAGATAAGGAAGGAAAGAGTGGTGGGAGCTTATAAGACATATATCATTTGTCATTAAAGGAAAAATCAGGGAACCACTACATTTATTCGTATTTCGAAATTGTTTCATCGGCAATTCTTTAAGAAAGCATCGTCCATGTAATTATTAGTTTCAGCGGTAATTAAGCGTTATCTGTGGAATGAGTCAGTATGAATGAAAACCATTAATTAAAATGAAAAAGAAAGCCACTTACAATGAATTCGAAGAATTCCAGTAGAGAATCGGTAGACGTCGTGCGCTCGAAATGACCACCAATGTGAATAGATAAAGAAGCATGCTAATAAGTGAATATATCCTGTGCGTGAATAGCAGCATGGAAAATAACGCACACCACCACTTCCACTATAACAAAGCTCTTTACAATTTGCAAATTAAAACAAATATTGCATTCTTGCAAAGTATGACCTCGAATAAAAATCTCTAGGAACCGCGATTTCGCCGGCATTCTAAGCGGATAGGTCGGATCGGTAAGAACACAGTTGACAGAGACGGATATTATAAAGAAAACACAAAAGTTGACATATGCAAATCACTTATTTCCTGAGGCGTAATCGAGGCAGACAGTCTCGCTCATTGAACACGCCAATTTTTTGCCAGAGACATGAAAATTCTACATTTTCAAAGCCTAAAGATAGATTCACCCAACGAGAAACGTATTTCGGTGAGATATCAGATAGACTTTTACGGCACATTAAATAAATAACTAAATAATATAACATCTATACGTGAAAAAAATATGAAGCAAACGCTCGACTGCGATCACTACAGAGGTGTTATAGAGCAACGTGACAGTTATTTAAGACGTGGAAAACAATAAAAGTGAGGACAGATGTGAATCTTTGGCTACAAAGCACTTTAATTCTTTCGAAGCTGAACAACACGACGGTGGTGTCTTTTAAACAAATTCTAAGCAAAATTTAAACAAAAAGAAATTAGGAAATGATACAAACATATGGCAATTAGATGTTGACTTCAGCAATTCCTTTCTACTCTCGAATACCTTGTGAAATTTCGAAATAGATTCCAGGGAAGGCTGTAAACGATGAGTGAAATTTTACGACCCAATCGATTCTTGCAAGGAAAATTTCCACAGATTATTCGGATCGACGCTAACTTCAATGGTTTCTTCAGCAACAACTGACTATGTTAATATTATTTTAATAAAACAAAAAAAAAAAAAACGATCGACGCTCATTCTTTATGAAAACGCGCAAACGCACATACATGTGAACGCATACGCACCAACTCCCAAACCATCATTGCCCCAGCATTGCATTCGAGGCGGTTCGCTTACTTGAATAGCCACGCCCCGTATTTAGATTCCCTTTGCGTACAGTACGTCAGAGTAGGGAAAATAACCCCCATGACAGACAAAGCAAGCACATTGTATATATATTTGTTGCCCCCTTTTCTGTTTTTCTAAGACCCATCTTATTTCCATCAATCCTTTAATGTGGGCGTTGCATGACAAATTAAGAAAAGCTGTCTTATTAGACTGTGCCAGAAAACGCGAGTATGAAATATTCGATGGCCTTAGTATTATTTAAAGCCGGTTACTTTAGTAGGTCTCTCTACACTTTGTAGGCGGAGTTCAAAGTAGTTCTCAAGCGTTTATGGAAGCGGCTCTCTAGATAAGCTTCGTCCGAGCAAATTGGCTTTGAAACAATGCTTTTTTTTCCATAAATATTTTATGGTGGGAGTTAGGAAATTTTGCGTCTTGAATTTATAGTTATTGTTTGAGTGGAGAAGTCAGAATTTCTCGTCAAAAGTCGAAATTTTTCGGAAGAAGAATTTGATGAACAGATCACATTTCCTGAAAGTGACAACTGACATATTGCTAGATCTGAAATTTGGCCATTATTCATTCCTTAATTTGACGTGTGATGAGTGCAGAAAAAGAATAAAGATAACCCTCGTATGAAGCCGTTGAAGTTGCTGATAAAGTGCAGTGATTATGAGGAATTAAACTTCCAAAACATTAAGAAATCATTTTTAGAAGTAAGTGAGTTATTGAATAGCATCTAAATAAACACGTAACCGATGAGCAAATGATTTCCGCGGCTGAAGTAAGAGTATCATAGAAAGTAATTCTTTATTTTATAACTTAAATACAACGGGCCACGTTGAGTTTGTTGCACTGAGTAGGGAGGGCGGCGTTATGATGCCCCAAGAAAACTACCCCTATCATACGATACAATGAAGTGTTTAGTATAGCTATAGTGAAGTGCACTTCATAGCACTCATTATGATTCCCCTCCAGCACACATCCATATATGGGGGATCAACGCTAATCTATGGACGCCCTAAGAAGCAATTCGTTCGCATATCTTTTTTCCGTCGTTTTATTTATATGAGTGCTTAGCATTGACGCGTTCAAGAAGTGTTAATCGAGCTCAACAACACCGTAACTGTGCCAAGACATGCTTCACGAAGACACTTCTGAGAAATGCAACGCAGTTGGGAGTGAGAAGAGGGTCGAGTAGACTCCAACACTTTTCATACTGTACACAAGTAATATTCTTGCCATTAGGTACCTTAAAGCATTATCTATAATTTTCATTGTTATATGCAAGTTTGCACAGAATCAGTGAAGGAAATGAAAGATTTTGGGCAATTTATCAAAGAAAATCTATTCATTATGAAATAAATACCTTCTATTCGTTCTATAGATTGATTGTTTCCGTTTTTCGCCATTTCCAAACAAAAATCAAGAAAATTTTTCTGAATATTGTTGTGATTGGCATTTGTAACCAGTTGCATTAGCGTTGACGTTTTCTATTTCATATGGCCGTTAGTTGTCCT
The DNA here is from genome assembly GCA_037576465.1 of Parascaris univalens. Classification (NCBI taxonomy): domain Eukaryota; kingdom Metazoa; phylum Nematoda; class Chromadorea; order Rhabditida; family Ascarididae; genus Parascaris; species Parascaris univalens. The sequence goes on from CM075173.1 coordinate 169,444,579, forward strand.
CCTCCCTTTCGCCATTTTCAGATTTGATATTATGGAGGCCCATTGCTTAACGATAATTCGGTCTTCGTTGTCGTACTCCTTATCGTCTCGGAGAAATTCTGCGAAGTTATCGAGAACTTTTTATGCTCCGTAAAGGATGTCTCCTAAACAGGCATATGTCCTCCACTTCTGACAGAGGCATTTAAAAAAAAATTTCTGTTTCTCTTTTTTCCGCTCCCCTCCCTTCCATCTCCTTTTCCCCCTTCCGACTCTCAGGCAAGATTCCGCTCCCGTTGCGAGCACGCGTCTTCAGGATGAAATATTCCACTTATGATTCCAGGTTAGTCGTATGTTCACACTAATTCTTTTTTCTACGATGATTGTTGCAAGAAAATGAGTCACACAGATCTAGCTGAAGAATATGCTCAATAAGATGACAGTAGAATGTTATGAAAGTTCAAAGCAAACGATTTCTAAGAATGTTTAATGGATTTTAGTTTTATGAAATTTTAAATAGTTAAGAAAAGGTGGCAAAAAAGTTAGCCTCCGAAAATAGCAAATAAACTTGCGGAAGTATTCTGATTCAATCATTGAATTATTTGTGAGGTACTTTAAAAGCTGATGGAAATAATAATTTCAATAATTCGATTAACTAGTGCAAACACTCTTTATTTACGATATTTGCAATCATTCTATTCGGTTCGTAAAGAACAATTTCTTTCATCTTCTGTTTCTTTCCTTCAATAGCTCCCATCATTGCAATAATAAATATTGACCAAGTAAGAGACGAATCAAGTAACACCTCTCTTTTGCGGCTCTCAGCAAGCGTCAACAAATCAAAATCTTTCACATCTCCTTTTAGTTCAGTGAATATTTTCTCGTTTACGGCAGAAATACGCTGAGAATAAGAGCGGAACAACCGAGGAAGCGCTAATGGCTTTCACTGAACTTCCTACTTCGTACGCAAACTCAGAGTGCGATAATTCTTATGGCAAACCGCTGCAAAAATTACCTCACTGTGCTGTTTTATTTTTGCGCAGTCTTTAATAAGTAAAATGCAGAAAAATTCATTTCCATACTTACTTAGTTGAGGTCATTTCATTCAATTTCAGCATAGTTATGTAGGTAATTTGAAATTGCTTACATTCCGTCAATAAGCTCAAATCGATGACGGAAAAAACGCGATGATTGGCGATTCCAAGAATTCTCCCATCTCGTAGTAATCATGATTGTAACGTCTCTCTCATTGCTTGCATTCTTTGCGATTTCTAGCACCTCCGAGCTCAACGCAAGATACATCAGCAAAGTTAACTCTCCATTTCAAAATGCATTATCCATTGAAACTTCACAGTAGTCTTCAATATCTATGGAACTCAATTTGACGAAGGGTAAAATTCGTTGAAAAGCGACCAAAACTTCCACGGTTTGTTTTATAAGGAATGTATGAGATTCGAGTGAATTTTGAAATCACAACTTGAGAAGTGTTAAAATATCCTTATTAAAGGATTTGAATTTGGTAAGGAAATAGTTAAGTGAAGTTTGTTTTCCTTCACTTGGAAGTTTGTTTTCCTTTTAAATTCGTTGGAAAACAATTGCATGAATCGTTGAAGAACCTTTTTCCTATGACTTTCATTGGAGCAGAAAATTCTGTTTTAAGAAATGTGCAGTTATGAGAAATATTATTCCACAAAGTGTAGGCGTAATACCGTACTCTTCTGAAAAATACGAGCATAATACTTCATAAAAGATTTGTGTGCGTTAAATTTAACAAGTATAAACAAAGCAGTAATTAAAAGACTTGAAATGATATATACGTTGATGTCCACAGTTTCAGTGGATATTAACCAAAGCTTTCCACTGCGCTTCTACAAATTTCCGTAAAATTAAAGAGTCACTTTACTCTATTATTCCATACAAAATGAGGATATCCCTATTTTCACCAGCGTCTTGTGAAGTTTGTGGCAAAAGCATGTACGCATAATTACTAAGTGATTTTCGAGGTGCGTACAAAATGGATAATGTAATGACCTATTCTACTCTATTCAGTGGATCATGAGCTTCTCAAAACACGTGAAAGTCACGAAAAACCAACTTAAAAAAAAACAAGATATCATATCCCGTGTATCCGAGCTGGGCGATGCTGCTAAAAGATGCAAAACACCTCATTTCTTTGCCAATCGGAGTAAAAACGGCATTATAGGAGTTATTAGTTGCAATTTTCTTTTGCAAAACTTATCGTCTGATATGATTTAATTTATGAGAAAGAATATATTTATATAAATCTGTATAAAAGGCATATTTAAAAAAATATAAATAAGCGCCTAAGAAGTTCATAGAAACATAAATATAAACAAACTAAATAAACACAAATGTAAGTATAAATATAAATATATGTATGTAAAAGCCTTTTGAGGCACTTTTCTCTATCCATTTCTCAGAATGAAAGCGTTTTGTTATTCTTTACTTTCAGTGTTTCGGTTTCTATCGATGGACCAAATCACTTAGGCCGGAAATTCTTTCAACTATGTGAATAAAAAGATAAAATTTAATGTGGTGATACAAAAAAAGAGTGAACAAAATTGTGAGGGAAAATCGACGATATGAAGAGGAAGCCATGCGTGAGAGTGAAACGTCGACTTAAAGATATTATCTCGATCAAGATAACCTATAAGTCGAATGGAAAACACTGACGGATCGCATCGAAATTGTTAGAAGAGAAGCGAAAGAAAACGGTAAGCCGAAATTCCTACTTTTCGAGGTCATGAACGCTTCTTTGGCTGAAAGTAACGAAAGGGATCTATTGAGTGAAATAGCCGCAGCAGGCATATCATTGAGGAAGGTTTTGGTACAAGTCAATTGAGTTGAATTTCGAATAAATGTGCAGTGGAGCGATTGAAGTTGATTGTGTTTTATAGATGTTGGTTGCAAGCTTGTAATATAAAAAGTAGCACATTGTTTCCAAAGGTTTTTATAGCTGGTATGTGATAGAGTGCGGCAAGAACTGGCGCTGCCCTTTATCGAAATCATTTATTATAATTAAATCAAGCTAACGAAACACTTTCTGCAGCAATGATATTTGTACATGAATTCAGTAAATTTAAGCTGTTTAAGGAGAAAACGACACATATCCAAGTGAAAATAAATTATGAAATATGAAAGGCATATCGAATTCTTTATAAACGATGATATGTTCGAGCTGCACATAACGCGCCATTGGGTATCCACTGCCAATAAGCGTTTAACACATAGATCCCGCATTTTTTCTTGGAATCAATAAGATTCGTTAGGTAGTGTGCCTTATTCAACTGAAATGTATGATTGAAAGAAAGTAAATGCATTTAATCATTTTAATGAAAAAATCATTCATATGTGCATTCATTTACTTTGGATTCATTCATTTTAACTATTCTAATGTATCCATTCACTATCCTCATTTCCTTAGCCATTTCAGTCATTATTCCGCCCAGATGTTTACGATAATGGAAATGATGGAAAGAGAAACGACTTGAAGGGATAATCGGTCTACGCAATTATCATTTTCGCACTTTCATTGGGGATAGATAGCAAAAACTGATGAGAAACGACAAATTAATCTCCTCGTTGGCTCATCCACTTTATGGTGTGCATTTTGTTTTCAATATCGTTTGCACTACGAACGATAATATTTCTATAATAATGATACGGTGAATATACATACCGCGTGAGCAAGGGAGTTTTTCGCCACGCGAAGGTCCTCGCGGAACTTGAGTTTTTCAGAATCGTCGCGGGCGACACAGCAGAGAGACTAAGAGCGCAGTCCTACTCTGGAATCAGTGCTACATTGTATATGCGACTGACTACTTACTTGTTCAGCGGGCGAGATTTTCTCGACAATGGAAGCGAGGCAACTGTGAGAGGAAGGAAGAGTACAGTAAACTGTGGAATCTCATTTTTCTTTTAGCGCCGTTTAGATTGAATAGACTCGCATTAATGCTACGTCGTGGAGGCTTTTGAGACGAGATGAGTGTTTTCGCTCATTCGAGGCTTTTCCATTTCACATCAATGGTTTCCTTTATGCTTTTTCACTATGCCGATATTATCTTGATGTCATCTTTCTCAATAAACTCTTGTTTCTCTGACGACACATGTATGCCACGTGGCCTTTCAACGTTTCTCATTCAAGCAAATTGCAAGGGGCAGTTTTCTCGTCCTCTTTGGCTTAACATCGAATTCTTTTTTAGCTGACGATCGCAGAATTTGGGCCACCGACATCCCTCATAAAGATAACAAGGATAACTGCAGGAGCGCACGGTGTTTCCCCTGCCTGCGAAGGGGTTTCTTTTAGAGCAATTCCTCCATGAAACGGAGATTTTTTGAACGTGAGGTCATCATGCTCTAGGATTCCCTGGCTTAGAATTCATGACTCTTGTTAGCGAACGGGGTTCCGCAATGGTGGTGCACTTCGAAGACTTCCACATTTGATATTCTATATTCCATATTGCATAGCTAACTGGGGCATGTCACACTTTTCCACATCTTACGCGAAGTATTTTGCAACAAACAGGGCCGAAACTCGTGTATCCGGGCTGAAATATGATACAGCAAAAGTGAGGGACGCGCATGACAATGCACGCGCCGCTGGGCTGCTCACCAGCATCTTTTCTCGCAGACCACGTCATTCACTAAGTCACAGCAAGACAGCAAGCCATGTAATACACAACAGACTTGATCCTTCAGTGCTCTGAAAGACAGGCGATGAAGATATTGTTGATAGACACTTTCGCCTTTGGCGCGATAGCGTGAACGGAAGGCTAGAATAGCTTTCATCCGTATTAAATAGATTTCTGCAGCCTTTCTGAACGTTCACAACAAACTGAGCATTCATGCACAAGAAGGCTGCCGTCCCTCGAAACCCCCAACCAGCCTTCCGTGTGCAATTGGTACTGTGGGAAGAAAGTAAAGTCCTTTCTGGTGCTTTCTCACATTTTTGCTTCTTTAGTCGAATAAAGCAATTTCCAGAAATTACGGAGTAACTAGCTGCTTATACGTTATGGATTCTTCAAAAGGATTTGCCTGAGAAGTCGAATGGCTCTCAAAGTAGAGAGAAATGTGAGGATGGGTCACGAGCCAAAGCAGGCCGCAATACGACCCCTTCACATTTTGATCTGTTTTGATACTTTGACCTATCTTCATATTTTAATGTACTTCTGTATAACTTCACATTTTGATCTAGTTTGATCTACTTTCACATTTTGATCTATCTTCGCATCTTCATTGTACGAAGATGTATGAAAGTATGAAATTGGATCAGTGTAGAACAAAATTTGAATGTTGATAACTTTCGGGTTCTGTTCTACTTTAATCTAGCTTCATATTTTCTCCTCCTTTAATACTTGTTACATCCTCACAATTCAATCTGATTTGATCTACGTTAGCACTTTGGTATAATCTTCATGTTTCATCTACTTTTGACTGCCTTCACGTTCTGATCTACTTTGATGTACCTTCATATTTCGATCTCTTTTTGTACGACTTCATACATTGGTCTAGTGTGCTATTGTTTTTTGCCACTGAGTGGTTTCGTTAGACGCATTGCAGTAACTTTCTTGCATTGATAGTGTCTTGTAGATCATCGCTTAGTATATCATCACGAAGTCCTTCGCGAATCGCGGCGTTTCACCTTGTCACCTCATGTCTCCCAAGTTCATTGGAAGCGGGCAACTGTTACTAGAAATAGCAAAATGGAAGCTGTGAAAATATTCGACTAGAAAATCGCTAATTCCAAAATTTCGAAACGTTTGAAAAGTAAATTTTGCAAGAATTATGGAAATTTTTCTGGATAACTGCACTCTAGGATGCAAAATAAAATGCAACTTCGCTAATTTTTCTCATATTATACAGATTTGTCAATTACTGCTTCAATTCTCGACGTTTTGTTTGATCCGATCGAAGTGAATAACGGCGATCTCAAATGCAACTACCGTCGTGTTCTTTAGTCTCATATTCCCAAACTTTCCAATGGTCGCATCAGCTGCGTTTAATTTTATATTCTGAGCTCATTTTCAGCAAAATGCGCAAACTAAAAGGGATTCGTGCTCTTTTTTTTTTGAAGCCTTAGTTTACCAATAGTAAACACCCAAAATATCTCATCGATAAAAACATTTCTTCCAAATTGAATATTGAAATCTAAAATATCATTTCCGCCTTAATTTTCTTTGTTTGGCAGTCGTTAGTAATTTTATTTGCAATATTTACTCTCATAACTATTTTTTATATGTCAATTTTGATATTCTCTTTAGCGTCTTATCTGAACGAGAAGCCATATAAGTTCATTCCTCTTCACTCTCTTCCCGTATATCGATGCTTTATTTATAGAAAGTATGTTTATTTTAAGTACAATAAGAAGTGAAAAATTATCTTCTGCAAACATAATCATAGCCTCAACTATCTTTGGAAGTCGTTTGTTTAATTTCCCCGCACTCGGAGCAGTAGCATTGTAATATTGATTTGGCGAAATGATTGAGATTGGCGAGGAGGATTGAGCAAAAAGAGAAAACAGAAAACGCATACTTTGCAAGGAAAAAGGAGTATTCTATGACTACTGTGTAAGGTTTTTTAGAAAGAAGCAAGAAGTTTTGTCCTTTCTTCCCAAAATCATGGAAAAGCGTTGCTAATGAGGTCACTGAGGGAGGTAGATTCACATGAAACTCTTGAAGTTAGAGATGAGGCGTTGAAGAGATCATGAGTACAGAGCCCAACATTTACATTTAGGCTTCATTTTCAAGTCGGGGAGAAGAGGCGGGGGCATGAGAAGGAGCGGAAAAGGAAGGAAGTGGTTCAAGGAATAGCTGCTTTCCATTTCTTCCGCAAATAAGCGGGGACTTGTAGAAGATCTTCGTTGGATTCCATCCGTGCGCTTGCTTGTTTGTTCCTTTTTGCAAGATGATTTCATTCATCGGCCCCTGCTCAGAAATCGGAAAAATTTCTTCAATAGTGCTTACATCCAGTCATGACTATCATCCATTGTGTATAATCGGTTTGTGTCACCTAATGGTGCCAGTAGGCATTTATATTCACTTCTCTCCAACTATTAACCGGACCAAACCATTCCTTTGGAGCTTTTTTGTGGTTTGACGGGAAATATATTGCAGAAATTTTGAGCAATTATGGTTAAAATTTGTTCTATCAGCTCAGTACCGTTCAGTACCACCCACTCTTCCGAAAAAAAAGGCAATCATGTTTATTTTGCTTTTTACTTTGGCCATTTCAAAGCCGAAAAAGTCGCAAGTTGTATACCATTCCATTCCATACATCCTGTATGTAGCCTAAGATTTAGTAACCAATCAGTTTACGATAACAAGCATTTGATAATAATTCGGTAAATGTCCAAACAATTGGTGATAGATGTTTAACTTGGTACAGCATTGCCAAATCTTTTTGATGTATTTGGCAAAAGGCGGTGAAGGGTACCTCTTTCAGTGATCTGTGAACAGACTGACATAATTCATGCCACATTTCCAACGATGTGAAATGTACGGTTACTGTGAAGGGAATGACATGTTGCGTATGCACTGGCAAATTGAGAAAATGCTCCGCCATTTAACTTGTTCTTCAAGCGACTTGTTAGAACGCTACTGGCTGATGCTTCCAGGATAAGGTATAGTTTATCCGGAAATTTAGAGTACTTTAAGCGGGCTGGAAGGAGCTATACTTACAGCGAAGTTACCGTTCGGTACGAAATTTATGGCACATGATATGTTCGGAGTGGCTAGAACATTCTAATGAACTGGTGTGTCTGCAGAATTGAAGCAGTGTTTGTAGCATGTTGGCTCCAGCTGTCGATGAATATTTATCGACAAAGTAGTCGATTTTGCTTATACCTCCTTTAATTTTACTAAGCCACCTCCTCGTAAAGTTGAAAGTGCTTAAACAGATTTATTTTCGTGCATTCTTGACAGATTAAGGTGATGATCCGCATAATACAGGTATTCGCTGTCTTTAACATTAACGCTACTACATTTATTTAAGAGTTGACTTCAGTAAGCACCTGCGTATGAACTCCATTTCTTACAACTTATCGAACACGGCACGCTTTCGATGTTCACTTCGTCGAAATTTGATTAAAAACTGCTGTCCTCATGAAAAACTTAAAGGTATGGTCTTTTGTATTCCTTTACATTAATACAAACAAGTAATTGGGCAAAGAAATTCAAACATTGCTTGATAGTGATATGTTATGTTTTGGTTATGTGAATATTTGTAAAATGTGATTGCTTCATCGCTGGTTCACATGTTAAAAAAGCGCTAATTTTTCTCGTTAGAGAAGGTCTTCGAAAAGAAAGCAAAGCAATTTGAAATCTTCCACTTATCAGACGCTCGTCAAAGCATATCGGATTGCATCATTCTATTTCAACTTCTCTGAGGGTGTATTTTTCTATTTCTTCACTTCTCATTAATAGCAATTAAAGGAGAAAAAATCACTAAATGCTTTAAATATAGCCAATATAGTCGTCAGTCTTTGTAGAATTTATTCCACTTCGATGACCTATTCTTGAAAAAGCTAATCTCTTTGATATCTTGTTCGATTTTAATGAATTCATCGAAATAGTGCTCAGAATAAAGGTCTTTTTGAAAACGATCTTTACAAGTCGATGTGTCATATGTAATTTTATATTGTTGCAATCGAGTATGACGTTCTTGCGCTTTACACGATTGATCCTGTGAATTTTCATTAATCGTTCTCATAGCCCCTTTGGCACAAGAGACTTGCATCTCCGAGTGCTCGTAAATACAGCATCGAAGGTTCGAGATTTTCTTTTCAAGAAAGCTAAATAGAGCAACAGTCAAGAGGAGTATTCGCCGGTTAACGCATCACAAAACTTGCAGAAATTACTTTGAGATGCTGAAGGATTACTGATCATCTCATTGCGACTAAGCGGTACAAACAACATAATACCACATATTCATTAACTTATAGGAAATTTTAGAAGTGGGGTCTCGTATGAAAAAAATTATCCCATCTGAGATATTTGTTCTGCAAAAAACAGCCTTGGAAAGTAAAAACTTCATTCTTTCGATGCTATAGACAAAATGGATAGAATATTAGTCAAAACAATGCATCCTAATAAAAGAAACGACTCCCTAAGATCTGACACTGATGCTTGGAAATATTTGATCATTCATGATCTGAAAAGAAAAAAGACCGATGTACACAGAAAAATCCAAAAAAAAACTCATGAGACAAGAGCAGCGACAAAATTAGCTGGTTCTTTAGAACACTTCAGTGGAAATAAAAGCAACGAATTTCATCAAACAGAGTCTTCCACAGCACGTAACGTAAGCTTTATTCATAAATTAAACTGCCTCGAAAGAATACTGCGCTAATCTTGACGACGACGAAAGAAAGGAACGACCCGAAAATATTCGTTGCGCTAATCTTCTCCTGTATTGACATTTTGCTGAAAAACGACGATCTGCTTGAGTTGAGCATCGAATTCACTGTACTGATTGTGGGCCTTCATGTTCATCAAAAGTATTTTGAAGTCAACATCAAAACTTGAAACGAACAAGGAGATTTTCATAGAGGAGACTTTCTAGAAGCACGTTATATTCACCGCGTAAATATGATTGTCGCAACGAATATTTTTTAGCACAGCGAATAAATATGAGAGCAGCCTTTCTGCTGTTAGAACTGGACGGATGAATTTCCACTTGATTCCAACAAAATAAGTCAATATGAGATGCATTCTTCTCGTCTCACTTATTATAGTAAAGAATAGCAATAATAACTCTACTCGAGGAAATATGACATTAGTGGTAGCGCGTCGTCACCGCTCGTTTTCCGACTTTGTTTCGACATAGTGGCCGACAAATCTTCGAAAAGCAACCGACTGAATAATTGTCGACCTCTAAAACAATTCACAAAGAACGGTTTATCGGCAGCTGTTGTTCTCCAGAAAGATTTGCTTCTTTAAATTGACAGAAATCGTTTATTTTTTCACCGTTTCTCGCCTCAACTCTAACTTAGTCTGTTTTTTAGTTTGTGCAGCTCATGATCACTTATTAAAGTGAAGTAAAACAGCAGCATTCACTTTGTGTTTATATGTTTAAAGGTAAGACAGAAAAATCCAGAAAACAGCAAGAAAGAAAGAACTATCAAAGATTAATGTCCTCATAATGAATTCGCATGTTCGCAAACGGCTGTGATCACATTGCGCTTTTCATTAACCGTTCATTGCGCACAGTGAACAAATTGGTATGCTCTATGCGGGAAATTGTTTTCATTCTCACACCGTAGACATCAAAAAAGTGTATCTAAGAAGGTGGTCAGTCCAAATGAATTTTCATTGAAGATGATGAAATTTGCGTTATTACGAGAAAGTATATCCCCACTTTGGGGCTCAAAAAGAGCTTAGAAGCAGCCGAAAAAGGCTTTCAACTTTAACACCTTTAGTTGGCATTATTCGATTCGTAATTCTTTCACAGACTCAACGTTCGCAGATGAGCTCACCGAGATCGTTTTGTACATTCATATCTGCTGGCTCACTTCGCGAAGCGATCGTCTGCTTTCGCTCTCAAACGGATTCTTTTCATTTTTCAAAGTGAGAGCATATAAAAATCGAAGGAGGCAGTTTTTGTATTCATCGTTTGATATTGCTGTTTAAGCCAACAAAAAAATCAGCACTGTTCACTTTCATCATTTCTTCACGAACATGCAACAAACTACATGTATATCAAAATCATCAGGCAAATCAAAAGCCCATTTTTTCGTGGCATTCAAAATGTATGACAAAAAATTGGTGGATTGTTTCAGATAAGCTAAGATGATAGACGTCAGCATTTGCATTAGCCTATGGTCCTTTAGAAACGGGCAGATGCAAGCAACGAAATGTAAACACATTTTAAGCAAAGCCTTATCTCCTTAAAACAAAAAAGCGAGTGTATATTTCGGTCAAATTGTCCATGGGCTCATTGAGGAAGTTAGGGACGAGGCGCTGAAAGGAACCACATGCAACATCTATTGCGATGGCGTTGTTGAAGCTTTCTGCGCATCTTTTAGTTTTGAGTGACTGATCCAGGTGAGCAATCAGCGTAGTTCAACATATTATGCTCACCAATGATCGTTTCATGAGACGCCGGAATATCCACACAGTATGGCGATGATTTCGATGACAAAGCTATTGATGAACATGCACTCTTCGAATTCGAACGATTTGCCACGTCCACCAGGTATCCGGCCTATAATTCACAAGTAACACAGTTAGGCAGGGGATTAAATTGTGCTGTGTTGGATGTCGACGCGGCAACGGACGACAATTTCTCACAAATCGTGAAATGCTTACAAGGATTTTTTAAAGTGCAACAGTAGCGGCGTTATTCAATCTATACATGATTAATGCACATCACAAGTGATGCTGCAGTGAAGAATCGGAAGTGAGATATCCAATTAATACTAAATCTTTCTGATATTGTAAGTAAGCAAGGTCTCATGAATTCCAATGATAACCCAAATGTAAGCATAATAAACGCTCATTGTTATTCTCATTGCTATCACTGTTATTGTTGTGAATAATCTTTTTATAACTATTCATATCGCCGTTATTGAGAAATACCATCAGTGCGAAGTTTTTCACCTCAAAATTCCGCCATGACTAGTGAGTCTTTCACTCCACTGCTTTTCGTTCTCTACATAAGCCGATTCTAATTTGGTTGATTATCCTATATGAGACCAATATATGAACGTTTAATATGACCGTTTAAAAATTCAACTATGGACGGTGCAACATTTCAACCGTCTTCATAAACTGTTCATCACAGTTGGCTATCCAAACTACAAAAATATCTGGAAACTTTGGACATCAATGACTTATTCATGTGTTGCTGTTTGAAATGAAAAGTGCATTTGAACATACTGCCATGAGTTATATGGCACTATAGGCATCCTCAGTGGTTTACTTTTTTTAAGCACATCGTTTAAGAGATCCGGCTGTTTAAATGCCCAGGTGCCTATTCATTTGAAGGGCTTTATTGCGGGATCTGTCAACAAATTAAGTTTTTCTAGAAACCCCTTTCCTTATCTGTCTCATTGTCTGGAACTATTGAGCTATTTTTAAATGAACGGCCTTATCTTATGTGTCTGCGAGGAATCAACAAGCTCGTTTCGCTCGCAGTCATCATGGATATTTCTAAAAAAATGCCTATTTCTAACATTCCATCATCTGTAAAGAGAAAAAATCCTGTAAGTGTAACACAGAAACGACTTGAAACGGTCACTGAGAGATAAAGGAATTCTTTACCTTTATGCGGTCGCAAATGCCGCCAACGAGGTGACGCCACAAACAGATAACGCTATCAAGCTCGGATTCACCCCAAATGTCAATCCTCGAATTTGTTAGTGCCAGTCTTGTATGGAAAATGGTACACTCCATGAACACTGACCTAGAACAATAACTGTGAAAAACAGAGATAGATTAAGCAATTTTCTTAAATAGAATGGATTCCGTTCAGTGGATAATTAATGGGCAAGGTTCACCGGTTGCAAGAACCACAGTACCTTTAAGAGAAGGCAATTTGATTTTGCTGTTATCTATGACAGCACTGAACGACGGAATTGAGAAATTCTTATAAGATGAAAATTGATGAAGGCAGAGTTTCCTTTGAAATTGGCAGCAAATTTGATTCAAAACGAAAAAAAGCTGAAAGACCGCCGCAATTTTCGAAATATAATGTGGCGCAAAAAGGCGTTAGAAATTCTTTTTGAGGGATGAATAATAATTAGATTAAATTCAAAAAAATATTACCAATAGTGAGAACGAAAGCCAACACTTGACTCAAGTTTTCCATGTCGACGACCCAAATTGTCAAGTATCGGATTAAAGGCGTCCAAATTGTCCAGATTCACAACTGCTGACTCAAGCACCTGCAAAGTAACAGCACATTGAGTAGTACTTTAGAAATCTAAATGAGATTCTCTTGAATGGCTATAGTGTCTGAAAATAAATGAAAAAGGCAGAGTTAGAGGTAGGAATTTTTCTCATTGTTTACCTCTCAAGTTACCCTGCCAATCTTTTGATGTGTCCTCAAATTGCGGCTATATGGGAATTTTTCTAATCTCAAATTTTCACTGCTTTAAATAAATATGCTGCTGAATTTTCCTGAAAAATTTTTACACGAATGTATGAACATTTCATAAGTCAAAATCTCTAGGAAACTTTTACAATATTTGCATATTCCTACGTGCCGATCTTATGGTATCGTATGCATACTCGAGATCTGCAGTTGTTAAATTTGAACGTAGAATCTATATGCCTATGGTTGTGCTATGCTGACAGTTTATTCAAATTATAGCAATCTGAATTGTATTGTAATAAGTTTCATAGTTTTTCTTTCATAGTTTCATCATAAAAATTCATTTTGCGCATTATTACACTCGATTGCTCAGAAAACGCTCCAAAATGAAACATTTTCGGATGTCTGTAAAAAAGACAAAATCAATCTGTAAAATTCTGTAAATCTATAAAACATCTGTAAAATTTTCTTCAATTTCAGGCATAAATAGCAGACCTAAAAACCATATGCAGTCATTGTGATAACTGACATCTCTCCGATGTTGAGTTCGGAAAATTAGCAAAAATTCAGAGATGGAAAATGGGAAAATAAAAATCTGTGAGAATAATCCACCTAAGTAATCTCTTCGAGCTTGATTTCCAATTCATTTCCTTCGTGCACCCAATTTTCTATCTAATATGTACCACTTTTCAAATAAACTAGGGGAAGCGTGAGTCGCTTCTCTGGAACGCTAGGCGAAAGTTTGCGCTCTTCTCATAAAAAGTGCAAAAGAATTATAATAGAAAGTGTGAAAATTGGAATCCACTCATCTAATTACCTAAGTAGTAGCCACGGTAATCAAAAAATGCAAAAGTGGCTCGAAGAACTCTGCTGAGAACTTCGTTCAGAGAACTCTGTTCGCATATGATAGGCGTCACTGTTGCAGATGAGCAGTTTTTTTTAGCTCAGAAATTTTCAGAGCTTAAGTATCGTTAAATGAGTGGAAGCTAATGCCATTCAACTAAATACTTCACAGAAAGCACATATATAAATATGCTCGAGTGCCATAGGTAAGATGGTAGATTTTAATTGAACAATACGTATAATGAAAGCGCACTATTCCATCATATGTTTAGAAAAGTCATCGAAAAGAAGAAAAAAAAAACATGTTTTGTTAGCAGGTAGTGCATAAAATGAACAAAACACATATCAAATATCAAAGTCATAATATTTTACCTGAATAAAACGAAGTGCTTGAAATACGAATTCTTTGCTCTTTTTATCACTTTCATTCGTCGGTAATCTCATAAACGGAAACAATTTCCGCGCTTCGGGACACTGAATAAACACTGCATACGTTGGCGATTATGAAGATGATATAAAATAAACATCGTGAGATCTTTCACCACTATATTGTGGCGATTTTTGACCTCAGATGATCAGCCTCAATTTGTGACCTTAATTTTACTCGAACACTTTCTGCACTACGTAGACTTGAAATTAGTCGAATCGTCTCTACGATATCCACTTTCATATTATAAGTTTGATGCAGCGTCATCGCTGTTTTACTTAGTATTCTATCGTTTCCGCTTTTCCTTACTAAATCCCACGTTGTGCTCTCAGTATCGCTTTCCCTCATGTCAAATTATTTTTTTCGCTTTACATCGTAGAGTAGATTTTCGCGTTAACAATAAAAACTCGAAATGAAAAGATGCAAATATGAAACAACAATAGAGTGACCCCATATAAATGGCATCAATTATTGAATTAATGCAAATTTTGTGTAGGATTAATTTGTGAGTAAGTATTTCCTCGATGAGTATTTGTTTAGTCAGTTAATTTGTTGCTACAATTCTCGCCTGAGGAACAAAGTGGAATGAAAATGCGATTGCACAGACGTCAAAAGAGATATGATATTTAAATGGAAAGTATATGATTAAATTAGTGAATTAAGTATGATACACAACGAGTGCATAGTAATGCAAAAATGAAATAATAAAAATGCATAATTGATCTTCTATCTTCAACGGAGAGTGAAAGAATATCTCAGATCTAGTAGAATATCAACAGAGGTGCTTTTTGTTTTTGAAAATATGAGGAAACCGGTGCCCAGTAGTAGGGAAAATATTGAGGATATGAGTCAGGGATATTTCGTAGCTCAAAATGAATTCGCCTTCTTACGAGAGGAGAATAGTTACATTTTGCCATGAAATGCAACATAAAGCTTGGGATGAAATGTTCTTGCAGAGTTGGGAAGATGACAGAGGTAACATTGTAGGTGGAAGCAAAAGTGAGAAACCTGATTAAAGATCATTGTGTAGATGCCACATGAAACTTCCTCTCTATTGTTCTCCAACGTTCTCCACGATCTTCGTAGCAATTCCTTTTCGGCCTTGTCGAATGAATACCAACTTCCAGCAAAACTAAACACTAATTATTACCTTTTTGTTCAATTTTACTGACGTCTTTCTAATACGAATGAAGTTGTACTTGCACTCTCATATTTAAAATTTTATGGTACCATATGATGCTATCGTTTGTTCATCTATGTTTTGTTCGCAAAGATGCATAGGAGCTTGTTTGTTACTACTTCACTCCTATGGAAGCTATCCATAGGAAAATATCAACTAAACATCTCAGTGTTTGAGTTTCTCTTCTTATTACCATAAGAAGTGAGGTAAGAAACTACAGGTACATGCACACATAATCCGATGTTATTTTTCCGACACTTTGAGGGAAGGATGACGGGATATATGAATAAAGGTAATCAGAAGCCAAACAAGAAACGTAATTTCCTTGAACCTTCTTCAAATTGCTGAACATTGGTGGTGGAATCCAATTGAAACACTTCTGAGTAGGAGGCAAACTCCCGATCAAATATTATTTGTTTTCTAATATCGAGACCAAATCACGTGGCATTAACAACTAAAAGCTATAGGCGAATCTATTGACAGACAACACGCCAAGAGTCTATTGACGCTCATTTACATATTGAATACATTTGTTTTCTCATTCATAAAATTTAATTATTTCATTCCATCGTTATCATGATCATAACTGGAAAATGTCGAATGCGTAAATGAGCGTAGCTTCCCTCATTTCCAATGATTGCATATATCGCGAAAATTGGATGGAAACATCCAAGTATAGCATTCATACGTCACTTTTCATTATCTCTCTAAATCACATTCATCGGCATGCAATAAGACAGCAGTGAGACGCAATCAAGTATCGTTAGCTAAATACCACCCTCACGAATGGTGCAGGTTTGCATTTCATCGGAAAGAAGCTATTGATGGCAATATAAAAATTGCAATCATTTTTTTGCATACTTTAGACCTCGAAATTGCGGTCCTCTTGTAGAAACAAAGAAATCAATCTCTCAGTTTTTCTATTCATTGCATTTGAGGAATTTTCTACGAATGATTCGCATAAGAAACTATTTCCTTCACGCGCGGATGCATTAATCTAATATTCTAATGCTAATGTTCCTGCAAAACGTGAAATTTAAAAAAAATCCGGTATTCTAACC
Organism: Parascaris univalens; assembly: GCA_037576465.1. Lineage (NCBI taxonomy): Eukaryota > Metazoa > Nematoda > Chromadorea > Rhabditida > Ascarididae > Parascaris > Parascaris univalens. The sequence goes on from CM075173.1 coordinate 169,461,116, forward strand.
TGGATTCACTTGCGGTAGACATCTTCACCTCTCTCTCTAGGCGGAAATCTGAAAGAAAACATTAAGCTGACAAGATATGAAAAATATCGCAATTTCCAGCAATACCTGGAAGCTGCGATTGGAGCGATGGTGAAATTAAACACACCTGGGAATATTATATACTGTCTAACGAGGCAACAATAGTAAACCAGAGTTTGTGCTTAAGTACTTACCACGTGGTGCGGAAAACATTTTGCTACTGTGTGTAGCCACGTTTACGACTTCTCTGGGGCCACTTTTCTGCCTCTCATTCTCGAATTTTTCACGGAGGCTTTCGCTCTAACGAATCTTCTGCCCGCTTAAAAAGTCGTTCAATCTATAAAATGATGATCTTTTTTGCTCCACCACTGCACTCAAGTGATCTTAAACATCTGATTGTCACACTGTACCGATGTCTCGGCTGTCACCTCGCAGCATCATTCAATAAAGGTAAGCAAAATCCCATGGTTTAATCAGTCGGACATGGAATTCCTATCCTGCTAGTCCTTCTGCTTCCTTTCGCTCTTTCACTTCGGTGGCTGTCATCATTACGGCACACAATCACTGTCCAAACTTGTGACATGTGTTTAATGATACAGATAGTCTGCAAATCCTTTAAAGCAGCTTTTGTTAGCAGTTTCTACATCTGCACATATCGCCTTTGTGACAACAAATTTTTTCCCCAAAAACTGCCACGTTTATACGATATATAAAAAGTCAGAGCCAGAGAAAGGATCTCTGTCAGTTCTCTTCCCCGAAATGCCTGTACAACGTGGCGTTAGCGATTTCTGCAGCAGCATTTTACGACCGTACGCATCAGAATTTGTACATCAAGGGATAAGTAGCTCCACTATGTGTTTCGTTACTGCAACTCTAATTTATTGATACAATGGCGGTAATTCCCACTCACATCAACATGGATTACACTATGCGGTCAGCTTTGCCACGTTCATCATTATGTCCATGCGATCGAAACCGCTGCTCTGTGCTTTTGTTATCGTCAGGAACATTTTGCATAGGATAACCTTGGCACCTCTCATATTGCAGGTAATGCTTCATGCTCAGACATCCTATGCAATGATATGTTCACTTAGAGGTGAGACTTTTGGTCAGTTTTCGGGTACCGCAGAACTCTTCAATTATCCTTTGATTTCATTGCACAGATCTCATGACAAAAGCCATTTTAACATTTTCAGAAAGTTATATAAGTGGATACCACGGAGGTATATGCTGCAAGCGTACTTGTTTATGCTTCATTCTAAGGAGTTCGGTACTATCAACGAATTGGGGGATGAGTCGTGCTGAATTTACGCTCTCGAGAAATTAAAATTGTATTATTGTCTGTCACATTTAGAACGCTTTCATTTATGGGCACAAAATATGCAAAATTCCGCTCATTTATGGCCACATTGAGCTGATTTTAGAATAAGTGCGGCATTATCGTGCTCTTCAACAAAAGTTTTGCCACGTCAGGTTTACCATTGACGAAGTCACCAATTTTTGAGGCAACAAGAGAATTAATGTACGAAAATTGTAAAAGCATATCAAATCTCGGTCCTTAGACGCCTTCGATATCAGTCGAGAACGCGTTTAATTAGAACCTAATCCACGTTTGCTTTAACTGTTCGTTGGAAGGTGTTCTCCTGCGTGGGTTGTTGTTTAATCTCAATGTATCTTTGTTCCTTATTCCCTATAATACAGGTAGGTTCAGTCATCGCATACACATTCAGTTTTCATCCTTTGTATATTAGCTGGTTCATGCGATCCCTGCCATGTGCAGTGTCACCTGACATTTCCTCTGAATTCCTTTTTACGCCTGTTTAAAGCATTCCAGGATTTTCTCAGAACTCCTCCTCTGACTGAAATTAACGGCAGATGTTTCAATTTCTCTGTGAATTCACCGAATGGTCACTTCTCCTAATTTACTGCTTTTACGTGTTTATTGAAACTGTATTTTTCCATTCAAAATTTTCATTAAAGTTTTATCCCACATCGCAATTTTACACATCACTTAAATAGAGCAATTTTATGACGAATCTCCACACCGCATAACTCTAAACGTTTCCTTATAGGTTTTGGAGTAAAGCTGATCGGCAAATGTACGGAACTCTTGGCCGCCATTTCTGATTTTGAAATCACGAGTGAACAGGAACAATGACTTGGTTCCCGTCGAGCTCTCTCCGATGCAAAAAATACTCTTCCCACACCACATTATATGCGCCTTAAACTACTAGTTCTTCCCCACTTACAGGTGACTCGGTCGTATAGTTTGCGAATATAGGTGAATTGTAGTGGGTGAACAGCAACAAAACAACGGGCATTTCTAGCAACTCCTATTGCAATCGTACTGCAATGAGTTCTTAGGTTACGTTATCATTATGAGAAGTTCGACATAATAAAGTAGGCATGTCGAGTTCGTTCGATGGCAAGAAACACCTGCGCATTGATTTCCATTATGAAATTTTGTTATCAAGCCGTTTTACGGTAATCTCCTCCTCACGCCTCAATGCATACTGTAAAAGTTAGTAAATGAGAACAATCTTATAACAGATATAAACTTCAACCTGAAAATGACGCACGAAACAACGATCGGAATGAGTAAAATTTGTTAGTACTGATGGAATCGATCGCTTTTTTGGAAATATGTTTGAATTTCGTTAAATATCATAGCGAAACATACATGCCTGAATAGCAGTCAATTTTTTTAACACTTACATTCTTGCAGTGATAAATAATAATGAATGAATTGCAAATAGCTTTTTCTTTTCAACCGCATTCAACTCTTTCTTCAGTGATGTTGTCAATGTGAATGACAATTTGAATATTGTCCGAAAAGGTAAAAGAAACAAATTACCACTGGAGAGAGTAGCTGAGAAATTAGATATTTCAATAAATTTTAGAGGTAACCTGTAAAGTTTTTCGAGCATTATCGAGCATCTTTCTTGATAGCTCTACCTTTTGAGTCAGTGGAGTGCACGCAAACACATTCCTGTGCATGCCACTATTTAACAAAAATTGTCAACCACGATGAATTTGGTATCAGGACCATAGTGGCCATAATTTTGCATAGTTTCCATCGCAAATTGTTGCAAAATCAGAAGAAACGATCAAAGTCGAGGAAAAGTACAAAAAATGTTTCAGCACACTCCTTCTGAGAAACCTCTGTTTATTGAGGGAATAGAAGTTGTAGAGAAAGCGCGAATGTTCGTTCGCTCGAGTAATAAAGCCAACTGATGGGTGACGAGAACCCTCCAGCAAGAATTGGAAATAATCGACGAAGCGCTTTTAGCGAAATTGCAGCTCCGCTGATCATTACAGCCTTTCGGTTACTAAGGTGAGGCATCATATTTTTATAGTGATGGAACAAATCAGAGCTCATTTGCTGTTTAAAGACTGATGGTATGAAAAATCGAACGGCGCTCTTAGACTTTTCTAAATTCCCACAATGAGCACTTTATACGCGGATCAAAGTATTCGAATGAATACGTCCCAGCTTGTAAGTGGATGCTTCATAGTGTCGTTACTTTTCTGTAATCTTAGGAGGGTTATGATAGACGTCAAAGCTGAGGCAAACAAAATGATAACAACTTTTATCACCGTGGGTTTCGAAGGCAGCTATCGAAAGCATCATCTTATCAGCTTTTAGTCAATAATTTTTGCATTCCGGCAATACCGTCTATTGCATTCTTTGAGAGCTTTTAAACATTTTGAGACCCACGAATCTTTCATAGAAATGACTAATTATACTGAAATCCCATAATGAACACAAATGATATCTGGCTATCTAATCTGTTCAATACCATCAACAGTAAGCAATTAATTCACAGACTTGAATGCATTCATGCAGTGGAAATGAGAACGCAAAAATGAAAGCTGTTTGAAGAATGATGTTTTTGTAAATACACAAAGGAATACATAAATTCATTCATATCAGGGTGTCAGAATGACTGTTTTCAGCTACTTAATATCATGCTGCCTATCGTCTATGTTCAGCATGGCTTATATTTCATTTTCATTGAAAATAAGTCAAACTGACAACTAAATTAAATAGTTTCAGCAGATATAAGGAAGCCGCTTTAATAGGATGCAATGATGAAGTTATTCATAGCTGAACAATAGATCAACTACTAGAACAAAAGTGAGCTGAAAAAACTTGCTTTGACGCATCATTATGCTAAAAAAAAAAAAAAACCTTGCCCAACATCCTCGAGGAATTTCGGCTTTCGATCTCATCAGTATGCACGATTATGAGCAGAAACTTCTTCTAGAGTACATATGCACCCTCAGAGATGGTTACAGCGACAAACATCCCAAGAGCGTATTCAGATATATCTTGTTAGTAAGCTTTCATCCTCCACATGCTTAGCACACATGCATTCTCTACCGTACAGCTCTCTTCCTACGCGCTAACTCCATTATGGATTTTGCTAAATTCTTTTGGCATTAATTCGTCGAATTACTACAGAAAGCTTCAAGAATTTCAAGCATCGATGTTGTTTTTAAAACCTCACTGGGAAGCGTACCACAGACGAATGTAACTAATTTTTATCCACATATATGCGGTAAAGAGATTAGAATTAGGACAATACAGCGATTCACTAGTTCCCTGCAATGTTAAGAAACGGGTATTTGCAAAATAACAATCATTCACAGCTGGTATTGGTATAAAACTTTAATGTTATGTTGCTTTTCGACCTAAATGAATTTCAAACGTCTAAGTAATTTTTATGAAAAAGATTTGATGCAGCAAATGACATCGCCACAAATTCATCGTAATCGTTAACCGACAGCAAGGAATCTGATCATATTTTTCAAGCAATCCTACTAAGATATCGAACAATGGAATGGGATATATGCCTTGTTTGGATCAGATGAATCTGAGAATTAACCTTTTATGCTTACAAAACTTGTAAAGTTTGCGGAAAGGAGCCAAGAAAGTGGGCATTCCGCGTCTTTCAACACTCATCAACTAATATTCCTGAGTGTCTTTTTCAATGCATCAACGAAATCGGAAAAATTACATATGCCTTCAATTTTTATAAGCAACGATGCACTAAAAAGATCAGTGAGAATGCTACTAGCCGAAGTGACGAGAAAGGCATCAGCCGGTGATAAACTTTAGCATAACAACGGCAACTGATTTTGAATGGTTGAAATATGAGACGAGATTGTTGGCAAGCAATAGCGCATTTACAAACGCTACTGCATTTAGAGCGTAATGAATGAAGTAAGCTGATTTGCTATGCGCCTGAAACGAAAACGAGAATGCAAAGGGATCATAGGGCGACAACGGACGTGAAATGTATGCAAAAGGTCGTCGTCTAAAAGGGATTGGAGCATATTTTTGCGAAATTTGATGGTTACATTTCGTTCGAAACCAAGCACAACGAGATGTTTCCTCAGTTCTGGCGAAGAAAAAATAAACGAAAATAAGAACACATTAAGGTTACATTTCTCAAGAATTAATACTCCGTTGCGTTCTATATACAACGACGAATAAGGCTAAATTGACACATTTTTATGCACCATATAATTCACTAATAAAGAGATCATAATCAATGTACTTCGTTTAACAAGTTGGCATTTAACGTAACAAGTTGGCATCTTAATCAACGTCGCGCATAATGTTTAAACGCTTGCAAATGAATTATTTATGCACGAATTTTAAGCGTTAGAAGTCTGATTTAATTTGCGTCGAATAGACGATGAATCAGCTTATCACTATGTTATGAATCATTTCGCTTGCATTTGAACTCGATGCAAATGTAAAGAGGAGAGAATTCATTTCTTAGGAGATGAACAAAAGATCATAGCATAGCAATGTCACAGCCAGGTCCTTAGTCATGTCGAATGACATGTGAAATATAGCGGATAAAAGTAGCGCAATAGCGCAAGCAGCGTTAGTGGTATAAAAGGAAACAACGTCAACCGGGCTTCGAGGTCAGGCGAAACAAAGCACAAGAAGCGTCCACTGTTGGAGGCGATTGTCGTTATAGGATTCTAATGAAAGATCACTCAGCGTTGAATCAATATACTACTGCCATAAATATATTAATTTGATATGCATAGAATTTGGTCTTATATGTTTAAGCAGAAGCATGATGTTAACGCAACGAATCGTAATAGTTCAACAGCGGCAAAAATTGCTGGGAGTTTTCTCCATTGAAAACGACGCATATAAATTTTGATTGTTTTTCCAGTAACTCGAAAAGTAATTAATCTTTATTTAATGAATTAATCACTCATTTCAATTAGAAATGATCTGTATCCCTCTTATAGACTAGCCTGCGTCGTATGAAATGCTGCCGACTAACCTCTCAAGAAATTTCTTTTCTTTTTTAATCTGAAGGCTACATCTGAATTCGTTGCGAGGACGAATTTTACAACGTTCAGTTTACCCACCAATAGCATAAAACAATTTCTTAATTAATAAAAACCACTATAAAGTAGGCAGTCTGGTTTAAAAGTTTTTGTTTTTGCTGACGCTCGATGACGCTGAAACCCAATTTATAGATTATGCGAATAACGAGAGTGTTTCTTAAAATAGATGATAGCAGATGTCCTTTATCGTACGCTACAAGTAAAACATCAATTTCTTTAGTTGCCATATGCACAAAGTGATTGGACATCTGCTGATAAGCGCTTATTTTTACAAAGGCGAAACGAGAAAATATAAAAGTGGAACATAGGACTTATGAAAGTAATAAGGAGGCGCACGTACAAAATAGGCCGTTCATGAGCCATACGCAAAAGGTGAAATGAAATCGAAATTGAAAACTGACTGGAGACAGATTTCGTAGTAAACAGATGCTTCACTGTTTCAATTTTTATGCAGTTAACTCAACCGGGCAATCATTTTCAACTTTCTCAAGACGTGGGCATCTGTTTATCGAACATGGGACTTTGCACAGGCAAAAATCGATTTCATAGGAATAGCGCTATCACAGCTTCACGAGAATGTTAATCTCTTATTTTTCGAAGCTTAGTTTTTTTCCTCCCATAATTCTGTCAGTTAATAGAAACATTTCTCACCCTTGATATTCACGACCTCATGCAATAAAAAACTACCTGTAAACTGGCGTATTAATCCAGAAAATGGCAGACAATTTCACTGTCTACTTTATGCTAAGTAGCAGCCAGAATTTTACTAAAACTTCTACGACTGTCACTTAGTACATCTGTCATTCCCAGTGAACTTTATTTATTACGTTGTGCTTTCATCTTCATAGCTCCCACTCCATTCTAAGAATTTTCGAAAAACTTGCAGAAGCTGGTTCAAGTCATTGCTCTTCCGCATCGGTTCAGGCATTGCACCACTTTTAATAGTTAGTAATTTCATACAGCCTTGGATCTGCGATTACGATCAGACTTTCAGTTTTCGTTCCGAACTCCGCAGGCAGCTACCAACAACTCCTATACTATTACTAATAGACTCCTGACTGAAAAAGTTTATTACATCCACGAGTTTTCTTGTGCAATGCTTAAGATTTCAGGAGGAGAAAGCATCAGGTGAATTGAATATCTGTCACCCTTGTTAACTTGTGAGTTAGATTACGAACTACAACGTTAAGGTTCGATCCCACCACCATTCAGAGATTTTATGAAACTCATCCCATAAGCAATTAGCACTGACAACAGCGAGAATCAAAACGACCTTTATTCTATTTTTCTCCTAAAATTTATCCCCTACATTTCATTTCTCGAGTTCATTCCCACATATTGACGAAGAGGCTGTTTAACAATACTCATTTAGATGTTTTACTGCTCCCAGTGTAAATACACGCGAATCGACCAATTTCTTCCTCCCTAACTCAATAATTGATAATTTTTTTTACATAGGCTTTACATTGCCCAATTCAAAATGCTCACATATACAATACCAAAAATGTACTATAAAGAAGAATTTTCATTGATAGAGGGGAATGAGCAAGTCTACATTTAATTTCTTGCTTTGAAGAGAAAAGCACAGCTATCAGACGACTTGACAGTCGATTTGAACCTCAGGAAGTATCCTCTGAAGCTGACAGGTGGCTTTGAAAATCGCAAATTTTTTATAAAAATATGTTCACCTACCAACACCCAGCTTCTCTCACTTATACTTCTTAAACGGTGATAAAAATTCGGTCATTTTCATCTGCAAACTTTACTCCCAAACGATTAGAGCCATGAAAGAAAGGTTCCTCCATTGCTCATATTCGCAGATAATGACATTTAGAAAGAGGGCAGTTTAGGTCTCTAAATGAAAAAACAAAAAGATTGACGCTTTGCGGCGTTCCAGTGAAGCGGTGCACCAAATTAGATAGCTGTTTGCCAATAGTTCAAATGTTACGCAGCAACGGTCACCAAAGACCATCATTATATCAGAAAAATTTCTCAGCAGTCAAACTGCACCAAGAAATTTTCATTAACAGATCTCATCTGCATAGTTTTGTGAGGAAATTGCAATGTCGTTTCATTTAAATAAAAGTGCACCAAACTGAATAGTGACGTACTATAAAGCACAAAATGAGAGGATTTCGTTCGATTTAAGTCTCAAAAGATTCAAATTCGGTGAACTTTTCGAAGAATTTAGCTAGAGTGATGAAGTAACAAACAAAGTAGAGTTGCTGATTTCAGAAACGATTCGATCAACAATAGAAAAGATAGCTAGAAATCAAAATAGTAGTCAATAAGATGTTTGACGCAAGCACGACGAGATCGAACGCTCCACTTGGATGATCATGGCTCAATGTCACCATTTATAGCTTATCTGATCGAAGCGCTAATTATTCGTAGGAAATGATGTTTAATGAGTAAGTAGGCGTGAGAATATTTTCTCTACGTTGGATAAACACCGTTCATTGACTTCAAAAATTTCTCACAAATATAGACCCGTAATAACCCCAAGTGATGGGGAATTTACGCCCACTAGTGATGGGAATTATTCGTTTTTTGTGCTTGCAATTATGCGACATAAAAAAAACGGCATTCTTTGCTCAAATGTGGAAATTTACTTCTTCGTAAATCGAATATCGTGGAAAAAAAAAGCGCAGTCAGAAATAACGTAGAAAAATGTGGACGAACGTGTAAAATACTAAAGAAATTACCAATAAGAAATACTACTCTCAGTATTATTCCCATCAATTGCACAGAGGCATAAGATGTTAAGCAATCTTTGCCTTCTTTGAACGTTCACTGATAGGAAAGCATGACTTCTAACTGCAAGAGAGTTCGCAATCATCCCCCGAAAAGTTGGTTCAAATCACGAAAGGCAATAAGAAGTGTTTTATGTTTAAATGTCACTTAATAGGGAGGAGCTGTGAATGGAATAAGCATATATCGGCAATCTACTGTTTAAATCCAACGTGCAGTAACTTCGATTACTTTTACGAACATAGTTTAGGAAAAGACCTGAAAAAGAGTTTCTCAGAGGGTTGCGCAATAAGCAAACCGTTCTAATGATCAAGAGGATGAACCAGCGCAAAGTGGCAACCATTTCATAGCGCCATTGTAATTTCGTGAAAATGGTCACCTTGTGTCCGATTATATCTTAGGAAATTGACTACTTATCTCTGTTACGGCGAAATGACTGAAATTAATATTTAATCAGAATCCGATGGGAAAAGGAAGAAATCACATGATGGACAAATTGATCGTCGTTTGAGACAGCCGATGTGGTTAAGTGTAGCCCTATCAAAATCAACGATAGAGTCAACGTTGCGCAAAAAATCCTCTTGCTCCCGTTATCCCTTCAAAAAGTTCATTTGCTGTTAATCAAATAGAGGCAAGGCAGCACACTGCTGTATCAAGCCGGACACTCTTTTTCGAGTGCCTGCACTTCGTCATCTATGGAAAAAAAATTTTTTTAGAAGGTTCGATTTGAAGTGGGTTCCCAGCTGGAAAAATTTGCTGTACATAAGTTATTATTGGCGAAATTTCCACTACCTGTGGGATAAATTAGAGAGGCTCAAACGACTTGATAATAAAGTTTTCACTGATGCTTTATTTAGCACGAAATTTCGACCGAACTTCATAGAGGTACTGAACTTCGGCTGAGAAGACTTGCTGTCATCGTCGTCTTACCGCGGACGAAGACTACATTTGTCAATCCAAATGATGAGCAAGTTCAAATGAAAATGAACAAGCTTTGAAATGAAGGCAATTAATTTTGCACAGTAACTCCAATTTCACGATGCACTATCGTTGTGTCAAATTCAGCTGTTCAAATGAAGGAATTTAGCGAGATCGCAGTTATCCGCCACTTCATCTGGACTGATTGGTCAGTTTGAGCGCTCATCGCTATGTCATGGCTACATAGTCAGTCTAGATCGACTACTGGTCATCTTCGTTGCTCACAATGCTCGGTGCCATACAAATCAGTGTGGGATTGACTGGAAAACACTGGGCGTTTGAGATAGAATACTGCATCGCATGGCTCTCTATGTAGGCTCGTAGAATTACATGTTCAGAGAAGCTGTATCGGTATTTCAGCATCTTAGAAGTGATGTTTTGAATAATATGGTGGGAAACTCCAATATTCTCCTATGCTTGTTAATAATTCTCCTCACCTCAACCAAGAATTCTCAACTCCCACTTTCCTTCCCATCCCCACCAAGTTAGCAGAGCGCTAAAGAGCAGGGACATCCTGAGGTGAGACTGAAAGTTGTAAGCGAGAACAACTCAACATAAGAGTAGCAGGATAATTAATATTCCCTGCATCTTATCTAAAATGTAAGCCGTTGATGATAAGATACACACATCACTTTTGAATTCACGGTAGTGTGAGGGCATATTAGAGAGTATGCTTGGTGATATTCGATTACACGTCCTCATTGCATTCGGTGTAATTCCATGCCCCGTGGCATAGCAGAAAACACAGTGAGCAATAGTGGTAGATATTTGAGTCATTAATTAAAAAGGATTGAATTCTAGGAATTAAATTTTGCACACTGAACTGGAAATAATTAAATTTCGAATTATCCAGAATCTGTTGAAACTTTCAGCTTTGCTTTCACTGAATTTAGAAGAAAGTACTTTGAAAACTATTTCGATTTCTGATGTATTTTTCTAACAGTTCATTTCGCCCATCAAAGAAATCAGACACATTTGTTTCATCCTTTTGTAGAATCGACACTTGATATCTTTCATGTCCTATACAGCGAGAAATTAAAAACGCAGTTGAAATTGTGATTAATAGTGGAGGAAAAGTTGCGGGCACGAATTTCAGAAAATACAAGCTTTGGTCGTGAAAATCTAGCGCCGCTTGGCCTTTGAGTCTTTCATCTGCATTCTTAATTCTTCCAAAGTTGTGGAGCTGTAAAATGGACGAGACAGCGCCATCACGTGAAGAGAAACGTTCAAATGTAGCATGAGGATATGGAATACCAAATTCATGCTCAAAATTCAGATATGGTCACTGCCAAGTTTTGTTTTGAATTACTTCCTGCAGGTAAAAAGAATCATATGGGGATAAATTTCACTAACCGCATTTTGTTCACTAACTGCAATCAGTTACAAGGGAAAATTGAAGAACGCAGAATGCAGTACCCAGTCATGTCCCTTGACTCTTTGTTAAGCAGCTAATGAAAAATCGACTAGCCTGGGAAGTTAAGGAATGCTCGAATGTAATATAGATTTTGGGAAGGACAATGGCACCAACAAATGATCCATTTTAATCCATTAAAATTGGTTGCCGTCGCACATGAAAATTCAGCTCACAAACCTATCAAAACTATTGTTGAGAACTTGCAAGAGCTCCCGTCGTGTGTTGAAGAACACTTTCTCTTGCACACATAATATGAAACAAGTTTGTCAGCATGAGAAGCAGAGAAACCTCCTTGTTATAATGGAGACGAGAAAAGCATTTATCGCTGAGGTGTATGCAAAAGAGGAGTCATAGGATGATCGTTCTGGGCGAATATGGTGGATTTTTTCAGCTATAATATAAAATAGTTGCTTTCACCAAAATTTGGCATTCATCGAAAGCAACAAAAATGAATATAGCCATATTAATTCTGAAGTCCAATTTTCAGCAAAAGTTGAACGATGTTTAGCAATTCTCAGCGCATCAATTGCAGAATCTCATATTGCACAGTGGCTCATATAGAATCCCGACAACAAAAAATTATACATTTGATGCAGAAAAGTAGAAGTATGAAAGCAGAAATTGGTGGCAAAATTATTTTTGAAATTGTCTGAAAATATATTTTGGGATATATTCACCGAGAGCTGCGATCAGTAATTTTATTTGGATTGAAGAGAGCAAATTTGAGACGTAATTCGCGCAGATTCCACCCTGAGGAAATGAAAAATGAAGATTTTCTATGGTTATATCCAAGCAGGCAGTGCAAATGAGAAGAGCTGCAGATGCACGTTCATACTAACAGTAAAATAAAAAGGATATGGAGAGTAACGCGCTTAAAAAAGTGCTAAAATTAAGAAAGAAGAGAGAGTAAATATTGAGATGGATTGAATTTCCGTCTCGCCGTTAAAGCGTTCTTATCCGAGAGGTATTTCATAGTTTATCATCTGCTCTAGAAATGTCGACAAAATGTGTGCGATGAACATTACGTTAGATTTTTCTTCTTAATCCATTAATGTTCAGGGAAAAAGTTCAGCAAGATGACTATACCGACTGACGAAATTAGTCGCCATAACTTCACTATTTCTAAAGTATATCATGCTATATTACTACTGAGGTATTAAATGATACATCGTTATTATTTCTTCTTTTGCGTCCTAACCTCGTCCGCACCTTTTTTCAAACACATAATACATTCTTCTCTAAGTTCCATCGTTCTATTTGAAATGTAAATCTGTAGCAGAGAAGAAAATCTTAAAATCCACCTAAAAAGATACAAATCAAAAGTTTTTTACTTCTTGTTACCGCGCTTCCATATCTCAACCTAGCTGAAAGGAATTAAGTACTCTGCTCCCTTGTGAGTGATTGATGTTTCCTATTTCAAAGAGTATAAATTCTTTATTCATTTTAGAGAAAAATTGATAACTCACTTTATTCAGTTAGTAGAATCGATGAAGATTCATCATATATATATATATATATATATATATATATATATATATATATATTTATTTATTTATTTATTTATTTATTTATTTATTTATATGAAATCCGAATAAAGAGATTTTTCTCATGTATATATATATATATATATATATATATATACGGGAAAAATCTCTTTATCCGGATGCATTATAAACTCTATCATGGGAAAAACGTATGCGAAAATTTGTATTTGAATCGACACGAACGAAATTCTCTCGTAGTAATTTTCCTACTTGCTTGCCTTCCAAGTGAGAAAATTACACTGTATCATAAAATTGCGCCTCTTGTTTAGTGACGCAATGTCCTCCCTGCTACTCGTTTTGCAGCTTTCTTTTTGCGTAGAAGAAAGTAACCGAATAGGTGTTGAAGTTATAAGTGTTCTGTATACTAGGGTCGCACGTTGAATTATCGTTGAAACTTATTTCCTTAACGAGTTACTTTCGATATTCTCATGATTATTCGTGGCGTAAAATTTCAGCTGAATGGATTGGCTCCGATTTGATTCAAAGGAACCATTAGAAATAGACTTGAAAGTATTTTTAAGGCAATAATGTAAAGCTGGACTTAATTGTCCAACGTAGGAGGGAATTTCTTGCATTGTCTAACTAAGAAAAAAAAAATTCTCCGAAGTGGATGTCCTTCATAATTTGAACTGACATGAGTGGATAGAATTTGAAAATTAATCGATGGGAAGCTTATTATATCAGCTGTCGACCAGCTTAACTTCGTCACACATATGAGATCGCGTGGCTTCTTTTCCTATTTTTAGCGTCTGAATGCCATTCAATGAATAAGCATTTCTTCAGCCACACCCTTTCACTTGTTATACTTTGTGTCCACCTAGGCTTCGACAGTACAGCGATCGAAGATTGTGGAATAGCAAACTGAGATTTAAGAAAAGACCAAAGAACTCTTCATAAGCAAAAAACCAAAGATCTTAAAGAAGGCGGCACCAAATCCACGCCTCTGCATTCCGTTCCTCAAACTAGGCAGTCTCATAAGTAAAAAAGATGAAACATTTAATCATGCGGATTAGTGCTTTCATATTTTTATTAATCTAATGATTGTGTGGCTAATTTTCAACGAAAAATTCGCATTTTCGTTATCAAGATGCTTTAAATGCAATTCACTATTTGGGAAACTTAATCAAATTTTTTAATATTGTCCTGATTCGAATTACTGAAAAAGAATTTCCGTGCTCGAGAGTGCATCAGCAAAGATGATTTTGCAATTGATGGAATCATAAAACATTTCGGCCCATATAATGATGCTTTTTTGAACAATTCAACACATCCCATAATTGATACTGAATTATTTTTAGGTAATAACGATGCATTTTGGTGGTGGGAAAAATTCAAGACTTGAAGCTAGCGAAAAGTGCTCGAATGTTTGATGCTCGTTCACAGTCTATTCAAATAAAACCAACTGAATTGAAGCTATTGAAGCCAGTGGTAAATAGCGTCATAAACGTAAGATAGTTTAAATAAGAAAGTAAGTAAATAAGTAATAATGTCATGAAAAAGAATAGGGATACTAGTCCCGATAAGGAGGAAACATTGCAACTGACGGTTATCGCTTATGGAACTGTATGCTCTAAATTCAGCTATATATATTAGTGAGAAAGAATATATCTTAGAATTTCAGATTCTCAATGAATTCGTAACTTCGCACATCCGTTCCCAATTTCAACGAAAACAATAGCCTATTAAAAAGAAGATTTTACTCGTCGTTTCAAGTTATATGGGACGAATGCGAATGCTTTATGGTTTCTGATTAAGATTGAAACTGAAACGATGAAAAAAAAATCAATAACATGTTCAAAACTTTTCGCATATGTAATCTCATCTATAAGGGCTAAAATAAGCTAAGCATTGATGCGTGAGAAGAAAGAGTAAAATCTGCAAGTAATGAGGCGGAATAAAATAAAATGAACGATTGAATAATTAACGAAATTCTTAGCATAAAATGGTATACTCTTATGAGAGTAGATTATTCTAAAAATAAGAAAGCGATATGATCGTGCACATAGAGGCATTTTTCTCACGGCGTCACAATTTCACAGATTCGTCGTATGAACGTCGTACCCTTGACCAGTGCAATTTATATTTCAGAGAACAGTTCGTCAACGGTTTTTTCAAAGCAAACTCTACTTTCTCTTGCGTTTTCATTCACCTTTTCTATTCATCAAGCACTTCTGTTTTGAGCTTTTCAATTTGTAGCCTGCATAATCTTTATGCCGTTACGTTGATTAGAAATGCGATGTTGTCTGCATTAGCTAGAAAATTGCACTTTAAAGGAACAGATTCTCAGAAATGAGAATAACGTTCAAAATGACTGGAAGTTTCTTGTGATTCAAAGCATGCAGGAAGCATTCAAGCAGAGAAATAATGACTCAATCTTTGCCAATCTCAGGCCGAGGTTCGTTGAAGTAGCCCCATAAATGAGCGAGTAATATCTCGATCGCTAGCTTAGTGACCGACAGCAATCGAAAGGAGTACATTTGAACTCTATGAGCGCAATACGAATAAGGGTGATCGAGAGAAAAGCAGCGTTCACACTGAAATCCATCACAGCCAGGCGAATTTACCAATTAAGTTCGTTGACGTTGAGGATGCATAAACTGACATCAAGAGGAAACTGCTGCCAAGCAAAATGCTCCATTTTAGTTAAGAGGCATATATTGCCAAAGGTCTGTGATGTTGGTTTCTCTTTTCAAGGAATATTTGCAGAGGCTGAACAGCATAAAGTTATTTGTTCTCATCACACATCCGCCTAGGAACCAAACTCGTCATTCCTGCTCTTCCGCTCCTTCTCGCACTTCCTCCGCTCATGACTGCTATAATAACTGAAAAGCTGTTTGATTACACTTGACATTTGTCGATGATGGTTACAAATGACGTGCTCCATCCATTGCCATGACTGATTTTCACAGAAATATTCTTCTAGGCAATATCCATCTTCAATGTGATTTTTTGAAGAGTGAAGTGAATTTCGCATGCATCTTAATCGGTGTTTCATGTGGGTAGTTGGAGATAGTAGAACCTCTGTGGTTTTTACCTATAAGATTTCGTTCATTCTTCAACTCAGTGCTGTTAGTTGTTTAATTTCGCTCTCCCATTAGTGATAAAAACAGGAAGTAAATAACCAAGTATGCGTTCACTAATGTAAATGCCAAAAAAACATCAGCAAACTTCCAACCGAAAGCGTAAGCCGATATTAGTTTATTCAAACAAAGGTCACCTTTAATATATTTTAAATTACCTCAGGAACCAGCGTTAGACGATTTTTTCGTTGAATCTAATATGACCTTATGTGAGTTGTTGGAAGCACATCGTCAGGCCTTATTTATTGATGATTTTTAATTGGATGTCTATACCAAGAGATTAGCTAACTACTTGGGCGCTATTATAGTTCGTATACAAAATGAAAAGAAAGTCGGTCAATGTTTTCTGTCCAAGTGACCGTCATAAAGTCGACATCACTTGGTATAAACGAATCTAGGGTGCAGCATTCTCAACAATATTCCTAAAAATGGAATCATGTCGCGGAATGCTTCCAAATGGGAATATTTAGGTTACTAAAAGAAATAGTTATAATTAGCAAGTGTGAACATTATCGCCTCAATATTGCCCTTATTCTTCGCTTCCGATAAATCCCACGTAAATAATGTGCCCACCGAGCACGCGCATTCGAAACTGATCGATCAAATTCCCGATTTACCAACAGCACATTAAATTTCAGTTGCCGTTTAGAATGTGGAAGGCATCAAAAGTGAGAACGTCTTCAAAATCACCTTGCTCACATAAATGATATTACTAATTCAATGTATTCGACGCAGTAAAAAATTTTATTATAGAACGTTGGAACCACTTCATGAGGCGCCTCGAAGGAGTGCATATGCCCGTCACTGCTCGTGAATGCCACCTATTCAGAATCATCTTTTTACGTCACTGGGCGAACGCGCATAGCAGAAGGAAAGAAAAATGAATGTAGTAAGCATTAAGCATAACCTTATATAGGGCAACAAAGTACATGCAAGTGCAAGATTTTCACATTTGAGACACTTGCTCACTAGAGGTGAAAAAAGGCAGCTTCTCACATTTGGACAAATCTTCAATAGAAGTGGAAAGTGCAAATTTTTCGCGATTCAACACCCGTTTCTTCGACCATTCGACGGCTGCAGCTGTACACCCATCCATTCATCTGCTGAAGCTATATATTCGTCCATTCGTCCCAAGCTTTGAATCAGATGCCTTTTCACCGCTTCGTTTTGTCCCCCCACCTTTCATTGCCTGTCCTCTTCTTTAAGTGAATAGCTTCTGTCGTCGCTTTTGCGACAGAATCGCCAGAAGTGCGCTATAGGCAATATGCTCCCATAAGTGAATACAAACAGTTTTGAATTTTGTTTTGTTATTTCTTTCCATTCAATGAGGAGAAAATGAAAGAGAACGAAAGCTGATTTTCATGAGGCCGATGTTTGTAAAGTAATAAAGTAAAAAACTGTCTCAGTTGTAAAGGCAAAAGAGAATTCATCAAAGTTGATCGGGGTGGACAAAGGTATTTGCCGCATGGAAGCGAGTGAAAGCATTAACACTGTGCATGTTAAACACAGTAACAGAGCATGTAGGACGATATTTTTTAACACTAACAAGTTTGGTGGAGAGGAACGAGGAGCAGGTGGAATGGTCCATATATTTCGCAGGCAGTTTTCTCAACCGATCTCTTGTTTCGATCAATTATTATCAAAGAATAATTGAATGCAGGCGTAATGGACCTACTATAGGTTGATGCACTATAACCATACGTTACTTCTTATCATTCTGTTAAATTAATCACTGCAACTACTCGATTAATTAAATAATACTGAATCACTGCGAGGAGGTGCAGTGGATTTCTTCCACTTTAAAGAGCTTAAAATTTCCAGTTACCCAATTTTCCGAATTCATCAGAATTGTTCATGAGGGATACATAATTATTACAGGACAAAGTAGCGGAGTGAATAATGGAACGAGATTTACCAGCAACGACTGTGACGATTTTAAAGAGCATCAAAAGCGGCATCAGAATCATCAATGAGCACCTGTAACAGAAACAAGAATTTCTCTGCAATATTAATTTGTTATGTGACGTGCAAGTGACATTAATTAATTGCCGTGTCGCCTTATGTATTGTCGTGTGAGTTATTGTTCTTCTGAGAGGAGTGCTGATTCATGAAACGCTTTGATGGTTTAATGAATTGAGGAAAACTTTCACAAATTACATTCAACTCGCTGAGGTTTTTCATGAATGGATCTTTCGTGCTGTTGTTATATGCAAAGTTAAAAGTTCCATAGTTCTGGGCTCCTTTCATTTCATTTCGTACCCATCCAGTCATACCGATAACGGTCACTGATCATACTCTTCGTTCTAAAAAGATCCATTCAGTAACGTTGACTGCGACCGTTGTCCATCAAGCTTCGTTCTAAAAAATGTCAGCCGACACGTTTGGCGTATGGTGAATTGCACTTCGTGAATTTACGTGCTTTTCGGCGTAAAAACGTCTGCTTTGATGGACAAAAAGCAATTCGAAGATGACATGCTCCCGAATGAAAAAATTGCAGTTTATATGAAAGTTACAAAGCAGGAAACCTTCAACCATTTGAACTGCTCAACTTCAACCGTAGAAACCTATTCGCACAAAAATAGCGAAGATCGGAAAGGAACAGTGATTACCAAGGGCATTTACCTCCTGCTACCTGATCTAGAATGGTTGAATAACGTGTGGAAGAAGTATCTCGCTCACGTGCAAGGCACTTGTACACAAATCATAAATCGATTCCTTTATATTTCAAGTCGACCAAGGCAAATGGACAACGGTCGCAGTCAACGGTGATGGCAGCTATTTTTATAGGTTACTACCAGGCATAAGCAGCTTCTCGCATCTGTAGAGTACAAGAGTGACGGATTGTTGGAACAAAATTAGCACAACGGGCAATGCAACCCATCCACTTAGTGAACAAAAGCCAGTTCGAAGCTTGATGTTAAAGATGCACGCAGCACTACTGAACATTCAGAAAGTAAATAAGCTGTAGGTGCATTTTTGCACAGTGCGTTACGACGTTCCGAAGCGTGCTGCAGGCATGCTTATTTCGCAAAAAAAGGCACTAATGAAAGGTGACATAAGCATTAGTTAGCGTTTCATTCCATTAAGTCTTTCAAAGCAACCGTGTATTGCAACAAAGGAACGGAACACAACGCGAAAATCCAGTCGATTTTCATCACCTTCACAGTACAGAAGAAAGCTGCGCCTGGATAGGTATCGTTTTGAATGTTACAAGATGATTCACTGCTTCAGAGGAATCCCTGAACGGTACTTTAAAGGGTATTGGAGCGGTTCCAGCCTTGTAGCGTCCATCATTCGAGCTCATAAATGGGTGTAAGTAGATTTCAGAGATGTTCACGAACACCGCCACGTGTGACAGTGTTTATGAATTGCTGCAATGGAAACACGCACAATGTGGATACGCCGTGTAGGTGGAAACAACAATGATTGCAGCGCTATGCTTCAACTTCAACGTCCATGTGCATGCTGCGACATATGGAGTCTGGGAAGGATACCGCGAAGGAATAACTGCATCTGGCTCAATTTACTATATTCGTTACGTTGGTTTTCTCATCCACTGCATCAAGTAACGATGGCGATCTCTGATTTCTTCCATAAGAAGCTATCAACGACAGTGGCACTAAACTCACGAAGATTAATGAACGAGGGAGGATCAGTTGCTAAGTTTCTCAATTGATGCAGCACAAAACTTGCACTATACTTATACAGTGTCTTTTCGCCATGATCACTACCATATCTGAGATTCCCCTTGTTTACTTCATCTCTGCAGAAGAGGCCGATGATCTTGTTGAGAAACAACAACCAGTACGTTTCGGTAATTCCACGAGCGATTTCTTTCCCATATCGACTGTGCAATTTCGATCAAATGCAGATCAAATAAGAAATTCATCTTACTATTTCTGGTTCCGGTTATTGGTGATTATCACTCTTTAAAATGCGCATAGTCGTTCCCAGTAAATTTCGTTCCATTATACACTCCAAGCCCCAAATATACCGCTGCGTTGCAGTTATTCATAGATCGTCAAAATAGGTCATACGGTCACGCTGTATAAGTAAGATGATTAGGACATGCTAGTAGTAGTGGAATCAACGAAATTTAAGAAATCTTCAGAAACAAAAATTTGTAATAATGCCTCAGAAAGATATTAATCTGAACACAGCAGAACACGCACGCAGAAGTAAACAACACTTTCAAAATAAATGCACTGCAAAGAACAGCCAGATGTCATGTGACATATCGTTGCTGAACTTGATGATTGTATCAAATAAGTCGCAGTAACAATGAAGTGAGGTAACCATAAAAGTCGAATCTTATATGGCGCTCACATCTACTCTCATAGGCACGAAAGTAAAGTGAAATATAACGAATAATATGAAAAGAGACATTACTGCAAATCATTTCTAAATCATTAGAGATGGAATATGGAATATCATTAGAGATCTGGTGCAATTCATTATCCTCACTGTATAGAGAGTTCAGAAGATACACAACATTAAATAGAGTCTCAGTAACGATGAAATTGTAACCAAGAATAAGGCTTCAGCATCTTAAAGAACGGGGGGAAAATGCATGTTAAAATGTTCTCTCCTTGTTTAAAGTGTAGTCACCTTTTTGCCACAGTCAGTGATCACTTTTCTAGGTGCCGAACAAATTCCCAACCTGCTCGTTTCCAGAATTTAATTACATATCCGTTATCTTCGAAAGTTTACCTCTTCCAATTACCAAGAGCTTTTTTGCATGCATTTTCATACAAAAATTCCGTTGTTACATTTGTTTCACCTACTCACTTATTTAACCAACCATTATACTCTTCCAACTTTTCAACCGATGTAATCGTAGTGATATCCTGAGAAAGCTTCGATTGCCATTCATCGCCTAGGACTGACTCTCTTTTGAAGATGAAAATATGCATTTTGTTGAGTCGATTACCATTTGGGCATTAGAAAAAAAAGCGTTTTCAACTGAATATCAATGAGGTTCCCACGTATATACATCCATATATTTACATCCTAAAAATAAATATGGCTATAAAGTAGCGACTGTTTTAACAGTAAATGAAGAACAATTGGCTCAAAGTGATCACTCAAGGATAATGATTTTCAAACATCAATATGATCACTCGACGTGGTTTCATCAATGGTCGTTCAAGATTTATTCATTTTCTTCAAAAACAGATCTGTTTGATGCATTTTAAAATCACTGCTAACAAGGGAGATATTATGCAATAATCGCTGAGCATTTGAGAAGTGAGGAAATTCATCACTAAATTTCTATCGGAGCACATTCCTGATATCTTTTTAGCTGAATGCATCAAACAAATAGAGCGGCGGTCCAGACTATTCGTGTAAGGAGTGAAAGCTTTCACTGGGATAAATACTCGCAGCAAGAAGAGCCATGCCAATACAATCAAATATTTTCCCCACTTGGAATGTTTGAAATTCAGCAGCGAGGAGAAGAGCACAGTGAACAAATATCAACTGGGCAGATTAAATATCCTATCACTTTAGCCAAATGCAGTGGCAGCCAAGCACCGAGGTGAGTTTGAGCTGGCAACTTTTCACAAGTCATAATAAAATGGAAAATTTCTTCCCTTTCACGGAGCAACCTCTTAACGATGGCTGAAGATACCTTATATTGTTTCCATTCTCTCAGAAAAACAGTGACATCGTGTTCACATCGTGAGAAGAACCATCAACTCTCGTCCGGCGATAACAGTACAATACTTCAAACATCGCCACTACTTGCAGTCAACAAACAACTAATATTTTTCAACAACTTTTCATGTTGGAAATATCTGCAGTGCGCATGGAGCAAATTTTTTCTGCCTTTATCAGCTTAGACATATCACACGTGGGGTAGGAGCCTCTCCATATCTTTTGCAGAAATGCTTGAAGTGGCACAATCGACCTTCTTATATAAAATTCTTATAGATCATGCACAGCTTCTTCTTTTTTCGGGGGTCTCGACTACATTAGTATAGCTCGGGACATTCTCTCCAGGTGATATAGTAATATCGAGACCAGTCGGACATCGTCTCAGTTAAATCCACTGAAACAAAATTACTTCCTAATTCAATTTTCCTCTTACCCTTCAGTAAATTTCGGCTGCAACGAATATCACAACACGTGCCGGACTCCTAGTTCGGTGCGAGTTTCAAAGATTGCTGCGGAAGACGACCGAGTGTCTAATGTTACGTCGGTATTTCGTGGTAAGGAATTGAGGAATCAGCAATGTGCTGATGTGGAGAATCGGCAAGGCGAACGAATTCACTTAATTGAATCCCACTCCACACTGCCGTGACCGCCAGTGATAACTGGTGAAAAATTTGACTGAGATCGGCGATATTTTCTTTCCACAGCTTCAGATCACTTTCCAGTGAGTGGAATTCAGCGATTCGCAGGCGCGCACCCACTAATAGGCTGCTTTTCCAGCTCTCCCATCAGTATCATATTTTGTGCTCGAACATCACATAGCTTAGATTCGAAAGATAACGGACCATTTCGATATCAGCGTTCATTTGTCTCAAGACAATGTTTCTAGTGGCGACTACATGTGATGAAGAAATTCCGTGAATGCTGCTAGATTAACAATAGCAGATACCATCTGGAAATAGTCTAATAAATAAGAGTACGAAACGAATCACCATCTATGAAAGCTCCAGAGAGGTCATACCTAAAGCTTAGATTTACTTGTACTATCGCATTCGGTTTCAGACTTGTTTTACTTTCATGAATGGTACTCACTCGTCCGCTTATTTATTCACATTTACATTTGTACATGATTTATACTCGCGCTCAGATTAACATTCATAGTCATATTTTTATAGCATATTTTTGTTTTCATTTATAGGCATTTATAGGTAAAAATACACTCAGCAATGATGATGTTAGTTCATGGCATTTTGTTGTCCCTAACCATACACGTTGATTGATATGCATTTGAAGATAGATCACTCTGACAGAAAGAGACTTGCATCCATGAAAGAGCTTACATCCAGATGAGGACTTTTCAACTCATTCATTTTGACTCCTCAGCAAATTTGTTCGAAGAGTTTTCTGCCTACATGAACTTACATTCACTCAATTACGATGACTCTCATTTTTATTCACGTTTTGCAAGCAAACATGTCAACATCGAAGCTGATTTGTCCCACCTAATCACCTACCACAGTTTTGCAATAATGGCATCTCAGTCGGTTAACTTCTCTAAGCTAACATCGATAGACCTTCAGTACCCAACACGACAGAAATAACGCAGGCGCAATTTTCAGCCGAGCGACTGGAGCGCACTATAAATGGCGGTGTTATTGCAACGTAGAAAATTTGTGCACTCTATGAATAAAACAGCCGGTGGGATATTTAACCGAATTCACACCCAGTGCGTTCAATATTCATGAAGGGACGAATTAGAGATTCGATAAGAAGCTTGTTTTGTACTTTGGAAAGTGGACGTAATTAACTGTTGAGGTTTTGTCTGAGAGTTACTGAGTTGCTCAATGGGAAGTTTTCTGATCGTCACTAATGTTTCTGCGAAATCTTTCCAAAAATTGAACTCACAGTGGAAAAAAGCTGCAAGTACTTCCATGATGAAGAACACTTTAAGCACCACTCAAATTTGCAACAAACTAGTATTATTATTACTTGCAAGAAAATTATATGTGTGAATTCCGCTCAAACTTGTATTAGGCTGGAAGCACAAACCTAAAATGTTAGATAAAATTTCTGGTCGAGAAGACTTCAGCACATCCATACTTCGATATGACGACAGCTCTTTGTCTGCGAGCAGTGAAAAGTGAAATCGACGTCTTCACAGCAGCAATGAACGGAATGAGCAACTCTTGGAACAAAAACTACAGATTTGCGTTCCGTTCAAGCATGACATTATTTCGAGGTCGGTAATTTCTATGGCTCTCTGAAAAGACCAATTTTTTCCAATATGTTTTTTGCAGCATGAATTGAAAGGCTGCTAATATATCAGTGATTCAAGAAGCGATTCTAGAAGGCATTTTTAGCCATCAAAATTGAAAAACATCATTCTTACATTGTTGCAAATATTTTCATGACGATAGGAGCACAACAAAAGTAGATACTCACAAAAAAAATTAAACAGTGATGGCTAATTGAAGTAATTTCAACAACTGTTATCGAATGACATTTCAACAATAGTGTTGCATTAATGACATTGCGATTTTCAAGTTGAATGAGTACAAATCCTCTAATTTACAAACCCCATCAAGCTTGAGCACTTTTCAGTAGGTAAATAATACATAAATCTATTGTCTGCATATTCTCCAGATTTGGAGTATTACCTATCGATAGTAGCCTCACTAACTTGAAATTCTTCGTTTGAATGTTTCCTATCATTGAAAACGGAAGAAAGACGACAGAATAAACTACATAGCCAGTGGCCAGTAGATCAGAATGAGTAATATTTCTCTAATTACTGCTTGCCGAATCTCATAGTGTTGAATGTGCAACCAGCTGGCGCCTAATATGTGCAGTATTCGTAAGGGACGCGTTGCAGCGATTAATTTTCCACATATTAGCTCAAAATTGCCAGACATTATATTGCGACAGGTTTTTTTCTCTTGGTTAATGCATTCTTTGAAGAAAGAGACGGAGGTAGGTATACCGAGGTAGGCATAAACGCAGTGTGGAGGTTCCAACGATTGTCTGAAAGGTAACAGGAGAGTTATAAGCAATTTCTAGAACAGACTACTTTTAAAAGCAAATCAGATTATATGAGGAAACCGATACAGTTTTACAGATCTATTCGATCTCATGTCGTATACGAAAAAATTGAAAACAGTGAACATTTACCTTTTATGGAAATAGACCGGCTACGTGAATCCTCTAGCAAAGCATAGTTTCACAGCTGGAGGCACTCAATGTCTTGAAAAAGTTTGCCTCAAAATTTAAGCGCGTTGAAAGCTCTAGGTTTCATAGTGAACATGAGTGGCGCTAGTGAAATTCAATATAGGCAGTTGAACTATATCTTGAGCAAGTCGCGTATTTTGCTCATTAGCTGATGTTAGTGAATGCACATAAATGCTTAACAGGGCGACATCACCGAAGGTCACTTTTCTTAGGGAAATTTCGGAAGGCGAATATGCGTTGAAAATTAACCGATTCATGTTTCGTTTTATAAATAAACGAGTATCAAATTCCACCATTGTTATAGTCGATGCACGTCGTCAATTCTGCAGCATAAACTATTAAGCTACTCTCGCGTTATTAGTACGTTGAGCTTTGATGAAACTCGGTGCAAAAAATTATTTAGTCGCACGGAAATTCTTGGATATTAGAGCGTTTCTGCAGTTAGTGGACATTGTTGCTGAATCATTCAAAGCGAAGAGCATCGTAAGAAAATGGCCTCGATTAGTGTCCTATCTCGGACCATTATCATTCTATTTCAAAGAGGCTAAATTTCATTTCCTCGGCTTCCCTCATTTCCTTTTTTACGCATTCTTTATAGCGGTCAACATATGTGAACACGCTAAGAAACTTTTTTCCCACTGTAAATATGGAGAGTTTGCTTCAAGGCGAAAACAAAGCTAGGTTGATGGTCAACGAGCATAAAATTGTTTGTAAACAGAAAGAAATCATTGTGATGAGATTCATTCAATAGACGGCTTTATTACACGCAAGAAAGAGTTAATAGTTAAACCCATCAGGCTATAATACCGCTGCATTCTCATTGCATAGCTTTCATACACAAATGGCATCATAATGAATTAATTATTAGAGTTCCTTTTGATTGTTGGAATCGTTTGAAATTAATTTCATAGAGAATTTGCGTTGAACGTAAAGATTTTATGAATCCATATTTTATGACGAAATTTATGTTTAGATTATCCGAATTTTATGAGTCTATAATATTATTTTTAAAGAAAAGCTATGTCCTTCCTTTCTTCGGTACACCATTCTATCTCTCATCAGCTCAACGATACGCAAAAGAAAAAGTTAAATGAATAGTTCAATATGCACAGGTAGACAAATCTTAGTAGTTAAAATTTCCTTTAATGAAAATTTGATTTAATTGATTCTTCAAGGAAGCGGCTAGAGAGCGCACGCAGGCAATGGGAGGTTAAAGCACTTGGAAATCGCTCTCTGCTATATATAGATATTTTTCAGAGAAATTCGCTGCATTAGACCTGCTCTAATGACTTGCAATGTTAATTGCATATTGCAGTTCCAATGCATATTGATAGCCTGAAATACTTTGGAAGAATAAGAGGAGTATTTGCAATTGTTCAAATTCTGAAGAGGTGATTCTATAGATTTTATGGTGAGTGGATATGCGTTGAAATGATGAGTAACTTTTGCCGCCAGTTTTCCGCCGAAGTGTTCATCGCTGGAAATGATCACTCAACTGCTTCAGCTTTCCGATTACCGATAACAAATGTCAATCCGTTTGCTTGCACATTCTTTCTGATATTTCTGTTACAAATCTGTTCGTTGATCGAATTGTTTAAGCTATTTCAATTTCCTCATGATACAGCGCAAGTAGCATGTGATAGGTATGACATATTTGACGAAAATGATGTGTGCATTTTCCTCTAAAAGTGAATAATGTTTCTTTTCAGACTCATCTTTTCCAAATGGCCTGGAAAGCAGTTAACTTCGTAATTTCAGCTCTGTGAAATAGTTGCGTCATCTAATGATCCTTTCGCACGGTTAACGGAGCCTCGCTTTCCCACTGAGCATTCATAAAGTATGCAGCTCTTTGAAAAAAATAATAAGGCCATGCTTACATATGAGAAAAACGGCAGTGCACTCATGACATTTATGTTATAACTTATGTTGATCTTGACTCTGATTCGCAATATATAAGATTTGCAAAATGAGATGATTTAAATATCTTCATTGCCTTATTGTTGCTGCATGTAATTTGACTTTGCTATATGT
Source organism: Parascaris univalens (assembly GCA_037576465.1). Classification (NCBI taxonomy): domain Eukaryota; kingdom Metazoa; phylum Nematoda; class Chromadorea; order Rhabditida; family Ascarididae; genus Parascaris; species Parascaris univalens. The sequence goes on from CM075173.1 coordinate 169,488,190, forward strand.
GGAATATCTCGCATCTGCGTTATTTATGTATCCCGTATGAATTCTTCCAGTCTCCACTACGTTTCAGTCAATCTTAGGAGATTAGTTTCATTCCACGTGGACTTATTGCTTTTAGGGTTGAAAATGGAGCGAAAGATTGGTTAATGATTCAATCATCTCGCATATGACATCAGCTAACTGTACAAACTGCTGATTGAGTCCTCGGCAACATCGCGATCATGAACGCTAAACTGCCATTTAATGCATAAAGTGAAAGATAGTTTGTAGGCAATGATGAAAGCTCTAAAAAAACAGAAGCAAACTGATAGCTAAATGCATAAACGGGCACATAGAAATATACTTATCACAATGCATCCCATTAATTTGCGGTAAACGATAGGCAGTGATAACCGTACGCTAGTTCTTGAAATGTAAGAGCCCACTCATGTCATGGCACAATCAACGACAACCACTTCTATACGAGCTGTTTTATTCATCGAAGAAAACCAATTCAAGCAGCATGAAGCCTTCACAATAAACCAGCTCATCGAGCACTGCGAGATAGAGAACTAAATAAATCCCATAAGAATGTGCGCCTTGCGAAAATTTAAATTCTCTGCAACTTTCTTCAACCTAAGCAAATTGCTACTAAATTAGTCCACAAAGATTTACACACCTTTCCATTATTTTCAGACGTTATCAAGCAGAAAACTCCATAGATCTCGTTAAATATGTAACAGTGAAGTTCTTGCACAAACGACTCAATCTGCCACTTATTAATTATAGATATTTCGAAATAAGCGAGTTGCGCAGTACCTTAGGCAATGCCACTGTTTTTTTCAATTCCACTTGGTTTTTAATTTGATTTAACCTATCATTAAAAACTAAGAAACCATTCTCTTAATGATAATGCATCAAAGGTTTGCAGAAACTACGAACATAACTTCACTTAGTTAGAGCTGCCCTTATGCCGAAGTTGTTTCACCACTGTTATCGGCGTCTTCTGCATCGTGAATGCAAATATATTAATGTGAACATTTTGAGGAGAGCATTTTCCTCAAAGTTTCTCTCAGTATATCTCCGTCCTCCTTGAGGATAGACAATTTATTTACTTGAAGAGAGAAAATGGCTGTAATTTATACTAGCAGACTGCAGTTGGACGGAATAGGAAATTACATCGGCAGTCACTTGATTGGTCGCAGTTTTTAGCGCAAAGCGAAATAGTTTTCATTCTCATGGTCAATGGCCCCTTTACATATCATCAAGAGTGCCATTGGATCATCTGATTTATGCAAAAAATATAAATAATAACATTTGAAGTTCCTGTTAATCATTTCCTCATTAGAGGTGTGACGAGAAATGATTGAAAGCTTCATGATGAATAAAAAATTTTAATAAGGCGAATTTGTTTGAATTGCTTTTATTGTGGATGCAATCGAATGAAAAAGAAATATGGTCCACTTCGATGACAGTTTCAAGTGCATCTTCTTAACGATCTTCTAGCGCTAGTCAGAATATGTGCGCAGATCAGTGACTGCAAGAATCCAGTTTCTTTCCTCCGACTCTACTGATAACCGGGCTCGGAATTTTCCAGAAAACGATCATGAAATCATGGACAAAATGATGGGATTGAATATCTCTGATCTTTTAGGGCCATTTTGAATTAGAAAATTAGACCGCCGAAGAAGCCACTGAACCTGCAGCAACTTTTGAAAATATACTCAACTGCTATAGAATTTGAGAAGAACGAATGAAAAGAGACGCAGAAGAAGCAAAATGGAGATGCCTAAATTGGACATTTTGTGACTGAATGAAATCATAAGTTAGATCAGCACTGATTATAGTGATTCCCACTGATTCCTCACCTTCATTAACTAACTGTTCCGTAGCTAATAATAAATTTTTGCCGGAGAATGAAAAAAAACCTTCAAAGAATAAAAGTTTCTCCAATTCGCTCTCATTCACAGGGAGAAAATCATTTTTCTGCCCCTCATTTGAGATAGTTCAGTGAAAAACACGATAATCATGGAAACTATTTCGTTCTTGCTGTTGAAAGCTTTACTAAATTCATCGTTGGCTTTAATATATGCGAATTCATTATGCTTCAAGAAAGTGAGGATGCTCTACAAGCAGCTGCTCTGAACAAGTAATCGTCAGCATTTGGCGTATTTATAGCTATCGAACCGTATTGTTGATACATTTCATCCGCATTTCGTTATTGTGATTTCACTCTTTCGTAATTCCCAAAATATTTCCTATTAGCTCAAACTGTCAAGGTGAAATATCGTTTAGCGCAAACCGTAGTAAGGCACTCAGTGTGAAGCCACGATATGCATCCTCGAATATAATGCTTTCATCTATTCTTTAAGCACTAATCCACAACAACTTTCTCGTTCCGACGATGTGTCGTTTTATTATTGACGTCGCAGAAGAATGTAGAATTTTTGCAACGAATTTATTCGTAAAACGACAAAGTAAATTTAGAATCATGCAGTGGAAAATAACAGGAACTGTTGAGATGAACAATTTAACGGCGTGTTCCGTCCTCGAAGAAGACACCACCATCGATGGCACAGTACTTGGGACAGATACCTCTTTCGCCAGCAGCACCTTGTACTCCTGGTGGTCCAGGCTGACCGGGTGCACCATCAGCGCCATCTTGGCCATCTTGTCCAGGTGGTCCTGGTGGTCCTGCTGGACCTGGAATTCCATCGACACCTGGGTTGCCCGGAGGTCCTGGTGGTCCTGATGGTCCCTCGTCTCCTGCAAGGTAGTTTATCGATGAAGACATCTTATTTCAGGCTCTACACTTCATAAAAGATGTTGCTAATTCCTTGGAAATTGTACCCTTTGCGTTTTTAAAAGTTAAAAAACTCAAAGAAGAAATTACCTTTGTCATTATCATTTTGTACGAATGAAAATTTCAATATCTAGCAACGAGCTCCTACGCTCATTACTGATCCTGGATATCCTTACTGAAAATATGAACACGCAGAAGTACTAGGAGCTGAATTAGGTTTTAGTGGCACTTTGGTCAGTTGTTGTCAACTTCAATCAATTCATTCTAGATCATCTCATAAGAATACGCAGAATATCGAATCCAAACGATGTCGTGTTGCTCACCTGTGGGTCCAGGCGGACCCGGAGTGATTTCCTCACTGAGCCCTGGTGCCCCGTCATCTCCAACAGGCCCTGGATATCCTGGTTCCCCGATAGGCCCTGGTGGGCCCTTTGGCCCAGGTGGCCCTGGCATTGCATTTGCGCCATTAGTTCCTGGTGGCCCATCTGGACCTGGCTCTCCAGGCTCCCCAGGAGCTCCAGGAGGACCTGGAGGTCCTCCAGGGCAGGGTCTACACGGAGGAGGCGTCTGCGGATCACAAGGCTGCACTGGAGCACGCCCAGCCTTTCCTGGGGCGCCTGGAGCGCCTGGCTTTCCGCTTCTTCCTGGGTTGCCTGTAGGCCCGGGTGGACCAGCAGGTCCAGGGACACAGCACTCTTCGCAACTTGGAGCTTGACGGGCTGTGCGGTTGCGTGAAACAACGCTATTCCTTAGATCGTGCACTTCTGACCAGATATCTTTTGCAGTTCCCTGCAATTTAAAAGGATTATGTTAGGAGTAAAACTTCATAAATTTCTAATTCGTTTTGCCAGAGATAAACATTGAGAAACTTTCATTCAATTGCTGAAGCTGTTTGTACTCCATCATTTTTTGAATGCAAACATCGGTATTATTTTCAGAGTTACAGCAATTTTTCTGAAAGGAGCAAAAAAACGCAAGTTGCAAAATAAACTGCAATCGATGTCAGTATAGCTTGCACGAAATTCGTCCAGTCATATTATGCATTCCATTCACAGGCAGTCTTAAGAGCGCGAAAGCGGAATATGATTAAGATGGTTTTATACCTTGCAGAAGACCACTTCATTGTGCATATGACGACGAATTTGGTTTACATAGTTGTAAACCATGGGTAGAGTGATACATACAGATAACACTGCTACTACCGAGAATGCAACCGCCGAATAAGCAACAAAGCGATAGGCCTTTATACGGCAGTTGAGATCCATGGTTGATAGGACTCGAATAGAACGACAATGTGCTTTCGCTGTGGCGTGATGCTTTTATAGCTAACACGAACGACGAGTTCTTAGAAGAAGATATGGATATGCGCAGTTTCTGCTGCCGATATGTCTCGCCATCAGCGCTTCCACTCTTGTTTGTCGAGCGCATCTGCATCAGCAGGATACAGTCGACATGAACGCATAAACAAGAAACAAAATTTGAGGAATGATGAAGCTTTGTGACAGCCGTTGGCTAGATGATAACCAGTAACAAATCAGAGGACTCCTTTGAACTGTCTTCATGTTTTTATAGAACCATGGAAGTTGCCAGTTTCCTTCTATAAAGGAGTCAATTCATTATTACCCACATCTGAGACGGTAAGAAATTCGGTATGCATTCTCAACCTTGAGGTGATTTCCCATTCATTTTACATGTTGTTCCATCAAATGTGAAATCACTTTCCTGCATTTAGAAACAAGCAAAAATTTGCATATCTCAACGAAATTCTTCAGCGATTACGTCTCCTTTTGTGATGATGGGAACAATAGAATGGTTTAAATTGTCAATGTATGACCGTGCGTTTTTTATTCTTTGTTGGCATTTCATGAAATTAGTTGATCTCAGCTTAAAGAGCCTGAAGATCGTCGATGTGCCAACCAAACTGCTGCGCTTTCCCACTCATTTTGTAAAATTCTTCCAGTATCTCACATGAAACACATTCAGAAACTATGGTATTTTTAAATTACCTTATTTACTGGTTTTATATTCGAAGGAATGCAATGTTTGAAGAGACTACAGCTTTGAGCAGTCTTGCTTGATTGCTTCCTTCGTTTCGTTAATTCGCAAGATGCAGTTAACCAAGGTGAAAGAATGAGAGCGGAACTGGCAATCACAATCACAAATCGAAGAGAACGATCGTACAGTGTTCACAACAAGTTTGACGAGCACCGCTTCATTGAGGCTATCGCTGCACCAATGTATCAATATAACCAACGTTTGCTCTCATGAAAATGCATTCCAGGTTATACAATCTCGGTTATCTCTTAGGTAACAGTAATGTAGAGTAGTGCTACTCATATATATTCTCAAGTTTCTCCATTCAAGCATTTTGGGGAATGTCGCAATAAGATGCACTAGTTTTCTCGTTATTGGAGCATTAAAAATGAAAAGGTGGGAGTAAATTCGAACTGAAAGCATGTTTCTAAGCCGATGTATCAGTATTTGATCCAGCCATATGGAGGCGGTAAGGGAATATGTATACATCGCGGCAAAAACAAAATCATCATCGATCAGGTAAAGAACTTAAAATGGATGATGAGGACTCTGTTTCATGAAGGCAGAGAGGACTCACGGAAGATTTGAGTAAAAGAGCAAACGAAAAACAGGAAGATGGATCCACACAAACGGTGAAAATGAAAGGAAAACTGCTTGTCCAACGAAATTTTCATTTCTTCATGATAATGACATTGTTATGCTCTTTTTCCAACGCAAAATGCTTATGAGTTAACCTTCTTTCCAGTAACGACGTCGACGGAAAATTTGATGAAATAATAAGTTTATGCGTGAATTGTAAAGTGATCAAAGCAATTTGAAAGCCGCTAATTTTTAGAGGATTTACGACGGCTACACATATTTTATACGCTTAAAGACGGAACCATACATAGTGGAACTTCCACGAAATAAAAAATATGTTAGGAAGTATAACAAGGTATATATTGGTTTCGACACCGAACAGGAATTGTTTCATAGCAAATTTCAGTGCTTAGAATTGTTTAATATCTCAGTAAAACCAGCGCAATGTGTTCATAGAACGACGAAATTCCAATAGAACGAACGAGAGTATTTCCTCGAACTGTCGATCTTCTGATCGAATGTGCTGATCTTACGCGATCATACGCTCATATTTTATACTGTTGTCTTAAGTTTGAGGATTTGAAAATAGTTTTGACGTAAGATTAATGGAAGAAACGTTAGCAGAACATGCAATATTGCGTTGCGTTTGATCGAGAAATTAGATTCGTAATGTTCAGATAGGAAATGAAATACACCAAAAGAATTGCTCCATATTTTAACCAGCCTCTTAGTCCATACTTCTTAGCTAACATTCTTTGATTTCGATGACTCTATCACCACTAGGTGAAAATTCCAACTTTTTGAGCACATCTCCTTTTCGATAATTTCCTTCGAATTTGTTAAACGAAAGCGAAATATGTCATTAATGTGCTCTGTATCCAAGAAATTTGCTAAGTCAGCTCTAGAGGTTCTCGAGTGGAAACTATCCGGCATATCTGCACACTTGCGCATATGCATTACAAACAAAATGTTCCTTTAATGCGCTATTCTTAAATTGAAATACTCGAAAATACATAGCCACATATGAAAATGGCAATCAAGAGAAAGTGTATCCATTGAGATTTTTGATGAAATTTGAGGATTTTGCTGCAAATAACACAAATGAATGTATTTTAGCTAATGCTCGAATATTCCTCTTGAATTCTTTTCGCGTTGCCCTCAGCTCTAATCGTTGCCATCAAATCTGTCCTCAATTTATCCTTGCACGCATTTTACTTACTGCATTCAAGATGCAATACGAAAATATTGCATAATGATAGCGTAGGCGAATATTACTTACATAAGAAAGATAAAACGATATGTGAAATAGCATCTGAAAAGCGTAGGAAAGAAATGTGATATGACCAACGATCACTTCAAGTGGTTATTTTTGTGCATCATAGCTATCGGGATCTTTTCGAATAATTTTTTCATTGGGATATTGAAAAAAAAAGAAGCTACTATTTTCAGGAATTAGTTCACAAGGATGCTTATTGTAATGTGTTTCTAAATGGCACTCTCTGAAGCTACATGGTTCCCGAGGTTACCGAGGCCCATCTGCACTTGCGTTGTGTTATTAGACTATTGAGATGCATATGCCCCCTTCCTTTTTGAGTAAACAAATCCCTCGAACAGTATGAGCGTTTTTAAGCGGTAATAATTTTCCAAGATTCTGCTTTTTGCAAAATTTATTCCGAAGCAACATGATGTATCGCTTTCCTACCGCAATCTCATCCCTACCAGTCTTGTAGATATTCCGATTCTCGTATTCTCATCTCTTCGAGAGATTTTATGGCGCTGTTTGCTGTAAACAAGTTTTTTACGGGTATGGATGAGAGGAACGTGAAAATTCCTCAGTGGTGTTGAAAGTGTGACTACTATTGGTGCAGTGAAGTGAAGCGCTCATCATGCCACCTCCATATTTGAAGCCAAAACAGTGTTATCTATGAGAAGCAGTAACTGACTGTCAATCTTGACTATTAAGGCCATCAACCTGACAATAGCGTGCTCAACATTTCTGCCTAAAAATTAGCAAGACGGCATCCGCAGCAGATATTGCAGGAGAAGCGATAACATAAAGTTTAGCAACTTTTGAGCAAATAACGTAAAGCAACATTTTAATGGAACAGCAAAAGGGTTTGTTTCTCGTTGTCCAAACCCGTTAGGCCACAGTGTCTCTCATTAGGCGGACGGGATTTGAACCTTCTTTATGCACTGTTAAAAGAAAAATTTCATTTAGTGACTCTAGCAGAAAAAAACAAGAAGAAAGGCTGCTTCAGGGCTTCTTCTTCAGCAAAAAACGTCAAATACGTCAACTGTTGTAAATATGTGAACCTTGCATATGAAGATCTCATGAGCGCCATTCGCCTCATGTCAGGTGAGATTTATTTGTTAAATCAACCACGTACCGTTTTTGTCGGATGAGTGCAACATTTTGATGAGACGGAAAATTGAGGCATTTAAATAGAAACATAAAAGAATTTATTCCTTCATTTACGAAGAGATTTTCGCGTTCTCTTGTAGGGTAACTCGACTTGACTATTGTTTCAGCGGAAAGTATAACGCTTAAACGAGATTAGACTAACATAGTGAGGCAGGAAGTTGTCTATCTGCTGTAAAGTTCAACTAAAGCGGTTGAAAATCCAAAATATCCACAAAATCGGAATCCAAATATATTTAACTCTAAAAAAGCGTCTCTCGCTGAAAGTACGTTTAGTTTTCTGCAGTTGGAACTGCGATGTGATTTTAATCTTCGATGATTGCATCATTTCACTTCATGCCATGTTTTATTTCTAGCATCTCGATAAATTGTCTCCAATACTTTCAGCTTTTCTCATTTGCAGTCAATGCAACAGAATTATTAGATGAAGAGACCTCAATGCAACCCAGGACAACTACCGATTCCATAGACAACTGTTTAACTTCCACTTCTCGCATGAAGCGCTTAAGAAGGTGGTAAAATGGCCGACTAATTTCCGTCAACGAAGATTTTCTTGGCTCTGACGGAGTTAACATAGAGTATATATGAAGGCAATATAACTTCAGCGTTTAAAAATCGGGAACACAGTGATACGTATAATTTAAATGTGTCAACACATTCTTTTATACGTGCCACTTTCAGGAGAGTCTGATGCCTTAAGAATAGTAACATTATTGCATGTCGTGTTTTGCATCTTGAAACTGATTCTTCCGCATTATGAACCAGAGAATAACGATCGACAGGAGGGTGGCGAAGAATTCTGAATAAAAGCTTCACAGTCTTTGTCCTTAAGTTGCACTCAGAATAGCGGATTTCATCGCTGAAGCAACGAAGAAAATTGCTAACGCGTTCAAGCGCTCAGTAAACTTTCATGTCCGCTTCATGTGGGCATTCTGCAGCTACATAAATTGAGCAACATCAAGCAAAGGGAACTTATCTCTAACTTTTCAAGCAATTATTCATTTCAAGAATATTTTAGCCATTGCAAGGTGCTATTGTGTCGCTTCAGAATTGCTATCTGAAATTCTACTGATGCACTCTTCATTTTATTTTAAGTTTCGGTTAGCGATGCAACAGCCCATTATCGACACGCATTGTAGTCAGCTTATGATAGATACAGGTTCCGTTTATAATAGATAAGCACTACCTTATTAACTGTCATGAAGTTCCGATACTTCGGTTAAGCGAGGACGTCATTCGATCTTGCTTTCATCTTTAATCCGTTCGTATATATACATATATATATATATATATATATATATATATATATATATATATAATGGATGAACGGACATATATATATATATATATGACAGATATTTACTTATTCATTTATATTAATATTTACATTTATGTTTACATTTACATAACTATATATTTATATACATAATACTCTTTGAGCGGATTTAGCGTTCATAAAAATGAACAAAAATCAGATCACTCTCAGTCGCCTTTCACATTTGGAACCAGTTCTTGAAAAATGTTCACCACATACTATCGAAACTCGATTTCTTCATGCAGCAATTGGTAGACATCGTGACATCACTGAAGAAACGGAACTGCGTTGGCATCAGTGAATTAGTCGAGTTAATAAAGCTTGAAAGACAGTTAATCTTATTTAATATTATATAAAACGTTGTAATTCTTTAGTGAACGTAGTTAAATTTTCATAGGAAATTGATAAGAAGAGGACTGTTAGGCAAATTCGATTGTACTATGAAGTCTATCCTTCCAACATGCTCTCATGGCACGGCCTCTTTTTCGCTGCATTCGATTGAGACGACTTTCCGGGAGAATTTCAAACCTCCCTGCCACTCAAACAAGTAACTGATCTAAGCGTAATGTTTTGCAAGTTACAGTTCTCGCCGGTTTATGTGCTAAGGTGATGATAAGTTTAAGAATGCTCAATAAAATAGCATTTATCGACTTTTCGGAGCGGCTGAAATCCTTTTCAAAGGGGATCAACGAGAGAGAGGCCGTCGGCTCGAAACGCAACTGCAACTAAAGAAAGACATCTCAACAACCCTTCGTGTATCATCACTTCGATAATATCTTTTAAATGTGTTCTGTGATTGATATCAAATGTCTATATGCATGCGGATGCGAAGGTTGAAAAAAGAGTCGGCATGAAAACGAATGAGACACGCGGACATAGTGGATTGGAGGCGACACCTCCACACACAACATGATGACTTTATTGTTCGCCAATATTGTCATGTGCATTGCTCGATAAACATCTCACGATGTTACAATTTCACCTTGGTGTGAGGTGAAAAGAATGAGCAGGTGATTCGATCGAAATGAATAAAGGTATTGCGAGAATGAGATGAATTAAGTAAACGAACGGAGGTGAGTGCATGGTATGCTTTGAAGAACGACCATAGCTCAAGTAAATGAACTGAGATGAAATGGATGAATTTGCTGAATTGAATGACTTAAATGAAGAAAAAATAAGTGAGTTCAATTCAGTGAAAGGGTTCAGTGTTCGCCTATGTGGCAAATATGGAAGTTCTTATTATGCAGCAACAAAGGCGCTTGTGGATATAAATTCACTCATATCATTAAATAAAAGAAAAGGAACCATTGCCATGACGGATTAATGTTCAAAACGTCCAGTAAATAAGAAGAAAATGCAAAATAGGTAATGAGGGTGAAATTTTCAAATAAAAGGACATATTTGCTAAACCAATCGGGCGAAGTAGTTCTGTGATCTCAGCTTACAGTGATATTCGAGGATTTTTACCAAGGAGATATTCGAGGTAAATGGGAATTTAAGCTGGCGAAAATAGACACATTGATGAGATAGTTCCTTCAGCGAACATAAAATTTCTTCACAAATTCTATTTTGCATATATGCCGTGTGCAATGAAATGGCAAAAGTGAGAGTTAACGTTCGCAGTTTGTTGCACATCTGCTGGCCATTGCATAACCGGTTTTCCGAAAAAGGCGCAACCCTAATTCGATCCGAATTCATCAACGCGTTATGCCCATATCCTTATATGACCGCGTCCTTTTTCCCACACTTTGACTCATGATATAGAAGGTTTTCATCGTAAAATTGCTCATACTCCGACTACGAAAACTTAGTCATTATGTGGATGTTCTTTCTGCGATATTATTTAAACTTTCCTTATCATCAAATCATAAATAAATGAATTTAGGAGTTTTCTTTTCACAGTATTTACTAAAACGTCTGCAAAATTTGTCTTTTTCATTCATTTTAATAGATCATAGCAGTTGTTGCGTAGAGAGTGTTCTATGCTATGAGTAATTTACTGGCAAGATCACACGAATAAGTAAATATCTTCGACAACATATCGAAGATCCAATAGAATACGGAACATTCCACTGAGAATTTCAAATTCAATTTCTCCCTAATGTTTTTATGAAAACTCGAATCATCAACAAGAGGAAATCGGAAATCGATATTAAAAAACGTATATTATTGAGTGGAATTAATGCTATGACAACAATAACATTGTTGTCATATCATTAATCATTACGTCAATTTTTGCAAATCTCACAGTGGTGTCACGCTGTTTGCATATATATGTTGCGTACATTTAAGATTAGTTGCGCTTATTACGTAATTTGACCTCGCTAATCACTGAAGCTTGAGCAAAGAAATGCTTTGATGACGCTTTCCCAAACAATTACCTCATCTTCTACACCACCGATTGATATATCAATTTCGAAATAGATGGCACAGGAATTTTGCATCTATCATGTCGACCATCAGGAACCTGGACGCCTTTTATAAAGGACTCCGCCACAAAGACGAGTCCTTTGAAAGGATTTGTGCGAACAGTCGGATTATTGGAAATATGAAGTCACTGTGCCACATGCGTTGTCGTTCGCAGACATCTTAAGAAGATGACTGGCCAAGTGGTGCATTATGCCAGGCTATTTCGCGTATCTCTTTTCATTTAATTTATCATCGTTATAGTGCCATTTGCGTCGGCCAACGATTAACATACATTGTATGATTGGTGTTTTTGACCACCGCCACTTTATATATAAATTAAATTATATATATATACATAAACAAACGGAAATGCAGCCGTTTGAGTGCAACCAGTCTACTAAATCGTAATTTGCTCTCAACACGACATAAACGATATTCAATCACAGCGGTGTGGACGCGACCACGGTGGTCAACACCGAGCGTGCCGACGTACGGGATGGGCAGATTCGGGTCAGTAAACCTGCCGATACTCTTCTTTACTTCACTTCATTGTTACCTTTCGACAATTTCAATTGCGTCACATGACTTCTTATTTCATTAATCTAATACCTTGATGCTACTGCTGCATTTTAATGTATTTTGTTATCAATTTCGAGTGGTCCTTGTGAAAAAAAAATGTGATGAAGGGGAGTTCCACCTTTTCAAATCTGTTCATGTTTATCATACAAGATTTATAGGATCCGATTTTAATTTATCTGATATGAGTTAATCATTTATGAATAATATAACGATCTGCTACCACATTATCACCAAATCCCTTACTTAAATAACTTTTTTCTCTCGTATTTAACAACAGTTAAGTGGCACTTTCTTGTGACTGAAAACTCCGATCGAATGTATAAGCAGTTTTTGGCCGATTCATGAAGTGCCATTAGACAGGCTACGTTGACCATTGTATTTTTGACAAATCTCTTTCGACGCTTAAAAATATTCTTATGATCCTTTCTATGAAATGGAGTATTTAATGCCGTTTCGAAGAAATCGTCGCGTTTTATTGAATCACAACAAACGCAAAATGCGATCGCTTCAGGTCTCTTCAATATAAAAGGGCGTTTTCCCTTTTTCTTAAGAGGAGAGGTGCATTGGTAGTGGTCAGCAAGTGTATTGTGATTACGTTACACGGATGGAAAAACAACCAGCCAATGAAGGAAGTGTAATTTCAAAGCTCAAATATGACGCTGCACCCCCATATGAAAAGGATGGCAAAAGGGTTAGTGTTATATGTTATCTCTTGAAATGGAGTTAACACGATGGTAATATTGTATTGGTGAAAATCCTTTCCTTCAATGAAAAGAAATGTTTACATAGATAAGACAGTCGAACATCAGTTTTCCTTCCATATTCATTATCATGTTCGTTAATCAATAATAATAGTGGAGAGGTTTATTCAAGAGTAAGTAGATCGATCACACCATTAAATCAATAATTTAAAGTGCTTCATCGTATTGCTCAGCAAATACCTAAAGGCTAAAGGTGGAAGGAATGGACAACTTTGGCAAAATTTACTTTACTTTCACCTTAAAGAAGTAAAAAATTTGCAGCATATGTTCTGCCAGAAACGTTTCAGGTATCAGAGCTGTTTCGTTTATCCCCTGTGACGGTATTCGCATTCGGCTTCACACCACCTTTATTTGGAGCAGTTGCAGCTATCACTATTGCCCTAATATTCCACAACGATGAAATTAGCAATTACAATTGGCAATGCGGGGTGAGCTCATTTCGACGACGGTTTACCCCAATAATTTAGGAATTCGAGACTATGGAAATACTTTAAAATCATACTGGTCATAGTTTCTTGCCATTAGAAACCGAATGATATGTTTACTAATTTCATCATTGAACAATAAATAGTTCTCACTCAGTGAATGAAGAGATGATACTCATTGATGACCGAGTCGTGTCTCACGCAAACGGGTGAACTGCTATTTCCGGATTTCCAGAAATGCGGAAGAATTTTGCCCCACTAATGATTTTTCGAAAACGATTTTATTTCGTTTGCCATCGAGAGAGAAAAGCATCATCTGCACTCAGTTCTCTTTTCTAAAAAGTGTTTAGCATTTTTAGAGAGCCAAATTACCATCATTGTCTCGAATCATAAATCTACCAGTGGAGAGAACCTTTTGGCAACTATTTATTCTCATACACGTTCCTATTCGATTAGTCGAACTCTTTGCAGGCTGTAAGTTCGTTTCTTAAGTAATTTTAGGCATCGAGCTTTTCAGGTCGAGTTTTCCATCTATGCATAATTTTAAACCTTTTTTGCAATGAAATTTCTCTCATTCTTTTCTTCGGATCTTTGACTGGCTTTTGCTGATAATTCATCCTCTCTTGAACACCCTCAGAACTGCTACTTAGAGAAACAACGTGCATGAACTTAACTCTAATGATGAGCGGAAGTTGGAAAAATTAGTGCTGAAGAGGGGGCTGAAAGTAATTATCATCGTTTTTCGCCAAGGCATAAAAATGAGAATTTTTTCATCAAAAAGGCGTTTTTAAGAAAATTTGCCTGAATAATCTCTCTAAACGTAGTTAGAAATTTTAGATCATTGAAGTTGTTGGAAATCATAGTCTAACTTCCAGAAGGAAATCCATGAAATATTTACCACTTTCATCATTACGCACTATTTAGGTGAGGAGGGAGGACGGGTCAAAAGCATTAGTTTTTCTTTTTCAGTGCAATAACTGACGGAAATGTGAAACGTTGAAAAGGGAAAAAACACACTTACGTGTAGAAGTTAAATGACATATTTTCTGGGTCGGATAGCGAATTTGACACTTTAAATTCATCGATGTTTTTGCACCTCGGTGAAATCAGTGGTATTCAATAGGTTCATAAAAGTCAACGAATTAGTGGGAGAAATTAATGGCAATGTTTATTTTGCAACTTGAAGCTGATAATTCTTGACACTTTTCTTATTGCTTCGGTATCAATCGCATCGCCAGTCGATCGAAAGAGCGATCGAAGTTTAACAATTCATTTGAAATATAGCTCGAATAATATCGATTCATAATAGTTTGCGCTTTAATGTGCAATTGCAGTCAATCGTTTCCATCGTTTGATGAACGTAAATTATGCGCACAAGTGGTTCTATGAGTTGTCAAGGTACTGTTATTTCTACTTCGGCATCGCTGAGCTGCTATTTCTCGCCGCACTCTCAATTATTGGCGAACGTGAAAATATACGTAAGCATCTTCATTCTTTTAGTAATCACTTTCATCCAGACGATGCATTCTCTTGAAATCTTCCTTGATTTTGTCAGTGAACAGTATGAAAAAGAAATTTGTCTTTTGCTCTTTCCACGTGCATAAATAGCCAACTATTCAACACAAAGTATATTAAACTTTGCTCCATGCAAAAAGCACATTGATGTGCCTTTTAATGAAATTATCCAATTTTTGAGAGCACAATGGAATGACTGTCCCGAAATCTTTAGTGGGCTATTTATGTACCGCATAAATTATCCAGTTTATTGCATTTTATCTTTCAGTATTTCATACTGATAAGGTTTATTTTTGTTGAAGTTCCATTTCATTAAGGCAATTTTTCTTGTGTTGCATATAACGAGCAAAGGCATTTTTACAGAGGTGCACGTCATATTGTTTTATATATTCGGGTTTTGTGGTATCGTTTTCTTCATAGCAAATATTATATGTCATCGACATTCACTTTATTATCTCAATCCATACGTGAGTTAATCAACGTTAACATTTTGTGTTGCGAAAATGTCTTCAGATGTTTCAAAATTATTCATTTGAGTTCCCATTGGTTTTTAATGGTTTTTAATGGTTCCCATTGATTTAATCTGATTGGTTTTTTTAATCTTCAGTTAAAGCTTTTAAGGTACCGCATCATTACATATCAAGAAAAAATAGTGTTTTTCTCGAAATTCGTCTCATCCGGGTGGCTAAATGAAATTTTTCACATTGGCTATAACTTTTTTAAACAGAGACATATCCTTCCATTTCGGAGTGTACGGAAGTATTCTTATTTGTGCCAATGCCGCCAACATATCCACACGTTATTTGGGCCTAGAATAACGTATTATTCATTCAACAGATGCATTTCCTGATAACAAGTCTGTTAGCTACTTCATCTCTCAGAGATCTTAGATGGCGGACGAGTTATTCAACCTCGCCCTTTACCAGTCAAAGATGACTGAAAATTGGTCATAAGATTTCTGGAATACTCTGAAAGAAAGATTGGAGCATTCGGGTCAAGTGGAAATGCCCTGAGAAGTAATATTAGTCAACATGTCATGATCCGAGCGTCGTTTGGGAATACAGCCGAAAATCACTAATCACCGCGATTTGTTTTGCGCATCGGAACTTTCGAGGCGTTGTTTGACATCATAGCTTAATCATAACTAACTCCATTCGTTTAAAAGGGCACTAGTGAATTAATATTTTTCGATCGTCTCCATCCTTTTCATTTTCCATAAAATTATCTCACCTATGCTAAGAACATCTCGAAAAATTAGAGTTCTCTTCCGCAATCGATGCCATCCTTTCACAAGAGAATTGTTATTTGATGCGTTAATTTAGAAGATGTCAATTAATTTATGTGATTAGCTATAATTTGATCAGAGATTTTATTAAAGCAAATAATTTCAGGGACGAATCTCATATTACCTTAAAGTAACACTATGTACTGCTTATCTACTCATAGTACCGATTCTTGTTGGATCATTTCTTCTCTATTGGAGAGCATGTATCACGGCTGGTATAAATTTCATTACGATCATTCTTCAGTCTATTATTGTAGTCGTTATTTGCAGTATTTCGTTACCGGTCGCAGAAATCATTGCTTAGAATCTGAAATTATGAGATAATAACAGTGAAATCAAATTCTTACACCGACGTCAATAAGATTTAACTGATGAGAGATTAATTATCCATTTATACTTTCAGTGCTATTAAATCACTCGAAAGAGTTATTTGAGATCATTAGCCATGTAGTGCTTAATAGGCGGTGCGTTGTTTCTTTTCGTCTTTTCTTAAATGATACATATGGTTGAACGATAGGGGAATTACGACTAAAGAAATAAAACATTTCAAGTGATTGACGAATGAATTCTATGCTTTTAATGTCTAAATAAAATTCATTGGAGAAGGTTAATGATCAAATTGTTCATCAACAGAATGCAATTTCAGCATATGAAGTATTCGCGATATGTGAATACACAGGCGTATTCTTGAATATTGCCTTCCATGGTTGTGCATTCTTCGATATTCGCCACAAAGTGATTTTTTGTGTGCGAATCGTTGAGACAATTCCCAAGAAGACGAACGATACGGAGGAAAAATGTGTGCATAAGGATGCAAATTTAAACTCCGTGAAATCGCTTCGAATGAACGGATGACTATTCATCAGATTAAGTAGATTCGATGGGTACATCTTACTAATACTAATAACGATTTAGTTTGTGAATTTGAATTACTGATACTTGAAGGATCGACTGATAGTTTATAAGGAGCTGAAATTTAGAGGATGTTCTTTGAAAAAGTGAAAAATAAGTGAAGTAAAAATTTATTCATAATACCGATGAATATATGAGTCATTTTTGCCGGTCATTTAATGAAATGTGTAGTGATATGTTCACTTGCATAACATTGCATCGTACATCATTTCATTGTGGAGTATAATCGCTCTAAAGTGTGTTTTGCTCACTGCTGGTTAGGCGAACATGTCTACCATAAAAGCTTCGTTGACAATCAACGTGGACTATTCGTTTTCCGACCTTTTTCACACGCAGTGAATGTCGTTATTTCGTTGATGAGCTGTTTTACAAAGCATGTTTTGGTGACTCTACAGGAAGCATTCTTACAAATGCAGAATCTCGTATCCTTCATTCCAACACCCACTTCTGTCATTCTTATCTTCGAACCAAGACAGACATTCGGCAATAAAATTGAGCAGCAAGATCAACAGCCTCACCGTGCTCGAACAACAACGTCGGCAGCCAACAACAAATCTGATGAATTATAACGCCTCCGAACATGCTTAGTTATTTATTCTCATGCTGTTTCTACATTTGTGGACAATAAAAGCAATAAAATGACTAGTTTTTGGCATATTGGATTTTGACTTCGCTTTATTTTTACTCGTCCCATTTTCATTATGTATATATATACGTCCAGTAGCTTTTTAGGAATTATAGCCTTCTATTGGTGCTAATATTAACAGGCGAGATCTTGTCAGAATGTGCAAATTCACTGCATTTCATTTTCGCTCTTTTCAGTAGTTTTTTTCTGAAAATCATTTGTTTTGATGTGGTTTCAGAATATTCCTCACTTTATTGATAAAATGGATCCTTATGTATAAAACACTTCAAAATATAATAGAGCTAATCGGTGAATTAAGTCTAAGAAGAAACAAACTAGAATTCAGCTCAGCTAAATAAGATGACTGTTTGCTAATAAAAAAGTGCAAGAGAACTGCTGAAAGGAAAATTCGAGAATATTTACCACCGAGGAGGTGGGAGAGGTTTGCTGAAAGGTCATTCACAAGTCACGGCAATTAAAGCAGAAAGGGGCTAACGGAAACGTTGCCACGTGCGCAGTCTGGAAGGAAAGACGTTGCAAATGCGGTTTCTCTTCATTCAATAGTAGACCTGGTCATTTAATTCAGCAGTTTTCAACACAGCTTGCTGTCAAAGGGCAACTAATGACCCTTCATGAGGCGTGAGGAAGCTCACCTTCATACCAGATCAGAGCAAAGCGGTCTAGTAGCGGCAATGCCACAGAATCGAGAAGCCTGTCGTTGTGGGCTTATTTTCTACGACAGATTCTGAACCTGACTCTCACCGCAGAATCTAAATAAGAAATGGAGCAAATGTTGCAGTATGACCACATTCATTTGGGTTTAAAGATCCCCATTATCGGCAACTATTTTGCTATTGTTTTCCTTACGTCGACGTATCAAAGCAACTCACAATTTTCATATTTTTTTGCTCATTCAAATAATTATTTCGCACTCTGTCGAGATCCTATTGACTGAGCAGTTGGGTTTACGTAAATGTTATATTTTCGATTTTGAGAGCTATGTTTGATTCGATCGAATTGCTCGAAACATATTGGGAAATACTTTGATTTAGGCATTCATAGTATAGCAGTAAAACTTACCGCATGTTATCCCAAAATTTGTTCATTATCGAACAACTTCACGAATAGCTTTTTTACTATTTTTTATGCCTAGGAAAAGAAAATAATAAAAAATGCATTTTACTTTGTGCTTTTGAGGTAATAGTGAAGATTTCTGTGCTAAGAGTGCAACTCAGGGTTCTGAAATAATTTTTCCGACAATTTAGTGAAGGTGATTTAATCGTACGATCAAGGTATTGTTATTTTCAAGTGAACTGAAGTAGCAGTATTAGTGATGTTATCATTTCAAGTTGCTTCTTTATATGAGTTAGTGTATATGTTCATATAAAATACGTTTTCTTATTGAATTCTTTGCCGAGATTCTTTCTTGCACTAACTTATTCGTAAGAGGAGTGTCTTTGCCACTGAGCTCCGTAGTGACTATGTGGAAATTGATATCTCAACTACTGGTTGAACTATTAGACCTCATACTCGTTTCTGACAGCTTCTTTTAAAGCATGAAGCTCAGTACCTCGCGATGTTAACTGATACCTGCTTTTTGCATGCTCCTCTTGAAGCGTCTTCCTCACCTACAGATGTGAATGTAAAGCCTTAAACATGAATCTAGGGCTAGGTTCATCCAATTACGGCACTGACTTTTAAAAGATGCCTTATATTTGATGTTAATCTATATGAAACAACGACAAGCTGATTTCCCTGTAACACATTTGTTGTATCATTTGTTAACGTTAAGCCGATTACAGTACCATCATCATTATTGTCCCTTTGACCACTGATCGTTCCGCCCATCTATTCCAGTTGAATCTTTACTCGTTTAGTACATTTGTAGCGTTCATTGTTGATCAAAAATTTTATCAGTTGTTGATCTTTTGCGGATGGGTAAAAAATCTCTGTGCGAATTATCGCCGACTTCCGTCTTCGAAGAACACTCCACCGTCAATGGCGCAATACTTCGGACAGATACCGCGCTCGCCTTGTGTCCCCGGTGGACCAGGTGAACCAGGCTGACCGGGCGAACCATCGTTTCCTGGCTCACCATCCAAACCGGGTGGACCTTTCGGCCCAGCTGGCCCTGGAATGCCATCACTGCCCGGCCGTCCGACTGGCCCTGGTGGTCCGGATGGGCCAGGGTCACCTGCAAATGACAATTCAGTGGAATAAACAAATTTCTGAGGCAACATTGCAGCTTTTCCAAACTTAAGTAGTTAGTGCAAGGCATTGCGCAACAAAAAAACTCTTCCAAATAATCGCTCTATGCTTTCCCATTCAAATTCTTTGCTGCTTTAAGAATGAGATTATAGAAATCCTGCTGCTGTCCCATAGAGCGCAACCGAAAACTTTACACCCCGTTAGCTGCAGTTATTTTGCAATATCACATTAGCGGAGAATTTCCCATGAATAACCTTAACAGCCTTTTTAATTACTTTTTTGCTTCAATGGATTGGTTAGTTATTTATCACTTGGAATGTGGTTATCAACGAAGAATACCAAAGACGCACCAGGTGGTCCTGGTTCACCAGGAATAAGCGCTTCGCTGACAGCTGGCGCTCCAGGGTCTCCGGGAGGACCAGTTACTCCAGCCTCTCCTGGTGGTCCGGGCGGTCCCTTAGGTCCGGGCTCTCCGAGAGGGGCATCCGCTCCTGCCGCTCCAGGTTGACCTGGTTCTCCAGCATCTCCCGGTGGTCCCGGCGGGCCAGGTGGACCAGGAGGGCCTTGCGGACATGGCTTGCATGGTGGAGGAGTAACTGGTTCGCACGGCTGGCTCGGAGGTCTACCTGGATTACCTGGAATACCAGGTGCGCCAGGTTTGCCATGCTTGCCGGGCCTTCCTGGTGCTCCTGCTGGACCTGGCGGACCTGGTAGGCAGCAAGCATCGCATGACCCGGCTTGCGAATTTCCACCAGTTACACCAACATCGCCATATCCTGCTTGTCGAGATGTGCGGTTCTTAGCCATGGGTTTATCCTTTAGCACGTGCACTTCAGCCCAGATATCCTTGGCGGATCCCTACAACAAAGTGGCGGTATTTTCTTGAATAATAATGGCCAACAACGGTTTTACAAAAAAACCTGCAGCAGAATTATAAAATGATGGGAGCTATTCTACCGAAGGTGCGAAAACCGGACATCTGGCGAAGAAACCACTTCGATATTAAATTCGATGTAATCGACCAATGATCAGTGAGCAGTGGAGCGGATGAATGTAAAGATCATCACATTCATCTCCTGTGTGTGAGACGAAACAACAAAGCATTAGGCATATATATTTATCTGTTGCGGTTCCCTAAAAAAGTTGCCTGAAGTGTTCATTTATTCTTCCTCCTAAGGTCAAAGGCATGACAGGAGACTCGCAATGACGCTTTCTGTGGAAACGGGTGGGAGCTCCTGTAATAATCCTCTTATTTGCGTTAGTATCAGCAGTATTTGATTGTCGAAGTTTCTAAGCCTGGAAAATCTTCAGGAAGCATTAATAGCACACGAAACAATCTTCTTTCTTTTCAGCAAAACTAAATTAAGCTAAAAATAAGCAAATAAATAAATGAAAGGAGTTCGTCTGAGAGGCGTAAACGGATTGCCTCAGATATTTCCGACTACATTAAGTAGATCTTACATGAAGAGCAAATAAAAACTCATAACTGAAAAAGATCCGCTCGTTCAAAATTCAGCGAATTATCAAGAAACCGAAGGTTATATGAGGTTTAAAGGATGAGTCAGATACTCACTTTACAAAAAGCGATCTCATGCTGCATTTGGTGTCGAATATGATGTACATAGTTGTAGACCATTGGAAGTGTGACGCATGCTGATAGAACAGCGACTACTGAGAACGTAACCGCTGAATAGGCAACAAAGCGATAGGCCTTTATGCGCCCCTCTATATCCATGACTGCGGATACTTAAAATTCGCCGTGCCAAAAAGGGACACTATTCTAGTGTGCTCAAGTGTCCCTTATATATAGAGGGAGGGATGGACTTGTTTGTATAGAGCCATCTGGACAGCCTTCGAGCCATCGAAAATGCTTCGACCGCATACGCCCATGCCGTGATCACGGCATGCATTTCATGATCGCTTCCTCTTTCGTCTGCACACATACAATTTCTTCACCGCCACCTATAATTCCTTTCAAGGTTGCATTTATTGTGCACGCTAAACGATCCGCAGTGGTGTGCACATTTTATAAGCATCTCTACAAGATGTAAAGGTCTGCGTTAGAGAGATCGGAAAAGTTGACTGCGTGAATCGGTGGCTAATACAATAAGACCTAAGGGATCTGCTGTTTATATCGGCGCAATATCAAATTTCACTCAAAGTGGTTTCCGCATTTCTTCATCTTGGTGCTTCGGTTCACAAACCAACGTCCTTTCTGCTATTCTATTGCATTCTAGACGTCAAGAGCATGAAAATTTGTCCTCCCTGTTAAACTTGACTTCCTCTACTAGTAATGTTATAACAGCTCAGAAAATCACCTGATTTTCTAAAATGCCTTATCGAAACAGCAAACAGGTGATAGCCAAAAGATCTGACATATTAAAAACGTACAGGTGAATGGAGATAAATCAACCGGGTCTACGCTCGTATATGATTGCATACTAGCGTAATGGGTTAAGTAGTGCCATGCAGATCCAACAAATATAAGAAACAGTGTCAAACCGATTAACGAACGCGTTGAGATGGTAAAACAAAGCATCATATGCCCAGATTTTCAAACGTGTAAGATGCTGAATTTGTCCAGCGCAGACTACAGCTTAGAAAGGATTGCGGACGAGATGAAATGAAGTCAAATAGGCTAAAAGTCAAATAATGGTCGCTCAATAAACATTGCATAACAGTTTGCTTCATAACTGCATAATCGCTAGGTGACAATTAGCTAAGCAACTAGCTGCCTCTTTGAAAGTTAAAACAATAAAAGAAACAAAATACTGGAAATACTGAAAATTCACTCATAAACAATATATTTAGCATTAATTTACTCTCTGCCATAGTAACACTAACGCTGAACGTTGTTGAAATGTTAAGATTCTCCCACATATTCTTTTCGTTGTTATATTCTTGCGACGCATATATAAATAAAGCGTTTCATTGTAGAGCGGATGTGCACACAGGCGTAAAAGTGAACGTAGTTTGTCGGTTGAAAAAATTCCGAAGTCGTTTCGAGGTTCTGTTTCTCACTCGAACCTTTTTATGTGCTTTCGGTCAGCACCGGAAGTCAAGCGAACTGCGGAAGTTTTATCACTATTCTCCACGAATAAAAACGAGCGATTTATAGAGACGTAAATGCGGTTCGCTGAATTATGCGTTGAGTCTATTTATTGAAATTGATGTTTTCGATGCTATCGTTAGGAAATAAAGAACAGGTGGACAGCGATGACCGAATTGGAATGTAAACTGGTTATGGTGAAAAAGCGGCCATATGAAAATAAACCATTATTCGGTAACGGGTTTACGACGCATTTACGGCACACAATGCCTCGCTACGATTCGTTAACGTTGTTTTTGACAATCACGGAGCCACCAGTTGCCTCCTCATTCCTTATCAGGATAACTGCATAACGCATTCCTCCGTTAATTTTCATACAACGCAAAGTGATGCGCTGCAAATTATACACTGACCATTCCACTCATCGCATCAATATAGAACGAGTCTTACCTCACCATAATTTAACATGATCATCAGCGATTTTTAAGATATTCATAACACTTACTTAATGTTCGATCGGTTAAGAAATTATTAAACGTAAGTAATAATTTCTACAACGGAGTGATGGGAACAGGAAAATAGGAGATTTTTAGCCGTTACGTCTTTACAATGAAAAGCATCGATGATGAAACTCATATGTTTCACAAAGTGAATAATAAAACAAACAATGTAATGATTCAAGGTGAAGTAATTTCGTTGGTGCACTATTAAAGAGGATAGCATTTTTTGAGTCTTTTTCTGTGATTTCTTGTGCCTACCTGAAAGCTACTAAACATCACAGATGCAAATGTTATTTGGTGATAGCAAACTACTTGTGGACTCTTCTATTTCATAAATCTAACTGCAGTAGAATGCTTTAAACGAATATTTCATGATTTGCATGAGCAACTGGTTCAGCACTTTGTACATCAACCTTCATTCGATTTGCGAACATAAATAACAGTTTCTAATTTTATATAGCTAATCGAGCGCAAAAGTTCTCAAATAGTTAGCCATTATGAATTGGCGAATATATTCGAATAATGAGAGGCTGACTTGTGCTATATTATCGCTACCTTTTCCTTAAGCGTCCACTCTAAACACAGCAGCGACAATTCCATATTTCTTCCGTGGGCCAGAGCACGATGTTTCTCTCTCAGATATTCCACTAAAAAGTGCTTACTAAAAATCAGTGATAAAAGTTATCGATCCGAACAAATCTTCGAGTTGAGACAAAGAAGTGATGCAAACGATCACAATGATCGTTCTTATATTTCGACTTCCAAGTAACAGGTCTGATAAGTTAAAGAGACATCATCTCTTCGCTAATCTGATCGTTACCCTTAATCATATAAAATACTTCACTTCTAACCTAAACGATTCAAAATATAAATGAATTTTTTAGACCCATGAAGATACCTGTAATTCATTATATCATGGATAGATCAGTGTATAAATGTGGAATGTTATCCTATCGTAGTTATAAGCATTTAACAAATTTAACATCGGTGATTACGAGTTGAAGCTTTTGGCCGAGGAACAAACGTACACAATGCACAGAGATAATGGCTTCCCATGAAATACAAAATGTGACATTGCAGCAATCACAATATTGAGTTTCTCTTCAAAATTCTTCTCACGAAACTAAGACAACGATTTCAAAGAAGGAAACAACCGTAACGAACTTCCGTCAATGTTCATATAATATCACTTATTCATATACTTGTACTTATTAATATATATCTGTATCATATTCATATAAATGTTGGTATGTACAATTACTTATACTTATTTATACTTTACATCTTCGTTAATTTATTTTTCTATTTATTCATTCATTTAATCATTCACTTATTCATTCTTTTCAAAATATATCTTTACCTATATTTGTATTTCTACTTCAAGTTAGAAGTATACTTACATATGCGTATCTTAGCCCAGTTTTCATATACCTGGACTCTTCTTGCTTTACAAATATTCATCTCCGTGTGTCCAATAGCTAACCACAAAGTACATTGCTCAATGCTAGTGGATTTTGCCTCGTTTTACATGTATTTGTATCAATGAATTCATTTATTCAAAGAATAACGCCATGTATTCATCGGCGACGATTGCACTGCGTCGATTTATTCCGGGATTAAATATATCAGCTTATTGGACGATGAAATTTGAGTTTTTTTTTTTGAATGCATTGATTACCTTATTAAATGAATATTTTTGTGATTTTGATACGACATTGGATGAGCTACTTTCATTGTACGAAACGATATATTGCTACATCGTTCATTTTCACGATTCCGTTATATATAAGCATCTTTTGCACTTGCTGATTTACTTGTTAAACAAAAAACAATTGCCGACTTTTCTTCACTAACAAAAAGGTGGCTCTCGAATATGTTGCTTCTCTCGGATCAACCGCAAATAGCGAAGCTTTCAGTTTATGAGCTTCTTAAAAAATTAATTTCTGTCCAGTAGTTTTTGATTTCATTGCTCATTCGGCCGGAAAAAATTAGCCGATGAATAGATTCCGTAGCGATAGAATATTCGCTTTGGTTCACCTGCAAAACCACTTTCAGTATGAATTTCCCACTTGAGTGCTCAACGTCATAGCGTCTAAGTGGTCTTCAAGGACTGCATTTATGCTGGAAGCATATGTTGACTAAATATTGCCTTCAGTGTTGTGCTTCTCTTGGTTGCCCAGCAATCGTCGATGAACCCAGCAATCGTCAACGATTCTTTCCGCTTCTAACTGCTCCATCATTGAAACAGTGCTATCGACTTTCTACGCCACTGAATGTTTGTTTATAACTTCTGTCTCTCTCCATGATCTTTCTATCTTTCTCTCGTTCATCATGATTTCCATCTCGCGGATTCTTTGAAGTTTATGAAAATAATCAAATTCGACCGAAAATTTGACAATAAATGGTCGAATTAACGACAAATTTAATCGACGTTGAAAGAGACAGGGCGATGAACTCGTAATATAATATTTTCGATGATTTCTTTCAGATTGGCATTATATCTCTACTAGATACTTAATATGGTATTACAGTAATATTATTCATCACTATCACATATCACTCACTGAAAAAATTATTCCTTTCCCCCCAAAGCATTCTTTTTCCCACCTCTTTCTAACAGCCTCATTCACCACGATAACCTATTCCTTCCTCAGAGTCATCCATTTATTCCGCAAAGTAGTTATTTTCTTTATCCCTTCTCCAGAGACATCTATTCCCTTCCTAGACTGATGCTTTGCTCGTCCTTTTAACAAATATTTCACTTTTATCGATCATTTAATTTTCAGCTCGAAAATGAATGGACGTTCGAGGACAGGAGATACGGTGATTGTTACGGACGATGACGTGAAAAATGCAATTGGCAAGCAGAATTTCGAGAGTACTATCACCGCTGATAATGTACCATAGTTATATGCATTCTGCAACATTTCAAGCGTCGTATTGATATAATATCATCGATCAAACGATTTTACTATTCCCTCAAACAGTTTCTCCTTCTTTTTCCCTAGAGATATAGTGGCGGTACCCATTAAAATCTACTGCGTTTAGTGAAGTTTTTCCAATTTCCCAACATGAAATGAAAATTTCCCAATACCAATTTCCCAATACGGTTCAACGTAAAGTCCGTATTAGCATATCCAATATCTCCGCTGCGCAAAATCATTTCGTACTAGCGTATTCGTATTTCTGCACTACAAAATGAGTTCGTGTTAGTGCATTCAGTTATTCAATATGACTTCTTCGGATATTGATAAATAATTTGCTTACATATAAAATTGTTAAATTGTAGAATTTCTATTGTTACGCTCAACGTAAAGTCTTTGCGGTTAGAACTAAAATATACCGCATTAAACGAAAATAAATGATTTCTTAAGAAATGTGACTTTAAGAAATGAAATTAAACACTTAGCGGAATGTTGCATCTTCATTCAATGAGTGTTTTCAGCCACGATTGACGAAATATCAGCAACTCGTACAAGAACATCTCGAAAAACTGAAAGATCAATTAGCTGTTCAAATACGTGAATTGGTTAGTGATGATTTCCTCTTCTTTTTCTGATAAATCTAAATTCGATATCAAAGATTTAATTAGGAGAACATTTCCTTATATTAAAAACAAGAAATATCTAAAGGAGGGGAACTAATTTAATCTATTTCAGCAAATATCACTGAAAGAGAATCGTCTTTCGAATGCAACGAGCAACGAACGTGTTGAAAAATTAAAAAGCGATAATCAAAGGGATGCGGAGAGAACTTCATCGATGAACAAAGAGATTGATGTCGCACATAAGTTAAGAGTAAATCTTGACGAGGAAATTAAACTACTTACGAAGAATATCGAAGATGTTCAATCAGAAATAAGGAATTCCGATAAAAAAGGTGCAATAGCTTTTTGATTTCAACTATTTGAGGACTCTAGAGAACGCTACGAATTTAGAAAACTTTACAACGATAAACTATCTTGATGTTTAAAGAGCCTTTATATATTATGGATAGAAAAGTGAACGCTTATCGAGTTAAAATCATCTAATGTGCCGATTGCATATTCTAAGCCGTTAACTAACCACTCAAATATGAACGTTTCTTTAGAGCGAGAAATACGAATAGCTCTGAATAATATCAACAACGAGGTCGGCACAGCGTTCGGCCTACAGAAAGCTGGCGCTAACGAGAAAGTTGACGTGAAAATTCTAAAGGGAATCTCATCACGCGTTAATCAGCAACTTTCCTCACTCGAAAAGGAGAAAACCATTCAGGTGGGTTGTCGTTTATTTCGGCTAAACCATCATTCTTCTAGTCGCGCAGCATAACAATAACAAGAAGCCTATTTCTATGGTGTAGTGAAGCATCCACTGGGCATATAATTGCGTGATAAAAATGGAGAGAATTTGTCGTCTCATAATGACTACAAACTAGTTGGTTGGAGAGTGGAATATTTAGTGATAAAGTCTGATTTATAGGATGCATATGTGGCAAGGATGAAGCGAGATGTGGAAGCATCGGAAAGAGAACTTGCACAGCTGGGAAGAGAATTCGATGAGTTGAAAAAGTAATATTATTCTGTAATACTCGAAAAAGGCGTTTTGAATTCGGAATCGTCACAGCTGAATGCAGTCGAGTTCAAATGTTCAAAAGAGATCACCAACCCTTCGTCGTATCTCAGAAATACTTTTTCTGGAGTGGGAGAATGGAGGAGAGGAAAAATCGTTGTAAAAATCCATTAGCACTCGGTAAATTTTGAGAGCATTGGTCACTAGAGGGAAAACTTCAAATTCATCCTCTACTCTACCAATTTTTCTTATCAAACGCCATTATTAGGTACAATCTCGAGCAACAAATAGCATTCTATTGCCAATTCAATAATTTATTTTATAGAAGAGTATCACTTTCGATGTTTGAAATTTGTATAGAATTCTAGAAATTTGTTATTGACAATATGAAAGGCATTTTTTTTTTTCAGAGAAAGTGTTCAAAGGAAGTCCGATTATGCTGAGCTTGCTGAAAAACTTAAAGCATTCGAAGAGGGGAACATTTCAGTGGAGGATCGTTGGCAAACGCTCATGAAATCGCTTCATAGTCGCAACAATAAGATCACATTGGACCGAAATGAAACGTTGTAAGTACCGCAAGTTGACGCCTTTCTTAGCTCTCTTCCCACCCACTCACTCCCCATCCTCAGTTTCCCTCCCCGCCCTTCTTCCACCTCCCCACTATCCCCTCTACGCTTCGATGCAGAATTTTTCTATAATTCTGCATTTCAAAAGCGCTTCCACTTTCTCATATATTACTGCATTATGCAGCACTCGATGAAAGGAATCGAAATATCGACTACGCTTATAGGGACGAGAAATTACGATTATTGTCGAAAACGGCTCCTACTTCTATGAGTGAAGAGGAGTTGAGGAGAGAAGCGATGGAATTGTTGAAAATTGAATCAATATTAGCAAATCGCGAGAAAATACGTCGAAAGAAGGAAAAAGAACTCGAACAGTTCGAGAGAGCAATTCAAGAGACGAACAACGCGATAGCGAAAACAAACGAGGAACTCATACATCTCGAAGATGGTATCATTAAATTAGCGGTGGTAAATATATCGCTGATTTGATCATTCGTTTATTCGATTAAAGCGAAGAAAAAAGTGCATAGAAATCGATAGCTTTAGCAAATGGACGTTGAAAAATCGTAGCGAGAGTGGAAATTCAGTTGAGTTTGTTGAGCATTTTCCATTGAAAAAGAAATCCACTATACCAATTAAATTTTTACTATTATCAGGGCAAAGGACAAAGGCAAATTGTGAAAATTCAAATGCCATTTCCTCATATATTTCTCGAAAATTTACCTATTCCAATTGATCCTCTCGATAGTTGAAGTTTTTGTTTGAATTGCTTGTCACCTTTGGAAATCTCTCATACTTCATTGAAATCCTCATAAATTTTAGCTCCCATTTTAGCTTTACATTAATGATTTTCATATAATATTAGCAATCATAATATTATTAAAGTTTATAGAAAACAGCGGACACAAAACGACAATACGCAGCGCTGAGGAACTCAAAAGGACTAAAAGAATCAGAAGATGATGAAGTAAGGCTGCAACTAATATAATCAGCTCTATAATTTGCTTCTACGCTGAGAGAATTCCTAATTTCGCTCTTTAATGCTCTCTCTAAAATCTTAATGATTCGTGCAGCGGTTGGTTCTCTTTCCAAACCACGTACAATACTCATGGTGATTCCACGTGGTGGAGGAGGGAAAATGAAATAGAACGAAGGAGGCTAAGAAATGAATATGAAAGAGGAAATATGGAGTAGCCTATTTTAGCACTCGCAATAATGATCTAAAAGCTCAATTTCTTTATTCTTCATACTTTCTTCTACGCGTTTTAGTGTTTGTTGTTTTATTTCTTAAATTCTTTTCTATGAATTCATTTTTGCACATTCAATTGTTCATTTGTAGAGTATTGCTGAGTTGGAAATGATCGAAGAGAAAATCGAAAAATTGCGCAAACAAACGATACTAAATAGAAGGAAATCACGAAAACTGGCTCAACTTGTCCACGCCAGAAATCAAATCGTGCGTATTTTATTCCACTTCACGACTACCATCGAATCTTTCCGTTCCTTCGATACGTTCAACTAGATTTCTTCAGAACTATATACATTACAACACACATAGGTTAATATGAGGGTAAGACAAATATAAATAATAATCGCTCTAAATCGAATATTACCAATTAGAATAGAATTTCGATCATTAGGTGATCATTAGGTCGATCATTTGACAATGACTTTTTTAATGGAAGCTTATGCTGAAAATACTCATCATTTATCACTTATCATTTATCACTGTTAACAGTGAAGGAGAATTATCATTAGTGCTGAAGATAATGAAAGAAAAGTGGGAACGAGAATGTGAATTTCTATTTATGAAAGGATCCAGAAATTTTCGGATTAAATTGCAAATATTGCTTTTGATAGAAATTACAATAACAAATTACAAAAATAGTTTTCTTTCGATAGATTTTAAAATTACCATTATTCGAGCAAATTTTGGAATAATATTCGAACCATAGGCCCTCTACAACTTTATATATATATATTTATTTATTCATTTATTTATATACTTAATTCAACAATTTTTATGTTGATGAACTGAACGAAGCGACCGTAGAGGCAAAAAATGAAGCAGCAATGACAACGCAAACTGGTGAATCGGTCAGCAAAAAGAAAACGGCTCTTATTCATTTTCGACCTGACACCTTGAAAAAGGTATTAATCTCGAATCGTTCGTTATAGCGACTCGTGCGGTAATAAATAAGCTCAAATTTGAGCGCAACAAATGTTTCTCATTGCATAATCGCTATAATAACGAAATTGGCAACAGCACATATATAATTTTGTTTTATTTTCCAATAAAAAGGAAATATTTCAAAAATACTCTCAAAAAATGAATCATTTTTCAGAATAAAAAATCCAAAATGAAAGAATAAAATATTACAAATTCTTTCGATGAATTATTTGGCAACGATTTGCAACGATAACTTCGAAATTCTTGAATTGATACGTTAGAGTGTTTAGTTGAAATTTAACAAAGCCAATCTAATTTATCGTTAGTTCTGTCCATTTTGGAAGGATTGAAGTAGGAATAGTTGACTTAAAATAACCCTTATGGAAATGAAAGGATGTCTATGATGTTGCGTACTGCTTGGTGAGATCAGTGGTTGAAATATTTCATAGTTTGTTCAACTATTCAGATAACGGTTTGGAGAGGAATCATATCGGTCTGTTAGTTGTTCCATTTCGTAGTACTCCTCCAAATACGACTTTCTAATTGTCTTTGTTTTTCTTCACCCATGCATGGAAAGTAGTTTCAAATATTTTCGTTTATGAAGACGAGCGAAGCAAAGAAAGATTTGATGGAACTCTCAATGCGTCGTATCGCAATCACTCAAAAAATCGAACGGCTTGAAATCGAAGCGAATAAGCTTAATGAGAGGTTCATCGAGCAGAAGAAAAAACTCGAAACGCTTAATGAAGCGCTCCGAAAAGCGGAAATAAAGAAAAACAGCTTTGATAAAGGTATATCTTTCGAGTTAAACAAAGATTTCAACTCAGAAGTTCATTATGAGGCCAATTATGTAGTGCTTATCGGAAGGTTTAAGTTGAATTTTACCGACGGGAAACTCGAGTTTATTCATTCGCTTTCGGCACCAAAGAATTTTTGATTGCAAGAACATGGCAGTTTCAAGATTCCTTATTTCAGTGGAAGTTTCGTTGTTTTCTGGATCATTTTTGGTTAGCTTTCTCTTAGGATCCAGGGTCACAGGTTCATAAACTATAATATGTGGATTTCATTTCCCTCATTGTGAGTTTTTTTCTTTCCTGATTCCAGTTGTCGTAGTTTAACAGCGAAAATTGAGAGGAGCTGTTTCATGTAAATACGCAATTTGAAAGGAGCATTATTAGAGTCACAAGCGATCAGAGAAGTGACTGTTGATGGTGAAGAGGAAAAGCGAGAGAAGGAATTGCTAGCAAAATTGGAACGCGAGAATGCAAAAGTGGCATCAATGAAGGATGAGAACAATTTTCTTGAAAAGAATGTTCAAGCAAGCAGGTTAACACTGTGAATCATCACTTAGCAATGATTTCGGTTCGATGAGTGGAGCTCATAATGAGCTCATTGAAAGAGTCTCCAACTTGTATCAACTGAAATATCGACTATTCCATTGAATTTGTGAAGTTTGCAGCTTTCATTTTACGGATTTCCATCCATAAGAGGAAAACATTACTTCAAGTTTATGCGATAAACGAGCGGAAATGATCTTAGAAATAAAGGATTCAAAGAAGTGATCATTTTAAAATCATCTATCATATCCTAATCACTAAGAGAGTTTGTGAAATGTCCCTCGTAAAACACATTCAACTTTTCTACATTATTCATATGAATCGATTTCTAAATTAAATTAATTTTATATGAATTATCGCTAAAATTAGTAATATTGCTATTGTTGTTGCTGCTAAATTACTGCAAAATTTTGCAAAATTATTTGGATTTTGCAATAATCGACCTGCTGAAATGACATTTTATTTTGTGGTATTACCGAAAATAAAGGGCCACTATATGAAAAGAATAAACGAACATCTCGATGACCAACAATAAACGAGTGATGGAAGTGTCTCATGAAGGATTTGTATGATTATGATATATCGAGCTTTTTTTTGCAGAGAAGAAGTCGATATGTGGCGGAAGAAGCTCGAATCGATAGAGGACGATGAGGCATTTACGCTCGATGATCAACAACGAAATGGTGTTCTAGTTGAGACAAGACGATTGAAGAACCTCCATTCAAATTTACTCAAGCGAATACGAGAAACACAAAAAGTATTAACTCATACAAATTATATGGATTTATATTACTCGAATGATTGTTACGAATATAAAATGATGGACGTCTCATTTGCTCATTAATTAATTCCGTACACTGAATTTTCATTTCTTCTAGGAAATACAGCCATATCAAGCATTCCTAGCAACGATATTCAATTCTATCCGGGAAATTGTCTGAAGTTCGAATATGTCAAAATATGATTTATGATGATATCGCGAGTTATTGAATGTAACATCGAATATAATGCCCACTAATAACGTCAAGTTTTTATCCTGAAACAAAGTTTAAACGTTGATCCTTCACTAGGTTACATATAGTTATTTCAACTTATCGTCATATATGGATCGTTTTTCCGGCTGCCTTAAAGTGATATCCAGAAGATAATATTTAATAAATAAAAGACGCCTATCGTTTAGCCGCCTCTTGAAATTGAAAAAAAAAGTTACAATTTATATGCAGTATTTGAGCTTCTCATGAATGCAAGTATCATTTTTAGCCTTTGCTTATATTGGAGGATTTTCGAATATACCCATAAAGGAGGAAACTAGAAGTATGAGAAAAATATCTATAGGAATTAGAAATGTGTGCGCTTCGAAGAGATTTCGTTGTTGGTAAAGCGCAAACGACCATCTCGACAGGGAATCATATACGTTCACAGGCAATTGATGAAATTCAACGCCTCAAGAATCGTATCGTTACTCTCCAAAAGGTTACACTTTATTTAGCTTTATATGCATTTGTAATATCAATGAAGAAAAGGTGGTTAAGACTTTAGTATTGGACGTTTTAAAAATTATTCAAAATATCACAACGCTTTGAATTCAGGAATTTCCTATATCTAATCCGTTATTCAAGTTGTTATCACTTAACCGCATATGGTTAGTGGCATAGCATTTCGAATACTGATAGCAAAACAAATTGAGTTTCATTGAAAGCGACGTTCTCGGATGCTAAGCAAGACGTCGATGCGTCTAGATGCTTACCAATTGCCGTCGAGGAAGATCCTCGAGAAGTACAGAATTTCCAGCATCATCTGTGTCCTCTCTTCCGCTAAAATTCCATCAGCCACATGAATTTCATAATAGAAATGAACTTTTCGAAATTTTAAAGTGCTATATCCATGTGTGTTACTTAAATTCACACTTTTCAATTCCCAATCGTTGAATTCACATCGTTCAATTGCTATCATTGAGAATGAAAAATGCTCATTCGATAAATGATGCCATTAGGAGTCTTGAAAGAATTCGAAGGCGACTCAATCGTTATCATTTTTCCCATAACTAAAATCTTTATGCACAAAATTCGATGAATCTATAAAAGTCACAGTTGTATTGATACGACTGCTAATCAGTATGATATATATCATTTATAGTGATATATATCACGTCTTTCGAGCTATTTGAACAATTTATTGAAGTATTTTTCAACTTATTTCATTAACTTTTCATATTCTTTTATTATTTCAACGTACCATTGATCATATTTGTGTTCGAAACGTATAGATATGTCGACATTTTCCTCTCAAAGAAACGCTGAATTCTCATTATCACATTAAATAAACGAGTTAATATTGCAATTAACTATTGTAATATTATAGGAAATCGATGAAACAAACGCAAAATACGTACGTCTACAAATGCTATCAACCAAATAAATGAACCATATAGATCGCCTTTCTTATTTGATTGTTTGCATTATTGTTGACGAATAAATAATTTGTATAGTTGTAACTCGTTTACTGTTTAAGTTAGTCGAACTCTCAGCGAGATCATTGTGATCATTAGTGAATTTTTTTTCAATTTCCTCGACGTTTTCCTCAACGTTTCCTGAACGTTTCAATTTCTTGCTGGCTAGTAATGACCACTAGCCATGAGGAAATTGAAACGTTTTCTTCCTTGTTCGTTGTTTTCAAGCAATCACGTTCAACAAGAGTACATTCGCCGATTTTCCTAGCGTTCTAGTGGATATTTTAACGGCAAGGTGTGATTGTGTTGAATTCATCATGCTACTGAGCGATGATTGCCGTTTGTTTCCCCAATTGCTATTATTGTCAAATATATTTGTGGGATGTTTTTAGTGCTATTATGCGATGTTTAGTGGTTTTAGTGGTATAACCTTTATAGTATCATCGGAATCATAATTTATAGCGTTCATAGTATCGCACAATTTAGAGTAACACTGTATCGCGTTTATACAATTTTTTTGGAGCCAACGTTCGAATATTTCACTTAGATTCCTCGCTGTCGAACAGAAAGGTAACCAACCTTAAGCGCAACATTTAGACTTATATTTTCGGGATTTCTGTACTCTCTTACGCTGGTGGAACTCGGCAAGCGATCGTATACATTTAACACAAAATCAGTGGATCCGTTCGTCGACCCCTATTCGGGCGCTGTACACTCTACCTCATTCTATCCATTCACTCCAGCGCCTCCTGCGGGAAGAGTTACACCAAGCAAAGGCTACTCTTGATAGTATTCGTGTAAAAATCAATCCTCCACGAGCACTTCACAGATGAGACATTCATTCCGCATAAACAATACAGCAACACCTTGACACTTTGAGCTGTCAATGAGCTCGACAGTTCCCAGATATCCTCTCATAAAAACCATCCAGTTGAAGCGATCCATGCTTCTAAGCCTAAACCCGAGCCGACTCCTAAAATTTCCACCCATCAATACACGAATATAATCAGGCTGAGATTTACAGTACACCTTTCCGAACAAACATTCGACCGTCCTTGCAACGCGATAATCCGCGATTTCAAATCTCCATTCCTGGATACATGGATTCGATTTTAGACATTTTGATAGGTTGTGAGCTTGGAGCTTTTTTATGCAAATGTGTTATCTTAACGCCACACGGCTGTCACTTTTAAATGCTCAAAGCTTATGGCTTCCGTTAAGCTGCTCTCTGAAAAGCAACATGGCTCGCTGCATTGTTCGCAACCGATGTGTGCTCATGTTCTTTGCAGTTGTGCCCGCAATATGAGTGGGTTAGCTTGATCTTCCGGATTCCGGATTGCGAAGGCTGTTGTTGTGCATTTCCGGTTCCGGTTTTTATAGAAATTTCATGACGAGTGGGATAGTCGAAGGTTTATAACTTTTGATTTAATACGTCGCCGATATAATCAATGGCGATCGCTGTTCAGATGTTGTGTCTTTTAGAGGAATGTTCACATTGTGTGCACGATTCGCTCGACTCAGCGATATTGCCGCACCTCTTAAGAGCTTGAGGTTATTCTTCTTTTATTACCAAGTTCAACTTTTAATAGTAGTACCTCGATGATGAAGTGGATGCTTAGTTATGTTGCCTCTATGAAGCCATTGGTAAGAGGACAAACGAATATAATATCTTTCGGCTGGCGACATCTGAGGGCAAGTGTTGAATGAGTTCTGAATTGGATGAGGGCGGATGGAGACGGAGGGTCGGGGGGAGGAGAGTGGTTTATGTAGAAGAAGTACGAATGACTGATGGATTGAAGGGAGGAGGTGGTTTAGCGAATTTAGAATTGAGCCACCGAGGACTCTATCACTTAGTAGATGAAAGTATAGTGTGTCATAACCGATAGAGCTAACAATAAAGATACATAATTATTGGTGTAATTATGAGATTAATTACTCTTGTAGAATGAGAAAGTAAAGGCATTCTCATCGTTAGATCTTTATTTAATAACTTTATTCGTTTGCAAATTGTATTTTCAGTTGTTATGCGTCAACTTCAAAGAGAAAAGAGATCGCTCTTCCTTCCGGATATCGTAAAACACCGCCATTCGCATTCTTCCTGAAAGAGAACTTCATCAAGAAGGATGGCGTAAAAGTAACCGAAGCGATGATTGAGCTTAAAAATCGTTGGAATGCATTAAACGCCATCGAAAAGAAGGTTCCATTTCATAGTTTACAATACGATTCTAATGTATGAGTCATATATTTTTTGCAACTATAGGGGGAATAGTTGAAGTTGACTATCCGAGTGGATTTCTCTCAGATCAGCGTTCTTACGATCAAATCATCTCTCATCATATTTTAGAAAGAGCAACAAATGATGAATTAGCTTTGCTGAGTGTAAATGAGAGGAAGACGAAAGCGATGGAAGAAGCCAATGATCGCCTTTATTGGCGTTAATTTGAAAGAGAGCTTTAGATGCCTCATTAATTGTTCCCTCAAAACGCATCCTTCTCGGATAGGCATTTCTCCATTCGCAGTAAATATTTTGCTTTGTTAATGAATGATTACTTTAATTAATTAATGAGCGTTTTTCGTTCGCCTCATTGCGCCCGATCGCTCGAAAGATGCAACATTGCACTTTTAGAAATACTTTGACGAGTCGGATGCCGAATTGAAAGAGAAGAAAGCGAAATTCGATGCATTAGATGTGGAGGAGAAGCAACGACTTCGAGAAGAAAGCAAGAGAAATAGGGAAACTCGAAAACGACGCAGAATTCGTGCCGAAAAAGCGGCGGTGATCGCCTACTCTCTTTCATCTCTCATAAGTTTTTCTTCGTAGAACTTTCCAAAGAAGTCATTCTCTCATTTTACGCGACTATAATCCCAAAAAATGCGATCTTTTACTTTATTATCTTATTAAATTGGCCGCAGTTAATGAACTTACAGGGGTAGATGCATCTTGCTTCTGCGGGTCATTCACTTGTCCCTTATCCTTTCCCGTTCGTCCCTTCAGTTGCATTCCTAGCTAGATTCTACGGGAGTTTCCGTGAATGAATTCTTCTATGAAATGCAAATCAATGAAATTCTTGAGAATAAATGACATCGTCACTTAAGGATTTTAGTATTTCATTCCGATGGAAGGTGTTCATTCATGGATCTATTGACATCCTTGAATTACTGGCTAATAGGTAGATAGTAATGCATTTTCATATTATCCAAAGCTAATATCGAGCTGGTTGCGAATTGTATGGTGATAAAAGTCCGACTTCTTCTCTTCAAGTTAGAGGAATTTTAACTGGAACTGAAGTATCTGGATCTATATTTTCGATATATCCTTTACTGAATTGCCATGGAAGAGGCTGAAATCCTTTAGCTCTCTTGTCCAGTAGGATCTCATGAGATAGTTCTCAATAAAGTCTCACCTTATGATCGTTAATACCTAAAGAGTAAATGAATGTGCAAGAAAGAGAAGGAAATCTTATTTATAACGGTTTCATACCGAAAGTATAAAATAGCTTAAATTAGAAGAAACAATATGAAAGTCTCGTTGATGATTCGTGAAAAAGGAAACGATATCATATTGAATAAAGAATACGAGGAGGTTATTCGTTGTAAGTTATTCAATCATCTCAGAAACGTGAAAAGAGTGGCCGACGACCCGCATCCGCGTATAATCTTTATATGAAGGAAAAGATGGACGTAACATCAAAAGTGCCCGAGAAAATCCGTGAACGATTCAAAGAATGTGCGATAGCGTGGAAAACACTTACCGAGAAGGAAAAGCAGGTCAGCGCAATAGTCTCTCAAATTTTTCAACTTCTCTATCTTGAAGATTTTCTAAAAATATCTTATATATCATGAGGATAAGGAGAAAATTGTGGATTTTCTTCGAGGATTTTGGAATTTTTATCTTCAGAAATATATCGATGAGGCGGCGATATTAGCGAAGAAATTCGACGAAGAGCGTCGTATTTGGAGGGAAAACAACGAGAAACATTCGACGAAGAAGATTTTCAAAGAAACGATCGATTGAATCGATACGATTTTTGAAGTTATACTTTCGTTTCGCTAAATTGTTAGTCCGACGACCATTATTTCAGTAATAATCTCTAATTTTAGTCGATATTATGAGTGTATCATATGCGATCGTCTTAGTCGCCTCTGTTTTGCATCGATTATCATTCCCACATAACATATTTGTTCATTGTGACATTGTATTATGCAGTTGAGGCGGCCTACACTAGACAGCGATAATATCACCTTAAGAATGAATATTAATTGGCGGAAGGAGGGGATGGGGAATGATGGTTAATGGATAATAAACCCGGGATCAGTTAATTGTGTGCTCAAGGATACTCAGATGAAAACGTTCTTTCAGTTTCGGAGCATTTTTAAAGCAGCATTTTGCTAAGTTTTGATTCTCAATAAAGATTTCTGTTGTTTCATCCGGTCAAGAGGGGGAAAATTCAGAGCTTAAACGTTATTAAATTCTCAAGGGTCCTTAATGATAAGTTAGCCGAATCGAAGGGATAGTTGAATATATTGAATCGAGATAGAGGGAGAGCGTTTTCGAAGAATATCGTCCTTGTCACTCTACAAAAAAAAATGCTCCCCATGCTTGTTTTTCTCTCAATTCGAGCGATTAGAATGTTGTTTTGTTGTTGTTTCTTTTTGTTTTATGATCATATTTCTGTCCGTTTTGCTATTTTCTATGGCTCACTATCTGATCTTATTTGATTTCGCCTTCTTTTAAGCGTTTCATATTTCTCTCTTATGACGATATTTCATGTTTAATCGCTTCTCTCTTTCCGACTAAACGTTTTACGTATTGGATTATTTTATGAACGAGAGATAGAAGATGGAGAGAACGTGAGAGCGGAAGTTGAAGAGATGACTCAATACGATCGCCCGATCGTCGACACGATGTCCGGATCGTCGGCGATGAGCATGTATCGACTACAACACATTTCGTCTCGTATATCCTGAAAGTATACTATGAAAGAATATGCGGAGAGGATTTCAATGATACCTACGATGGTGGACTCAGTAAATTCTTCAAGGATTATGTTAACTTTGGATGCCTATTGTTACTAATATCTTTCTTATGTATATAATATTTTTATCTCCCTAAGCGATAAATGAATTGAAAGTTAAATTTATAGTTTTGTTTTCGATATTTACTTATTGTGAATTGTCGAATCGGTTAACTCCCGATCCATATATCTTGCTACTTTCTTTGGTATACTTAAAAGAGCTCGAGAAGTCGACTTCACAAACATGTGAAATCTATCGTCCGATGGATCGAATGGTGCATATGTTGTGAGGATGAAACTCGAGGAATCTATCGGAAAAATAGCTCTCATCAAGCATTCATAGTCAATTTAAATATAAATAAGATGAGTTCGTCTAGCGTTTCCGGTGGTCTCTTCGACTATCGATTCCGTTCTTCCCTACTCAAGCTTCATTTTTGAGCCTGAGGTTATAAGTTCGATTCGATCGTGAATTAGTGGCCGGAAGGGGAACTAATTGATATGTGGAAGTGGCCGCATTTTTGGACGCTTTATTATATTCGTATCATTTCAATAATTCGAGTATTTAGACGCAATCGGTGAGAGGGAATCTCTCTTCCACGTTTGTTTTTGTAGAATGTTACGTATTCGGTGCGTCGACTTGTGGAGGCGTACGTGTGATCGCTCATAAAGGTTACCTTTGTGGTCATTAGAGCCCCGGCGGTGGAATTGGCTAATCCGGAAATAATTCCGTTTCCGGGGGATTGTAACATGAACGGCGATTTGATTAGTTGTAGAGGAAAGAGTCGCGTTTTCCGGGCGAAGTGTAGATGAGAGAGTCTCCAGCTTCTGAGTGATGGAAGTCCTCATCGTATCGCTCATTATGACGTTAATTAAGAGATCGATATTTTAAGCGGTGATGAACGTGAGGGTTTCATATTTGAGTAATGTTTGAGTTGCAAACGAGTATATTAAGACGATGCCGATGGGGGGGTTGAATTTGGCGGCGCTTAGACGATCGTCTTCTTCTACGTATCGGGAGTTGAATTTCCTTAAGGGTAGATGTAACCTGATAGTGGTTTATTCGGGTACGATGACGGGATTATGCAACGATCACCATTGATTAGGATGAATGGGCTTTCAGTCCTCATAAAAGGTGTTGTGTCTGCGTCGGCGACCTCATACAATGATGTGCTTTCAACAAGAAGACACTTAATGAAGGGGTGACAATCGTTGAACATTAAAAACGCCAATGAATGATATGTAATTGTTAAATTATTATAGAATAATGCGCTCTACGATGATATATATGTTGATGACGCTAATGATATGCGTATTATGTGATGAGAAGAAAGTTGCACGACTACAGATCGGAGTTAAGAAGAGAGCGGAGAAATGCGAAATTAAGTCCAAGAAAGGTGACATTCTTCATATGCACTACACGGTAAGGACTCTCTTTTTTAAAGAGCTTTGCTTAATATTAAATCAATTGATTTTTGAAGCTTGCGGTGGGATTTCTAGTTGAGATGATCGGAGATCGACGTGGTGAACCACTATTACGAGTAGGAGTTCCAGTGATTTGCTGATGAGGGCGATGGGATTTCTAGTTGAGATGATCGGAGATCGACGTGGTGAACCACTATTACGAGTAGGAGTTCCAGTGATTTGCTGATGAGGGCGGTGGGATTTCTAGTTGAGATGATCGGAGATCGACGTGGTGAACCACTATTACGAGTAGGAGTTCCAGTGATTTGCTGATGAGGGCGGTGGGATTTCTAGTTGAGATGATCGGAGATCGACGTGGTGAACCACTATTACGAGTAGGAGTTCCAGTGATTTGCTGATGAGGGCGGTGGGATTTCTAGTTGAGATGATCGGAGATCGACGTGGTGAACCACTATTACGAGTAGGAGTTCCAGTGATTTGCTGATGAGGGCGATGGGATTTCTAGTTGAGATGATCGGAGATCGACGTGGTGAACCACTATTACGAGTAGGAGTTCCAGTGATTTGCTGATGAGGGCGATGGGATTTCTAGTTGAGATGATCGGAGATCGACGTGGTGAACCACTATTACGAGTAGGAGTTCCAGTGATTTGCTGATGAGGGCGATGGGATTTCTAGTTGAGATGATCGGAGATCGACGTGGTGAACCACTATTACGAGTAGGAGTTCCAGTGATTTGCTGATGAGGGCGGTGGGATTTCTAGTTGAGATGATCGGAGATCGACGTGGTGAACCACTATTACGAGTAGGAGTTCCAGTGATTTGCTGATGAGGGCGATGGGATTTCTAGTTGAGATGATCGGAGATCGACGTGGTGAACCACTATTACGAGTAGGAGTTCCAGTGATTTGCTGATGAGGGCGGTGGGATTTCTAGTTGAGATGATCGGAGATCGACGTGGTGAACCACTATTACGAGTAGGAGTTCCAGTGATTTGCTGATGAGGGCGATGGGATTTCTAGTTGAGATGATCGGAGATCGACGTGGTGAACCACTATTACGAGTAGGAGTTCCAGTGATTTGCTGATGAGGGCGGTGGGATTTCTAGTTGAGATGATCGGAGATCGACGTGGTGAACCACTATTACGAGTAGGAGTTCCAGTGATTTGCTGATGAGGGCGATGGGATTTCTAGTTGAGATGATCGGAGATCGACGTGGTGAACCACTATTACGAGTAGGAGTTCCAGTGATTTGCTGATGAGGGCGGTGGGATTTCTAGTTGAGATGATCGGAGATCGACGTGGTGAACCACTATTACGAGTAGGAGTTCCAGTGATTTGCTGATGAGGGCGGTGGGATTTCTAGTTGAGATGATCGGAGATCGACGTGGTGAACCACTATTACGAGTAGGAGTTCCAGTGATTTGCTGATGAGGGCGATGGGATTTCTAGTTGAGATGATCGGAGATCGACGTGGTGAACCACTATTACGAGTAGGAGTTCCAGTGATTTGCTGATGAGGGCGGTGGGATTTCTAGTTGAGATGATCGGAGATCGACGTGGTGAACCACTATTACGAGTAGGAGTTCCAGTGATTTGCTGATGAGGGCGGTGGGATTTCTAGTTGAGATGATCGGAGATCGACGTGGTGAACCACTATTACGAGTAGGAGTTCCAGTGATTTGCTGATGAGGGCGATGGGATTTCTAGTTGAGATGATCGGAGATCGACGTGGTGAACCACTATTACGAGTAGGAGTTCCAGTGATTTGCTGATGAGGGCGGTGGGATTTCTAGTTGAGATGATCGGAGATCGACGTGGTGAACCACTATTACGAGTAGGAGTTCCAGTGATTTGCTGATGAGGGCGATGGGATTTCTAGTTGAGATGATCGGAGATCGACGTGGTGAACCACTATTACGAGTAGGAGTTCCAGTGATTTGCTGATGAGGGCGGTGGGATTTCTAGTTGAGATGATCGGAGATCGACGTGGTGAACCACTATTACGAGTAGGAGTTCCAGTGATTTGCTGATGAGGGCGATGGGATTTCTAGTTGAGATGATCGGAGATTAAATTAATTTTTCAGGGTACACTCGAGGATGGTACCGAATTTGATAGCAGCCGTACCCGCGATCAGGAGTTCACGTTCACACTTGGAATGGGACAAGTAATTAAGGTATATTTTTTATGTGGAACATATTTTCTGCAATTCTAGTTAAAGTTTCAGTGAAATATTGTCGAGAGGATGAAATATTAACTATAGAGTGGCGGTGTGGGCGATTCGTTTGCTCCTTTCCCGTGTTGACCGATCTACTGGGCAGAGAATAGGTCATCATAGTGATATTGTTTAACGCCACACGAAGAACTTTGATTCAAAGCAAGCAGATTGCATGATCGACACACTTTAAGGAGTTACTAGCCTTATTGTATAGATGTGTTCACTTTGAGTCTTCATGGGAAGCACCATTCACCACTGCATTCACGAGCACTTTGATTCAGTCCTCTTGGCAGAAGTAATGTTGATTGACGGGTTGCTATAAAAATGGACAGGTCGCATCGACCCGAACCTCTCGTAGAAACGGTTACTCAGCATTGTTTGTATTTGGCTGGAAGCGTTAAGGTTTCAGGGTTGGGATCAAGGCTTATTGAATATGTGCGAGGGAGAGCAGCGACGTCTCACGATCCCATCCGAACTTGGTTATGGAGAACGTGGTGCTCCACCGAAGATTCCGCGTAAGTGACACTACTTCCCTGACCTAGTTTCCCTGCAAAATCAGCCTGCTCATCGTTAAGTCTGCCTCGAGCTCATAGAGCCCGAAGGTGTAAGATGGATCTCCATCCGGACCTTACGTATCCCGAATGGGAATCTTAGTAGTTTTAATGTCAGGGCTCTAGTGCGTCCGCTGGGGTTTTTGCAACAAGACGCGCTCGTGCTTTCCACTCTTAATTATTAAATCTCATTGAAGTGATGATGCATTACGCCTCTTGTCTGAGGCTCCATTGGCGTATTGTTGCCAGCCTTCGTTCTCGTGGATACCATCACCGAAGCCGTTTCACGGCGAAAATTTATCCACCGGGTGCAGTGGAGCTGTCTTTCTTGTCATGCTTGCGTTAAAACGTTCTAAAGAGTGCCTTAGATTGAAGGTTGTTCGTTTCAAACTTGGATGAACTTACAGCGGGAGCGACATTGAAGTTCGACGTCGA
Source organism: Parascaris univalens (assembly GCA_037576465.1). NCBI lineage: Eukaryota > Metazoa > Nematoda > Chromadorea > Rhabditida > Ascarididae > Parascaris > Parascaris univalens. The sequence goes on from CM075173.1 coordinate 169,532,297, forward strand.
GTTGCTGAGAATCGAACGTAAAAGTGAGCTCTGAACGTGGGACATTTGGGTACAACAATCAGGAAGCTAGGTGCTCGACGAGAAGTTGATCTGTAGGTTGTGATTGAGTGGCCTTGTGATGTCTTTAATATCGTTTCCCATTGTTTCATTGTTGTTCTTTGAATAAAGTTCGCTTGTGGGGAAATACTCTTTATTCGGGTCTTATATAGTGATTTCTCTTCTTGCAGCCATCCTATTCCCATAGGTGCAAGTTCGTCTATTAGTGACGCTATGCGAATCGACGATGATAGCGTTTTATTCAGTATTTCATGTGAAGATCGATGAAATCACTCTCTTCCACAAAGCAAAAAAAGGAGCTCTTAAAGAGGAAGGGAGCCGTTAATGAATATTGTTCGATATTCTTGAAAGGATATTTCTGGAAATGAAGGCTTCTATGACCGGGAAGATCCGTAATGATACGAGAAACTAGCCACCACATACAACAACGTCTTTCCTCACTATTCATATAGAGTTATGATAATTGCAAATATTTGAGATAAGAGAATAAAATCGGTTTATCGAGTGAGAGAAAAAGAACATCTGAGAAAGGAATGAAGCCCGAAACGACTCATATCACTGATCGGAGTATATCGAAATCACAAGTGAAGGAAATTTTGACACGTTGACAATACGCTTCTTACAAGAGCGATCCATTGTTATGATTCCTCCAGAAAGGATCCTTCTGATCGCGAAATACTTAAGCTCTTAAGGTGGATGGGTTGCTGAGGAGAAATACTGATAGCGGAGGTTGTGGTGTTGTTTGAAACCGCTAGTGAGCCGGAAAGACCCACTCAAGCGCTATCTCACAGACATAACATGGGTCGTTGTTGATAATCACTAGCCACCTGCAGCTTGCAAGTCAAAATTGGTTGGAAGGCAGTTTGGGGATTCTCCCAAGAATTGCACGAAGAATCGCCGCGGTATGATGGTTTTCTGGAGAAAAATTGTCGCCGATAAGCAGTAGTTGCAATCAAGGTAGCGTCCCAATCATGGCACCCAAAGTTTGCGATCGGCAACGGGGTCGTCATAACCGGATCATAAGTAGCTCTGTTTACGAAAATACGATGTGGACACATACATTTCAGCATAACAAAATAAACAGCAATAACACAGAACCGTTCGGAGCATTTAAGGTAAACCGCGTTACGACACGAAGAAATGCATCAAGGTGTGTGAATCCTGGATGGGACTCTGATCAGTTCAGGATTGTCGGAGATGGCCGCTCCACGCTCACCACGTACCACGTCTCCGATGATCCATGCCGGAAAGCCGTCCAGTTGTTCCATTTCTCGACATAGCGCTTCCGCCTTCAACGATTGCACCATTGCACTTTCTCTATTTATGAGATTATTTACCCCATGAAAACTTCTCTGTTATACCCTATCTGCAATCTTAGCTCAAGATGTCCCTCGAATTGCCTAACTTTGACCGTTCAGAGAGCGAGATACATTTCCACAGCTACCGATATGAAAGGTAAAATGCATCTACTTACCTTATCTTTATCGACGGCCATCAGCAAGCCACCGGAAGTTTCAGCAGAAGTTCCAGTAAACAAATTGAAGCCATTGCCCATCGTTTTCGAGATCTCATCCATGTACTCGACAATTGGCAATGTGTGAATAATGAACTTAACTTTTTCTTTTTGTGCTTTGGCCAGATTATCTGCGTGACCTGCAACTTCATTATGTGCCACACAATGCAGTATTAGCCGATAATTCAAATCATTTGGATCGATCACGTTAGGTCAACAGCAATCAGCTTGAGAGATGAGGAGGAAAGACAGGTGTGTCGACTCTACAGAATAATTTTAAACGCTAGATAACCGGATCCTTTTTAATTCTAGCATCCCAAACCGAAGAAAAATTTCCGGATACATCCACAGCTACTCAGATCACCTCGTTCTAGAACAATGAGTAACCAATAAGATAGGAAAATATCGATGATAAACCAAGGATTCCGAATCCGGTGACGTCCGTCGATGCATGTGTTCCGTATTTGAGGGTCATGCGTGCAGCGTTGCGATTCAAGCGACACATTTGCTCAACAACTTGCTGATATGCACGTAAAATTCGAGCTTTATCCAACTTGAGCTCCTCCACTCGACCTGTTCCCTTCTTCATCCATTCATATGAGTTTACTGCCAATTGCCCTCCGATTGGCTGAAAGTATCTCTATTAGCGCCAATTACAATCCCAAAAGCAACGAACGGGAAAAGGGTATCTTCCCATCTTATTAATTATTAATAAACATTGAAAACGAAAAGATGTATGTGCAATATAAGGCAACATCGACGGAATCAGTCGAAAAATATAACAGAGATAAGATATTTCTTAGAGCGAGCATAACCTTCGTAAGCACAAGGACATCACCAGGCTTCGCTCCATCGATAATAGCCATTTCCTGAGTGGTACACACGCTCGATGCAACGCCACCTAATAAAAGCCATGGACAACGTACCGTCTGACCCCCACGTACCGCCGTACCCGCTTCCGCTGCTGTATCCTTAAATAAATCTCCACTTTATATGACGACGGATTTGAAGGCTTCTTTCCATTGAGCAATGTAAACGAGATACCAAATGAGCATCTAAGAATACCTGCCATAACAACACCAATATTTCCTATTGAAAAGCACTTAGGTGGACCCAGTAGAACAATGAAAGTTCTTCAGAGTCAGTGAGCATTTAACACCTATCGCACTATTCCAATACGACGAAAGAAGTCGAACGGCCTATCACTCATTACCTTTGGCAAAACCCGGTTTAATGCTGTCGGCTTTTGCTGTGCGCATTTCCGGGGAACTTCAATGATACCTACCTTCGTTGAAAGCAAAATATAATACAAAAGGCGTATACCTTAAAGCCGGCGAAGAAGTTAGACACGATGATATCTCTTTCGTGCTCCTCCATATCACGAGCGACGCCCAACAAAATCAGCATATTATCGCAATCCACAACGCCCATTGCGTAGAGATCACTGAGGACGTTGGCACACGTTATGCGACCCTGAAACTCATTTCGAGCAGCCGTAAACTCATTGAAGCTCTCAGATGGATTGTTATCCACCTGAAAGACATCTATTTACAGGTACTCACCTGAGTAGCAATATCTTTCAAGTGCTAAACCATTCCAATACGACTCAATTTTCCGGTTACAGCTCCCGTCTTTTCCAGGATCGTTTGGATTTTTTCATAATTCATGACCTTCGATGATCCGAAGGTTAACACCAAAGCAACTGAAGGAAATGCAAAGGCAATCCTAAACCTCGAAGTGACCAAAGAATTTTCGACGATGAGAGAGGAATATATTCACAATTGGTGACAGGAAGAGGATAGAATCAAAGAACGGCTTCTTCGACGCCTACCTGTATTTAACCGCCGATCCTGATCATAAAAAAAACACCTTGACTAGATTCTTCACTACATTACGCTTTAGGAAATATTAATAGAATGTTCCACCTTGAGAAGCATCTTCAAAACTGCTTTAGTCAGTTTCTTTTTCCGATTCCAGACGGAATTTGGCCTCATACATTGCTCGCGCTTCGTTTCCCTCCTCATTCCCCTCGTCCACTAATTCTCATTTCTTTGTTAAATGCGGTCTTATTCATTAAAATCTACAACGCTTGCAACACAGAAATAAACTATAATCAAGAAACAATCAACAAAACACTTGCCATGAGATATGGATCATCAACTAGCGGATAGAAGAAATCGGTGGTCTGTACGAGAAAGAGGTCTTTGTGGCGCAAAGGGATCACACAGCTGTCCAATCCGATACCTGTAATACCGTCACTTCACTTCATTTAATCAACAATAGAGCTGATCATAGCTTCCTCCCTTTTCCTCTAATCATTTGTTGACTCCAGGCCTTATTTGCCGAGAACCGAGCAAACTTCCGTATATAGGAAATCACTATCAAGAGAATACAGCCACTCTGACAGTTAGCAACCAGGAGTTAGGCAACAATTCTTCTTCACAGGTTAGGGTTTCTCAATTCGTTGGTGTCCCATGTTTTCATTATCTGGGATATGCAATATACACCTGAGTTCTTCTTAGTTTTAGATATCTACATTCTTTGTGCTTCTAAACGCCTATCGATGGATGTTACCTGCTTGCATACCGCCAGGTTACAGCATCGAGCTTCTCGAGCTTCCTCATCTAAAAGTGATAGTTGAAGCGATCGCACACCTCCGTATCGCTTCGATTCGATGAAACGTCACTGCGATACGACCTCTATACCATCGTTTTTAGTTCCGAATCATTTATAAGTTGAGCTATGAGCATTTTGGGGTTAACTCATTCTCAATATGCGGGTAAAATAGTTGATATACGCAAAAATATATAAACGATTAAATGAATAAAATCGAAAATTTCTACCTATTTCCGTATCGCCACAAACATTCGCCTTCTGTAGATCTTCGAGAAGCTTCAGAAGAATCTAAAATGTTGAGAATACGGCTTTTCGAGCAATTATATGAATTATTGTCCGGAAAGGTTTTCAGTTCTTTTAGAATTTCATATTTAAACCGGAAAAAAACCTCAATAAACGGGAAAAACTTCTCATTTGTTGAATTAAAGAGGAATATTTGCAAATATTCCCTCAATTGAATCAACAACGAATGAATTTCCTGGATCGGATCAATGAGAATATCTCCGAAGAGATCAAATATCTCTCCACTTCTCCAATCGACGTTCTCATATTTCCCTATCCCCATATAATATTATCCTTTAAATTGCTCTGAGATTCATTAATTAAAAAAAATGAACTAAAATTAGAAATAATAATAAATATTACCGTACGAGGTACTTTACAACCACAACCCTTCATCTGCGTTAATTTCGTCAATAGGAAATCGGCCGCCAATCCATAATCGCTTGGTTTAAATCCACTCAAAATTCGTTTCACCACATTACGCTCATCACCGCCAATTTCTACAAATAATCACCTCTCACCAATAAAGGATCAGATCCTTAAATCTTTATACTATCTATAATAATATTACTAAAATCACAATTAACCATAAATAATAGTAAAGATCATCAATAAGAACTAAAATACGTGAAAATCGGGCATTCAGTGGGATATTCGAAAGGTGGACGATATCTCTCGATCGTTTCATTAATTAAGCGATCTCCTTTGTGATCTAGAGAAAGTGGACCTTCTAAGTTCGATGATAGAAGCCTTAAAGATGAATCGATATAGAGTATCGTCGCTTTAATCTGCCATAACGAAACTTTAAGATTTCAAGAACGGAAACATCGACAACAAATCTCACTATCCGTTGTCTTCGAAGCAAACTTCCCCCTCTATCACGAACGTTGACGACCATTTCTGGAACTTATTTAGCTCGTGAAGTGCTCAATTAAGCGAGACCTCAAGTTCAAGAGCGGATACGAGATCCAACACTGATCGAGAGAGGCGACTGCAACTATTACCGATAACCATTGAACTTAGAGTAAATGCGATCGCCCACTTTTTCGATTAATTCCCTTACTATTTCAGGGCTTTCATTTAATGGAATATGATGAACAATGCATTAATGTTTTCCCATCTTTTCTTTTTACCTTAATATACCTTGAGCACAGGTAATCTCACCTCTAATTAATAACTAATTACAAACAATACGGCTAATTCGGCACCAAAAACGCTAATCCTCAGGTCGTCTCATTCAGCTATGAGGACGAAGAGGCTATGAAAGTGGTCCTGGTCATTCAACAACTTCATGGATCGCCTCGCCTCATTCAACAACTTCACGGATCGCCTCATTCAACAACTTCACGGATCGCCTTCACAACTTCACGGATCGCCTCATTCAACAACTTCATGGATCGCCTCATTCAACAACTTCACGGATCGCCTCATTCAACAACTTCACGGATCGCCTCATTCAACAACTTCACGGATCGCCTCATTCAACAACTTCACGGATCGCCTCATTCAACAACTTCACGGATCGCCTCATTCAACAACTTCACGGATCGCCTCATTCAACAACTTCACGGATCGCCTCATTCAACAACTTCACGGATCGCCTCATTCAACAACTTCACGGATCGCCTCATTCAACAACTTCACGGATCGCCTCATTCAACAACTTCACGGATCGCCTCATTCAACAACTTCACGGATCGCCTCATTCAACAACTTCACGGATCGCCTCATTCAACAAGAGCGCCTCATTCAACAACTTCACAGATCGCCTCATTCAACAACTTCAATATTCAACAACTTCACGGATCGCCTCATTCAACAACTTCACGGATCGCCTCAAACAACTTTCGCCTCATTCACAACTTCACGGATTCTTCATGCATTCTATCGCAAAAAAAAAGATTTATTTCCTTATTTTCTTCGAATATTACTTAAAGAAAGGAGAAATCATTGAAGGAAAATATATATAAAATATACGCCAACTGAATGCAATCAAAAATCAAATACAAAATATATAATAGCGAAAAACAGAAAACAACATCCAATATAATAATTTAAGTGAAAACATATGAGAGAATGCACTTCTTCAATCTAATGCACGAAATAACTAATTCATCACAGAGCTAGATCGCGGCAAGTGATCGCCGATCCATTCGCATGATCGATCGGCCATCAAATATCGGCGCTAGATGCATCTTTCAAGTAACGTTAACTACTAAACGCTTACCTATGATCGCTTATAGATTATGAGAGAGAGAGAGAATCTATGCACTCCAGCTGCGATCTTCGTTAATAAACACCATCACACTTATAAGTTTATCATTAACCTTACTGCCCATATTTTCCTAAACACTACATATTGCCTCTAGGTCAATTCTAGGATAACAATATCCTGAAATCGTTCACTTTCAATGAGAAATCCGTGAAAAACGAACGTTCGCAAGTTTCCTAACTCTTAATTAAAACTAAAAAATTAACGAACGACTGCGATCGGTGGAAGTAATGAACAAACATCCATGAATCATAAGCGTTTGAACGTATCGATGACACTCAACTCTAATTATCTGAAAGACTAATTAACGATGGTTAATTAGAATTAAATTCCTACAATAGAACAATGAAAAAAAAGTCGAAATTCGTTAGTTACAAAATATATCGATATAAATGGCAGCTAAACATTAATCTCGCAACTATCATAGCTATCAAAATAGATTCGATACTCGAAAATGAACCATTAGAGCGGAAATATTTCCTTTAGATAAAATATTAAATAACTCTCGAAAATATATTAATTGTACTTTTTTTTTCCAATATTAAGTTGACAAATTATCTTGACGTCAAAGCAATAGATCCCTTAATGGATTGATCATTAGCAAATGTCACTCCTCAACGTATTTCCCTTCATATTCAACTTAAATCAACAATAACTTCCAATATCCGATTATAAAGACGCCAAATAAACTATCGAAAACAATTGATCATGTCAAAATGTAGGCAAAAAAGCGTAACGTATAAAGCGATCTTCGTGATACTAAAGCAATCTTCCAACTAATGAGATAATTAATTCCATTTAGTCATTAAGGAAGCTAAACGTGACTTCGTCGACTTCGACGAATTAAGGAAACTAAACGTGACTTCGACCCTCGACGAATTAAGGAAGCTAAACGTGATTTCCACCTTCGTCGACTATATGAGCCAATTTCATTGTATCCGAACTTCAAATGCTAATTTACATACGTCAACGATCGAATTGAGAATATTATCGAATTTTCGCCGTCACATAGATGCAAAATTCACCGGAAAGAGAACATCTAAACGTCAGGTTTATACGAAACTCTTGTATGAACCGTATGGACAGCAGTTGAGAAAGAGCGCAATTGAACGTGTTGTCCATTTTCGATGTTACACGCACCACTTTCGGTCCAATCGGCCGGCGCATCCGCATCTTTACCCGTATAGATTAGCACATCGAATGAACATTGCTGCTCTAAGAGTGGCAAAAATGCAATCGATGCCGTAATTTGCCTGAAAAAGAAATAATTCTCTCACAATCGAAAGCTTCAATAAACCTCTGCGAACATCTCCCAACATTCCAACGATCATTAGATCGCCCATAAATTCATATAATTTGACCGGAAAAAAAAAGATCCCTAAGACTATCACCCATTCTCCTCGACAAAATTCGATCGATCGCAGAAGAGTGACGAGAATTTCGAGAAATTCCTCACATTTATCGATAGGAAATCCACTCGAATATTTATCCGATTATAACTTCACAAGAAGGCGACAAATTATATTAAACTTACTTTATAACATCGGCCATCTCTTGGCGAATTTTCTTCTCATCCTTCTCACGTGTCGAATTTTCACTAAAATAATATATCTATTGAATTAATTTTAGGGGAAATATATTCTTCAGAGAAGAAACCGCTATACACTAGGCATATGCAACGATTACTTCATATATCTCTATAGCGATCCTCATTTATTGTCATCATCGATAACAACGGCAACCGATCGGATACCTATCGGAGCGCACAATTATCACCGATAGACTACAGGCTGCCACCAGTGAGCATCAAATCCGCTTAAAGGAATTACCGATCTATAGAGCCATCCACACCTATTTGGTTTCAGTGTCGAAAAATCTACTGAAACTAGAGCAACGACTCCTGTAAGCCAATCTCTGCCTCGTTTCCATTCTCTAAGCCAGAAATTTGCTCCGAATATCGGCTCTTGGAAAGCTCCTCCAGCTCTTCGAAAGTGTCAAGAGCAATATCGCTAATCAATCCGGATGGCGATGGAGGGACTTTTGGTGACTTTCTTGACGTGAACCTCAAAAAATGGGGACGCTGCAAATAGTATCCAAGAAGTTATTTTATAATTCGAAATATACTAAACTGGCTATGACACTTAGAGAATCTTCCGCAGTAATCGGCACTATCACCACTTCGAATGAGGTCTATTTCATCAATTATTCTGTTCGTAGAGAGTGCTAAGTGAATTAGTGTAATATCTGCGATTGCAATGTGTATTTGTAGATTAATTAATTAATTAATTAACTTACTTATTTAGAGAATAAAATTACTCGATGAGTCTAGAATAGCCATAAATGTTCTATCCTAACGGAGAACAATACTATCTGAATGCAGACGCTTTGACTCATTTTAGTTCAGCCAGTACTCTTTCTTTCTAATGAAGATGGGAAATACGGATTAACCCTTCTTCTTGAATATCTTCGTCGGTTTCAATATCGAACTGCCACCTTTCGAGTACTTCTTTCGTCTGAACCTTTGAAATGACGACCACCAATCGCTTCAACTGCTTCTTCTGTAACCAATCTGCAAAAACACATTTGCACACGTGCAGCACTCTCAGTAATGCCTTGAGTTTCGCTCAAAGCAACGAGATGATCTCTCGAAATGGAGAAGAGAAGTGAGGAGCCGTAATGTGACAGGGGTCGGGAGGGGGAAGTGAGGAGAATGTGACAGTCGCCGTAATGTGACAGGGGTCGGGAGGGGGGAAGTGCCGCAATGTGACAGGGGTCGGAATGTGAGTCAGTGGGTGGGGAGCGGTGGGGGAGGGGGGTGGGGGTGGGGGGGGGGGGAGAGGAGGGAGACTGAGCTGAACTGCAAACCAGTTCGAGTCACATTTCATTGCCGAAACAACTTCAGGTTATTAAAATATATAATTCATATAAGCGGAGATTTATGAATTCTCTATTCTCAACTATGATAATATCTCGGGAGTCGTTTAGAACACACTTTCTTTTCTCTTAAAAAATGAGTTTTCAAAGAAATGTAAGGGAATAATTCTATTACACCTATCCTTTCAGTTACATAGAAAGTTTCTCAATAGTAACTTCAGCTGCTTTTCGGCGACAACTGATGACATCTCACATATGCGAGATATGATTTCTGTAATTAACATCTATAATTAACTTGTCTAATTAATTAATTAAGAATTACATTGAACTTGTTGAAGGAGTGGTTTCAGATATTGTTGCAATTTCTCGTCGGTCGTTACCAATAAGGTGAGACCATATTTCTTCTCTCTTCTAAACGAATCGGCCGGATATATTCCACGTTGATAGAGAATATTGTTGACACCAAAATCTGTAAGCTATGCATAATCGGCGAATACGTTCCATATGACAATAAGAGTTACTTATTCAAGTACTTAGTTACTCATTTATGTGAGGAATTCATCGCGATATAGTTATCTGCAAGTGTCCGGCTGTGAAAAAAGCACAGATATTTCGATCCCTCTATCCCCCCGCTTCTGTCACCGATCCCTTCAACATCCTCTCCTCCTAGCCGCATCCAACTCCCGTCCAGTGGGAAAATTAAAGTTTGCTAAGCGGTTCAAACAACGATCCCTCTATCCTCTCGCTTCTGTCACCGATCCCTTCAACATCCTCTCCTCCTAGCCGTATCCAACTCCCGTCCAGTGGGAAAATTAAAGTTTGCTAAGCGGTTCAAACAACGATCCCTCTATCCTCTCGCTTCTGTCACCGATCCCTTCAACATCCTCTCCTCCTAGCCGCATCCAACTCCCGTCCAGTGGGAAAATTAAAGTTTGCTAAGCGGTTCAAACAACGATCCCTCTATCCTCTCGCTTCTGTCACCGATCCCTTCAACATCCTCTCCTCCTAGCCGTATCCAACTCCCGTCCAGTGGGAAAATTAAAGTCTGCTAAGCGGTTCAAACAACGATCCCTCTATCCTCTCGCTTCTGTCACCGATCCCTTCAACATCCTCTCCTCCTAGCCGCATCCAACTCCCGTCCAGTGGGAAAATTAAAGTTTGCTAAGCGGTTCAAACAACGATCCCTCTATCCTCTCGCTTCTGTCACCGATCCCTTCAACATCCTCTCCTCCTAGCCGTATCCAACTCCCGTCCAGTGGGAAAATTAAAGTTTGCTAAGCGGTTCAAACAACGATCCCTCTATCTTCTCGCTTCTGTCACCGATCCCTTCAACATCCTCTCCTCCTAGCCGCATCCCCTCGCATCGGAAAATTAAAGTTTGCTAAGCGGTTCAAACAACGATCCCTCTATCCTCTCGCTTCTGTCACCGATCCCTTCAACATCCTCTCCTCCTAGCCGTATCCAACTCCCGTCCAGTGGGAAAATTAAAGTTTGCTAAGCGGTTCAAACAACGATCCCTCTATCCTCTCGCTTCTGTCACCGATCCCTTCAACATCCTCTCCTCCTAGCCGCATCCAACTCCCGTCCAGTGGGAAAATTAAAGTTTGCTAAGCGGTTCAAACAACGATCCCTCTATCCTCTCGCTTCTGTCACCGATCCCTTCAACATCCTCTCCTCCGAGCCGCCGATACTACGTACACCGGCAAAAGAAATCAACTTGATCAGTTCAAACAACGATCCCTCTATCCTCTCGCTTCTGTCACCGATCCCTTCAACATCCTCTCCTCCTAGCCGCATCCAACTCCCGTCCAGTGGGAAAATTAAAGTTTGCTAAGCGGTTCAAACAACGATCCCTCTATCCTCTCGCTTCTGTCACCGATCTCATTCCTATCCTCGTAGCATCATCGAACGATTGTCCAAATTTTCAAATTAAATCTGTAATTAAGCGGTTCTTAACAACTCATTTAATGATCTCGCTTCTGTTGAATGATCCCTTCAACATCCTCTCCTCCTAGCCGCATCCAACTCCCGTCCAGTGGGAAAGTTAAAGTTTGCTAAGCGGTTCAAACAACGATCCCTCTATCCTCTCGCTTCTGTCACCGATCCCTTCAACATCCTCTCCTCCTAGCCGTATCCAACTCCCGTCCAGTGGGAAAATTAAAGTTTGCTAAGCGGTTCAAACAACGATCCCTCTATCCTCTCGCTTCTGTCACCGATCCCTTCAACATCCTCTCCTCCTAGCCGCATCCAACTCCCGTCCAGTGGGAAAATTAAAGTTTGCTAAGCGGTTCAAACAACGATCCCTCTATCCTCTCGCTTCTGTCACCGATCCCTTCAACATCCTCTCCTCCTAGCCGTATCCAACTCCCGTCCAGTGGGAAAATTAAAGTTTGCTAAGCGGTTCAAACAACGATCCCTCTATCCTCTCGCTTCTGTCACCGATCCCTTCAACATCCTCTCCTCCTAGCCGCATCCAACTCCCGTCCAGTGGGAAATTAAAGTTTGCTAAGCGGTTCAAACAACGATCCCTCTATCCTCTCGCTTCTGTCACCGATCCCTTCAACATCCTCTCCTCCTAGCCGCATCCAACTCCCGTCCAGTGGGAAAATTAAAGTTTGCTAAGCGGTTCAAACAACGATCCCTCTATCCTCTCGCTTCTGTCACCGATCCCTTCAACATCCTCTCCTCCTAGCCGTATCCAACTCCCGTCCAGTGGGAAAATTAAAGTTTGCTAAGCGGTTCAAACAACGAAGAGAGAAGTAAAACGGACGTCTCCGATGATGCAAAACAACATACAAAAGAATTCCTGTACGAGTTGTGCCGATCCTTTCAAACAAATCGAACTTCTCGTTAGCGTATCGGTTGTCATCCTCGCATCGACCGACCAACACTTAAACCTGTAGAAGAATCCAAATATATTGTATCGTTTGCGGTAGCAGTTTATCCGGTTTATTCAGTCAATTTGCCCATCGTCGATCCACTGTTTATCTCCTCCTAGCATATCTCATCCACTAAACACAAACGTATAGATCCACCGGAAGTACGAGCAACACCTCGAGCTCACTCTCCACCCTAGATCCATTCGATTTTCAAACCCACACCTATAGAAACGAAAACCTGCACCTCAGTTTATACAAATAGACGCCAGAAATGCTTATAGCGAACCTCTTCAATATTCATTATTAGCAGTAGCGAACCGATCAATGCATACTTGCTTCAGTTGTACGCAACGATTACGATACGATACACCGGCATTCACAAGAAAACAACCTTGATCAGTATCATATCGGGTTTTTATGGATTTATTTAGTTGTTCATCTTGTGAATCCTGAAATATTTTCCGCCGACGACGTTATCCTCGGTTAGGATGTTCATCCGATTTCCGTAAATTCAGGAAATAGCCTCCAATATGTTCACCGAAATCCGTAAATTAATCTAAGCGATCGATGCGATCGGTGATTGCAATCGTTATGTTTTCGTATCTCATCGTCGATATCTCGTAGCATCATCGACACGATTGAAAATTCAAATTTTCAAATTAATTATCTCAGTAATTAATTAATTTCTTAATTTACTCATTTATTTTATGATATTAATGAGATTGTTCGTTGAATGAGATGAACTCGCTCGGAATATCTTCATGCTTATAGGAGCGATTTCAATAAATTTTCATATCTAAGAAAGGATTTTCTCTTATATTAATAATAAAATATCACTAAAATATACCTCTAGAGAGATTATTCGCAATAAATCAATAGACGTATAGACGATATTCTTCTTAAAGAATTTGAAAAGATATCAATGGTGAAGATTTATTGAAGTTTTATTTCCGAATGAAATATTTCTCCACATAAAATACTCTCATAAGAGTATTTATCATTGTGAAGATTTAAGTTAAATTTTTGAGGAATTTTTATATTTTCATATGAAATTTCGTATGAAAAATAATGATCGCTTTTTGACGAATCGTTTCATAGAATTGGCAAATTGTTAATATTAAAGATAATAATGATGATAATTCATTAAACTCTTTAATAAACTATTAAAAAATTCTCATTGAATTACTATTATTTTCTCTTTAGTTGAAAATTTCTCGTTTATTCTCATCTTCATCCGTTTTTCATTTCTCAATTATTACTTTACTAATATTTATTTCTCTATGAGAGTAATTAAGTAATTAAAATATTTCCGATAAATGCTTACTTGATTAGTAACAATTAATATGATGCTCTATATATACAATTAGATTTTACATATTAATGAAGAGGATCGTTGAAAAAAAAACTCATGTAAGAGGAAAGCGACTTTCGCATTATTCGCATAGAAGAAAAATGAAAAAAAAAACTCTTCATCCGGAAAGTTTTCCGTTTTCCGGAAATTTTCGATGCAATAATGAAATTTATCTTAGCCACTAGTGGGATTCGTTTAGCTATCGAACGTTTCAATGTGTATTACTGCTCATTGAGATGATTGTCAGTTATACGTGAAAGGCTCAACTTCTTAAAGAGAGAGAGAAAAAAAGATCTCAATAAACATTATTTTGAATCATTTCATAACGAAATTTGAAAGTTCACTGATAGCGATGATATAATTTCCGACTCTCTTTCATTAATTAACTTAATTATCATCTTTCTTTAATACTTTTATAAGGTAATACTCTATAAGCGAATTTTTTTTTGTGTGGACTTTTCATAACGTGGTTTCTGGTTTACTCCGGTTTATTCTTGTTTATTTGGTTTATTCCGGTTTATTCTGGTGTATTTCAGTTTATTCCGGTTCATTTCAGTTTATTCTGGTTTATTTCAGTTTACTTTGCTTTATTTTGGTTTATTCTGGTTTATTTCAGTTTATTCTGGCTTATTTTCGTTTATTTCAGTTTATTTTGGTTTATTTCAGTTTATTCTAGTTTATTTCAGTTTATTTCGGTTCATTTTGGTTTATTTTGGTTTATTCTGGTTTATTTCAGTTTATTCTGGTTTATTTTGGTTTATTTTGGTTTGTTCTGGTTTATTTCAGTTTATTCTTATTTATTTTGGTTTTTTCCGCTTTATTCTGGTGTATTTCAGTTTATTCTGGTTTGTATCAGTTTATTCTGGTTATTTCAGTTTATTCTTATTTATTTTGGTTTATTTTGGTTTATTCTGGTGTATTTCAGTTTATTCTGGTTATTTCAGTTTATTCTGGTTTATTTTGGTTCATTTTGGTTTATTCTGGTTATTTCAGTATATTCTGGTTTATTTTGGTTTATTCCGGTTTATTCGGTTTATTCTGGTGTATTTCAGTTTATTCCGGTTCATTTCAGTTTATTCTGGTTTATTTCAGTTTACTTTGCTTTATTTTGGTTTATTCTGGTTTATTTCAGTTTATTCTGGCTTATTTTCGTTTATTTCAGTTTATTTTGGTTTATTTCAGTTTATTCTAGTTTATTTCAGTTTATTCTGGTTCATTTTGGTTCATTTTGGTTTATTCTGGTTTATTTCAATTTATTCTGGTTTATTTTGGTTTATTTTGGTTTGTTCTGGTTTATTTCAGTTTATTCTGGTTTATTCTGGTTTATTTCAGTTTATTCTTATTTATTTTGGTTTTTTCGGTTTATTCTGGTGTATTTCAGTTTATTCTGGTTCGTATCAGTTTATTCTGGTTATTTCAGTTTATTCTGGTTTATTTTGGTTTATTTTGGTTTATTCTGGTTTATTTCAGTTTATTCTGGTTTATTTTGGTTTTTTCCGGTTTATTCTGATGTATTTCAGTTTATTCTGGTTATTTCAGTTTATTCTGGTTTATTTTGGTTCATTTTGGTTTATTCTGGTTTATTTCAGTTTATTCTGGTTTATTTTGGTTTTTTCCGGTTTATTCTGATGTATTTCAGTTTATTCTGGTTATTTCAGTTTATTCTGGTTTATTTTGGTTCATTTTGGTTTATTCTGGTTATTTCAGTATATTCTGGTTTATTTTGGTTTTTTCGGTTTATTCTGGTGTATTTCAGTTTATTCTGGTTTATTTCAGTTTACTCTAGTTTATTTCAGTTTATTCTGGTTCATTTTGGTTTATTCTGGTTTATTCTGGTTTATTTCGGTTCATTCTGGTTTATTTTGGTTTATTTTGGTTTGTTCTGGTTTATTTCAGTTTGTTCTGGTTTACTCTGGTTTATTTTGGTTTATCCTGGTTTATTTCAGTTTATTCTCGTTTATTTTGGTTTATAATCGTTTGTTCTGGTTTATTTCAGTTTATTCTGGTTTATTGTGGTGTATTTCAGTTTATTCTGGTTTGTGTCAGTTTATTCTGGTTATTTCAGTTTATTCCGGCTTATTTTGGTTTATTTTGGTTTATTCTGGTTTATTTCAGTTTATTCTGGTTCGTATCAGTTTATTCTGGTTATTTCAGTTTATTCTGGTTTATTTTGGTTTATTTTGGTTTATTCTGGTTTATTTCAGTTTATTCTGGCTTATTTTGGTTTTTTCCGGTTTATTCTGGTGTATTTCAGTTTATTCTGGTTTATTTCAGTTTACTCTAGTTTATTTCAGTTTATTCTGGTTCATTTTGGTTTATTCTGGTTTATTCTGGTTTATTTCAGTTTATTCTGGTTTATTTTGGTTTTTTCGGTTTATTCTGGTGTATTTCAGTTTATTCTGGTTTATTTCAGTTTACTCTAGTTTATTTCAGTTTATTCTGGTTCATTTTGGTTTATTCTGGTTTATTCTGGTTTATTTCGGTTCATTCTGGTTTATTTTGGTTTATTTTGGTTTGTTCTGGTTTACTTCAGTTTGTTCTGGTTTACTCTGGTTTATTTTGGTTTATCCTGGTTTATTTCAGTTTATTCTGGTTTATTTTGGTTTACATTCGTTTGTTCTGGTTTATTTCAGTTTATTCTGGTTTATTGTGGTGTATTTCAGTTTATTCTGGTTTGTATCAGTTTATTCTGGTTATTTCAGTTTATTCCGGCTTATTTTGGTTTATTTTGGTTTATTCTGGTTTATTTCAGTTTATTCTGGTTTATTTTGGTTTATTTTGGTTTATTCTGGTTTATTTCAGTTTATTCTGGTTTATCTTGGTTTATTTTGGTTTGTTCTGGTTTATTTCAGTTTATTTTGGTTTATTTCAGTTTATTCTAGTTTATTTCAGTTTATTCCGGTCCATTTTGGTTTATTTTGGTTTATTCTGGCTATTTCAGTTTATTCTGGTTTATTTCGGTTTTTTCCAGTTTATTCTGGTGTATTTCAGTTTATTCTGGTTTATTTCAGTTCATTCTAGTTTATTTCAGTTTATTCTGGTTTATTTCAGTTTATTCTGGTTTATTTTGGTCTATTTTGGTTTATTCTGGTTTATTTCAGTTTACTCTAGTTTATTTCAGTTTATTCTGGTTTATTTCAGTTTATTCTGGTTTATTTCAGTTTATTCTGGTTATTTCAGTTTATTCTGGTTTATTTTGGTTTATTTTGGTTTATTCTGGCTTATTTCGGTTTATTCTGGTTCATTTTGGTTCATTTTGGTTTGTTCTGGTTTATTTCAGTTTATTCTGGTTCACTTTGGTTCATTTTGGTTTGTTCTGGTTTATTTCAGTTTATTTTGGTTTATTTCAGTTTATTCTAGTTTATTTCAGTTTATTCTTTTTCATTTTGTTTATTTTGGTTTATTCTGGTTTATTTCAGTTTATTCTGGTTTATTTTGGTTTATTTTGGTTTCTTCTGGTTTATTTCAGTTTGTTCTGGTTTATTTTGGTTTATTTTGGTTTATTCTGGTTTATTTCAGTTTATTCTGGTTTATTTTGGTTTTTTTCCGGTTTATTCTGGTGTATTTCAGTTTATTCTGGTTTATTTCAGTTTATTCTGGTTATTTCAGTTTATTGTGGTTTATTTTGGTTTATTTTGGTTTATTCTGGTTTATTTCAGTTTATTCTGGTTCATTTTTTTTCATTTCGGTTTGTTCTGGTGTATTTCAGTTTATTTTGGTTTATTTCAGTTTAGTCTTTTTCATTTTGTTTATTTTGGTTTATTCTGGCTTATTTCAGTTTATTCTGGTTCATTTTGGTTCATTTTGGTTTGTTCTGGTTTATTTCAGTTTGTTCTGGTTTCTTTCGGTCTATTTTGGTTTATTCTGGTTTATTTCGGTTCATTCTGGTTTATCCTGGTTTATTTTGGTTTGTTCTGGTTTATATCAGTTTATTTTGGTTTATTTCGGTTTATTCTAGTTTATTTCAGTTTATTCTGGTTCATTTTGGTTTATTTGGTTTATTCTGGTTTAATTCAGTTTATTCTGGTTTGTGTCAGTTTATTCTGGTTATTTCAGTTTATTCTTGTTTATTTTGGTTTTTTTCCGGTTTATTCTGGTGTATTTCAGTTTATTCTGGTTTATTTCAGTTTATTCTATTTTATTTCAGTTTATTCTGGTTCATTTTGGTTTATTCTGGTTTATTCTGGTTTATTTCGGTTTATTCTGGTTTATTTGGTTTATTTTGGTTTGTTCTGGTTTATTTCAGTCTATTTTGGTTTACTCTAGTTTATTTCAGTTTATTCTGGTTTATTTTGGTTTTTTTCGGTTTATTCTGGTGTATTTCAGTTTATTCTAGTTATTTCAGTTTAATCTGGTTTATTTTGGTTTTTTCCGGTTTATTCTGGCGTATTTCAGTTTATTCTGGTTTATTTCAGTTTATTCTAGCTTATTTCAGTTTATTCTGGTTCATTTTGGTTTATTCTGGTTTATTCTGGTTTATTTCGGTTTCTTCTGGTTTATTTTGGTTTATTTTGGCTTGTTCTGGTTTATTTCAGTTTGTTCTGGTTTATTCTGGTTTATTTTGGTTTATCCTGGTTTATTTCAGTTTATTCTGGTTTATTCTGGTGTATTTCAGTTTATTCTGGTTTATTTTGGTTTATTTTGGTTTATTCTGGTTTATTTCAGTTTATTCTGGCTTATTTTGGTTTTTTCCGGTTTATTCTGGTGTATTTCAGTTTATTCTGGTTTATTTCAGTTTACTCTAGTTTATTTCAGTTTATTCTGGTTCATTTTGGTTTATTCTGGTTTATTCTGGTTTATTTCAGTTTATTCTGGTTTATTTTGGTTTTTTCCGGTTTATTCTGGTGTATTTCAGTTTATTCTGGTTTATTTCAGTTTACTCTAGTTTATTTCAGTTTATTTTGGTTCATTTTGGTTTATTCTGGTTTATTCTGGTTTATTTCGGTTCATTCTGGTTTATTTTGGTTTATTTTGGTTTGTTCTGGTTTACTCTGGTTTATTTTGGTTTATCCTGGTTTATTTCAGTTTATTCTGGTTTATTTTGGTTTACATTCGTTTGTTCTGGTTTATTTCAGTTTATTCTGGTTTATTGTGGTGTATTTCAGTTTATTCTGGTTTGTATCAGTTTATTCTGGTTATTTCAGTTTATTCCGGCTTATTTTGGTTTATTTTGGTTTATTCTGGTTTATTTCAGTTTATTCTGGTTTATTTTGGTTTATTTTGGTTTATTCTGGTTATTTCAGTTTATTCTGGTTTATTTCGGTTTTTTCAGTTTATTCTGGTTTATTTCAGTTTATTCTGGTTTATTTCAGTTTATTCTAGTTTATTTCAGTTTATTCTGGTTTATTTCAGTTTATTCTGGTTTATTTTGGTTTATTTTGGTTTATTCTGGTTTATTTCAGTTTACTCTAGTTTATTTCAGTTTATTCTGGTTTATTTCAGTTTATTCTGGTTTATTTCAGTTTATTCTGGTTATTTCAGTTTATTCTGGTTTATTTTGGTTTATTTTGGTTTATTCTGGCTTATTTCGGTTTATTCTGGTTCATTTTGGTTCATTTTGGTTTGTTCTGGTTTATGTCAGTTTATTCTGGTTCACTTTGGTTCATTTTGGTTTGTTCTGGTTCATTTCAGTTTATTTTGGTTTATTTCAGTTTATTCTAGTTTATTTCAGTTTATTCTTTTTCATTTTGGTTTATTTTGGTTTATTCTGGTTTATTTCAGTTTATTCTGGTTTATTTTGGTTTATTTTGGTTTCTTCTGGTTTATTTCAGTTTGTTCTGGTTTATTTTGGTTTATTTTGGTTTATTCTGGTTTATTTCAGTTTATTCTGGTTTATTTTGGTTTTTCCGGTTTATTCTGGTGTATTTCAGTTTATTCTGGTTTGTATCAGTTTATTCTGGTTATTTCAGTTTATTCCGGTTTATTTTGGTTTATTTTGGTTTATTCTGGTTTATTTCAGTTTATTCTGGTTTATTTTGGTTTATTTGGTTTATTCTGGTTTATTTCAGTTTATTCTGGTTTATTTCAGTTTATTCTAGTTTATTTCAGTTTATTCCGTCCATTTTGGTTTATTTTGGTTTATTCTGGCTATTTCAGTTTATTCTGGTTTATTTCGGTTTTTTCAGTTTATTCTGGTGTATTTCAGTTTATTCTGGTTTATTTCAGTTCATTCTAGTTTATTTCAGTTTATTCTGGTTTATTTCAGTTTATTCTGGTTTATTTTGGTCTATTTTGGTTTATTCTGGTTTATTTCAGTTTACTCTAGTTTATTTCAGTTTATTCTGGTTTATTTCAGTTTATTCTGGTTTATTTCAGTTTATTCTGGTTATTTCAGTTTATTCTGGTTTATTTTGGTTTATTTTGGTTTATTCTGGCTTATTTCTGTTTTATTCTGGTTCATTTTGGTTCATTTTGGTTTGTTCTGGTTTATTTCAGTTTATTCTGGTTCACTTTGGTTCATTTTGGTTTGTTCTGGTTTATTTCAGTTTATTTTGGTTTATTTCAGTTTATTCTAGTTTATTTCAGTTTATTCTTTTTCATTTTGGTTTATTTTGGTTTATTCTGGTTTATTTCAGTTTATTCTGGTTTATTTTGGTTTATTTGGTTTCTTCTGGTTTATTTCAGTTTGTTCTGGTTTATTTTGGTTTATTTTGGTTTATTCTGGTTTATTTCAGTTTATTCTGGTTTATTTTGGTTTTTTCCGGTTTATTCTGGTGTATTTCAGTTTATTCTGGTTTATTTCAGTTTATTCTGGTTATTTCAGTTTATTGTGGTTTATTTTGGTTTATTTTGGTTTATTCTGGTTTATTTCAGTTTATTCTGGTTCATTTTTTTTCATTTCGGTTTGTTCTCGTTTATTTCAGTTTATTTTGGTTTATTTCAGTTTATTCTAGTTTATTTCAGTTTAGTCTTTTTCATTTTGGTTTATTTTGGTTTATTCTGGCTTATTTCAGTTTATTCTGGTTCATTTTGGTTCATTTTGGTTTGTTCTGGTTTATTTCAGTTTGTTCTGGTTTCTTTTGGTTTATTTTGGTTTATTCTGGTTTATTTCGGTTTATTCTGGTTTATCCTGGTTTATTTTGGTTTGTTCTGGTTTATATCAGTTTATTTTGGTTTATTTCGGTTTATTCTAGTTTATTTCAGTTTATTCTGGTTCATTTTGGTTTATTTTGGTTTATTCTGGTTTAATTCAGTTTATTCTGGTTTGTGTCAGTTTATTCTGGTTATTTCAGTTTATTCTTGTTTATTTTGGTTTTTTTTCGGTTTATTCTGGTGTATTTCAGTTTATTCTGGTTTATTTCAGTTTATTCTATTTTATTTCAGTTTATTCTGGTTCATTTTGGTTTATTCTGGTCTATTCTGGTTTATTTCGGTTTATTCTGGTTTATTTTGGTTTATTTTGGTTTGTTCTGGTTTTTTCAGTTTATTTTGGTTTATTTCGGTTTATTCTAGTTTATTTCAGTTTATTCTGGTTCATTTTGGTTTATTTTGGTTTATTCTGGTTTAATTCAGTTTATTCTGGTGTATTTCAGTTTATTCTGGTTATTTCAGTTTATTCTGGTTTATTTTGGTTTTTTCCGGTTTATTCTGGCGTATTTCAGTTTATTCTGGTTTATTTCAGTTTATTCTAGTTTATTTCAGTTTATTCTGGTTCATTTTGGTTTATTCTGGTTTATTCTGGTTTATTTCGGTTTATTCTGGTTTATTTTGGTTTATTTTGGCTTGTTCTGGTTTGTTTCAGTTTGTTCTGGTTTATTCTGGTTTATTTTGGTTTATTCTGGTTTATTTCAGTTTATTCTGGTTTATTCTGGTGTATTTCAGTTTATTCTGGTTTGTATCAGTTTATTCTGGTTATTTCAGTTTATTCTGGTTTATTTTCGTTTATTCTGGTTTACTTCAGTTTATTCTGGTTTATTTTGGTTTTTTCCGTTTATTCTGGTGTATTTCAGTTTATTCTGGTTTATTTAAGTTTATTCTGGTTTATTTCAGTTTATTCTGGTTTATTCTGGTTTATTTCAGTTTATTCTGGTTTATTTTGGTTTACATTCGTTTGTTCTGGTTTATTTCAGTTTATTCTGGTTTATTGTGTTTATTTCAGTTTATTCTGGTTTGTATCAGTTTATTCTGGTTATTTCAGTTTATTCTGGTTATTTTGGTTTATTTTGGTTTATTCTGGTTTATTTCAGTTTATTCTGGTTTATTTTGGTTTATTTTGGTTTATTCTGGTTTATTTCAGTTTATTCTGGTTTATCTGGTTTATTTTGGTTTGTTCTGGTTTATTTCAGTTTATTTTGGTTTATTTCAGTTTATTCTGGTTTATTTTGGTTTATTTTGGTTTATTCTGGTTTATTTCAGTTTATTCTGGTTTATTTCAGTTTATTCTGGTTTATTTCAGTTTATTCTGGTTTATTTCAGTTTATTCTGGTTATTTCAGTTTATTCTGGTTTATTTTGGTTTATTTTGGTTTATTCTGGTTTATTTCAGTTTATTCTGGTTCATTTTGGTTCATTTTGGTTTGTTCTGGTTTATTTCAGTTTATTCTGGTTCATTTTTGGTTCATTTGGTTTGTTCTGGTTTATTTCAGTTTATTTTGGTTTATTTCAGTTTATTCTAGTTTATTTCAGTTTATTCTTTTTATTTTTGTTTATTTTGGTTTATTCTGGTTTATTTCAGTTTATTCTGGTTTATTTTATTTTTTCCGGTTTATTCTGGTTTATTTCAGTTTATTCTGGTTTATTTCAGTTTATTCTGGTTATTTCAGTTTATTCTGGTTTATTTTGGTTTATTTTGGTTTATTCTGGTTTATTTCAGTTTATTATGGTTCATTTTTTTTTATTTCGGTTTGTTCTGGTTTATTTCAGTTTATTTTGGTTTATTTCAGTTTATTCTGTTTATTTCAGTTTATTCTTTTTCATTTTGGTTTATTTTGGTTTATTCTGGTTTATTTCAGTTTATTCTGGTTCATTTTGGTTTATTTTGGTTTATTCTGGTTTATTTCAGTTTATTCTGGTTTCTTTTGGTTTATTTTGGTTTATTCTGGTTTATTTCGGTTTATTCTGGTTTATTCTGGTTTATTTTGGTTTGTTCTGGTTTATTCAGTTTATTTGGTTTATTTCGGTTTATTCTAGTTTATTTCAGTTTATTCTGGTTTATTTTGGTTTATTTTGGTTTATTCTGGTTTATTTCAGTTTATTCTGGTTTATTTCAGTTTATTCTGGTTATTCAGTTTATTCTTGTTTATTTTGGTTTTTTTCCGGTTTATTCTGGTGTATTTCAGTTTATTCTAGTTATTTCAGTTTAATCTGGTTTATTTGGTTTATTTTAGTTTATTCTGGTTTATCTTGGTTTATTCTGGTTTATTCTGGTTTATTTTGGTTTATTTTGGCTTCTTCTGGTTTATTTCAGTTTGTTCTGGTTTATTCTGGTTTATTTTGGTTTATTCTGGTGTATTTCAGTTTATTCTGGTTTGTATCAGTTTATTCTGGTTATTTCAGTTTATTCTGGTTTATTTTCGTTTATTCTGGTTTATTTTGGTTTTTTCCGGTTTATTCTGGTGTATTTCAGTTTTTTCTGGTTTATTTAAGTTTCTTCTGGTTTATTTCAGTTTATTCTGGTTTATTCTGGTTTATTTCAATTTATTGTGGTTTATTTTCGTTTATTTTGTTTGTTCTGGTTTATTTCAGTTTATTTTGGTTTATTTCAGTTTATTCTAGTTTATTTCAGTTTATTCTGGTTCACTTTGGTTTATTTTGGTTTATTCTGGTTTATTTTGGTATATTTCGGTTTATTCTGGTTTATTTCAGTTTATTTTGGTTTATTTCAGTTTATTTTGGTTTATTTCAGTTTATTCTAGTTTATTTCAGTTTATTCTGGTTCATTTTGGTTTATTTTGGTTTATTCTGGTTTATTTCAGTTTATTCTGGTTTATTTTGGTTTATAATGGTTCGTTCTGGTTTATTTCAGTTTATTCTGGTTTATTCTTTTGTATTTCAGTTTATTCTGGTTTGTATCAGTTTATTCTGGTTATTTCAGTTTATTCTGGTTTATTTTGGTTTATTTCAGTTTATTGTAGTTTATTTCAGTTTATTCTGGTTCATTTTGGTTTATTTTGGTTTATTCTGGTTTATTTCAGTTTATTCTGGTTCATTTTGGTTAATTTTGGTTTGTTCTGGTTTATTTCAGTTTATTCTGGTTTATTCTGGTTTATTTCAGTTTATTCTGGTTCATTTAGGTTTTTTCCGGTTTATTCTGGTGTATTTCAGTTTATTCTGGTTTATTTTGGTTTATTTTAGTTTATTCTGGTTTATTTCAGTTTATTCTGGTTTATCTTGGTTTACTTTGGTTTGTTCTGGTTTATTTCAGTTTATTTTGGTTTATTTCAGTTTATTGTAGTTTATTTCAGTTTATTCTGGTTCATTTTGGTTTATTTTGGTTTATTCTGGTTTATTTCAGTTTATTCTGGTTTATTTTGGTTAACTTTGGTTTGTTCTGGTTTATTTCAGTTTATTCTGGTTTATTTTGGTTTATTTCGGTTTATTCTGGTTTATTTCAGTTTATTTTGGTTTATTTCAGTTTATTTTGGTTTATTTCAGTTTATTCTGGTTTATTTCAGTTTATTCTGGTTTATTTCAGTTTATTCTGGTTCATTTTGGTTTATTTTGGTTTATTCTGGTCTATTTCAGTTTATCCTGGTTTATTTTGGTTTATTTTGTTTTATTCTGGTTTATTTCAGTTTATTTGGTTTATTTCAGTTTATTCTAGTTTATTTCAGTTTATTCTGGTTTATTTTGGTTTTTTTCCGGTTTATTCTGGTGTATTTCAGTTTATTCTGGTTTGCATCAGTTTATTCTGGTTATTTCAGTTTATTCTGGATTATTTTGGTTTATTTTGGTTGATTCTGGTTTATTTCAGTTTATTCTGGTTTATTTTGGTTTTTTCCGGTTTATTCTGGTGTATTTCAGTTTATTCTGGTTTATTTCAGTTTATTCTAGCTTATTTCAGTTTATTCTGGTTCATTTTGGTTTATTTTGGTTTGTTCTGGTATATTTCAGTTTATTCTGGTTTATTTTGGTTTTTTTCGGTTTATTCTGGTTTATTTCAGTTTATTCTGGTTTATTTTGGTTTTTTCGGTTTATTCTGGTGTATTTCAGTTTATTCTGGTTTATTTCAGTTTATTCTAGTTTATTTCAGTTTATTCTGGTTTATTTTGGTTTTTTTCGGTTTATTCTGGTTTATTTCAGTTTATTCTGGTTTGCATCAGTTTATTCTGGTTATTTCAGTTTATTCTGGATTATTTCAGTTTATTCTGGTTTATTTGGTTTATTTCAGTTTATTCTATTTTATTTTGGTTTTTGGTTTATTCTGGCGTATTTCAGTTTATTCTAGTTTATTTCAGTTTATTCTGGTTTATTTTGGTTTATTTTGGTTTATTCTCTTGTATTTCAGTTTATTCTATTTATTTCAGTTTATTTTTATTTTGGTTTATTTGGTTTATTCTGGTTTATTTCAGTTTATTTTGTTTTATTCTGGTTTATTTCAGTTTATTTTGGTTTATTTTTTTTATTCTGGTTTATTTCAGTTTATTTTGTTTTATTCTGGTTTATTTCAGTTTATTTTGGTTTATTTTCGTTTATTCTGGTTTATTTCAGTTTATTTGGTTTATTTTGGTTTATTCTGGTTTATTTCAGTTTATTCTGGTTTATTTTAGTTTATTTTGTTTTATTTGGTTTATTTCAGTTTATTTTGGTTTATTTCAGTTTATTTTGGTTTATTTCAGTTTATTCTGGTTTATTTTGGTTTATTCTGGTTTATTCTGGTGTATTTCAGTTTATTCTGGTTTGTATCAGTTTATTCTGGTTATTTCAGTTTATTCTGGATTATTTTCGTTTATTTTGGTTTATTTTGTTTGTTCTTTTTTTATTTCAGTTTATTTTGGTTTATTTCAGTTTATTCT
This sequence comes from Parascaris univalens, assembly GCA_037576465.1. NCBI lineage: Eukaryota > Metazoa > Nematoda > Chromadorea > Rhabditida > Ascarididae > Parascaris > Parascaris univalens. Next base: position 169,558,094 of record CM075173.1, read on the forward strand.
AGTTCATTTCAGTTTATTCTGGTTTATTTTGGTTTATTTTGGTTTATTCTGGTTTATTTCAGTTTATTCTGGTTTGTATCAGTTTATTCTGGTTATTTCAGTTTATTCTGGTTTATTTTGGTTTATTTTGGTTTATTCTGGTTTATTTCAGTTTATTCTGGTTCATTTTGGTTTTTTTAGGTTTATTCTGGTGTATTTCAGTTTATTCTGGTTTATTTCAGTTTATTCTAGCTTATTTCAGTTTATTCTGGTTCATTTTGGTTCATTTTGGTTTATTCTGGTTATTTCAGTTTATTCTTTTTCATTTTGGTTTATTTTGGTTTATTCTGGTTTATTTCAGTTTATTCTGGTTTGTATCAGTTTATTCTGGTTATTTCAGTTTATTCTGGTTCATTTTGGTTTATTTTGGTTTATTCTGGTTTATTCCAGTTTATTCTGGTTTATTTTGGCTTTTTCCGGTTTATCTGGTGCATTTCAGTTTATTCTGGTTTATTTTGGTTTATTTCAGTTTATTCTATTTTATTTTGGTTTTTTCCGGTTTATTATGGTTTATTTCAGTTTATTCTGGTTATTTCGGTTTATTCTGGTTTATTTTGGTTCATTTTTTTTATTCTGGTGTATTTCAGTTTATTCTGGTTTATTTTGGTTCATTTTGTTTGTTCTGGTTTATTTCGGTTTATTTTCATTTATTTCAGTTTATTCTAGTTTATTTCAGTTTATTCTGGTTCATTTGGTTTATTTTGGTTTATTCTGGTTTATTTCAGTTTATTCTGGCTTGTATCAGTTTATTCTGGTTATTTCAGTTTATTCTGGTTTATTTTGGTTTTTTCCGGTTTGTTCTGGTGTATTTCAGTTTATTCTGTTTTATTTCAGTTTATTCTGGTTATTTCAGTTTATTCTGGTTTATTTTGGTTTATTTTGGTTTATTCTGGTTTATTTCAGTTTTTTCCGGTTTATTTTGGTTTATTTTGTTTGTTCTGGTTTATTTCAGTTTATTCTGGTTTGTATCACTTTATTCTGGTTATTTCAGTTTATTCTGGTTTATTTCAGTTTATTTTGGTTTTTTTCAGTTTATTCTAGTTTATTTCAGTTTATTCTGGTTCATTTTGGTTTATTTTGGTTTATTCGGTTTATTATGGTTTATTTTGGTTCATTCTGGTTTATTTCCGTTTATTCCGGTTTATTTTGGTTTATTCCAGTTTATTCTGGTTTATTTCAGTTTATTCTGGTTATTTCAGTTTATTCTGGTTTATTTTGGTTTATTTTGGTTTATTCTGGTTTATTTCAGTTTTTTCCGGTTTATTTTGGTTTATTTTGTTTGTTCTGGTTTATTTCAGTTTATTTTGGTTTATTTCCGTTTATTCCGTTTATTTTGGTTTATTCAGTTTATTCTGGTTTATTTCAGTTTATTCTGGTTCATTTTGGTTTACTTTGGTTTATTCTGGTTTATTTCAGTTTATTCTGGTTTTTTTTTTTGGTTTATTTTGGTTTATTCTGGTTTATTTCAGTTTATTCTGGTTTGCTTCAGTTTATTCTAGTTTATTTCAGTTTATTCTGGTTCATTTTGGTTTATTATGGTTTATTCTGGTTTATTTCAGTTTATTCTGGTTTATTTCGGTTTATTTTAGTTTATTCTGGTTTATTTCAGTTTATTCTGGTTTATTTTGGTTTATTTTGGTTTGTTCTGGTTTATTTTGGTTTTTTCCGGTTTATTCTGGTGTATTTCAGTTTATTCTGGTTTGTATCAGTTTATTCTGGTTATTTCAGTTTATTCTTTTTTATTTTGGTTCATTTTGGTTTATTCTGGTTTATTTCAGTTTATTCTGGTTTACTTCAGTTTATTCTAGTTTATTCCAGTTTATTCTGGTTCGTTTTGGTTTATTTTGGTTTATTCTGGTTTATTTCAGTTTATTCTGGTTTATTTTGGTTTATTTTGGTTTATTCTGGTTTATTTCAGTTTATTCTGGTTTATTTTGGTTTGTTCTGGTTTATTTCAGTTTATTCTGGTTTATTCTGGTTTATTTCAGTTTATTCTGGTTTGTTCAGTTTATTCTGGTTATTTCAGTTTATTCTGGTTTATTTGGTTTATTTTGGTTTATTTTGATTTATTTCAGTTAATTCTGGTTATTTTGGTTTATTTTGGTTTATTCGGTTATTTCAGTTTTTACTCTGGTTATTTCAGTTTATTTCCGGTTTATTTTGGTTTATTTTGGTTTATTTCTGGTTTATTTCAGTTTATTCTATTTTATTTCAGTTTATTCTCGTTTATTTCAGTTTATTCTTTTTATTTTGGTTTATTTTGGTTTATTCTGGTTTATTTCAGTTTATTCTGGTTTATTTCAGTTTATTCTGGTTTATTTTGGTTTATTTTGATTTATTTCAGTTTATTTCTGGTTTATTTTGGTTTATTTGGTTTATTCTGTTTATATTTTCAGTTTATTCTGCTTTATTTCAGTTTATTCTAGTTTATTTCAGTTTATTCTGGCTCATTTTGGTTTATTTTGGTTTGTTCTGGTTTATTTTGGTTTTTCCGGTTTATTTGGTGTATTTCAGTTTATTCTGGTTTGTATCAGTTTATTCTGGTTATTTCAGTTTATTCTGGTTTATTTTGGTTTATTTTGGTTCATTCTGGTTTATTTCAGTTTGTTCAGGTTTACTTCAGTTTATTCTAGTTTATTTCAGTTTATTCTGGTTCATTTTGGTTTATTTTGGTTTATTGTGTTTATTTCAGATTATTCTGGTTTATTTCGTTTATGTTTTTTTGTTCTGGTTTATTTCAGTTTATTCTGGTTTATTTTGGTGTATTGCAGTTTTTTCTGTTTATTTCAGTTTATTCTATTTTATTTCAGTTTATTCTGGTTTATTTTGGTTTATTTTGATTTATTTCAGTTTATTCTGGTTTATTTTTTTATTTTTGGTTTATTCTGGTTTATTTTGGTTTTTTTCCGGTTTATTCTGGTGTATTTCAGTTTATTCTGGTTTATTTCAGTTTATTCTGGTTATTTTCAGTTTATTCTGGTTTTATTTGGTTTATTTTGATTTATTTCAGTTTATTCTGGTTTATTTTTGTTTATTTTGGTTTATTCTGGTTTATTCAGTTTATTCTATTTTATTTCAGTTTATTCTAGTTTATTTCAGTTTATTCTGGTTCATTTTGTTTATTTTAGTTTATTCTGGTTTATTTCAGTTTATTCTGCTTTATTTCAGTTTATTCTGGTTATTTCAGTTTATTCTATTTTATTTTGGTTCATTTTGGTTTATTCTGGTTTATTTCAGTTTATTCTATTTTATTTCAGTTTATTCTAGTTTATTTCAGTTTATTCTGGTTCACTTTGGTTTATTTAGTTTATTCTGGTTTATTTCAGTTTATTCTGGTTTATTTTGGTTTATTCTGGTTTATTTCAGTTTATTCTATTTTATTTCAGTTTATTCTAGTTTATTTCAGTTTATTCTGGTTCATTTTGGTTTATTTTGGTTTGTTCTGGTTTATTTCAGTTTATTTGATTTATTTCAGTTTATTCTAGTTTATTTCAGTTTATTCTGGTTCATTTTTGTTTATTTTGGTTTATTCTGGTTTACTTCAGTTTATTCTGGTTTATTTTGGTTTTTTTCCGTTTTATTCTGGTGTATTTCAGTTTATTCTTCTTTTATCAGTTTATTCTGGTTATTTCGGTTTATTCTGGCTTATTTTAGTTTATTTTGTTTTATTCTGGTTTATTTCAGTTTATTTTGGTTTATTTCAGTTTATTTTAGTTTATTTCAGTTTATTCTGGTTCATTTTGGTTTATTTTGGTTTGTTCTGGTTTATTTCAGTTTATTTTGATTTATTTCAGTTTATTCTAGTTTATTTCAGTTTATTCTGGTTCATTTTGTTTATTTTGGTTTATTCTGGTTTACTTCAGTTTATTCTGGTTTATTTTGGTTTTTTTTTCCGGTTTATTCTGGTGTATTTCAGTTTATTCTTCTTTGTATCAGTTTATTCTGGTTATTTCAGTTTATTCTGGATTATTTTGTTTATTTTGGTTTATTTCAGTTTATTCTGGTTTATTTTGGTTTATTTTGTTTGTTCTTTTTTTTATTTCAGTTTATTTTGGTTTATTTCAGTTTATTCTCGTTCATTTCAGTTTATTTTCTGGTTTATTTTGGTTTATTTTGGTTTATTCTGGTTTATTTCAGTTTATTCTGGTTTGTATCAGTTTATTCTGGTTATTTCAGTTTATTCTGGTTTATTTTGGTTTATTTTGTTTATTCTGGTTTATTTCAGTTTATTGTGGTTTATTTTGGTTTTTTCCGGTTTGTTCTGGTGTATTTCAGTTTATTCTGGTTTATTTCAGTTTATTCTAGCTTATTTCAGTTTATTCTGGTTCATTTTGGTTTATTTTGGTTTATTCTGGTTTATTTCAGTTTATTCTGGTTTATTTTGGTTTATTTTGGTTTGTTCTGGTTTATTTCAGTTTATTCTGGTTATTCTGGTTATTTCAGTTTATTCTGGTTTGTATCAGTTTATTCTGGTTGTTTCAGTTTATTCTGGTTTATTACGGTTTATTTTGGTTTATTCTGGTTTATTTCAGTTTATTCTGGTTTGTATCAGTTTATTCTGGTTATTTCAGTTCATTCTGGTTCATTTTGGTTTATTTTGGTTTATTCTGGTTTATTTCAGTTTATCCTGTTTATTTTGGCTTTTTTCCGGTTTTTCTGGTGCATTTCAGTTTATTCTGGTTTATTTTGGTTTATTTCAGTTTATTCTATTTTATTTTGGTTTTTTCCGGTTTATTATGGTGTATTTCAGTTTGTTCTGGTTATTTCGGTTTATTCTGGTTTATTTTGGTTCATTTTGGTTTATTCTGGTGTATTTCAGTTTATTCTGGTTCATTTTGGTTTATTTTGGTTTATTCTGGTTTATTTCAGTTTATCCTGGTTTATTTTGGCTTTTTCCGGTTTATTCTGGTGCATTTCAGTTTATTCTGGTTTATTTTGGTTCTTTTGTTTGTTCTAGTTTATTTCAGTTTATTCTGGTTCATTTTGGTTTATTTTGGTTTATTCTGGTTTATTTCAGTTTATTCAGGTTGTATCAGTTTATTGGTCTGGTTTTATCAGTTTATTCTTGGTTATTTATTTTGGGTTTGGTTATTTTCGTGTTTTTCTGGTTTATCTGGTGTATTTTGTTCAGTTTTATTCTGTTTTATTTTCGTTTTTATGGTTTATTCATTTCAGTTTATTCTGGTTCTATCAGTTTATTTTGGTTTATTGGTTTATTCATGGTTATTTTATTTCAGTTTTTCCGGTTTATTTTGGTTTATTTTGTTTTATTCTGGTTTATTTCAGTTTGTTTTGGTTTATTTCAGTTTATTCTAGTTTATTTCAGTTTATTCTGGTTTATTCTGGTTTATTTCAGTTTATTCTGGTTTATTTTGGTTTTTTCCGGTTTATTCTGGTTTATTTCAGTTTATTCCGTTTGTATCACTTTATTCTGGTTATTTCAGTTTATTCTGGTTTATTTCAGTTTATTTTGGTTTTTTCAGTTTATTCTGGTTTATTTCAGTTTATTCTAGCTTATTTCAGTTTATTCTGGTTCATTTTGGTTTATTTTGGTTTATTCTGGTTTATTTCAGTTTATTCTGGTTTATTTTGGTTTATTTTGGTTGTTCTGGTTTATTTCAGTTTATCTGGTTTATTCTGGTTTATTTCAGTTTATTCTGGTTTGTATCAGTTTATTCTGGTTGTTTCAGTTTATTCTGGTTTATTATGGTTTATTTTGGTTTATTCTGGTTTATTTCAGTTTATTCTGGTTTATTTCAGTTTATTCTGGTTTATTTCAGTTTATTCTGGTTTATTCTGGTTTATTTCAGTTTATTCTGGTTTGTATCAGTTTATTCTGGTTATTTCAGTTCATTCTGGTTCATTTTGGTTTATTTTGGTTTATTCTGGTTTATTTCAGTTTATCCTGGTTTATTTTGGTTTTTTCCGGTTTACCCTGGTGCATTTCAGTTTATTCTGGTTTATTTTGGTTTATTTCAGTTTATTCTTTTTTATTTTGGTTTTTCCGGTTTATTATGGTGTTTTTCAGTTTGTTCTGGTTTATTTCAGTTTATTCTGGTTTATTTTGTTTCATTTTTGTTTGTGTTTGTTCTGTTTATTTCAGTTTATTTTCATTTATTTCAGTTTATCTAGTTTATTTCAGTTTATTCTGGTTTATTTTGTTTATTTTGGTTTATTCTGGTTTATTTCAGTTTATTTTGGTTTATTTCAGTTTATTCTGGTTATTTCAGTTTATTCTGGTTTATTTGGTTTTTCCGGTTTGTTCTGGTTATTTCAGTTTATTCTGTTTTATTTCAGTTTATTCTGGTTATTTCAGTTTATTCTGGTTTATTTTGGTTATTTTGGTTTATTCTGGTTTATTTCAGTTTTTTCGGTTTATTTTGGTTTATTTTGTTTGTTCTGGTTTATTTCAGTTTATTTTGGTTTATTTCAGTTTATTCTAGTTTATTTCAGTTTATTCTGGTTTATTTCAGTTTATTCTGGTTTATTTGGTTTTTTCCGGTTATTCTGGTTTATTTCAGTTTATTCTGGTTTGTATCACTTTATTCTGGTTATTTCAGTTTATTCTAGTTTATTTCAGTTTATTCTGGTTTATTTTGGTTTATTTGGTTTATTCGGGTTATTTGGTTTATTTGGTTCATTCTGGTTTATTTCCGTTTATTCCGGTTTATTGGTTTATTCCAGTTTATTCTGGTTTATTTCAGTTTATTCTGGTTATTTTGGTTTATTTTGGTTTATTCTGGTTTATTTCAGTTTATTCTGGTTTATTTCAGTTTATTCTGGTTATTTCAGTTTATTCTGGTTTATTTTGGTTTATTTTGGTTTATTCTGGTTTATTTCAGTTTTTTCTGGTTTATTTTGGTTTATTTTTTTTTCTGGTTTATTTCAGTTTATTTTGGTTTATTTCAGTTTATTCTATTTTATTTCAGTTTATTCTGGTTTATTTTGTTTATTTTGGTTTATTCTGGTTTATTTCAGTTTATTCTGGTTTATTTCAGTTTATTCTGGTTTATTTCAGTTTATTCTGGTTTATTCGGTTTATTTTAGTTTATTCTGGTTTATTTCGGTTTATTTTAGTTTGTTCTGGTTTATTTCAGTTTATTCTGGTTTATTTTGGTTTTTTGTTTGTTCTGGTTTATTTTGGTTTTTCCGGTTTATTCTGTTGTATTTCAGTTTATTCTGGTTTGTATCAGTTTATTCTGGTTATTTCAGTTTATTCTGGTTTATTTTGGTTTATTTTGGTTTATTCTGGTTTATTTCAGTTTATTCTGGTTTATTTCAGTTTATTCTAGTTTATTCAGTTTATTCTGGTTTATTTTGTTTATTTGGTTTATTCTGGTTTATTTCAGTTTATTCTGGTTTATTTCGGTTTATTTGGTTTATTCTGGTTTATTTCAGTTTATTCTGGTTTATTTTGGTTTATTTTGGTTTATTCTGGTTTATTTTGGTTTTTTTCGTTTATTCTGGTTTATTTTAGTTTATTCTGGTTATTTCAGTTTATTCTGGTTTATTTGGTTTATTTTGTTTATTTCAGTTTATTCTGGTTTATTTTGGTTTATTTTGGTTTATTCTGGTTTATTTCAGTTTATTCTGGTTTATTTCAGTTTATTCTAGTTTATTTCAGTTTATTCTGGTTTTTTTGGTTTATTTTGTTTATTCTGGTTTATTTCGGTTTTTTCCGGTTATTCTGGTTTATTTCAGTTTATTCTGGTTTATTTCAGTTTATTCTGGTTATTTCAGTTTATTCTGGTTTTTTGGTTTATTTTGGTTTATTTCAGTTTATTCTGGTTTATTTCAGTTTATTCTGGTTATTTTGGTTTATTTTGGTTTATTCTGGTTTATTCAGTTTATTCTGGTTTATTTCAGTTTATTCTGTTTATTTTGGTTTATTTTGGTTTATTCTGGTTTATTTGGTTTTTTCCGGTTTATTCTGGTGTATTTCAGTTTATTCTGGTTTATTTCAGTTTATTCTGGTTTATTTCAGTTTATTCTGGTTTATTTTGGTTTATTTTGGTTTATTTCAGTTTATTCTGGTTTATTTTGGTTTATTTTAGTTTTATTCTGGTTATTTCAGTTTATTCTGGTTTATTTTTTTATTCTGGTTTATTTCAGTTTATTCTGGTTTATTTCAGTTTATTCTGGTTTATTTCAGTTTATTCTGGTTCATTTTGGTTTATTTGGTTTATTCTGGTTTATTTCAGTTTATTTTGGTTTATTTCAGTTTATTCTGGTTTATTTCAGTTTATTCTGGTTTATTTTTGTTTATTTTGGTTTATTCTGGTTTATTTCAGTTTATTCTGGTTTATTTGGTTTTTTTCCGGTTATTCTGGTTTATTTCAGTTTATTCTGGTTTGTATCAGTTTATTCTGGTTTATTTCAGTTTATTCTGGTTTATTTTGTTTTTCCGTTTATTCTGGTTTATTTCAGTTTATTCTTGTTTATTTCAGTTTATTCTGGTTTATTTCAGTTTATTCTGGTTATTTCAGTTTTTCTGATTTATTTGGTTTATTTTGGTTTATTCTGGTTTATTCTGGTTTATTTCAGTTTATTCTATTTTATTTTGGTTTATTCCGGTTTATTCTGGTGTATTTCAGTTTATTCTGGTTTATTTCAGTTTATTCTGGTTATTTCAGTTTATTCTGGTTTATTTTGGTTTATTTGGTTTATTCTGGTTTTTTTCAGTTTATTCTGGTTTTTTTGTTTATTTGGTTATTTCAGTTTATTCTGGTTCATTTTGGTTTATTTTGGTTTATTCTGGTTTATTTTGGTTTTTTTCCGTTTATTCTGGTTTATTTCAGTTTATTCTGGTTTATATCAGTTTATTCTAAGTTATTTCAGTTTATTCTGGTTCATTTTGGTTTATTTTGGTTTATTCTGGTTTATTCTGGTTTTTTTCCGGTTTATTCTGGTTTATTTCAGTTTATTCTGGTTTATATCAGTTTATTCTGGTTATTTCAGTTTATTCCGGTTTATTTTGGTTTATTTTGGTTTATTCTGGTTTATTTCAGTTTATTCTGGTTTATTTCAGTTTATTCTAGTTTATTTCAGTTTATTCTGGTTCATTTTGGTTTATTTTGGTTTATTCTGGTTTATTTCAGTTTATTCTGGTTTATTTCAGTTTATTCTGGTTTATTTTGGTTTATTTTGGTTTATTTCAGTTTATTTTGGTTTATTTTGGTTTTTCCGTTTATTCTGGTGTATTTCAGTTTATTCTGGTTTATTTCAGTTTATTCTGGTTTATTTCAGTTTATTCTGGTTTATTCTGGTTTATTTGGTTTATTTTGGTTTATTCTGGTTTATTTCAGTTTATTCTGGTTATTTCAGTTTATTCTGGTTTATTTCAGTTTATTCTGGTTTATTTTGGTTTATTTTGTTTATTCTGGTTTATTTCAGTTTATTCTGGTTTATTTCGTTTATTTTGGTTTATTCTGGTTTATTTCAGTTTATTCTGGTTTATTTGGTTTATTTTGGTTTATTCTGGTTTATTTCAGTTTATTCTGGTTTATTTCAGTTTATTCTAGTTTATTTCAGTTTATTCTGGTTTATTTTGGTTTATTTTGGTTTATTCTGGTTTATTTCAGTTTATTCTGGTTTATTTTGTTTTTTTCCGTTTATTCTGGTGTATTTCAGTTTATTCTGGTTTATTTCAGTTTATTCTGGTTATTTCAGTTTATTCTGGTTTATTTTGTTTTTTTCCGGTTTATTCTGGTTTATTTCAGTTTATTCTGGTTTATTTCAGTTTATTCTGGTTTATTTCAGTTTATTTCAGGTTTATTTCAGTTTATTCTGGTTTATTTGGTTTATTTTATTCTGGTTTATTTTGGTTTGTTCTTGGTTTATTCTTGTTTATTTTGGTTATTAGGTTATTCAGTTTATTCTTTTTATTTTGGTTTATGGTTTTATTTTGGTTTTATTTTTTGTTTATTTTGGTTATTTTATGTTTTATCAGTTTATTCTGGTTTATTTGGTTCATCTGTTTATTTGGTTTATATCTGGTTATTTCAGTTTATTCTGGTTTATTTTGGTTATTTATATTTTCAGGTTATTCTGTTTATTCTGGTTTTTTTGGTTTATGGTTTATTTTGGTTTATTTTGGTTTGTTATCAGTTTTTTGGTTTATTTTGGTTTATTTTGTTTATTTCAGTTTATTCTGGTTCATTTTGGTTTATTTTGGTTTATTCTGGTTTATTCTTGGTTTTTTTCCGGTTTATTCTGGTGTATTTCAGTTTATTCTGGTTTATTTCAGTTTTTATTAAAATTATTTCAGTTTATTCTGGTTTATTTTGGTTTATTTGGTTTATTCTGGTTTATCTTGGTTTTTTCCGGTTTATTCTGGTGTATTTCAGTTTATTCTGGTTTATCAGTTTATTCTGGTTTATTTCAGTTTATTCTGGTTTATTTGGTTTATTTTGGTTTATTCTGGTTTATTTCAGTTTATTCTATTTTATTTCAGTTTATTCTAGTTTATTTCAGTTTATTCTGGTTCATTTTGGTTTATTTTGGTTTATTCTGGTTTATTTCAGTTTATTCTGGTTTATTTCAGTTTATTCTGGTTTATTTTGTTTATTTGGTTTATTTCAGTTTATTCTGGTTATTTTGGTTTTTCCGGTTTATTCTGGTTTATTTCAGTTTATTCTGGTTTATTTCAGTTTATTCTTGTTTATTTGGTTTATTTCTGTTTATTCTGGTTTATTTTGGTTTATTTAGTTTATTCTGTTTATTTCAGTTTATTCTGGTTTATTTCAGTTTATTCTGGTTTATTTCAGTTTATTCTGGTTTATTTTGGTTTATTTTGGTTTATTCTGGTTTATTTCAGTTTATTCTGGTTTATTCGGTTTATTTTGTTTGTTCTGGTTTATTTCAGTTTATTCTGGTTTATTTTGTTTATTTTGGTTTATTCTGGTTTATTTCAGTTTATTCTGGTTTATTTCAGTTTATTCTGGTTTATTTCAGTTTATTCTGGTTATTTTGGTTTATTTTGGTTTATTCTGGTTTATTTCAGTTTATTCTGGTTTATTTCGGTTTATTGGTTTGTTCTGGTTTATTTCCAGTTTATTCTGGTTTATTTTGGTTTATTTTGGTTTGTTCTGGTTTATTTTGGTTTTTTCCGTTTATTCTGGTGTATTTCAGTTTATTCTGGTTTATTTCAGTTTATTCTGTTTATTTTGGTTTATTTTGGTTTATTCTGGTTTATTTCAGTTTATTCTGGTTATTTCAGTTTATTCTGGTTTATTTTGGTTTATTCTGGTTTATTTGGTTTATTCTGGTTTATTTTGGTTTATTTTGGTTTATTCTGGTTTATTTTGGTTCATTTTGGTTTATTCTGGTTTATTTCAGTTTATTCTGGTTTATTTCAGTTTATTCTGGTTTATTTCAGTTTATTCTGGTTTATTTTGGTTTATTTTGGTTTATTCTGGTGTTTTTCAGTTTATTCTGGTTTATTTCAGTTTATTCTGGTTTATTTCAGTTTATTCTGGTTTATTTCAGTTTATTCTGGTTTATTTTGGTTTATTCTGGTTTATTTCAGTTTATTCTGGTTTATTTCAGTTTATTTTGGTTTATTCTGGTTTATTTCAGTTTATTCTGGTTTATTTCAGTTTATTCTGGTTTATTTCAGTTTATTCTGGTTTTATTTTGGTTTATTTGGTTTATTCTGGTTTATTTCAGTTTATTCTGTTTATTTTGGTTTTTTTGGTTTATTCTGGTTTATTTCAGTTTTATTCTGGTTTATTTCAGTTTATTCTGGTTTATTTTGGTTTATTTCGTTTATTCTGGTTTATTTCAGTTTATTCTGGTTTATTTTGGTTTTTTCCGGTTTATTCTGGTTTATTTCAGTTTATTCTGGTTTATTTCAGTTTTTTCTGGTTTATTTTCGTTTATTTTGGTTTGTTCTGGTTTATTCTGGTTTATTTCAGTTTATTCTGGTTTATTTGGTTTTTTCCGGTTTATTTTGGTTTATTTCAGTTTATTCTATTTTGTATCAGTTTATTCTGGTTATTTCAGTTTATTCTGGTTTATTTTGGTTTATTTTGGTTTATTCTGGTTTATTTCAGTTTATTCTGTTTATTTTGGTTTTTTCCGGTTTATTTTGGTGTATTTCAGTTTATTCTGGTTTATTTCAGTTTATTCTGGTTATTTCAGTTTATTCTGGTTTATTTTGGTTTATTTTGGTTTATTCTGGTTTATTTCAGTTTATTCTGGTTTATTTTAGTTTATTCTGGTTTATTTTGGTTTTTTCAGTTTATTCTGGTTTATTTCAGTTTATTCTGGTTTATTTCAGTTTATTCTGGTTTATTTTGGTTTATTTTGGTTTATTTCAGTTTATTCTGGTTTATTTTGGTGTATTTTGGTTTATTCTGGTTTATTTCAGTTTATTCTGGTTTATTTGGTTTATTTTGGTTTATTCTGGTTTATTTCTGTTTATTCTGGTTTTTTCAGTTTATTCTGGTTTATTTCAGTTTATTCTGGTTTATTTTGAATTATTTTGGTTTATTCTGGTTTATTTCAGTTTATTCTGGTTTATTTTGGTTTATTTTGGTTTATTCTGTTTATTTCAGTTTATTTTGGTTTATTTTTTTTTTCCGGTTTATTCTGGTGTATTTCTGTTTATTCTGGTTTGTTTCAGTTTATTCTGGTTATTTTCAGTTTATTCTGGTTTATTTTGGTTTATTTTGGTTTATTCTGGTTTATTTCAGTTTATTCTGGTTTTTTCAGTTTATTCTGGTTTATTTTGGTTATTTCATTTATTTGGTTTATTTCAGTTTATTCTGTTTTCATTTTGGTTTTGGTTTATTCTGGTTTATTTCAGTTTATTCTGGTTTATTTCAGTTTATTCTGTTTTATTTCAGTTTATTCTGGTTTATTTCAGTTTATTCTGGTTATTTCAGTTTATTCTGGTTCATTTTGGTTTATTTGGTTTATTCTGGTTTATTTCAGTTTATTCTGGTTTATTTCAGTTTATTCTGGTTTATTTCTGGTTATTCTGGTTTTTTTCATTTATTCTGGTTTATTTCAGTTTATTCTGGTTTATTTGTTTATTCTGGTTTATTTTGTTTATTCTGGTTGTTCTTTTTATCTGTTTTATTCTGGTTTATTTCAGTTTATTCTGGTTTATTTCAGTTTTTTCTGGTTATTTTAGTTTATTCTGTTTATTTTGGTTTATTTTGGTTTATTCTGGTTTATTTCAGTTTATTCTGGTTTATTTTGGTTTTTTCCGTTTGTTCTGGTGTATTTCAGTTTATTCTTTTCTATTTCAGTTTTTTCTAGCTTATTTCAGTTTATTCTGGTTCATTCTGGTTTATCTCAGTTTATTCTGGTTTATTCCAGTTTATTCTGGTTTTTTTGGTTTTTTCCGGTTTATTCTGGTGCATTTCAGTCTATTCTGGTTTGTTTCAGTTTATTCTAGTTTATTTCAGTTCATTCTGCTTCCTTTTGGTTTATTTTGGTTTATTCTGGTTTATTTCAGTTTATTTTGGTTTACTTTGGTTTTTCCGGTTTATTCTGGTGTATTTCAGTTTATTCTCGTTTGTATTAGTTTATTCTGGTTATTTCAGTTTATTCTGGTTTATTTTGGTTTATTTTGTTTATTCTGGTTTATTTCAGTTTATTCTGGTTCGTTTTGGTTTTTTCCTGTTTATTCTGGTGTATTTCAGTTTATTCTGGTTTATTTCAGTTTATTCTGGTTATTTTAGTTTATTCTTGTTTATTTTGGTTTATTTTGGTTTATTCTGGTTTGTTCCAGTTTATTCTGGTTTATTTCGGTTTTTTCCGGCTTGTTCTGGTGTATTTCAGTTTATTCTTTTCTATTTCAGTTTTTTCTACCTTATTTCAGTTTATTCTGGTTCATTCTGGTTTATCTCAGTTTATTCTGGTTTATTCCAGTTTATTCTGGTTTTTTTGGTTTTTTCCGTTTATTCTGGTGCATTTCAGTCTATTCTGGTTTGTATCAGTTTATTCTAGTTTATTTCAGTTCATTCTGCTTCATGTTGGTTTATTTTGGTTTATTCTGGTTTATTTCAGTTTATTTTGGTTTACTTTGGTTTTTTCCGGTTTATTCTGGTGTATTTCAGTTTATTCTCGTTTGTATTAGTTTATTCTGGTTATTTCAGTTTATTCTGGTTTATTTTGGTTTATTTTGGTTTATTCTGGTTCATTTCAGTTTATTCTGGTTTATTTTGGTTTATTTTGGTTTATTTTGGTTTATTCTGGTTTATTTCAGTTTATTCTGGTTTATTTCAGTTTATTCTAGTTTATTTCAGTTCATTCTGGTTTATTTTGGTTTATTTTGGTTTATTCTGGTTTATTTCAGTTTATTCTGGTTTATTTTGGTTTTTTTCGGTTTATTCTGGTGTATTTCAGTTTATTCTGGTTTATTTCAGTTTATTCTAGTTTATTTCAGTCCATTCTGCTTCATTTTGTTTTATTTTGGTTTATTCTGGTTTATTTCAGTTTATTCTGGTTTATTTTGGTTTATTCTGGTGTATTTCAGTTTATTCTGGTTTATTTCAGTTTATTCTGGGTATTCTGGTTTTTTCAGTTTATTAGGTTTTATTTAGGTTTTTTTCGGTTTATTGTATTGTATTTCAGTTTATTCTCGTTATTTCAGTTTATTTTGGTTTATTTTGGTTTATTCTGGTTTATTTCAGTTTATTCTGGTTTGTTTTGTTTTTTTTCCTGTTTATTCTGGTGTATTTCGGTTTATTCTGGTTTATTTCAGTTTATTCTGGTTATTTTAGTTTATTCTTGTTTATTTTGGTTTATTTTGGTTTATTCTGGTTTGTTCCGGTTTATTCTGGTTTATTTGGTTTTTTCCGGTTTATTCTGGTGTATTTCAGTTTATTCTTTTCTATTTCAGTTTTTCTAGCTTATTTCAGTTTATTCTGGTTTATTCCAGTTTATTCTGGTTTTTTGGTTTTTTCCGGTTTATTCTGGTGCATTTCAGTTTATTCTGGTTTGTATCAGTTTATTCTGGTTATTTCAGTTTATTCTTGTTTATTTTGGTTTTTTCCGGTTTATTCTGGTGTATTTCATTTTATTCTTATTTATTTCAGTTTATTCTTTTTTATTTCAGTTTATTCTTTTTTATTTTGTTTTTCGGTTTTATTCTGGTGTATTTCAGTTTATTCTGGTTTATTTTGGTTTATTCTGGTTTATTGTGGTTTATTTTGGTTTATTCTGGTTGATTCTCAGTTTATTCTGGTTTATTTTGGTTTATTTTGGTTTATTCTGGTTATTTCAGTTCATTCTGGTTTATTTTGGTTTATTTTGGTTTGTTCTGGTTGATCTCAGTTTATTCTGGTTTATTTTGGTTTATTTTGGTTTATTCTGGATTATTTTGGTTTTTTTCCGTTTTTTTCTGGTATATTTCAGTTTATTCTGGTTATTTCAGTTTATTCTGGTTTATTTTGGTTTATTTGGTTTAATCTGGTTTATTTTCGTTTATTCCGGTTTATTCTGGTGAATTTCAGTTTATTCTGGTTTACTTCAGTTTATTCTAGTTTATTTCAGTTTATTCTGGTTCATTTTGGTTTATTTTGGTTTATTCTGTTTTATTTCAGTTTATTCTGGTTTATTCTTGTTTATTTCAGTTTATTTTGGTTTACTTTGGTTTTTCCGGTTTATTCTGGTGTATTTCAGTTTATTCTCGTTTGTATTAGTTTATTCTGGTTATTTCCAGTTTATTCTGGTTTATTTTCGTTTATTCCGGTTTTTTCTGGTGTATTTCAGTTCATTTTATTTTATTTCAGTTTATACTAGTTTAATTCAGTTTATTCTGGTTCATTTTGTTCGTTTTGGTTTATTCTGGTTTATTTCAGTTTGTTCTGGTTTATTCCAGTTTATTCTGGTTTATTTGGTTTTTTTCGGGTTTATTCTGGTGTATTTCAGTTTATTCTGGTTTGTATCAGTTTATTCTAGTTTATTTCAGTTTATTCTGGTGTATTTCAGTTTATTCTGGTTTGTATCAGTTTATTCTGGTTATTTCAGTTTATTCTTGTTTATTTTGGTTTATTTGCTTTATTCTGGTTTATTTCAGTTTATTCTGGTTGTTTCAGTTTATTCTGGTTTATTTTCGTTTATTCCATTTTATTCTGGTGTATTTCAGTTTATTCTGGTTTATTTCAGTTTTTTCTGGTTTATTTCAGTTTATTCTGGTTTATTTGGTTTATTTTGGTTTATTCTGGTTTATTTCAGTTTATTCTTTTTTATTTTGGTTTATTTTGACTTATTCTGGTTTATTTCAGTTTATTCTGGTTTGTTCTGGTTTATTTCAGTTTATTCTGGTGTATTTCAGTTTATTTTGGTTTATTTCAGTTTATTCTGGTTTATTTCAGTTTATTCTGGTTCATTTTGGTTATTTTGGTTATTCTGGTTTATTTCAGTTTATTTTGGTTTATTTTGGTTTATTTTGGTTTATTCTGGTTTATTTCAGTTTATTCTGGTTTTTCTGGTTTATTTCAGTTTATTCTGGTTTATTTCGTTTATTTTGTTTTATTTCAGTTTATTGGTTTATTTGAGTTTATTCTGGTTTATTCTGGTTTATTTCAGTTTATTCTGGTGTATTTCAGTTTATTTTGGTTTATTTCAGTTCGTACTAGTTTAATTCAGTCTATTCTGGTTTATTTTGGTTTATTTTGGTTTATTCTGGTGTATTTCAGTTTATTCTGGTTTATTTTGGTTTATTTTGGTTTATTCTGGTTTATTTCAGTTTATTCTGGTTTATTTCAGTTTATTCTGGTTTATTTTGGTTTATTCTGGTTTATTTCAGTTTATTCTGGTTTATTTTATTTTATTCCTTTTTATTCTGGTTTATTTCAGTTTATTCTGGTTTATTTTGGCTTATTTTTATTTATTCTGGTTTATTTCAGTTTATTCTGGTTCATTTTGTCTTATTCGGGTTTATTGTGGTTTATTCCGTTTATTCTGGTTTATTTCAGTTTATTCTGGTTTATTTTGGTTTATTCCGGTTTATTCTGGTGCATTTCAGTTTATTCTGGTTTATTTCAGTTTATTCTGGTTTATTCTGGTTTATTCCGGTTTATTTCGATGATAGCAAATTTCCCATTCAAATGGTACCCTAAATTGCTGCTATTAGTCGTTTTGCACTTTTCACTTTATTATTCTCTACTAAATCGATGGATTTTATGTGATTATGCAGTCATCTTGTTTGGATTCTATCTTTAATGCTATGAAAAAAAAAACGCACTGAAATCATCGCTCATTTGCTCGAAATATGCTAAACATTCAACGTATGACTACATTCGATGTATCTGCTTACACAATAGTGGTACTATCTGCTTACACAATAGTGGTACTATCTTCTTACACAATAGTGGTACCATAGTTGAACTTTGCAATAATGAAGTGCTTTAAGCCGATAATCCATCTATAAATGTCGCAGTTGGTCTATTTGCGATGCGGAATTTTGCTATTGTTTACCGCATAATGTGCTCAGAGATTTCGTTTATCATCATACCGTCGATAACGTTTAATATTAAAATCATCGACGATGAATTTATATAATCTTTCATTTTTTTTTTAGGTTTTTTAGTTTCTTTTCACACTTAATTAATTTAATATTTCATTAATTATAAGGCTTTTTATTAGCGGATTAGTTCCCAATTATATTGTGAATTTTAATTTTTTGTTATATTTTATTGCGAAGAATTAATTCTCGCTGAAGTGCGAATATTTATCAATGTTATCTTCGTTTAATATATTTATTTTCTTAGAGATTTTCTCCTAAGAAATTAGTGTTTAATTGAAATACACTGCAGTAATTTCACTAATATGTTAACTTATCGCTCAAATTGTAGTAATGTAACGTTGTGAAGTAGTTAACGAGTTAATGTTTGCAGAAGTTGTTGAATTCACTTCGAGATAATTTCACTTTAATTGATTTTAGCTGCTTGGTGACGAATATGTTCGAAGAAATGCAATTAATGTAATGCTCTATGTTGAATGCAATAGTACGAAATTTTATGTTCTCTAAGGTTTCATACTGAGCAATTTCTTATTTTATTGATTTTGCTTCACTTATTAACTTTTTACTTAATAAATTAGTTACCTGTAATTACCTGTAATTAATTTCCATGGTTTAATATTGTCTTTAGTATGTGTCGTGACAGCCGAGTGTATTGCAGTAATACTACTACTCAATGAGGGTGTAAAGAACGAAAATACGATGTGATTTTAATGTTCGCTATTATTGTGCTCGGTCGATTTGTATCGTAAAGGAGGTGGACATTGTTGTTCGCCACTGTGAATATTGCTCATGTTTCTTGAGGATATATTGAGTTTTTCTAGTTTTAATGAGAATATTCTCTCGTAGATGCCCTCCCTCTCCGTCGAGGATATTTCAATTTCAAATCTAATTTATAAAGTCTGATTGGATCCCAAAAATTCACGTGCTCGATTCGGCATCTCAGTCGCAAAATTCACTCGACTATCTTCTTTGATAACCCTCTCGATCGTCATCTGAGTGAGTGCTTCGAGCTCGAATTTAGCCAAATGGGCAAACTTACTGAAGAAAATGAGTGTTTAATTGCAAAGGAGTACCCGGCGATAGTATCTTATGCCTGTAATTATTGTTTTCGATAATGAAATTTAGAAGTTTATCTTCATATCTCTGTCTTGATTTGTTCGGTTCAAGTATCTTGTCATATTTTCTCAACACTTATGGATGTCTTAAATTATAGTTATACTCATAATCTTGACTCTTCACGAAGTTCGAAATTAAACTTTCATATGTCACCCATTATCGGGCATAGAAAGTGCTTTCTTTAGAGGACAGTTTGCTTATTACCTCAAATGCATTCAATTTGTACAGCTAACTTCATGATTTGATGTGCTTACATAAGCAAATATACTTTATATTTCACAGATTGTTGGATGTAGAAATCATATATTTATTGCTTCGCTTCCGTTTGGAGTTATTTAACGAAGTCAAAAAATAACCATCATCTTATGATCTATAATTGAAGTGATATACACCCGTATCGAATGCTTTCTTGAGTAAAGTAAAATAAGACACGAATATTGGTGCGTCTTCAATATCTCGTGAGCATATTTGAACCATATTGACAGTTTTCTGGATTATTTTCCTAAAATATTCGTGGATTTTATGAGCCGCTTAATTCTAGTACCCTATAGAACTGAATTAATAGCCAGAAATGTCGCATCTCAATTAGAATGTCGTCTAAAACTTCAAAATCATCTATCTTTAACGCTCATATTAAGCTACAATTGGGTATGATTGCATTCATCGGGATAGGCGACAGGCGAATTAAAGAGACTGTGAGAAATATTGCGACTCTTGGCTTCAGGTGCAATCGACTAGTGACCAGCAAATTCAATCTTCATACATAGAAAGTTTGAAGGTTATTGATACGATAATGATCGAACTTCTGATGAGCTTTAATTTTTCATTAATTGCATTATTCAGTAAGTACTTTATTTTCTTCTTTCGAACGTCGGCGTGTAGAATCAGAACGTTTGTAGAGCACTCAACTCCTGTGAAGAGGTTGTAGATACAGAAGTGTAATTTAATGCCTCGGCGATCATCATCGAGGCAGAAGGCATGAAAATTTACTGAGGTTTTTAAGATGAATTGAAAACGAACGTGTATCGCGATAGCTGTCGATCTTCATCGCAAAATGTCCGATCGTCACCTTTAATTGCTGGCTCGGCTGGATTTATTGTTCACTGGTATTTATTGTATACAGATGAAACGATTCCAAGATTGAGCATCGCGTTATACGGAGTGCTGAGGTATTCGCCGGGTACTCGAATCGGTATGACATATTAGCAGCATTGATATCATTTTCCATTTGTTTCAACGGTAGTAGAAAACAGAGAGAGGACTTAGAAGTTAAAAGAATATTCCAGTTGCAGTGAGGCAGGCTGTCAAAGGAGAAGGATAAGATGAGAAGGAAGGTCCTATCAATGATCAAAATTACTTTGGCCTCTCATCAAGAAAAACGTTATCGAGATTTGTACGACTACATTTTCGAGCGTTGACTATTAATTCAACGTATCTTTTCGCCCATTGCGATCTCTTAAAGTGATAATTCTTAAGTGATTTGCGTTTGTCGGTATTATTTCTAAACGAGGTGTTGCCTCCTTGGCTCGATGAATTCCAACATTTAGCGGCCTCATGAACGAACGTCCCAAACAAATATGGCAATAGAGAGAGGGCAAAAAAAGAGATGAGGCTAAATATCATTATCGTAAAGTTGCAGAATTCCCTCTGAAAGTAAATATTCTTCGATGAGATTAATTAATTCACTCGACGTTGTCATCAGTGGAGAATGAAGTCATTGCTCAAATGCTTTTAATCGAAAGATTTGTTTTGATGTTAATTTTTAAGATTTGCTAATTGTTACGCATTTCGATTTCTTCACTGTGAAAGATACACTATATGACACTTTCGAAGGACGACAATTGCGCCATTTTAGTGACTCTTTCCCCTAATATATGAACGCCGTGATATTTTATTATGGAGTTCATCGGACGAATTTCTATTGAGCATTGAAAGGCGCGTTTCTTTGCCCATTTATGCCAATCGTTGAACAATAGAAACAACTAAGAAAATCAACGAATTTTGCTTTCCACTATGGGATAAATTGAATCATTCGGAGTTTATGATCGAAGATGGAGTTAATTAAGTGCTGCACTGTGTTTGGAGATCCTATTCTTAGACTCAGGCATCACTAAGACTATTATAGGCATCACTAAGAGTTGAAGTGTTTAATTCCATGATGGGATGTGATGAACGATGGCTTCCGGTTATATCCAGCAACATTTCCTGATATTTCCGGTGAAATTTCTTACGAAACCTATCGGCACCGCTTTTTTCATCTGATCGTCAAGTTTGTCCTAATGTATGAAGACAAGTAGCTCCTTTTCTTTTATTCTTTTAGCCAGTTACTGCATTCCAAACTAGTTACACCTCTTCTAAATATTCCTTACTTTCTATATTTTCCCATGTTAGGACTTTGAAATAACCTAAATAAGAAGTTTTAGTAGCTGAGATTCTTGGCAGATATGTTGGAAATGCTTTTTTTTGTAGCACTTCATATTACCGCAACATTAGGATCCTTTTCGTGAAGAAAATCTTGTACTGAAACATTTAATCAGCATTGTAGACGAGAGGAACCTTGTAGAGATGGGAGGTTTTCCAAGCTGATGTCATAAAACCTCTATAGTTTACTTCTTAAGCTAAAGTTTAGTTGAACGCTAATGCAAAGAAAAACCATCGCCATCCGACCGCAAGAGGATATCGGCTTTCTCTCATCAGGTTCATTGCTTCTTTTTGCATTTTTCGGTGTATACCGCACCGTGGATGTAGTTGGTGTATGTAGGTGAGGTCCTACTTCTGTTGAACTCGAAAAATAGAACTTATAGTGGAATCTTGTGGGAATAACGTTAATTTAGCTAGAGAGTGCAGAAATTCAACTAATGAATATCAGTACTTTACTAAAGTCTTTACAAGAAAATGAATTATTATGGTCTTTTTCTCACTTTGAAAAACCGAAAGAAAGTCTTTATGATTTCGAGAATTTCACTTTTATATGAGAGGATAATTTCTTCAACTATTTCTATGATATATTTTATGGAATTTTATACTTCAATTACTCCAAATGTCGCATAAAATTCCCCTAAGTTTTACTTCCATTTACAATGAAAAAAATGAAGGTGAAATTTCGATGAGTAATATCGAGCGATTTACTTTTCAGTGCCACTGCATTCGGATCGTCGCCTTCGAGTCGCTCTTACTCTCGGTTTCTTAAGGAAGTCATTTTCATTGGAGAAAAAGATGAGCCTCGCAGATATCTACCTTTATTAACTCTAAAGTGACCCTATTCACAAAACAGTCATTTTTTTTTTCTTCAAAATCCTCGTAGCAATAAGATTGAACCATAAACGTTAATGTATCTGATATGGGCGACGTAGACAAGCCTTTAGGACTTGAGACTCAGCTCACTTGCTATATCCAATAAGTGGCATTTCAACGCAATGATAAGGCTAAGATCAGCGGTTCGCTGGGATTGAACAATCAGATAAAAGCGCCTAGCTTAATAAAATTAAGTTCTTCAGGAAGGATGAGCGCATATTTGCTTGGGAAAGTTCGATTTTCATGCTACTTGCACCAACGCGCCTGCTGGTTCAACTAAGTGAACTGTACCGCCATGCAAATATAGTGAAGTTTGCAAAGTTTAATGGTTTCAATTCCCTGTTTTTGGGTGATGGGCTTTGCGTTGATCCACGGAGAAAATACGCTTCCAACATCCCGGACGAAATTCACCTGTTCTGGGGACGCTTCCTGAATAGGTCGTAATCCTTACGCAGAAGTTCCTGAAATATTCATTTGCAGGGAAGTCCAAAACTCATTGTTACTCCCTTTATTCCGGTCTAAATATCCCTTTTAGACGTCATTCACAGTTACTCTATCCAAGCGCAATGATAAGCGCAAAGTATAGTTCTTTTAAAAAATTGCTGATTCAGGTCAGTTCCATATTGAACGCGACAGCGTAAAGACATGAGATGAAGGCGATCCTCCTAATGAATGTGTTTTTGTTTTTGAACCTCTCTTGGCTAGAAGGTTCCTCCCCTCCTTTTCCTGCGAAGGCTCGAAATATCTCTCCTCACGCGGGGGATCTCCACTAAAGCATCACTGCAGTTCCCCTGGCTTGCCTTTACATTCGTCATACCGTTAATTGATTTTGCTGCGGAAACTGTCATTCGCCAAAACGATCCACGTATCGGCCACCTCCAGCTCAGTCCCAAGATACTCCTTTAGCAGCATGAGATGAGCGATCGGACTCCGCATCTAATAGAAGCAGCGAGCGGAGGGTTTCAATAGTTGGCTGAGTGGTAAGGTATCAAGACAGCAGTCGCAAATTCCACGTTGTGTCTATAATAGATGTGCCTAGTTTACTGCTAACTTATTGTTAAGTCTTATCCTTACGTTCCTCCCACCTATGTGCACATTAGGCGGCAATACTGTCAGCTATGATGTTTGTGATATTGGTGAAATGAAGTGAACCTTCGCTTATATGGGGCTTTAGCATTGAAGTTACTCTCCTAGAAACAAAGAGAATATAGAAAATGCTTCCTGCATGATAAGGAACAAATTATGGGTGCAATGAAAGCATCAGACCGCAAGCAGCTCCGCAGTTGGTCGAGATAGAACGAAACAGTTTTGCCCTCCACAAGATCTATCATCACAGGCTGGTACAGCGTTTAGGAATAAGTAAAGTTTATCTCCGGCTGATCCCTTGACGGTCCGATTAGTGAGTCAGCGTCGTTGAGGGGTTCCGACCAGTTCGCTGCTCGCTCAGCGAGAGCGGAAGAGTTCGGAAACATACCATTCAGAACTGGATTGTTAAACTGCTACAACTGAACGCTCGTCTAGGATCGAGGAGATCCAGAAAGAGCTCCGTTCATCCTTGCAAATGGACATTAGCTGAGCATCTAGTGCGGTCACTGCTCTCCGCATATTTTTTTCAAAATGATAACGTAAAGCGCAGCTTTGGGGGAGGTAAAGGGGGAGGGAACGGAGGTCGATGAAGAATGATATAAACGCAGCAGAGTGTGGCTGAGATGCGCTCCATTGCTGCCGTTTTAGCTCAATTCGTTCAATTCTCTCTAGAAGATTCTCTCCACTCCTGCACCTCTACAAATTACATTATCTCTCACTTTGTAGTGCACTATAAATCTCTCAAAAAAGCATTAACATTCATAACGCTCTTAATGTCTTGTGCATAAGTGCGAGCGCACGCTTTGCAAGACGATTTCAGTAGGGCGAAGTGCGTGTTGGCGTGCGTATTGCTGCTCTGCAAATGGCTCTATGGATCATATGGTTCGGTTGGTTTCCGTTAGTGAACTATCACCTAGGATGGTTCCTTAGATCGGTGGTATAGTTCCCCCCCCTCCCCCACCCCGCTTAGGATTCATATTTTCCACTTTATTTTCTCTTCCTATTTATGTTGTCGTTCATTTTTTAGCCGAAATATATAAGCGCTGAGTTAATTGCTATTGATAAATGCATATAATACAACTATGCTTGTGATGGTCATCCTTATATCCATCCATCCAGAAAAGAACGAAAAATCACATTAAACGTTTATTTTCGATATTAATCGTTAAGATTACTATCAAATTTGATTCGAAATTCGCTCTATGTGACGTTTATCATTCATTGATAAAAGAAAACTCTAGATTGTTGCATCATTGGATTGAGTCCGTCGACCGCCGCAATTGTGAAATAACCTTAAAATGTCTCAAATAGATGAGAAAGGCTTCCAGGATGAGGTAGGTATAGCTCATTATAAGCATGGATAATTGTGCGAAGAATCCTGGCTTTTCATAGTTTAATTTTCCTGGATTAGCTAATGCTTGCAGCGAAAATTTTCTCAAGAATTTAGCCGACATATTGGTTAAATTGAACTCGATTCTAATTCACTTGCTTATAAAGAAATATGACAAAGCCATGCTATTAGGACTTCTTATTTGCTCTATATTGGGGGAGGGCAAGTATTTCTGGAAAATGCTCTTTTTTATCCATGAACGTGACACTTTTACCAATGATTCAACTCATTATGTCGCTAATAAACGTCCACCACTGAATGAAATTTGATCATCTTAGGACCATTTTCGTACACTTCTGGAGTCGAACGCGATGTAGTAATGCTTGAAAGAGGAAGCACATCCGAATTTACTGGATATTGCCGTAAAGGATACTGGATATTGCTGTATTACAATTGTTTAGACGAATTCCAAGTAACCTAATAGTTTTTCGTCGTTCTTAACTGCTTTCTTCGGATAGAGACTATTGTCTCCGTGAAATTATTCATTCTAATCGTTTTCAACGGCAATAAATTGAATCATTCTTTAAATTTCTTAGTATATTTTCAATTTTATAAAAAAGATATTCTCATGGATTCTTTCTTGCATCGATCACATATGCAGCCGTTATCAGTGTTTCTCTTGCATAGAAGTATGTTTGCTTGAATTGATTTCTTTGCTTTTGTAGACTTCCGATATCACTTACCATTATTTTATAAGGCAATTTGATGATTGGCGTATTAGAATTTCACCGAAGTGCAGCCAGAAGTGCGGTGTACTAGTTACCCGGGAATCGCGGTGTTCTAGTTACCTTCACGGGAATCGCGGTGTTCTAGTTGCCTTCATGGGAATTGCGCTATACGGCGGTGTACTCTTGAATTGTTTTTATGTTTGTTTGTTAGATTCTCTTTCGGTAAACCCTTTTTCGACGGTAAACGATAATTGTGGCCTATTTTGCCTATCTTTTATGCCTTTTCGATCTCAATTTTAGGTGTTTATTCATATATTTTGCAGATATTATGTAAAATTCCACCAAGTTTAGGCGTATTTTTAGTTATTATTTGTTGTGCGAATAATATCGGATGTTTTTAGCGTGGTGCTTTCAGAATTTCTTAACAAATCAAGAAGTTCACCCGATCATCGCAAGAACACTCTACTTTCCGATCCGATTTTGTAACGATTAATTTCCCCGTCGTAATATTAGCGATTCTTTGGTTTAATCAGTTTTAAGTGGAAATCATTTACGTTGTTAAGGGAATTTCGGATGTTTGCGATCGATCCGTTGAAAGAAAAAACAATTTATATGTGGCGATATTATCTGAGGATATTAGTGTCGATAATTTAATAGCAGCCATTTCGATAGCGTTATTCTATTTTAATGGAAATGAAAGTGCATCACTAGTAGGTTCATATCATTGGATAACAAATGGATAGGATAGGCACCCGTCTTCGATTTTTCAGTTTTGTATTTTTCACCATAATTCCACTTTTGAAGTGAGGCCTAAATATTGTCTCGCAAGTTAAAGGCATTTTGGTATTTGCGGATGTTCTTCAGTGATGAGTAAACTTACCTGAAATGTTTGTGCCAAGGGGTTTTTTGCGTCTTCTGTTGGGCATGACAGCAAGTATGCGCCACTTGAAAAGGGCCAGACAGCTCGTTACCCTTAGAAGTAATCCATTTTACGTGTATACTTCATCTTTCGATTGCGCTCTTGTACTGCTTCCGAGGGAGTTGTAGCGCATCTCAGTTGCGCTGTATAATTTTTTGTACAGCTAAATACTACAGGCTTATAGAGACTGTGTATACTGCGTCGTTTGTTATGGTCAAGAATTCGGGATCTACCAACGTGGAACGAAGTTCGCGAAGGTCGTAGAAAAACGAAACGGATGAACGGACTAATAGTAGGCAATTATTTTCAATATAAATCATTCTCGTGATCGTCGTTGCAAACAGAGATTTTGGAAAGGGGAATAGAGCGGGACATAGACTTGAGACTTTATTGTAGCGAAGAAGTGATGTATTCTTATTGAGCGCCATTTATGTTCATTTAGGCGGTGAACACCTCATTACATATTATTCATTTTCTTTTGTTTGGTTCTAGGATTTCAATTAATTGCAGCTTAAATTAATAGCAAAATTTTCCCCCAGCATTTAGAGACATTAGTGGCTTAGGTACGAGGAATTTTTAGGTTCGATGAAAAGCCATCGACATCCAATTTCACATGGCCAAATACTTGAGAAATGCTCGAAATTTTCCAAGCTTGGTGATTTCTGAAGTAATTTCATGGAGGCAGCTTTGGTGCTCACTTTCTCACACATTTCATTAACCATTCTATCTGTTAGCGTCGATTTCGTCTTTTCCCTTTTTAAATCATTGAAAAAGTGTCTTTTTATCATGCAAAAGGGAGGAGCGGAAAGCACTGAATGGGCATCATCTCGACCTCTTTGACAAACTAAAGGAAGTTGAGCAGTATTCACCAAATGCATTCAGAAGAATACTATAGAGTGCTTCAAAGCGTACACTTTTCTAAACTTTTAAAGGCTTCATGGCGAAGTCATCGAATAATTCTGAGCTGAACCTTAACCTTCCATTGTGGACGTGAGGTGAGCGTGGCTTACGTGCTGAGAGCGAGTGCAAGATTTGGTCTAGTGGGTTTATTTAGTTAACCTTTTACTCGTCCATTTACTTATTTTTGACAGTTCAAATTCACTTGTAACAAACTCTTCTTTTGCTTTCCACAGTAAGCAGAACGCTTACTATGGAATGACTTGCTTGAGTTATCCGATCCGTTAGTGTGATTATTGTGATCGCTGCCAAACGAATTAAAGATCAGAGGTTTTGAGTGATATCAGTTACACTATGTGGGCTTAATGCTTTTCACTCAGACAAATAGTGTATATATCATAAGAATGCAGGAAGCCTTTTACTTGAAAAAAGGAGCAGAATATGTTTTTGATAAATCTAGAAAATGCAACCCTTCCATTTACTCTCCATTTTATTTAGTCTAAACGACAGAGCATTTGTTATGAATAAACGTCTCTTCATTTAACGATCACTTACGCTAAGCTGAAGTTATAAGGTAAAGATGAGGGCTTAGGCTCATTCGCTGCCCATTAGGTGCTGACGAGTCGATTCGTCGTTGTTCCACTCAAGAATATAGTTCGATTTGCTTCAGCGTCATCCTCCCGATGAGTCCACTGATCGGAATGACTTTGATAGGTGAAGCCAAAGAGTTTGCATTCAGTCCTCCTAAAAACGAATTCGCACGCGCACTATGTAATACTAACCGATCCATTATTCACCATTATGCGTATAAAATTAAGGCGGTCATGTTTTTGGCTATACAACACATTGAGAACGTGCATTCAATAGAGTTCGTCTATAATATATTGAATGATCTGAATGGAATTTTTATTGGCATCGCATTTGTGAAGTGGCACAATTCGGCGCTCTTACATATGATACGTGGCGCGCTATTTGAGTCATATGTTCTCTTCATCGCTTACGCTTGTTTTATGTGGTTAGCTGATCTGAATGGAATTTTGCTGAAAATAGTTCTTAATCACCATCTTTCATGTAGTTCATATCATCGAACTTTCCTGAGCCTAAGCCTGAGCCTGAGCCTGAACATAAGACGTTTTTAATCACCATCTTTCATATAGTTATTCATCGAACTTTTTAGATTCATCAGAAATTTATGCAATTCTCTCAGCAACGTTTCCTCAGATTACCAATAAAGCGAAACGCTTTTACACTTCTCGAAGTCTATAGTAATTTAGCTTCAAGTTTAATCGACGGGAAAAGTATATAATAAAATTGCCCACGTGGGGATTTGATCTCTGTACGTTTGGTTTTTCTTTGATTCATATATTTAGTAGTCGGTTGTGATGAGTGTAACATTTAACGGTTAACAGAATGAGCAGAGAGAAATGAAGTTTATGCGAGGTGGTCCAAGTACTTTCTACGACTATCGCTATCATTTCGGCCAACATTTATTGACGTTTTACCTTTATTTCATTTTTATTTCTCATTAATTCGATTGTTGTTCAGTGCTGCATTCTGCATAATATTGAACTGAAATGGCGAATAGGCGCAGAATTAACATCCGATACTTTCTTAACTCTTCATATGTTTACTATTAAACGAGGCTTTAGAAAGTGGAAAAAGTGATGTGTTTGTGTGCATTATGCTTGCGCATATGATAGAGTAATTCGATATTGACTGAGAACGTATTTTGCAATG
Source organism: Parascaris univalens (assembly GCA_037576465.1). Lineage (NCBI taxonomy): Eukaryota > Metazoa > Nematoda > Chromadorea > Rhabditida > Ascarididae > Parascaris > Parascaris univalens. Next base: position 169,586,722 of record CM075173.1, read on the forward strand.
GCAGTTAATTGCAGTAATAGAGACTTGCAGTAAGCAGTAAATAGTAAGTGCTCTAGCCTATGTTGTAGTGAATTTAACTTCGATGGTCATCCTCGATCATCGAGTAACGTCTACGTGGGTTTATGCTCATAATTTGAGTGCTGACGTCAACGAGCGCTCTCATAGGTGAGGTATACGCACTTAGAGTGCGTAGAAATTGCTTGCTTGTGAAAATGTTTTAAGTTGCAGTTATGATTATCTCGGTGTGCCGTCATATCTCAGGTATTTTTTACAGGGAGAGAACCTGATGGAGAGGTTTCACTGCTCTAATTATCTGCCTCTGGTGAACAGGTATGTCTGTATAGTTCGGAAACCTTACTTTTACTTACTTTTTAGAATCATTTGTGCAGAGATTAGCGTATTGTCTTGCTGTTATGCCTCCCAAATTCATTTCGGAGATAGAAAGAAATTTAGAGATTTTGCGTTGTTCACAGAAACAGTTCTGTGCTGTCATTGTGAGATCAATTCTCATTACACCGGTATTTATTTCCCAATAATATGCAGAATGGTTTGCTGCGTTACATTTGAAGAAATGTTCCTCGTTGATCTTTATTGTTAATTATCATGGAATGTGGGATCTGCGGCGGATTTTGACATTAAATATGGCCGATATCTCATGTCTGCTATAATAGTTACCAGGAAAATAGAAACCTATATAGTGTTTCACTGCGGCCATGACAACGACGTTGCCTTCAGGTCTTAGAAAACTGTAGCAATAAGATTATTTGTCAGTTCGCCTAAAGTCGTTCCGCAGTTAGCGAAGGCTGTCGCATCATCGAAGGAGAAAGTTTCTCGATGAAAAGGCTTCATCACAAGACCTCATAGACCGAGGAATGCGTCGAAAATTTCCACCTTTATCACTACGGGTCGAATGCAACGAAATGAATTCGACTGATTTGAAATACGATTAAACGTGGATCTTTCGTGACTATAATAGCGAATTTCGATAGGTTCTTTAGCAGTGGAATAACTGACATTGGATACGTTTAAGTTGAGATGTAGGCATCGATAGGATTGGAAACGAGTGCTTTAATGCGTTGGTATAGAAATTTTGCAATTTGAAGCACTCGACTGTATTACGTGCGCGTTCGTTTGGATGGTTGTGAGACAGTACTTACATATCGATAACTGGTTCATCGTCTAATGTCCACATTCATAGACGTCGAAGCACCGATGCGATAGATCGATCGTCGGGTGCCGCAGTGTAGGGGGGTAATGTTGGCTGATATGGTGGGTGCTGTGTATCGTTGATTAGTTTTGCGAACACCCAAACTGATCTGTGATGTTTTTGTTGGTTCGATGCACACATTCCATAGACGATATTTTCACTCGAGTTTTTCTTTGCGTTCTTTTCATGCGACGATTGCGTAGAGTTTTTTAAGCATCGTCGCGTTTATTATTGTCTTTATGGCGTCAATAATTCTGTCGATGCAGATTATGCTTATCAGAGGTGAGCATATGATGGATGACTCGAAGAAAATGTTCAGCGATTCTTGCATTCTTGCACAATGTTTGGACGTTTTTTAAGCACAAATGATGAGGAATGGCTTCTGTTTCATGTGAATCGCCTGAATATATCAAAGCATTTCGCTATTCCATAGACTTGAACGCTTCAGCTCGAGGTTTCCTGCACTAAAGGGTTTGCGTCGTCGATAAAATTTGTGTTATTAGTGGTTGCTTTGAATCAATCGGCTGCAAAATATTACTGAGAAAAGGCTGAATTTAATAAATTTCATCGATTTTAAAGTAAAATCCATCTCGTCTATATAGGCGTTATTTTTCATATATAGAGCGTTGTTAAGGTATCGTTCTGCATGATTTTCTTTGAGATTCATCTAAAACTAATTAATATCTTTCGTCTGCTTTGAAAGTGCATCTATCGATTCGATTGTCAAAACAGCCAACAACTTACAGGAGTTCTCACACGGCCGAGGATAGTTGTTTTTTGAAAGGGATCTCAGAATCTGTGGAATGAATTCTTTGAATTTTTCATGGTACCATCACACAAACGTCATTAAACGAAGCTATCATGTAGATGATGAGCGTTTGCGTGAAATTTATCGCATAAAACTTCGTAAGCGTTAAAAGCGCTTTTGCGTGTTTTCTACAGTATTCTATTTGAAGAGCGGTTAAAATTGATCTTCATAATTCTCTTATACTGGATTTTCCCCGATGCTTTCGGAGCTCAATGTTTAGAGCACAACTCTGCGAGTGATATGGGTGTCTCCGATGAATTTAATCGTAGTTTGAACGTTTCGACAAACTCTCTCGCCTAAGAGAATAAATTTGACTCTTTTTCATTTCCACGTATGCGGGAATCATCTTTTCATTTTGTAGTTACCCATTTATTACGCTTAATGAGTTTCGTCTTTGATATGGACAAGGTGCTGATACTCATCAGATCGTTTTCACTGACGGAAGCAACGGAAAAGGAAAGTTGCCGTATCTCGAAAATGAGATCATTTCCTCTCCATATCCACCTTAGGTATATACCGCACCAAATTATACTCGATTACTCAAGAAATAGGGACTTTTTAATTTATTTATTGTTGCAATGATCCGACCTCACGACTTGTTTGCCGCAGCTGTGACACTTCTGATTGCTCTTTATAGTCGTTACGTTGGCTGTGAAATATTTCCCCAGATATTTTGTAAAATGAGTTTGTGACTGCTACATCGAAAAGCCAAAATGTTCGAAAAACTGATGATGGCTACAGCTTGAACTGTTACAGCACTAACTGGAGGTGATGGATTTACTACCCCAAGAAGGCGCTTGTGGACCATATTCACCGCGAGAGCCTGTATGCTCGAAGAGTGGGCCAAGAAACTATAATCCCGCTGAAGCTTGTTCGTCTCAGGCACAGTGGCAGATGCCACCTGTTAAGACTGAACTCCCCGATATGGAATCTGATCGGTCGCCACCACTTGCTGGACATTTTAGTTCGCAGCAACAGTCGACGAGTAAGTTGTATTCGTTCCGATTCTGTTTAATTCCATGATCTGAAGGAAGAAAACGTTAATGTCGTTTTGTGTTAAGTTGTATGAATGCTAATTTTGTGAAGCGGTGATGTTGACTCGCACAAGATCCGACAGCACTAAAAAAACGCTTTTGATCCGGCTTTAAGCATACAACAGGCTTTTTTGTTCACGAGTATTAGACAAGAATATAGGAAAATAAGGCTACACATATGCGAGTATAATGCGGTCAAGGTGGATTTGCTGCGATCAATAGTTAACTTGATCTGTGGAGGATTTCACTAACGATGGTCGTGTGGTCAATTAAAAGATTTAGAAGCGAGTCGAATAAGACAGGAAGCTTCTTACATTAAAGGTGCTACAGAGAAGGCAGCAGCGCATTGCTTTTAGCACACGTTTGTGTTCGTTTCTTAATGCATTTCTGCATCGCAACGCAAAACGCATGGTCTACATTTTCCTCGCAATTCCCATATGACCTGGAATGCTGAAGTTTCGTCGGCGCTGGTCCTTTACTCGGGCTGACCGCAGGAAATCACTTTGCTTCATACACTAATCACTGATTTTCTTTCTGCTCTACAGACAATTTTTTATATCTCATAAGGTTGTTGAATCGGGCAGTTGATTCCTTAGAATATCACTTGGTCTGTCAACATCACTTTTAATATATATATATATATATATATATATATATATATATATATATATATACAGCAATATTTTTATTAGTTATTCGCTGGCTGAAGTAAGAGAGCAATTCCTTATAATTCGTGACATGCCTGATTTAGTTGATAGGTTCTTTTCAAACATTTTGCAGTCAATTTTAAGCACACCCGGTTGTTGTGAGTAGTTTCCTTTAGAGCACGTCTTACTGGTCACTTACCACATAAATCTAAAAGTGACCTTCCAGTACGGGATAAAGTAATTTGGAAGTATGATTAACAGTTACAGGGTGTAAGTGAAGTTATTTTGTAGAGAGGGCACAGAGGATAATTAGTATCAGGTAGGTTCTCGTCTCGCATTAATTGGCTATCCTCTGAGGCCTTTTTTTAAATCTCAGCAAAGATTGTTTTTTACATTTCGTCCTTTCCAACTACTCTCATTGGTTCCTCGTAAATGCAGCCGGTAACTCTCATACTCGCAAAGTTCGACTTCAAGCTTTTTATTTCGAAAAACGGTGAATTTCTGGAAGTCAAAAAAATGATACTCCTGATCCCATCATCCTTTCTGAGTCCGCAATGAGAGACCGCACACCCTTCCTTCATCATTTAAGAAGCAGTGTTCATTTGGACCCTTGTCTTCAAAGAGTATAAATCTATGTAAGAGGAAGAATTTATGTGGTGCACATTGTTCGTCGCAATCGCGGCGACAGATTGCGCCACATATGCGACAAAGAACGAAGTGGTCGATATGTGTTCGCAACAAAATTCACTATCTCACCTCAGTATGTCCTCTGAGATTTATGAGCCGCAGATCTGTGCTCTTCATCCTGAGGCAGTAATTGAGATCGCCTTTGATTTGAGAATCTTCCACCTATAAAAGCATTGCGTACGTTGAATGTTACTAATAAACTAAATAGATGAATGCGTGTTGGAGCGTTTGACGGCAAATCGAAGGGCTGTTCAATTTAAAGTCCATAGCCTTCTGTCGTTATATCGGACACTACAGGTGAGGTCCTCTAGCAGTTCTTTTTAAATTTCAAATCCTCACGATGGGATGGTGTCGTCGTTGTTGTCAGATGATTACATGAGCGGACTTGACAAAAAATGCATCTATGTTAGCCGCTTTTGAAACTGCGTTGTTTTTATATCGAAGAGAAGTTGTGAACAGTGAGTGGTTTACTCTCCAAACCATCATAGGATCATTGCAGCAACGCCTTCCACTCGTCCTCTCTCTTTATGAGTCTTATGTTTAAGCAAACTGAAAGCTCATTGACTATAGGTTTTCTATGTGATGATCGAATCCAAATTACTTTGAATAATCGAATGAATGGTGCGCAGGTTGCATTCATTATTGTATTTATCTGCTTCTTTAAAAAGGTGCTCAGGAGCTTAGGGTCGATAAAAGGCTTTCTTTTGAATGAAGGAAGACCTTTTTCTCGAACTCTGAGATTAGTAGGGCATGTGGTTTTCGGAGGAAGATTATTATGCGCTTATCGGGTCATTTTTTCCAAGATGGAACGGAATGTAATCTCGTGATGGAGGAATGCGACGAGAGAATTCGTTTCTCACAATGATTTAAATTCGGAACTTGCATAGAGGGATATTCCGATATTTGCGAAATCTGAGTCTTAGCCATTGTTTTTTCTGGCGGTATATTTCTTAGGTCTGCAGAATCCTCGTAAAGTTGCCCAACGCAGCCATTATTCAATGAAGCTGATAATTCTCATAGTTGAGCATATATTTGCGGTATTTTGGTTGGGGAATTGAGCTCATTCCGACATTGTTGTAAATATGATTATGGGGGCCGATCGTTTCTGGCATGCAAACGGTGAAGGAATCCGATGTAAAGTCCTTGGCATGTGGCGAGTGTCATCGAACTACTAACAGTGAACGGTTTTTATCGTTTTGTTATACACCCAAAGTTTTCTGCATGCTTCCTGTAAAATCTTTGTTATACACCCAAACGTTCAGTTATGCGGATATTTTGAAGCCATGAAATCTTTGAATGAATATTATATTTTTTAGCATTTATTTATCATTTCTCCATCGTGGGACTTGTTTTCGCCTCATCCCCTCAGTTGGATATCTATCTTGCTTTGATTTTGGCTACATGTCAGTGATTAGTATGGACAGTATCCTGTTGGATCGCAATTCCGCCTCCACATTTCTTCACTTTTTTAAAGCAGTAGTTGTTAATGTCAAAGTTCATCTCAGAAATATCTCAGTAACTTCACAAGCTATATAATATTTAGGGGCTAAAACAGGTCAACGCCAGCCAAAAGTAGAGCCTGGTCCAAGCACATCACAACACTACTTTGTGGCGCAGAGCACTGAATCGCTATCCACTGGCTATCCAGCGCAGCAAATTGGCCTGCGAGTTCACACTTCCATGCATTCGGTAAAGCTTCGCTTTTGATCTTTTGTACAGTGGCTGTACTTTATGAAATAGTAGACATCAAATATAGTTGAGATTATTCTCCATCGAAAATTTATTTCAAATTAAAGGCCATTTTCTGTAGATTTTAATGAATTTTTCTATAGCCGTGCGTTTTTAAAAAGTTCGCATCCTCGATAGCTTAGTAGTTTCAAGATCCGTGAAGTAATCTATCTCGATGGGAAGGAACACTTCACAAATGCTCTCTTCATATTTTGGCGACATTCATCACGTTTTTTGTCGCTAATAACTTCTTCTATGAGTTATTGGCGTTCGATGAGCGTTGTAGAATTTCTGAGTGGAATTTGTTGTGCGTCCAATCGACGATCGTTCCGTTCGTTAAAATCCCGACGGAGGTTTTTTCACCGTTGTTTTGGAAACTTTTATTGTTGTTTTTGTATGATTAGATAGTCGACTTATAGGTTTAGATAAATCTGCATCATTGCGTATCTTGCCATTAAGGCTTTGCATATGTGTTGTACCATGTGAAAATTGGCCGATTGTATAGAAAGGTGCCACGGTCTTTCTTCTGGAAGTTTTGCATATAGTGGGCGTTGTTGTCCGTTTATAGAGGATTTTGTGAAATATCGCCAGGAGCCCATTTGAAGTTGCAGCACGAGAATGGAATGTTTTCACCATTTTTTGCCTGTTTTGGAATGTCTCTTGGCCAACCGTCAGTGGCTCTGTGTATTTAATCTTCAAGCCCTTGATTAGTCTTTATAGGCAAACAACATTCTCGCAAAATGTTTCTATATTAGCGCACTATTCTTCGCTGATTTTAGTAAACTCGGAGCTAATGGGGAAGAACTAAGTGTGAAATTATTTCGCGTAACATGTTTGTTGCATGCAGTAGAAGAATAAACATTACGAAGTGATGGAAGGATAGAATAGTATAGGAGGGGCCGATAAATTATGCAAAGGAATCGAATTACTAAAGAATATTTTGGGTAGTGGAATCGCTATCGTGATGCTTTCAGCCTCAGATGCAACAGCAGTATGATGCGCCGCAATATCAGCAGCAGCAGCAGCAGCAGTTTTATACACAAATGTCGCCGAGCTATGCATTTCAGCTGAAGCAGCCGAGCAGTGGATGCTATTTATCAACGACGAATACCAATCGTAGTTATCATTCAGAATTTTATTTCATTATCTCATTTAGAGACCATTAATTATCGCGGGAGAAATGTGGACGTCGTGATTGTGTTGATAATTAGAGTTACTGTGGATTAGCGGAAAGATTAGGATTTATTTTAGAGGCTTTGCTTTGATTGGTTCTTTGCATCGGATTCCGCATTGTGATACAAGAGCGTGGCAGTTTAGAGGTACATATATAAGCTGGTGAGATGAGACCACTGCATACTTACTCTTACTTTTCTATTAGGGAATATTGCGTCGCAATGTTTCGTTGTTGATGAGACTTTTCCGCAACTCTCTCACCCTCACATAATTTTAATATCGGCGACGATTGTCTGCCACGTGTTGCCGTTTTTATTTTCGAAGTAGCGCGGCATTTGTGTCTGAAACTTCACCTCGCAGGTATGTCCCTACGTATTTGAGAAAGGAGGCGAAGCTTTTTTTGTCCAGAAAGTAAAAGCAGATCATATTTTCCGCATATTATTCCGCTAAGATCAGTAGCATGATAAGGTTCGCACCAGTAGCAAGTGGGCAAAGAGAGTATTCAAAACAGATGGGAATATTTAACGGCAAGGATAAAAATATTTGAATATCGGCACTTTAAAGCTTGCAATGCTTTGTAATTCATGCATCACCTTTGGCCAGTGTTTATGCTCAAAAATCAGTTCTGAATGATGCGCCGAAGTCAACATGAGAAAAGGATCAAACAAAAAAGTCGTTTCATGAATATATAGAGCATGAAAAAGGAAGCTCTTCCTTCATTTGAAGTTGGATGTACATTCCTAACGGCGAAAGCTAAATTGTTCATTTTCTTAATTCAGTTACGGCAAGGTTTGCGCATGAACACGTCGGGTATTTTTAGGCAGTCCTACGTATGCGGAACGAACGAGCTACATTTATGATCCGAAATCGGATCCGAAGGCACATCTCGTTTATCTTCGCAATCAACAACCACGTCTGCAGCCACAAGTCCGACCTCAGGTAACACATTCGTTGTCTTTATTGCGTCGAGGTATTTCGCTTGAGGCGGTGGTACTCACAATATGCGTAGTAATGTGTTGGATGGTGGCTACTGATGCATACTGTGATGTGATCCCTGCGAGGTGCAGTTAATTTTTTCCAATATGGTTCACTGCCAATAAGCTCGGACGATAGCTTCTATGATTCTTCTATAAATTCATGTGTAACTTGCCAATGTGTTCCAGTGGAGGAAAGGCCGCGGCGAAGGGGATGAAAGGAAGAATGAGGTGATATCCTTGTATATATTTCTAGGTATGATGCGCGTTTAGTTCGCAGTCTTGAAGTGCTTACATGTGTCGTCAGCTCGTTATCCTCGATTGCTCATTTGTACCTTTGCTTTATAACTTCTGAGCAGTTCAGTTTTACAAAATTGACCTTTTGAAGACATTTATAAGCATGAGGGCGAATCGGTTCATTGCGTTAACGTATCGGTTGTCCAGCGCAGTGTAAAAGTTACATAGTCGTCGATTTCAGAGCGACACTTGCAATCGAGCAGCTTCCTGAGTGATATTTTGTTATGTGGGCCATCCATACCATCTCGTTCGCTCGGATCCCGTGCCGATTTTGAGCGTTATAGAGTTTCGCAAGCATAATATTAAATCTCAGGTAGCTGAAGAAGATTGACATAGTTGCATTCAAATTTGATTGTTGCAGAAATCGGACTTAATTGCCACCTTGTCCGACTATCCACCAGAAGCTCCAACACCTGATGCTTGGTGCCATGCATATTATTATGAGCTCAACCAGCGAGTACGTTTGCATATTTTATGGATTGAAATTTGTGGTGCTGTCACGATGACTAGATGTGCATTTGAGAGGCGTTGCTCGGAATTAGTGAATTCTAAAAAGAGGATCACAACGGTAGTCGTTGAGTAAAGTTTTCAAGAATCGCACTCGAGATGTTGAAATAAGGTGGGCGGTAGAAGCGCCACTGTCAGTATTGGCCACAAAGTTTATAGCTTATGTCAACTTAGAGAAGATGAACTTTAAATATGCAAGGCAAACATGCGTTTCGTCCGATGTTTTTTCTTCTCGCCACATCTTGACCTGTCTCATATGGTTGTCTGCCTTCGTTAGATGTAAATATTTCATATATGGTTTCTGCGATATTAAGACGAAAGCAGCGAAAAATTGTGGGATATGAGGGGCCAAACTAGCTTTGGGAGTTTCATTTTATTCATTAATCTCATATTCGGGTATAAGCTGAAAACTGAGAAAGACATTTTAATAGAGGTTCCACAGATAGATTTTCGTGTAGAATTTTTCTCAGCTAATAATCATGTGGAAAAATGTAACTGCATGATTGAAATTCAGGTTGGCGAGCCTTTTAAAGGTGGAAGATCGCATGTAATTGTCGACGGTTTTTGTGCTCCTTCTGAGGCGGAACGTTTTTGCCTCGGAGCATTAGCAAACATAAATCGTAATCCAGGAGTGATCAATGCACGCCGTCAGATTGGTTCAGTTTTTGTTCATCTGCTTCCTCAGTTCATTCCCATAATTGGTGTATCATCTGACGATCGGGGAACTTGGGTTGCGCAGCTTCGAATTTTTGATTTACTGGGGGTCTCTTCACATCCGCCATTTGCGTTTTATCCTTTTCCTTGTTCATGTTCTCGTCAAAATTCACTAAGGGTAACAAATTTGCGATAAAATTCACGAGTTACATCGCGGAATTGCTGATGTGATTATAGTGGGAAGGTTGAGGGGAGAATATTGGAAAAGTAATGAACATTACTTCTCGTGTTTACGACGACAGTGCGAAAAATTTTCAGATGAGGGCGCAGTGGGCAGTAGTGCAAGATATAAGTTTTTTGTACGACCGGATTGTTGGCATCATGAGCTCTGCTGAAAAAGAAAAACAAAAGTTGGTCACGCATCGACACTGTATATGTGGCGACACAAAAGTCGTGAACAAATAGGATCAGAACGGCGCTCAGTATTTTAGAAATCAAGACAAAATGTTCTAACGAGATGCTGAGCAAATCCTAGTAAAGGTAGTATTGTGATGTTCTCGTTTGCGTCGTTTTGCAGCGTTATAACTAAAAAAGAATAAAATTTTTAGGACGTGGTGTGCGAATATTTCGTCGTGACGAGGATGTCTATGCAGAATGTCTGAGTGAAGCGCCGATCTTCGTTCAGAGCCCAATTCACGCACTGCAGTCACATGACCATCCGGCAACGGTATATCGGTTGCCACCTGGTAGGATAAAACATTCGTCTGTTAATCATACCTTCACATGAGCCAACGAACAAATGGAGTTTTCTTTTTTTCTGCTTCATTGAATCGTAATGGAAATGAATATATGTGGGAAGAGCAGTGGATATGATATTCCTTCTTTGCCTTGCATCTCTAGACTATTTATCTTGTGGTATAGAGGTGAAATAGTGATTTAGCAATTCCATTGATCTGAAGTCAAAGTACTCTATTAGGACTATTTGATTGCAGGGCATACAATGCAGATTTTCGACAACAAGTCTTTCGAAGCCCTTCTAGAGCAAACAGCATCGCAAGGTTTTCATGCGGTCTATTCGCTGCAGGTGAGATTCATTAAACTCAACAATTAATGCCACCCGATGTTTGATGGCAGTTGAACGAGGTGTGTGATAGAAGTAAAAAACTGAAGTAGCAAAATCGATATTCAGCCAGCACATTCTGCCTTTTATGTTCTCAAAAGCGAGCATGGAGAAATGCGACTTCTATTCTCATAGAAATATTTTGAGAGCGTTACCTCCTTCAAACCAGTTAAATATAAGTGATGACAGTAGAAGTGAGAAGTGGTAGAGATGGGTGCGAAAATATACGGTTATCGTTTGATGTATGTGTGAGACCCAGTTTCAGAAATTAGTCGGTCCTCTGTCGTTGTCATTATCGTTTTATGCTGAGAGTGTTTGTTTTTGCCATAAAAAAGGATTATATGATGTCTCAGATATAAGCGTTGCTTTCCTTCTTAATATTTCAAGTCATAGTCAGCTTTATTAGGATGAAATGAAGTTGTAGAATAAACATTGCAGTTCACTGTGAGGACCATTTTCGGAAAGCAATTCACCTAAGCTCTTACTTCTGCATCTTTTTACTGCTGTTTTCATTTTTTGATTAAGAGCCATAAGTCGCTTCCATCCTTCGACAGAATTTCTTGTCCTTGACAGTTGCTTCATTAAACCCAGCAAAAGCAACGCGGTAGATGTTGCAGTAGTACTCGTTGTGCAAAAAAAAGCCTCGCCTCTCTAGAGCTCCATTTCAGTTCATTTTTCACTAAGTGTGAACGTTAGTTTAGCCAGCTAACATGTCCGAAAGTCAAGTATGGCTAATTGCAGAGAATGTGTCACATGCGAATCAGCTTCGTAAAGGGTTGGGGTGAACAGTACAAGCGGCAGACGATTACCTCGACGCCATGCTGGGTGGAGATCCATTTACCGATACCACTGCAGAAACTAGACCGACTACTCAGTACGATCGCAGGTCCTACCGAACCTGTACATAGCTTCACATGAGCTTGCTTAGTTCGTTGATAGCAAGCATAAGAATATCGAGAACACGTCTCATTCGATTGTCTTATTAACGCGAAGGATGCTTCGAAGGAGAGAAGAAAAGTATTTCGCTGAAAAGGAGCATTGTTTGCTGTTAATTTCGTGGCTCAGCGTCCGCCGCTTTTAAATGAGGATTATTCCTTCTGCGTAAAGCATCTGCGATCTGTTCTTTTGAAGTATAAAAATTTGATGATTGAGGCTTACTTTCTGCTATCGTTGTTGTGTAATCGAAACTGTAATATGAGGTGTTTGTATTGGAAAACAATTGATTAGGCTGCATTCATATTCGTTCATTTTAAGATGCGTTTTGCTGTGTGAGTTTAATACGTTGTTGACGCTATCCGAGAAAATTACCTAACGTCAATTGTTTGTTTGGAATGTACTCTTCCATATGAACGTGGTAAGTTCTCTTTTCTCTATTTTCTCTTTCGCTGACTTAGGTTTTTTGTAAAATTCGGAAATATTTTCCTCTCTTTCATTTTTGTTAAATTTAATTTTTGATCATTTAATTCGTCAGATTAATTTCTCTTCTTACGAGGTATGAATTGTATATAGTGAAATATATTGTGATCTATGATGGCACGTATATCGTTGCCTTTCTTCTATGAGAGATATTTGTACTCCAGCAAGTTTGGATCTTTCGATTCTCAGCTTCTCTATTTCGCTCGAAAGGATAAATTCGTATCGGATCCGTTCTATTTCCTATCGGACTTATATTTCTGAGGGTCTGAGGGTATATTTCGTAGGTGACACTTGCTGGAATATGTCTGCGACTATTTCATAGTTCACATCATTTTTTGTTGTTTTTTTCTTGTTTCACAAGATTTCGTTATGTATTCGCAAGTTCGACTTTAAATTTTGCCTTTATATGGAATAATGATAGATTTAGTCACATTGACATCTATTTCTGATGGAAATAGGTAAATTACATAAAAGCACATATCGCATAGCTTTTCTAATATGATCCATTGACAGCCTCAGAGGTATTTGCTGTTTGAATGTATCATTAGTGGAAATCGATGGGTCACCCATTGAAACGCAACAATTGATCATTGAGTATTACTGGCAGTTTATAATTTCAGTTAATAGCATATTATCTGAAGAGATGAAATACTTTCTTGCCAAGCAAGAAAGTGTTTCCCACACCGCATTCATTCATATTTTTGCCCATTGTAATTGAGGTGTTGTTTTAATATCGGTGAGACCTTCGAGAGAAATAAAATTTTTCCGCCCCTTATTGCTCACATCGTTGAGATCTTATCTATTTATTGCAGTTCTCTCCATCTCGAACTGTGGCATAGCATATGTCCACACGAAGTGACAGTCTTGAGTGCTCTTTCTTTTTATGCTCTATGTTTAGAGATCTATGTCAGCTGTGTTATATTCATTCACCTCGTAGATCCTAGAGCGGCTTCACTTCATACTTCCCATCTTTTCGCTCAAAAAAACAGCCGGTAATTAGGTCGTGTTGTTCGATGTTATTCACGTATCCAGTGATGTAGCAGTTGTGCGCAACAATAGTAATTAATGGTAGCAATACATATAATGGTAGGTGATCACTCTTCTTGTTGAATTTTAGCCAACCGGAAGCATTCGGTCGTAGCAGATATTTTCTTAAAGCTGAATGAACATCGAAAGTGTTTGTTGCTATGCGGACGTGTCCTGCAAGAGTCGGAATCGGTTGCAACTATCTGAATTTCAAGTGAATGGGTGGGTAGGCCGTCAACCGAAAACCATCCGCAAAGATCGAACTTCATTCGATACCCGAAGGAGCATCCCAGTCGCAGGAAACTGACGGGAATTCAGTCCATCAGTAGTACTCACTACCTGATATGTATTCATTCGGTTGATGAGTTATTCGATCGGCAGATAGTAGAGATGCGAGAAAATGGGATTTATCTTGGATCTGCAGCCTTTCTGCACAACATGAAATTCGATGTGATGTCAGCAGTACAGAATACAGAATAATTAATGCAAAATAACACGTTCTCAATGAAATTTCACCGTAAAAAGGAACTCTACTGATAGGTGGGACATTTAGGTTTGGAATGGAAGGAGAGGTCAAGTGGAGATATCGGTACTGAATTATTTTCCACGAGTGGCAATATCGGGAACGACGGAGAGGTGCTGTTCGTTTGGCGATGTTCGCTTTGCTGTCATCGAACGAAGAGGTGCTTTGTTGTTTCGCTCATGTCTTACATCTATCATTGGTGCGTTCAACGTTGTCTGGGTGATTCGGCTTGAGAAAAGAACGTTTTCTTTCTTTTTTAATTGAAGGTGACTCTTTTGTTCCTAAATATTTCTCATAGGGGCTATGTTTCTTTCACTGAAAGCAAGGAATGAAATGAAATTTGTTCGATTAATCGTTCATTCAGATATAATTATGTACTTTGCTCTGATCTATTGACTTGTTCCAATCACATTGTTCATGTAGATATGTATGTGTACATGTATACATGTCCGTCTGCCTGTCGGTACGTTAATTTCGACCGGAAACCACTGATAGTGAAATCTACGGATCTGGCGGGCATGAAGTGTACATTGTGGGATATCCTTAAACAGCAGTTGGGTCGCGAAAAAAGCTGCTAGTTTGTAGGTTGAAACATGAATGCATTGCTGTGCACGCTATATTTTGACAATTACCAGCACTAATTGGCCGGATTGGTGGAGTTGCGAAGGCGTTAGTTGCGTCAGCTGCCAGATCTAACGTGTTTCACTGTTTGTGTTATTCGAAATTCACGACCACTTCCTTTTCACGTCCGCTCATCCTACCCGACTCCTCGAGATGCTCGGAAACACCCCAAGGTGATAGATACGCCCTGTATTTGCGTTACTTTGAACAGCTAAGTTAATTGCTATCCACTAAATAATCATTAAAATGAGCAAACCGACCCCTCTAAGGAGGATAGCGGGGAGGTTAGCGGAGTCTCTGCGATGCACTCGGAAGTTCCTTCATTTCTATAAAACATGTTCAGAAAACGGAACTTACCGTTGTAGGTGCGTAAATAATTCCTCATAGCACTGGAGACAAAAGACGTGGAAGAGTGTTGAATAAAAAGTAATGGCCCATAAAAGGTGATAATGGGCTATAGTATATGTAGTCAGAAAGCATAGCACAAATCGGGATCCGTCGAATGCAAACAACATGGATATCTCATAAAAACATTTTCCCGTATCCGGTCAGAGATCGCAATAAATGTTTCGTGGTGGAGTGTTTATTTTAATAGTAGAAACATAAACGAGCAGTTAAACACACGATTCCGATGATCGAAAAGGGGACATCTTTCAGACATGAACTCATTGCATTCCCCGAGATGACAGTGCCGCGGTTCGCATATACGAAAGGCGTATTGTTAGGCTGATAACGGTAGAACATTCAGTCTAAGTTATAGATGAAAACAATCTGTTCAATAAACAGGAGGATGTTTTTGTTGATCCGTGAGGTGTTTTATACTAACCGAGAGGGCAACATACGGCTCGATGGTGACGTGGACCTTCTTGCTGTCAGGTTATATGACCTCTTTTTGTGTCTCGATTGGTGCCCCATCTGATGACGAACAGAGCGAAGACCTTTTCGAACCTCACGGTACCATCGCCATTAGGATATCGCAAAGTGCCTCCGAATCTAATATCGAAATAAAGCTTAGCGAGAACTTGGCATTGGAGAACTTGCGCTGGCATTTTATCATTTGAGCTACCGTGGTGTCATACTTTGCTCTCATCGAAATTTTGAAAACTACATTATGTTATGCTTCGTCACCTTTAAAGTTCCTTGAAGTCTACTTATCTTCTTTAGAGGTTTAGAGCTTTGGGGACACTACAACACTTTAGGGCCAGTTTTCTAGTGGTATACAAATTTTCTTGAGTTATATTACAGTGCATTTTATCCTCAGGAGCATTTTATACTGTGCTGCGGAATGTCCAGCTACCTCTTGAAATCCCCAGTCAATGTGTTTTCACAGTACTAAAGTACATGCGAAGCTTAAGGTGTGAATTATTAGCATTATCGAGAAGTTTCATTGATGCCGAAGCAACCAGAGAACGCGACGAGTTTCAATACAACAAGTTATGCAGCGTGAAGGTATTCTGATTCTCTACATCGAAAGAGGGCTTGAGAAGAAGTCAGGAGGATTGCGTTTGATTATTAGCTTGAAATGTTAGCTCAAAAGTGTTTGACATCGCAAACTTGTTGAGAAGTCATCGAGTTGCTGAGATGAATCACTTCTGCTCTGCTCAGCTTCTGACGATAAGCGACAGTACTTTACAGGTCCTCCACGGCCACGAAGAGCATAAGCGATTCTTGCGCAAGATACATCGAATTGTCTCTTTGAAAGCTTGGTTTTTCACATATAGCCTCGGATTCTTGCCTTTTTTACTCACTATTTATCATTCCTGTAGCAGAAATGTAAGCTTTACAGACACTGCCACCAAATATACCCACCTCCCTGTCTCTATTCCTCACTTATCGTTACACAATGCGGTACTACCATAGTCATCTATGGCGTTATCCGCGAAAGTGGATCTATTGATTCGCAGTCATTGTTAAAAATTCTTTATCATTTATGTACCGAACCAAACTTGCCACAGGGAGTGGGCGAGATGTGCGGTTTGTGCTCTGGTCGTAGCCGTTATGTAAATGGTACACCAAAACAGTGGGTCCTGCAAAATTTTGCAAATCGGCTGCAATTTCAGGCGAAGACTTTGTGGCACAACTGCCGAAACGATATTAAATTTGTCAAATTCTCGACTAGGAATATTTTCTCATTGAGGTACAGATTTGTTCCGTGCAGCTATTAATGCAGAAGGAGTATTTCATTTGCTATGTACCACATCGAAAGATGCAGTCCTACAAGTAGAGATCTTCAATAAAAAAGCCTCACATCCAGAAGCAAAACGAAATAGAACTGTGGTCACTTTTAAGCATCCTTGCTCTTATTTCCGTTGCAGTAATCGACAATGCTATAGTAGTTAACAGTACAGCAGCAGCGGTAGTAATATTGATTTAAGTTAGTGATATTACTACTAACAGCAGTAATAAATAGTGGCACTGATAGTAATATTAGTAAGAGCGTTACTAGCGCTGGTTGCTGTAGTAATATCAGTTAGAATAGTTGTATTAGCAGTAATAATAGTATTAATAGTAATAATAACAGTATTCCGTTACTAATTAAGCGTACCCGCTGTGCTTTGTAGATGCGATAGCAAAGTTTCGTAGAAGTCATCGTAAGTTTCATTCAGAGAACAACCATCCATAGAGCGATATCCCAACTGATATTGTTATCCAGCTGATATTGATATTGTTGAAAAGCTCGACAGTTATCGAATCTTTTATTTTACTAGTATACTTTTACTGATTTGTTTATATTGTTAATCATTGGGCGTACAAAAAAACGTTCTTTCGTCATTGCAGTGTAAACACTCAGTTATTGCTAACTTAATCTCTTTCAATTAGCAACCATAAGTGTTAAAATGAGTTAAATATTTCGATCGAAATGTGCACTGAAATGATTTCTTTGCGCAGCAGTGAGATAGAATAAGGGGAAAGTATAAGTTCGGTTAAGTTCTTTTATATTTCTCATCTCTTTGGTTTCTAATTCGATTTCCAACTTATCGCAAAAAAGAATTCCCGCAGATCTTTATGGCCTTTACATTCTCATATTTTCCCTCTCTTAATGTCGCTCAATCGTATCTCTTTTCTTGATCTTTTCGGAATCTTTCTATTTTACAACTTAAGAGAATCGTAGTTCTGTTCTGGGATTTCCGCAAGAATTATAGTTCCGTTCCAATAAGACAGCCGAGCTAAGTGTTTTTTTACTTGATTAGCGATTACAGTTGGAATTCACTAAATGAAGTTCATGTTCAGAAGCAATGCACTTTTTAGAGGGGATTCCACAGATGCAGGGTGAAGTCTAATTGATTTCCCTTCTTTGCTTAACGAGAGTGGATAGTTTCGATGATCGCTATTGGAGCTAGTTTCAACGTCGATTTTTCAACGAGAATTCGCTACTTTCGTCATTGAATTATTGAGTGAAATTTTCATCGCTCTCACTATTGGGTATGCGCTTATTATAAGGAGATTTTATTTAGATAGGCGGAAATACATTTAAGATCTCACTGCTTAATATAACATACTAATGATCGATATAATAGAGCCTCTTTTAGATATGTGAGTTATTTTTGCTGAAAGATGAGGATCGCTAAAAGTTATCGTTGGGAATTCTCAACGTAAAAACAACCGTCTTTTCTGGATCGTAGCGAATGATTTCGAGCCGGAATAACGAATTTGTTTGATTAGCGAGCGACAAGTTAGGTCCTTAAGTACTAATAATGATATATACGATACTGATTTTCGCAATAAAATTTCATCGTAAAAAACGTTATTTGATGGATGATTGGTTAAATTTACACATTGTTTTCTTTTCGCACCGGTGGTTTAATGGCTCTCTATTAGAATAGGCTATAATATTGATGTGGCTGTCGATGCCGGAACGTTTGGCTTGATTCATTTGAGATGAATCATTCAATAGCATAATGCGTGATGGATGCGATAATTCTGGATATTGTTTTCCAAAAGTACCACTGGCCTAGTATGTTATGTACATCTTATCCAGGTGGTGATATAAATCATCTTATCACATACATACACATCACACAGAGCGCTTATTGACTTTTTTTTTGTAATTTCGTTATAAATACTGTCGTTTTACGTATTGTGGACGTAATTTTCCGGATGCGCTTTCCCGTTGCCTTTAAAAAGGTGCTTGTTTACCTCTCTACTTTCTCATAGTGAAGTCCTAATCGGAAATCTATATAGGCAGTAGCGGTAGTCAATGCAATTTCTCTGCATTCAAAGCTCATTAATTTTTGCACTCAGTCTTTTAGCCTCTGCATTTTTGCGTCCCGTTTCCATTTAGGCAGTTTAGTAGTGTTTTGCGTTCTCAGTCTTTAATTCATTTGAACTAGACATATCACATAGCACTCTTTATCTTCCGATACTCCCTATTTGGATCGTACGTACCATCTTATTTAGCAAATGCTCCAAAAAGCGATCCGGATCGCATTTTAACGATGACAAATCGTTCATGAAGTTTTCTTAAGTGCGGCGCATCTAAATTCAAAAAGCCCTTTTTTTTAGGAAAACTGCACTATGTACAATTTGATAAGTGCAACTAATGCAGGTGTGGATGCATTGTGATTCGCGAATGAGAGATTTATGAATGTCTGCAGAGCTATGGTTGGGTGAGTCAATCGAATCTCTTCTTCATCACGAACATTTGCTGGGCTATTCTAGTCGACTTTGAGATTCATCTTGCTGAATTTTATTCTTCGAATTCTTCAGCTCCTCTGATGATTGGAAAGGGAATATTGCCAGGTGAAGGTTTAGGTGATACTTATATCATTGTGCTTACTGAGAAGTGCTACCATTGTGAATATTCAATCTTTTTATTGCTTTGCCATCTAGTGCTACGTCTTTCTCCAGGCAATAGTTGGATATGGAGGTTCGTTCTGAAAGAAATTCTTTTTTTGCACTGATCATGAGTTTCGAATACGACATGTTATAAGCACTTCCTTAAATACAAACATATGTATTGCCCCTCTTCCAGAGATATAACTTTGGCTCGGACGTTATTATATGAGGAGGGAGAGTGATTAAGGGGATCAGAAATATCCACTAGGCTTTTCCATATAAATACAATCAAACGAGATTATGCAATTTTTCGATTATAATCACCATTGGTAAACGCTAATATCGAAGCTGAGACACTGCGTAGGCATCATCGTCCTCGAACGTTTCATAGCTCTCGACTCCATCCATCACTGCCTCAGAAACGGGTTATTCGTCATTTTTGCACTCTTCCCTCTTATATTACTGCTATGATTAATCACTTGCACGTTTACTTCTGCCTTCTGCTTAGTATGCTGTTCAGGTTTGCGTGTCTTCTTCAGTATTCATTAGGATATCCGCTAGAATGGGAGCAGTTTTTAGGAGAACGGTTTCTACGAAACGGTGGTTCATCTGTGATCGTTTGATCATATAAAATAACGGAGATGTCACGTCATTCATCATGCTTGAATGTCGATCACTGTAAAACCTTCATCAGTGATGAAGCGAATTTTGGCCTAGGAACTAGGAAGTGATGCAAGGAGAGCAGCTGAAACATTGCGGGAGTAGGTATATATCAGTCAACGAAATAGGCACTTAGAGGTATGCAGAGAGATGAATAAACAGTGCATACGAAGTGGTTGGCAAGAGCATTCTCGAGACAGCAAGTAGTTCGTGTCTATGGTAGCCCCATTGGGTGCAAACGCTCTATCATTCATCTCGTACGTGTATTGTGTACATGCCATATATACTCTTATACTATTCGTTAAAGTAGTTCTCAATGATAGCATCTGTCGAAGTGGTTGACAAGAGCATTCTCGAGAAGTAGTTCGTGTCTATAGTAGCCCCATTGGGTGCAAACGCTCTATCATTCATCTCGTACTTGTATTGTGTACATGCCATATATACTC
This sequence comes from Parascaris univalens, assembly GCA_037576465.1. NCBI lineage: Eukaryota > Metazoa > Nematoda > Chromadorea > Rhabditida > Ascarididae > Parascaris > Parascaris univalens. The sequence goes on from CM075173.1 coordinate 169,607,026, forward strand.
TTATACTATTCGTTAAAGTAGTTCTCAATGATAGCATCTGTCGATTATTGGTGAGGTTGACCATTTCCTTAAAAGTAAGTCGTTGTAAGTGATATTTTCATCTGTGCTATTCATTTCCCTATTAGATGTGTACGTTCGTCTCAATCATGCTATCATACTTGGTGTTGAATAATAATTCGTCGTAATCAAGATATAGAAGTCGAGAAAAGATACCGTTAACTTCCTTCATATATGTGCTCTCCGCCGGAGTGTTATCGAATTTTTCTTTTTGCCATGAAATGTTGCATAGCTTCATGTTGAATCCTCTTTTCCTGTCGACCATCACTGCCGTTCGACTGAGTTCATCATTAATAGAATATGAGAATGCATCCTACTTTTTTATACTTTAATTATCCTCTTCTTGCATTTCGACATGAAGACCACCATATCGCTTAATTTTAGGCATTTATTATGGTTTAGCATAACGTTTTAGAATATCTGCGAGAAATCGATCAGACTTTCAACTTCCACACTATTTTTTAAGCGCTCCGACGGCAAGCATTCCATCGCGTCAGCAGAAAATTCTAACTGAATTTTAAGGGATTAGTGAGAACTATGATAACGATAATAACTGCTATCTTTGGTGTGTTTGTGTTATATGAGATATTGTTTCATGTATAAGGTGATAAGCGTGGTGGAATTTCATCAGGTGAGATTTTTTCCAGCTCGATATTGATGAAAAATGCTCCACTAATCATTAGCATAACTGGTTTAATTATGAACGATTACCACAATGTAGCCGCAATACGTTATTCGTCAACGTTTTGTTCTTTGTTATTTTTGCTTTTTCTATTGCGTTTTATGTAAACATTTTGAGCGTTTATTGAGTCTTTTATGCTTAGAGTAATCCATAGGATAAACTTAATATACGCCGTGAAATTCATATCTGAGAATGAACTCTGTTTAACCAACAAATTTTGTTTCATTTAACAGTTGTCGAACTCTGTCTGTCGCAAACAGTCGTACTCCCGTAGGCCACTACTGAATTATTGCAAGATCTACATTCTGTGGTATTTCAAGATTTTGAAGAGAGTTCTTTACGTATTGCCTCGTCGCAACTTTGAAGTTAATAGTAAGGTCTGAACTAGGATCTATGATTTAGGTGTGAGAAATGCTGTAATTCATGGTGCATTTAACCTATATGTTTTCAATAAAACACGGATGAACAAGGTACTCTATGAGGATTAGGTGATCACCACATGCGGAACGATGCCTAGCGCGATAGCGGTTTTCAATAACTTCGAGTCGAGTAGCACTCGCCCACTGAAATTCGCGTCAAGTCCTCAATGTCATCAATATAATGCCACATTTTATGCAAAAGTATAAAAGACGGTGCGGAAAGTGCAAACTATCAAGAAGACTTGTGGAACCTTTCCGGGAAAGTCTATTTCATCAGGATCGCTTATTATAACTTGTCGGAAAGGTGTGTCAAGTCATGAATATTTATGGGAAGATTTTTGCAATTTTGTCAAAAAGGCTCACCAGAAGGGCTGATGGAAATTTGTCCAAAAATGGTAGGTTTTCAGAAAGATTCATTTTTAGAACCTTGCCACAGAAAAATGTGTTGTAGGGAGCGTTCACGAAGCGTTACCATGAAGGCTTGTTTAGTTAAAAGACTTGTAGCCTTTCCAGGAAAATTAACGATACGAGGTGAACTCCTGAAACCTTGTCAAGAGGGCATGCTGTATGAGGGGAGTTTGCAAGAAGAGCTGTGCAGTTTTGTCAGGAAGACCTGTCAGGAAAACTTTCTGTATCGTCTTAGGAAACCACGCGTTGTTAGGGAGCCTATCAGAAAATTAGCAGGAAGGTATGCATACACTGTGAAAAAAATTAGCAGGTATGCCTATATTTATGCGCAGCGCCAACAAATGGCCAAGTGGATATGAAATTAAGGGTGTTGTTCAGCAATGAGACGAATATTGTTGTTCTATATGTAGCTCATTTGCGAAGTTCTCAAGGTTTCAAATGCAATTTTTTATGCCCACCTTTGAAACTCTTCGGTCGCATTGCATGCAAAGTACGCCCTGAACTTTCTAAACGTTGTTCTCAGTATTTCCTTCAAACATTTTTCAGACACTTTCATAGGGACAATACACATTCTTCTAGCAGCTTTATCGAGCCAGTCGATTCAAAACATGTTTCTTTAACTTCGTTTTTAATTTTTGTAGTGAAAAAGTCTAGTTGTGCTAGATCGAGCGGATAAAGAGGCTGCACAATTGCGTTGTCTTGCATTTCGCCCCAAAAACTGACAGAATAGAAGCAATCTGTGCGTATGCGCATTGTCTGCATTGATTATCTGTCGGCTTTTTCCTCAGAGCTTGGGGCGCTTCTGATTGCCTAGCGAAGACGTTTCTTCATTTCCAGATAATATTCCATGTTCAGTAGTATCCCGTATTCTAGGAGCCATTCATGGTGGGCAGCATTCTCGGAGTCGATCAACATTGCTCAGCATTACCTCAGCACTGACTACAACTGCTGGACCTCCTTTTTCCCGTTTCGTTGACGTTTTCAACAGCTATTATGTTGATTAAACTTTGATTTCAAATTCTTACCTATAAAGGAATGTCTCATTGCCTGAAAAGACACTTTTTCTAAAGAACGTTTGCTCATTAGTTGGGTTCAAAAGTACTTCGCTGGAGTCAACTGCAAATTGTCCTTCTTCAGCAGTGATGACACAATATAGCTGCAATGCAGTCGTGCGTGAAATCTGCCTATCGATGGAATTTTCTCGGCGTTTACACCTTTGCTTTCTCGCAAACGGTTCAATGAATCACTCACTATATTTTTGCAATAATTTCATCAGTTTTGGACATTCGGGATGATTCTAAAATAGGACCACCGTCGGTGGGATCCGTTTTATTTTGAAAGCGTCTGCTCAGAATCGCAACCTCATACTAGTCTTTTCAACGCTTCGCATCTCATAGAAGTATCCTTAATTTGCAGTGAAATTTAACAAATGCACTGCGGCCATAGAAGACTTTAGGACAGAAATAATGCTGCTGCCTTCATGAGACTATTTGTGGATATTCCCTGACGACGTTGCAAAAAAAAAATATTTCATCAAAAAGGAGACTGTGCGAACGATATGTGGGATTTGGTGAGCGAAGTGACCATACCAAATATTATGTCATTTCATCGCACGATTTTTCCTTTGCTATTCTTCAAATAGACTCCAATGGACATCATAATTGCATGCTTCGCAATCTTTCCTGAGTTTGGACGCAAATTCCCTTGACGCGGTTGTTGTCTGCACTGTTGCGAATACAATAGGACGCTAAAGCGAGCTGTGTAACCGTGAACGAACCAGGCACTGATAGAACCATTACAGCAACATCTCTAGTGCACACACATATCAACGAATTGGTCCGTCAGCATGGGAATTCCAGAAATACGCGTAATAATAATAGAGCAGAGCAAAACACACCTCACTGAGGTACATGAAAAAATTGAGTCGTTTGCGTGGTCGTTTCCTGTGACGAGTATATACAAAGTCTTTTGAGTTTTCCATCGATTCTTTTCGAAATCGGCGGAAATTGTGAGTGCTGCTGATATTGGAGGTCATCTTACGATGTATAACAGTGCTCACCTAATTTCGTATCTGTCTGCAGTGGTTCTCGAATTGCAGCTGCACGCAGATGCATAGACAAGATGTCACAGTAATGCATTTTGTAAGATTATGTAAGCGGAGCATTTGTGTTAGGTTTTTTGAGACGTGTTATTAGTGAGGTACATAGCAGCACGAATTGTTTCGTTGTTTCCCTTTCATGCGATCAGCTGAGCAGTGAGATGGATTTCAAAAGGGCTTACCTATCCAAGATTCGTGTATCCGAACGTGGCTAATCGTTAAGGTTTGAAGAACAATAAACAAACGCTACTTCATATCAAGTTCCTCGCCATAGTTTATTTAATCTTTCGCTCTGTTTCATTGATCGGTTGATTTTCAGTAAAAATTCGTTCTCTTCAATATCTTATATTAGTTTAAAAGTGATTTTATGCTTTTCTCGCGTTACTTTCTATAAGAAGTTCGAAATGGAATAGAAAAGGCGTGTCTGCAACGATCTATATCTGTGGTCTGATTCGGCATTTTTATTTCCACAATTTAGTGAAACTGTGGCTATCCAATTTTTTTGCAAGATTTGCTGCTTCATTTTGATTAATCGCCTCCTCTGTGAGTTATCAATATCACAGATGTCGTGTAATTTGCTATACCAATTTCGTTGTGCAGTTCGACTAAACGTGGGGAAAAAACAATAAATTTCTTACACTGAAATTTTCACAGCTCCTCAGTTGTTCAGAAAAGCGCATCGAGTCTCATAACGTTGTGCGTTTCCTCTCGAGAGTACATATATTGTGGAATCTTCCCACTTATTTCCTGTCACTCGAATTAGAGGGGCTAAGCGTAATGCATATAATTCTGATATACATAAATTCGTTCAGGAACAGTAACGATTTGCTGTTTGTCTTCAGTAGACCAAATTTAGTTGAAATCATGGAATACCGGAAGTGTTAGTGACTAAGAAAGTCAATGAATACCGGGAATTAGTGGATTAGATTAAGGTAAAGCGGTAATATGCATGTTCTTCAACTCCTCTGAACTTGTAAATGATTCATCGATAAACACCTCCTTTATGTTGCGAGAGCTGTTCGCGTATTCTTTCTTAATTTCAATTTTATTTAGAAAAATCTATGAGAAAAGCGAGTGAAGCATTACCATGTTTATGTTGTTAAAAAACATTAGCAGTCAAGCATCACACAGTCAATGTTTATGCACAATCAAATTAACGATGTATTTGGTATGATGCGCTGTCTATTCAGTATGTAATTTATTTGGCCTGCTGAATCGGGGACTACAATCGTATGTGCGCATAGTGTTCATCTTTTTGATTAACGTCTTCGAGATGCTTCATTGCATGGGAACATCCCTTGCAGTTTGTAATATTATTGCCAATTTTAACGCCCTTTACAGCTCAGGTAGAATTTGCCGGCTTATTTGCAAGTCTAAGCCTTTTTTGTGGTTGTTGTTTTGTTGTGGTTCGATATATTAACAGAGCAATAAGAGAAAAGAATGCTTAGCGGTATGACCTCGTCATGTAGTTCTTCAAACAGAGGTTCCACTCATCAGCTATCATTCTTTTACAAATGCTTGTCACTTCTCTCATTTTCCCTTGCAAATGTGTCAGTAAGACGCTGTGTTTGCTTTAGAATCATTTCTGTTATTGTTTTCTAAAAGTTTTTCCACTGAATAACGAGTGGCACTGAGCACTAAACTGACACTAAACAATAATATCAATAGCCACTGAAACTAAACACGATCTACTCAGCCTACTCAAATCTACTCAAATCGCAGTCTACTCAACTTTATATATCACTATAAAATGGAAAAAAAAGTCAAGTGATTTCGATATGGAGAAACAAGTGATTTGTATTTTTCATTTCTATGTCACTCTCACGCTAGGGTAACTCTCTTTTATTACGCGCATGTGATTGTATCAGTGAGCTAATTATTTGTATTTTTTACTGCTTCACTTTTCTATACTTGATCAAGTGGATTCATTTATGGACGGATATGTGAGCGAAACAACTTGAGCAATTTGAGTAATTAAGTATAGTTGCAGCAGGACGATGATTTTTAATTCATTTTCCTTGCAAAAGGAAAACAGAGCTTTAACTGCAAGAAATTTCAAGGTCCTCCGAAAGATGCCTTAAGATTTCTGGAGCACTCATCAAAGAGACTCTCAACATTCTCAGATGTGAACCATTGAAAAAAAGCTGATTTTCGTAGTCCCTTCCAAAACAGTTTCTGTATTATTTTAAAAAGACGAGCATCTTTCTAACTGCGATTTTTATAATTTCCCCAGCAATATCTGTATAATATTTATTCGACTGAAAACGTTCAAGAGGATTTTTAGGAATATATATATATATATATATATATAAAGGGATGAATGCAAAAGTAGTAGCTTTGACACTGCACATGACACTATTGGTAGTCGCTTTCATGCCTTACTTTTATTTAAACAACAACATTCGGAAGCTGTCAGCAGACGGCAAAAGTGACGTGAATGTTTTCGATAGATAGGCGCACGATTAAGCGATAAACGGCATTCATTTACCTAAGTCGACTATATCCAAGAACTAGTAAGAAAAATAAAGCATTTTTCACACATTGTCAACAACCTTCCAGTCGTCTTTGGGTTCCACAAAATCACTCCCACATACCTTAAAGTATATGCTTCATATATAGGCGGGAACGAAGTATATATAAGTCAGCCCTTACTGGGCAGTCGCAAAAACTTTTGAGTTAAAATGATATTTGTAAAATTGCTTGATTAATCTTAGAAGGATTACATTTAATTGGACCGATAATTTACTCGAATTGCACTTCGGGCCAAAACGTTTTCTTTTGTTCGGAATTTCGCTGATCAGTCATTCACTTTTTATTGGCTCAATTAGCAAAGAGAATAAATGAAGACGCCTCCGGATATGCGATTGAACCAGATCAGCATTCAAGTAATCCATAAATCTCTGAAAAAAATTGGCAACGGGAGATGAAAGATATATTTTCCTTCGTAATCGCTGAATTAAAAGCTCTTCTAGCAGCAGAATTTCTTTTAGAACCTTCATCGATTCATTGCAAAAAGAATTGCCGTGCAGCGATGATTCCATAACACATAAGTTGCTTAAAACGAAACGTTCCTTAAACATTGTCGCCCACAAAACTTTACCAAATTCGCTTTTGCATTTCTTAAATCAGAGAAAGCAAAACGCGGATACCTACAAATATGAAAAGATATTGCCATCATGAGGCAATCTTTGCAAACCTTCTTGTGAAGAATGTGTTAGTTAGTTTGAAAATACGTTTTTACATTTATTGACGTTACAGTGTGATTAGAGTCATTATCCATCCAGGTAGTGTTCATTCACATCGAACCTATGAGTATACACATCACTCTGTTTTTTTTGTATATTAGCATCTCTCGATTCTCAATTGCTGAAACGTTAACGAGCAAAATGGGACGGTAACATGAAAAGCTGTTTGATGGTTTTTATCAAAGAGGTAAAACGATTGAGCAAAAAAAGGTGAACGCTTTCTATCCGATGAACGGCGACGACTCACTACGCAAAGAAAATCCTTTGATGATATTTCGGGAAGGAAACCTGCAAAAGCACATCTTTATGGAATAACACAGCATTTAGTGCTACCGAGAGGGACATATCATCGAGAAGATAAAACAAAATTGCAAAGAATTACGTCTTACGCAGTGAATATTTGTTTATTCAAAAATTATTTCTTCCCTTTAACATATTTGCGTTAACACTCGATATATTGCTGTTATTATATCGGTGTGTTGCAACGTATCATAGTTATTGTTATGATATGTTTGCGTTATAATTTATTATAATGCTCTATTGCAACGCGTAGTATGTGTAATACAGTCACTACTATAATATACAGTTAGAAGATGTTATAATATATATTTTTTGTGTAGTATGTTTGCCGATACTGTTGCGCTGACCTATTTTTCATTCTTTTCTCTGGCAAATCATTTTGCTCCCCTAAAGCAATTCACGGTTACTTTTTCCCAGTATTTGCAATTGTTATTTCAAGTGTGCCATCAATTCCCCCGGATACTCGTAAGTTATTTAAGTTAAATCGACCAATGCAAGGAACGGTTCCTTAAAATGGCCTTATAACATGAAGCGCTTAAATTTTCTCCTGAAAGCACATTTAATGCTTCGTGTGGCCGATAATGAAAATATGCGGTGTTCTAAAATCTGACCATAATAGTCTTTTTTGGAGTTTTATTTTTTTCCTCAAAAATATCTTCTTTAGGATTTCTGAAACTTTTATAAAACTCCGTGCAGACTTATTGCATTCGCAAAATAACAAAGAAGTGCGGCCGCGTTGAAAAATACGGAAATCATATGGAAATCGAACCAAAGGTGCTAAAAGTCACAATAATAATACAGTTTCGTTACTGAAAGAAAAGTAATACAGTTTAGTTACTTCATCACTTTCGAGTTGTAAGTTTTCAACGGGTTAATAGTACCACTGTATGGTTTATCTTTCCATAATTTGGAACTTTGCGAGATTTATCACCGTTCTTAATTGCAACCTACAAGGTGGATAAAAATCGTTTGCAAAATTCGTAGTGCTGCCGAAAATGTTTGCAATATTTCTCAAAACATTGAAGCTTTCGTTGTTTGTAAAATATCGACAAAAATTGCTTCCATAGGCGAAGAATTTATCTTTGCCAAAATGGATTGGCAAACACTCGAGTAAAGATTGATTTTCGAATCGTTCGCATATCGTCGGCTTAATTTTTGCTTTAAGTTTGCCTCAGATTAAGGATTTTGGATGTTTCGAAAACATCACATGAGATTCCCTTCCGCTCTATCTTTACTTGCCTCATTTTATTTGCGTTTTCCTTGCTCATTACGCCATTTCGTTAGGATATAACGGAATATTTGCAATTTAATTTCGGCTGTTATTCGAGTGGTTCTAAAATCCTCGACAGTTTCTACAAAGGCTAAAGGAATTTTAGAGAATATAGAATGCAAATGATTCGCCACTAGATGAATAGTTTCAAAAAGGTTAGGAAGCTGAAGTTGCTTTTTAATTTCGTCTTTAGCCGCACTATTCTTGCAGTAACAAATTCAGCTATGAAAAGAATGCAAATGCCTTAAATCTGAGAAATCAAAAAGTGGGAAAGTAAGAGCGAATTCACGTCGATGATACACAATCTCATATGAGAGAAATCACAAAATAGGATGAATATGTTAATTTTCCACATAACTGATATGCCAGTCCTAAAGAAAACTGGGTGCTCAGGAATTTCTATGAGCTCTGAACTTTCCCATTCAACGAAAAATTGGTGATGTTTACTGTTTAGTTGAAATTTCTACTATGAAGCACTCTTGTTTTGTTGACCAGTCAACTTGTCAAACCTGTTTTATCTCTAACTTAGATGTTATGATATGATTAAACATACTTGCTGTTATAATGTGTTTATGTTATTATGAATGAGTTACTGAGAAAATACCCTTAATTTTATTTCTGCTGATGATGAAGTTCAAGTATGATTGTTAAGAGACATAAATTTCAGAACTTTGTATTTCAACTATAGGGATACAATACCCTCAAGAAATTGGATAATAAAATGTTCTTCTCACCGATTCGAGGATTTGATTGTTGCGTTTGCTGAAATAGTTGAGTGGCAAGAATATTGCAAACTTTTAACAGGTTATATTCTTGCGTCCAATTTTTGCTAGGTGCTATAACAAGATTTATACCACAGTGATATAGGCATTTGTTGCTTTACTCAAAACCCTTTCTTATTTGCTGTTAAGGTAGATTTAATTTGTGCAGATATTTTGCGATATTGGGTCACCGCAATACGAGGCTTGCCGATTCGACATGTGCGACAATAGTGCAAAGGTAATTGACATACCTGCATTTGAGGTATTTTATTACACATAAGTGCCTATTAACTATGCCCATGCATTCTTTTCTTTGGATGAAAGTCCCTGTGACATTTTCGAAGGCAAATTCTGCTTCATAGATGGGTGGGTGCACTATTGTGAAGTGCTCGTCCGCTGTTTCTCGAATGCAATCAATAAATCGCTTTTTTTGCCTCTTTTTGAGCAACCAAAATGGGTTTGGATGAATTGGGTGCGCGATGCTTTCAAATTCAGTTGCATACAAGCGGCAACACTTGTTTTACAACATTCCTCGCAATTTCACATCCTGGATATTCTATTTATTCATTTCTTTCGATTCATGAGCATTCTTCATTACATCTGTATCGCTTCCTGTGATCAACAGATGTTTATGGATCCAAATTTTTTGAATAATGAGTTCTTTTATTTCTCATTTTTGAGTAACTATTGCCAACTTTCATAGCGTGAACATATAATTTACGCCGAAATGTTGAAAGGAAGTGAGGACAGTGCATCGGCAATTTGGAATATGATTCGATCATTTGCAGCAGTATTTGTTCTTTATTGTGCTGATACTCATTAAGGAGCTTGACGATGTATTTCCGTCTTATTTTTCTCCACATTAAGAAAATGTTGCCATAATTTTAGGGATTTATTTGAATAATTCGGATTCAATGAAGTTGTTGCGTCCACATATGGACGGACACTTGAGTAGTGCTCACTGATGAGCGCATAGTGCTGATCTTCTTGTTCACCTTTCCCGTTCTCGATCTTCTTTGCACTGTTTCCTTCTCGTATGTCCTCTGAATCCCTCTTTGCGAAGACCATTAGTTATATCTGAGAGCGTTGCAATTAATTTTCGTTAATGCTTTTGATGCAGTAGGCATTTACCAGCAAAAGGAAGGCTGCCACAAGATGTGAGGTGCGCTATATGTCGATGAGCGGACCTTAGCTCATAAATTCTTAAAAACTAATTTAGAGAAGCATTCGAGACGAGTCGGAGTCCCTTCTACATTCATACGCAATCGCTCATTCATTGCACGCCACCGTCTCGATCACTCCATTAACGTTTTCTCTTCATAATTGAATAACTCTCTCTAGTCTAGCTTGTTTCGGTCATCGGCAGGAGAAAGTTCAAATAAAAATGTGCAAAGGATAATATGAATAAATGAAGGAATAAGAAATTAAAGTAAAACGATCCCTTGAGGAGTAGCATTCTGCACTGACTATTCATGCTTATACTTCTCTACTCCATAACGCAGCATTTCTAGGGGACTCTTCAGGAATAGGCTGCACGCGAGGACCGCCGAAGACCAAGGTGTTAACTTAAAGCTGAAGCTGTGGCTCAAGCGTCAGGAGCCAAACTCTCTTGACAACCTCAGCAGGGAAAAAATGGAGAAAAATAAAAAGTTCACAGTGGGTGAAGAGCAAATGTGGTGGTGCAATGAGCGATCCTGCAGCCACGTTCGTCCAGCCGCCAGTCAGCTTCATAAATTACCCTCAAATATTGAAGCATGCGCAGTAGCGCATTCCATTTTAGCTGCATGCAGAGCTCTTCGCCAAACAGATTCATCGTCTTCTATAAGAAAACACTGATAAGAAACTTGTTGGTTTTTCCACGAAAGAAACATTAAACGGCTAGAATATTGATTCGTTGATGAGCTCAGTAAGTTTCTTTTGCAGAATATAGAAATTGTGGATGTGATTATGTAAAAGACTCTAAATTTTGAGGTTTTCAGTAGACAGCCTTATAGTTACTATTAATGTTACTGAAGATATTGCTCTCATATGGGAGCAAAGAACTGCAAAGTGAAATACTTTATTGTGAGTTCGATGTAAACTCGAATATTTGTTTTCATCGTTCATGAAGCTTTTATGCAGGTAGGAGTCTGAATAAAAGTTTTTTCTTGTAGAAGATTTGCGCTAACATTAAAGTTAGTTGAAATATCGCTACCTTATTCTATGTAATATGCTAATTTTCCCTTTGAACGAATTATTGTGCTAATTCTCCTCACCTATTTCACCATTTATTTCACCACTTAAGATGCAAATCGCTCAGCCTTAAAACACGCAAATTTTTAGGCGCATTTAAATGTTTACAGCTCACTCGAAGTTGTTAGATTGAATTCGCTATTGGCATTGTTGGTATCATATGAAGTAATTAGATTAATTAGATTATAATTTGTTTCTCCCTTAGGCATTTGCTACGTTGAAGCTACCAAGTACAAGTATGTACAGATACACAAGTACGTAACCTACGTATTTACAGACGGCTTGCATATATGCATGCGGCGCAACGTTGCTGTGATGAGCATTGTGGAGCGGTGATAAATATGAAGCTGTATTTCTGCGAAGACACAAAAACACATAGAAACGAAGAATGAGGTGCCGTTTACTTACTGCCTTCCACTAGGTGGAGTCATAGTTTAAGCAGTTTTAGCGGTAACTTATTCAACAGCGCAATTCATGCCAGTTCAACTGGAGAAAGACCCCTTTCGATGATGACTGAAAATTCACAAATTCATTCGTCCAGATCGTGTTTTGCAAAAAATTTCAAGAGTCCAAAATGTAGCCACTAGCCGTTATGCTTTCTTAGGTCTTCTATTCATTCCTTCTATAACACCCAACGGTCCTTCTATAACAGGTCCTTCTATAACACCCAACGGTTGATTTGGAGGTTTTAGAAAAAGAAGAACAATTGTATAAAATACAAACTTTCCAACTAACTTTTACAAAGTACGTATAAGTTTTTTAAGGATAAAGGAAAGGTATAGATGCGTTCCTATGGTTTTGTAGCCTTACGAAACAAAACAAATGGACAGATGGAGTTTATTTTTAGTTGTGTTTGATTAAATAGAGATGTAGGTGAACTCTTAATTAGATCGATTTACCTGCTTGTGTAAAACCAGGAACTGAGGTGATCAATTTTGAATTTTTTCATCCAGCTAACATCTCAGTTCAAAATTCCACCTGTTTTCTTATTATTTCTTCGTCAGCATTCGCCGTTTTTTGGAAAACGCGCACCCCATTCTTTCACCACATGAATACTTGGTGCATTCGCTCATAGTTGGCTGAGTAAGACGATTGAATGCAATCATCGTGAAAGATGATATAATAGATGGGCGATAAATTCGAGCACTGGCAGCTAACGAGGTGCTATCTATGACGTTTGAGACGCATATTTCCGATTGCACACACTTTTGCGGCTCAGATTGCGTGCAGTTTGTGTGCTCTGATAGCGTTTAAATGTCCCACTCATATCGATGATATTATATATGATGTGTGGGGTTACTGAGTTCTCTAATATAGCGTCACGTAAATTTCAACTTCATTAAGAATAGCATTAAAACAATTCCTCTCCGATGGGGAAGGGCATCCGGCGTCCATTCTGATCCTTTTGACTCCTACTAATGTCATCTGCCGTGTGAGAAATTTGCCGTTTGGATATTCACAGAGTTTCTCCGCATAATTAAAAGGTTATTGTTACAAATTTTCCCGATCGAAACAATAGGAAAGTTTCACGTGGATTGATGCGATACTGATTCCTGATCGAGTTTAACGCACACGAACGGCAACGTCTAAGTTAACGCAGCATATTTGCAAGACATTCAAGGAAGTTAAAGCAGTGAGAGCGTTTGGGAAGAAACAATAATCACCTCCGATTGTGCTGTTTTCACTCGTTGGGAATTGAAAAGATATGATTTTTTCGACAACTTTCCTTATCACTTACTAAGTAAGTGCTCAGCTAGTTGATTATTGTTCATGGAAGTCTGTTCTATAACGGCTTGTCTACGTCTGTCATTTGAAAAATAGCGAATATTTGCGATAAAATATTGAGTCGTCCGCATAAACTGCTCTCGACGTTTTCTTGGTTGAGATGACCTCGATTTGGTTCACTTCACTGTGTCTCCGACTTTCTCTTCGCTCTTTCCTTCTTTTCCCCTTTCCTTCTTTCTCTCCCTCTCTCTCATACTGGACTTTTTACATCTTTTTCTCGAGAACTTGGGAAAAACTCTTTGTTAGGGAAATCGGGAAAATTGATGGAATTGAAAAATGATGTACTTTGAGGACGACTTCTAAGCGAATTTCAAGTTCGAGTGGGCTATGAGCTGGATGTTCACTCCCACGAGGATGGGTGTACACACAGACCCTCAATTATTTCATCGGTTGGCAGTTGTGAGCGTCTGCCTGATTACAGAGACATGATGTGGTTTGCATACTCATCAAATCACTTATGTTTCTGTCATTCACTGCCAAGAAACACTGTGTTCATATGCTTCAACGCACACGCTTCTCTCTCTCCATACCCCGGACCTTACTGCGTCCGTCACATTTACTGCTTTCTATGGCTGCGCGAAAAGATGTTGCAGTTTTGATAGACAATCAAATCAAAAGGACAACCGGCCTACCTGTACCAATTGATGAAACGTGCGAAAACAAATATGTGTTTGTGAAGCGTGGCCATTCCTTTAGTGAACTTCCACTTTTTGTGATTCGATTGGTTGTTGTTCTGCTCACTTTGTGTTTTTTTTTCTTCACCTGATGAAAGGAATTCCATCTATTGAAGTTTCCCCTCGAGTGATTTCTCTTTTTGTTCGTCAGATTATCTGAATAAAATTATATTCATTTATCATATGGATTGTTTCTTTGGACGAATGCATTTCATAGTTTTTAACAGTTTATGAATACCGCAATTGAATCGGTAATGTTTCTGCATAGCGGTATTGCTTGGATATTTTATTTGCCTCCTCGGTTAAGGAAGTGGATTGCATGAACACGTGTTTCATATCTTCGTAGCTCCAGCTAGCTGCCAATATGCAATCTTTTCGAACGCCATTCACTTCGTGGTGCGATCACATTGTGGTGAGATTGCACATTAATTTGCATTCATGGTGGACGTCTTATAAATATTTGTCGATAGATGCTTCCATCAGCGTTTCCTAATTTTCACGTCTTAGTTTCTGGAACAATCACCAGATTTTATCGCCTTGTGCATCAATGAGTCAGAAAAGGTTACTTTTCATTATTACGACTGCGGAACTTTTCAGGTTTTGTATCAACTATTGTTCTCTAGAAGGAGACAGATGGCAAGGGAGGGATATCCGCATACAGGGTAGCCAGAACGATGCTTTGGATTAGAAAGTATACTGCATTAAAGTATACAGTAAGCTATGCTTATTATCTTTGCGCCATCTGAATTAACCTCGGGAACACAATGCTGTCATAATCTGTTTTTAATGCATCGCGACCCAACTGAAAGCATTTACCCCAGCGTGAGCAATAGAGATGGACAATACCGATAGGCCGATCGTTAGACAGCCGCACGGGTATGCGCACTCAGTCGTCTCCTTTCAAAAGTTAGATTCATGTGGGCGATGCCCTTGCGAGTGCTGCAAGCTCTTGTGTAAACGTTTCGCCTATTTTATCTTTTCAAATGCTAAATTGTACATTCCCCACTCTCCATTCCTCACCCCAAAAAAGCACCTAGAATCAATGGTGGTATAATACGTACAAATGAGAAGGTAAACAAAACGTGGAAACGACGCCAAGGAAGATCACAGTATGCATAGCACTGCAATCAGATTTAGACGAACTGCCTTTGGTAACTTCAACTTGCAAAAAATGATAAAACATACGCAAATTGCATTTACGTTTCATCTAAGCCTGCGTGAATCCTTTAAACGATATTTGTTTCCCTAGCCAGCCTCTTGGCAATTGCTGATATCGCCAATAGTAAATGCTATTCTTCTTTAAAGTTAAGTGATCAGTGGATCCGCTCATGGTATAGATCACGCCTACAAGAATTTCATCTCTTATGACGGTGGTCATTTAAGTGAAATGACAGGACATGAAGACCAGTAGGTATTCAGACACATGTAGTATGCAGACGCGATAGTATCGTATGGTTTGTAAACAAAAACATATGAAAAGTGACGCTTTGATGGATAATATAATTTGTGAGTATGGAATTATCCATTTAAGCGCTCCTACTCAAGCGAGGTTCAGAGCTTCTTTATGGCAAACTAAAATGCCATATTAAACATTTCAATCAACAGTACACCATAAAAAACACTTGTGTTTTGCACTTTTCGACATATTACTTAAAGCATTAAGAATTATGATATTATTTTTAATATTTGGAAAGTATGTATTAAAGAAATTTATTATATAATTTTTTAAAAACGAGTTTTCAGTGTTTCTTCAAGTGAATTAATATAGAGGATGAATATTTCTAACAATAAGCAATTTATTCGTAGTGTTTGAGCACAAGCTTTGAGGAATAGCAAAGTGGAAGCGATGAAAGAGGCTGGCTGCTGCGCTTCTTAGCTGGCACACCAATGCTATCGATTCGTCTAGCGGAAGGAACATCGATGGGTAGTTAGGGGGAAAGAGGCATCGTGTGCTTCTCTACGTCGCACGCACCTGCTCTCCGTGTTGGTTGTGGTGCGCCTCTATGTCGGCACTTTCGTATACTTACTGTTTTCCTATTGTTGTATCTGCCGTATCTTCCAGCTTGGCTTAGAAAGTTTTTCCTACTTGTTTCCATAATTTGGATACATGGCTCTCGGCTGTGATGGAGCCCTCACGCTTAAGACCACACTTTCCTTTTAGAATTTTGGATCATTGAAGATATTTTTGGCGTCGTCAAATCGAAAATTTTCCACGCTTGAAGTCTCGTCATAGTGCTTCAGTTGCATTTACTAGACTATTAGGGACTTTATACCTCGCATGGTTTAAAATGTTCCGAGAGCGTAAGTATTTTTAAGTTGTTGTTTCCAGAACTACAACTACATAGAAAACTGAGAAAATTATCTTTTCTCTATGGCTTCCTTCAAGTTAATGGCATATGATGAATCTCCTCGGAGCACACAACATTCGGCCGCTGTCTATTAGTTTGAGAGAATAAGTGCTCTTTCATGGAGTAAATTCTAAACTAAGTAAGAGGAGACATTTGGCTAAAAAGTTTTACACTAATGAGAATATTCCTTTCTCGGAGATTTTGGAAAAGTTGCAGCCATTTCTTCGTAATTGAATGTTCTGCAGAAATCTGCGCAAACATATCGGTTCATCGCTGTCTAATATCGACAACCTTAATTGTGCTCAATGAACAGTTTTTCCAAGCACCACCTTCGGCGATTGCGTTCACCCTATTTGAACGTCGATGCCATTCCTTCATGCTTATTTGTGACATTTGAATGCTTAAGTAAACTTTCATTTGTTATTTTAATATAGTCTGTAAATTAAATCGCTCCGAATATTTCGATGAGTGAGCGCTAAAAATCGATGGTTGACGTAATATTCGCTCCCCCGTAAACGATTTTAACTGTTGTTGAACAACTCGACTAGTAAAAAATAATAGTGAAGTTGTAGTTTGAACTGCTTTTCTAGTCATGAATTTTTCGAAAATCGATGCCTTTTTATGCATTTCGATTGAATTTGTTCTGCAACAGTGTATAAGCTTGCCGAGTTATCAGAACGGCTTGAATCACAGAAGTGTTAAGGCACGAAAATGATGCGATTTATTCTATCCGACCGAAACATTTCACGTCTTGCTCATTCCATTTCATCATAAGATTGAGAAATGGTACGGAAATTGAAGTTTGAATTGGAACAATCCAGAGAAAGAATTTTCCTAAAAGTTCATTAAACTTAATTGAATAGCGGAGTGAGGTTTATTGCATCTCCAAAGCGCGATTTGCAGCGAAAACGTCGAGAAACATAGGTGATAGGAATGAAGCGATGTTTGTGATCTTTTATGAGCGTGTGGCGTTTGTTTTGCATTATTCAGTCAAATTTTGTTCATTGATGTTCGCATTTCTCGACGCTCATGTGTCTTTCCAACAGTTATCCAATGTTTACAAGAAGCATTTGCCTCATTTGACCTGTTGAATTTTGCACATTTTCCAGTTTATATTTTCGCAACTATGAGCTTTATTAAACATCTGGAGTTAAGAGATTAGCTGGAACTTTTCGTCGTATGAAAGTTTAATTCGATGCGCATGGAAGGTATTTTTGAGCGGCACTCACACACACACACACAAAGAAACAGATTTTCGAACATATTATGAGGGAATCGATAAACATGAGGGAATCGTGATTGTGCGCACAACTCGAATTTTTCACCAGTTGCTTTCGGGTATGTGTAGAAACGAATTTTCACATTTGAGGTTTAAAAATTTCAATTTTTTAAGTCATCGCAACAGCATTTCACATTCAGCGCAGTAGAAATTTGGATTGTCTTTGGCGAAATTCTTTTCAAGTGCAAGGATAGCGTTTGATGCATCATCGGGCTATATGGTCCAATATTTCAGTCGTCTAGATATTGTTTTAACGGGTCCACTGGGGAGACGAAAAACCGTCTGAGCAAGTCATTTCCGCGAATGGTTTACTGCGATTGCTCGCATTCACATCAAAGCAACGTTGAGTAGTGGTCGCATCGAGTCTAATGGCTGATGGATGAGTGGTCCGGATTTATTTTCATCATATCAAATTGTTAAACGAAAGAGCTGATATAATTCTCAATTTTAATTTAATATTTCCCTGTTAATTTCATATCCCGATGAGAACATAATTTAGGGCGAAACGTGATGCCCTGCGATAGCGGTTATTTGAAGACATATTGTCAACTGAAGGGTCTATGCAGTAGTAACTTGTTACTTATTTAATTCGCAGTCATGCTGGGGGAGTGGGTTGAAATTTTTTTGCCTGTCAATGTAACTTTCATATTTACCTAACGTGCAAATGAAAAGTTTCAGCAATACAGAGGTTTCTTTTTATACGTTCAAAACAAGATTTTTTTTCTTCACGCAAATGCTATTTGAAGTCTGTGAATATATGTAGCAATTGCAAAGGTTGCTTACTTTTTGGTCATGCTTATTTCTGTAGAGCAGATGGGCGTCTCCACAAGGTTTCATTTAACAAATAAATTTTTCAGTTGTTTTTCTTTTTGCCGCATAGCTTACTCGTATCGAATTCCTGTCAGGTCACGAGATGTGTTGTCGTATGCTGTTTTCACAAAATTCGCCATTTAAAGGACCTTTGAATGCATCGCCATGAGTGATCTTTGCATTCATTCGCCCACTACGCGTAAAGACGATGTTTAGCATTCTTTTATTTCTAACGAGTACGTTGTTCTTTAGAGACGCATTCCCAAGTGTTCACTGACCTCGAAGAGCATCTTCCACTAATTTCTTTTTTTCTTACTTTCTCAGTATTTTTCTAACCACTCGATCACTGTTATCGGGTAACTATCCGACGAGGATATTTGCGGGCATCTTTTCGGCGCTTTTTCGATTTGTTCCATCCACACTGAAATCGCTTCCTTATTCCGCTTATTCTTTCTCCATCTCGCCAACAAAAGTTCTTTCCGTCGAGTTTAGCAGATTTATGACCGACGATAGTCGTTTGTTAGCTAATGTTGAGATTGAAACAGCACAATCGGGTTGCACTTGTTTGTTGATAGCGGCCACAAAATCTTCTGATGTTCTAGCATGTGCATATGCAAAAAGTGCGTTCTCATAGGCACTTGTTTTGTCAAATGTGCAGAGTTCACTAATGACGAATTACTTTCAGATTTCGTTGTTAGGCGATCTTCCGATGTTTCAGTCAGATGTGAATATCTTTGACGGTGGAGGCATTTTAGCAATAGTAAATTCGTAATAATTAATTAAGTAATAAAACGAGGATCGCTGATCGTATTCAAATTATCATTTGGTTCCTTTTTCAGTCTATTTATCTTATCTTAACAACAGATCTTTATTTTCGACAACAAAATTTCATATTCCTTTTTCTTCGAGAAAATGCTATGCGATATTCTTTGCTTTAGAAGCGAGATGTATTCTCTCGATAAGTGTTTATTTGTTTTTTTTTATGAGGAAGCCATTCCTAACATAGAACAAATAGCACCGAGAAAAAAAAGGAGGAAGTGCTGGCTCAATGATATTATAAATTTGGAGAAGTAAAGGGATACTTTAAATCGCTAGAATATAATATAAAATTTCTTCTGAACTCAAAGAAGGAACGAGGGAAATATGAAAAATTGGGGAGTCGTTACGAAGGTTTTACTATTTCGAAGAAGCAATTTGCGAAAAGCCTTACTCAGCAACTTCCCGTTGAAGACAGTTAAGTTTCCGATTTCTCATTACTTAAGAATGTATGCAGTTATTGGATGAGTTATTCAGTAGAATGTTATAGGGTAAGCAAATGAGTGATTTTTCGAGTTGTTCATTTTATCACTAAATATCACCTGTTGACTTTATTCTTGCAGTTATGCAGTAGATCGTTGTTTCAATTTCGGTTTTCATTTTCGTCCGTTCTTCTCTCAACTAAAAGTTGAAAGAGGTCATTACTGCTGAATTTTGTGTTTCAGAGGAGCTAATTGAGATGGTGTTGTATTGTAGCGATATGTTCTTCTATAAGTGGAGTGGATTGGCATTACTGCTACGCATATTCACTTGTTTCTCGTCTTCCACCACTGAGAGCAATCATGGCCTTCTGTTAATTTCGATGTCTGCTATCCTCCAGTAAATTTATCTCCATCATGTTTTTGCATATTCTTCGGTTTTAGTTCTTGGTGTTTATTAGCGCACCAGGCTGCATTTTTTTTTCTTTCAAATAATAAGCTATGAGGTTTCATTGAGAGAAAAACTTTTCGGTAGTCTTTTCCCTTCGTGGTAATTACACAGCATTTTTCCCATTTCGTTGGTAATTTCTTTCTCTTTTCCCACAGAGGGAACCTCTGTGGACTATGCTAATGTTTTGTCGAAAGAAAGAGCAATTTCTGGCATCACTGAGAGGTGTCATTCTACTCCGCTTCGCTTCTTTATATCGATGTTTCCTTCCGAATAGCACATGTCTGCAACCTTACTGTAACTTTACTTTCCACTGATTCCCACTGCCATGATTAATATGGACTGTAAAATCGTGGATGGTATGCAATTTGGAAGTGATGTTGCATTGAGGGAAGCATACATGCCAATTTTAAGTTCGCTGAAATGTGAACTATACGTTTGTGATTGTATATTGTGATAGCATGTGGATCTTGCATCGATGCATCATCATAACGTATGCACATCTTTGTGATCGTTCCTATGCCTAAACTACTTTCTTGCGAACGATGTGTTCACCAATTTCGAAAAAATTTTTTGATCCAAATGCCTCTCATGTAATTTTCACAACTTTAGCATTCAGTGATGCGAGAACAACGATATTGTAACGCAAATGTTGACTAAAGCGATAGTGACAATCAGTAGGCAGTTTTCGACTCATTGTGTGACTTTTTCCTCCTTCTAGTTGACAGCTACTAGACTAATTCACCCACACCCAAATCTTAGATGACACCCTCTCATTGTTGAGGTAAATTTTTAAAAACAAGGTTCAATTTTGCAAGTGCGGCTCTTCAACTATGTGGAATTTTTAAAGAGCTTGTATGGTTCGCTTTAAAAAATGTATTTTTCAAATCCAGCGTTGTTGTCGACATCTGAGTGTCATATTCTTGCTCTGTATATAGTATTTAGATTGAATTTAATGATTTAGGCAGTTTTGTTCACATGTGTCGACCAACTGTTCTAATGAATGCTGAAAACTTGGCACGCAACAAGATCCGATCTCGCAAGCTTCTGCTTTCCAAGCAAATGCTATACCATCGATGCATTGTTGAAACGTTTATTGGCGATTACTTCTTCCTCAGTTTACCTGAAATGCACCAACCAAGTAATGTAGTAAAGCCGATCAACATACAATAAATACAATTTAGTACTGATTGAGACCTAAGCTGTCTATGACCACAGCTTACGTTAGCTTCAACAGAAGACGCCAGCCACATATGTACTTATTACTGTCGATTGCCTGAGTGGGGCGCATTTTGTGCTTTATGTGGAGGTGGAGCTATCCTATCACTCGTTGCTGTCTTTAATTTTTGCCGTCGCGTTGTTTCCCTTTGCAGCATTTAAAGCCAATGGAGGCAAGGGAAGGGAGAAGGGTGGAACATACGTCGGTTATTCTTCCCCGTTATTTAGCAACTTCTCGCAGCACAAAGCCTGTAGCGCAATTAATCACTGCAAGTAATAACCGTAGCACATGAAATTCAATCCGAAGAAACGAGAACGAAATCAATCGCTGCCGATTGTCGCTAAACTTTTCAGATTTGGGCTATAATTTTTGTTTTAACCATCTGATCAAGCACGTTTGCTTTGAGTGCTGTATAGATCATTGATTACGAAGCATTTTTCCATCATATAACTAAAAAATCCTTCATTTTCCTGCACATTTCTCCATTTTTAATCAAATTTTCTACTCTTTGGTGAAACAAGTCCAGTATCTTTTGTTTAATTTTGCAAGAAAAACTTCGCCGAAGAATTTCATAGTAATCTGAGAAATTTTCTTCAATCAGATATCTATGCGTCAATCTGTTTTATTATTTGCAAATTCTGTGGCCTTATATCAATTAAAGGAGATGGTAATTGCAGTGATTCTAATTGTTCTATAATTGAGGTTCTGATAATTCTGTGAGCCTGAATAGCTACCGTTGAAAAATTACTTCGAAGAGGACTGGAAAAAAACGTAGAAAATACTGAAAGGCAAGCTTAGTGCCGGTTATGTGTCTTTGCTGCTACATTGTTAATCACGGATACGAAGGGAACTGATTTCGCTCTGGCACTGATCTTCTTTCTTACTTCCAGCTGTGAAGTGTGGCCTTTTCACTGAAAAATGTTTAGAAATTTCATGAAAATGCATAATTTTCAGCAGAATCATTTCACTGACCAGAAACACGCATGCCAGCAGATGACGCCTCACATCTACCACAGCAATAACGACTGAAGTGATGAGATACCGTTCTCAACAAGTTTTTCTTATTCAATGACATCTTTCGCTCGGTCACGATATTGTGTTATATTTCAGTAAGATTCTGCAAGGAAATCTGCAAAAATTCCATCTTCCATTGAGCACTAATTCCATAATTGAGCGTTGTGGCGCATTTAAAGTTGAAAGAATGTTCTAGAGGAGCAAAATGTGTTTATATTAAATACGAAATAATGCATCGTCGTGAGAACAGTGAATTGAGAGAGGTTCACGTCAAGATGGAATTCCACTTTGTAGGAGGCCATAGCGCGTAACCGTCTGGATGACGCACATGTTTGTTTAGTGTAGAATTTGATGAGTACGTTTTGGCTTTTTATGCAGCTCTAACGAACAGTGCCATCAAAGGTGCTTCATACTATCGTCTTTCAGTGCCGAATAAGGTTCGTTCGCAGTGAGAAAATGCTTTTAGATTTCGATTTTAACTTCTTAGAATCCCACAAAGCAATTTCACTTACCAGTATTCTATTAAGATGTTCATTTCGTGTACTACCTCCTTGTGTGCATAGTACATAGTAATAACGTAAAATTAGCGCTACTGTCTGAAATCAAAATATGTTTTAGTGCTTTCTTGTGAATTATATATATATATATATATATATATATATATATATATATATATTCCATAATATTCCATATGTGATTGAAAGCTTTTTTAGAAAATACCGATCACCATTATCGAATAATATTTTCAGCCTCGATCGACGTATTCTATCGAAAAGAAATCATTATAAATCCGAGTTTTGATGAAATCATAGAATTTGTCGATTTTTCGTGAATATGACAATCGTAGTTACATTTCAGCAGAAATGCAAAATTGTAGGTCTAAACAAAAGAGCCGAGGTGAAAGAAAATTAATTAATGCTCCACTCACCGTAAGTGCAAAAATTACGCATCCAGAAGTCAACTTGGGTCATCCTTTTCTCTCATGCGTGTGGATTTATTCCCATGTAATTTTGCAAAGTTGCATATTTTGCAGTGGAAGCTGTGACAAAACTTCATTCACGCCGATCTCTATTTGTATATCTGGCACTCTATGCAATAGTTTGGCCGAAAAGGCCGAAAATTACTGGTATTGTGATACAGCGCTAAGTTTACCGACATCGAAAGGTTATTAAATGATTAATCCGATATAGCGAAATTCGAGTTGATATAATTTACGCCATGTGTTGGCATTCATCATTTTCGAAAAGTCATCTACGTATTCAACGGCGTGGGAGAACTTATACCGTTTTTGCGCTAGCGGTACTTGTATTTTGAATCATTGAAGCCATGGAAAAACGAACACTTTCGGAAATCCTAATGAGACAGTTGATGAGCAACATACCTTTTGAGAATTTTCGGGGAATATTTTATAAGGTAATATTTTCTTAAATGATTTGCTCAACTTAGCGTGATATGAAAATGCATATTGTACCAGCTCCTCGGGTGCTGCCCTTCATTTGTTGCAATGATAATTTTAATTAACCATTATTTTACAACAGTATAAACAGCTGAAAACTCTTTTTTCTCTTATTCATCTTCGAAACGGCCATCACAAGGAGTATTGTTGAAAGTGATATATCGTAAGTCGAATAGGAAGGCGCTCCCTTATAAAATAATGCATTAAGGAGAGAGGGGAGAGAGGGTAAGGGGAAGGGGGCGTCATCGACTGTGAGACAAAACGCTGCTCTCATTGCATTCTACTTATTAAATGAGCTCGCACTGAGGTTTCTATTGATTCCACTGCACTGTGGCTCTTTAGTTTAGCGTTCATTCGCCTCGTCTCTCGTATCGAAAATCATTGAATGCATTTTCCCTAACATAATGTAATATTTATGAGAGTTCCTCATTTCTGAGAGGGAAGAGAGGCGTTCAGTCAGCCTTTTCCGGCGATTATACCGTCGCATAAAATTTGTAATTTTTTTGCATTTCCAATATCTCACTTTTTTGTTCATTTGTCTTGGTATACGTTGAAGGAAAGTGAAACGGATGAGGCGAAACGGACGCTAGCCCTAACTTAATTTTTAAATGTTTCATCCATTTCGAACGGTCCTATGCACAAAACAATTAACTCTCGAAACGTTGGCTTAAACGTGAAATCTCAGAATAAGTTGATTGCATTGAATAATTTATGTTTTGATGTTAGCTGCCATCTCAACTTATTCAATTAACCTATACTGCGACGATAATGTTATGGGTTTTTTACTCGCATTGACACAAATATGGTCGAATTATCCACCCTATTTTGCAAATCAGTTAAATACAGTAAGTCTTTTTGGAGGTTGCTTGTTTCAAATTTCAACGGACTGTGATGGAAGAATATGATGCGGTTATTAGAAGAGAGGAGGTAAATGGGACGCATTGCACTCAAAGAGCATGACAGCTTTACGAGCATGAAGCAACGGCAGCAGTTTTAATTGAATGGTGCGTTTCAGCGTTTCGGAACACACGCTGTTGTCGTGGCTATTTCTCACTAATGTTGCAGGGACACCCGAAGAGCGAGCCCAACAAACGCTGCCCCAATCATCCAGAGCCTTCTGTGCATTCGGGAGCATAATGATCGCTTCTGGCATACATCGGCTCTCCTCCATAATTCGTTTCATCGGTTTCCTCTAATCTAATTGACCACAGTCATACTGCTGCTTGCTCTCTAAGTTTTTTTCACTTGAATATAAGCCTTCGCAGCGGAGGGACCGACAAGTAGAGACCGATATCTAAAAGAATATTTTTACTTTCGCGCCCTTCTTTTCTGCTTTTTTGCTTGATCAGAGATATTTTTGAGTGTTTTCTGAGGGCATAAGAAGGGATTGTCTTAAAAAATGTCATATCACAAACCAGGTACGAAGATATCGGTGTTTTCGAACTAGCATTTGATTGCAGCTTCTGACCATAATCGCTTCCTAAC
This sequence comes from Parascaris univalens, assembly GCA_037576465.1. NCBI lineage: Eukaryota > Metazoa > Nematoda > Chromadorea > Rhabditida > Ascarididae > Parascaris > Parascaris univalens. The sequence continues at coordinate 169,632,251 of CM075173.1, forward strand.
AGCTAGAGTGGGGAAGAGAGGAGGAGATTGTTGGAATTTCTCCTTTTCACAGTGTTCTAGTGGAATGGTTCAATTAAAAATTGCTCCGTTTCCAAGCCAATGGTTAATTGCTTACCGCATTATAAGGAAAGATAAAGTTACGACGTAGGTTGACGCATGAAAGCTTTGTTCTCCCTGATGTTTCGTCTTCGAAATACTAAGAATTTAAAAGAAGCGCTTTTTGAGAAACATTGAGAAATTTATCTTTTAGCTAAAGTTGACCTGTTTCTTGTCTTTGAAAGGAGGCCCATGTGGATATAAATGACAGCAGTTATGTTTGTTCGAAAAGGAGAGAAAATCTGCCTACAAACAATGATACTTAAGCAATATTGTGACGACTTTTATTCGACTTGCTAATGGAAATTTCACACTCTGTTTTGAGAGTTGATGCGTTTATGTTTGTTATCAGCGTGTTTTCTTGTACGTACGAAAACAAAATCCGTTTTGTTTAATCTATTCGTGGAAACGTTCTTTGTCCAAGTAAAATTAGTGCTACGTTCTCATTTCGTTGCCAACAATGATGAGATATTTTACCTTCTCACTTTATCAGCAACTTACATCAGAGCACATCGAAATCAACCGATAGCTGAGAGCGTTGACTGAGTGCTTCTAAAACTTCACGGACCTATTCTTTGGAACTTCGTTTGAAACTGTCGACACAAATCTTCTCTTCAATAATCTTTAAACTTGAAATTTTCATAAAATATCCTCCATTTAGGTGGTCATTCATAGCTTCAGCATAAAGATAAATGAGAATCAAAAATATCACTTATTAATGTTGATCAAATCTTACAATGGGTCATATGTGTATTCGTATAACCTTATTCTTCCTAGTAATAGTTCGGCTTTTTGAGCCATCATCTCATGCGAGTGGGAAAGAACAAACATTATATAATGAATGAGGTTTCCCATGTAACAATACTGCAAAAAATGCAAGGGACGATAAGCAAAGGCAACGCAACATTGAACTGCAAAAACAAATGATTGAACAGTGACCACAGTTCATGAAAAGAAAGCTGGCACTGAACCCAGCAAACAACAGCTCATGAGTTGACGATAAAAGCCTATATGGTATGTGCTTTTTATCTCACGGAACGATGTGACAATATGCGCTTCATTGATGCATCTGAGTTGCACTTTTTTATAGCCACGTTTGTAAAGAACGTCCTCATTTAATGGCTTGTTAATGCGCGAATATGTGAGATATGCGCCTGTGAATGCAGTTGTAAAGATATAGAGGTGTTTCATGATTGCAGCATTGCTTTAACATTAATGATTCCTTTATCGTAGTATTTCTTTGGCTCTTCGATGTATTGTCTTTTCTTATCATTGACCGCGTTTTTTGTGAGGCTCTAGCAATATCGCTCTCTTATTGCCTGCCCACTGAATGATCTTTGAGAGTTTACCTAACGCATAGCAAGATTTTAACAAATACATCCCAATCAGCCCTTGACCTCGATTTATGCTTCATAGATAAGTTTTTAGCGGAATTCATTCCTTCCTGTATATGTCATATTTCTCCAGTTGTTGCATCGAAATATTCAGCGTCGCAGCGCACAAATGCCATCCGCATTTTCTACTAGAAAAGTCGGTGTACACAGCACGTGGCTCAAAAATATCTCGTAATCTCCTGGCATCCTACAAGCTGAATAAACACTGTTTTCGACTTCCAGTTGCTCCAAAAGATAGTGGTACTCGCTAGATTCGGATATGCTTCACCCAGTGTTCGACAACAGAAATCAACCAGGATTGTTTGCAGTACTGTGCTCTAAATGGAAATGTTCACAACTCGCTTTGTACGCCATTCGCGCGACTATATAGTGGCACATTAACATATTGTACATTGCAAATGTCATATATTCGCTAAGATGCGATTATGGAAGACGATGATAGGTGGAGATGCCAGATTGTTTGCGTCAAGATTGTTTTGCGAGTGAATAAGTCACAGAAACCTTTAAATGCGATCTAAAGTAATCAGTCAACGAATAACTAAGTTAGTAGTCAATAACATCTGTTTTGCCTCGGTACTAGCAGTTTCCGTTTCGATCCTTCAGAAGGAGAAACATCGAAATCATTTTAGATCCTTTTTTCATTATTAGTTGTTCATACTACGATCACTTTGGAATGCGAAAGTGACTTCACTTAACTTGTAAATCTCCATATCTTCCATCTCAGGTTCATGGATTCTGATAGTATTTTGACCACACAAGAACACTAAGTCTGTTAACCGATGGGCGCCATTAACGGTTTTCTCATTGGAATTACTGTCGTTACTGCTATTCTTGTTCGATTTGCCGTTTCAGTTTCATCGTTGATGAAACCCCGTCGCGTTACAAACAGATTTTAGATTACTGTACGAAAGAAACATCCCTTCCACTCTCGATTTAGCGAACATTTCTCATTTACATAAGGTATGATGCAATAAGATAGAGTTTATTCACCATTCGCTAAACAAACAATAAAATAAAACCTATGGAGCATGCTGAATGCATATGGTCGATTTAACTGATGTAAGATAGCATTTAACATAAATCAGAAGTCATGAAATACAACCGCAGAACTCATTCGTATTGTTTAGCATGCAATTTTTATAATCCTCCGATTTTTCCTTATTCTTTTGACCTTTTGTGCAGGCTGGCTAGGGGTACATTCTTTATTGCCTCTAATAAAGATTATCTTAGTCGCTTTGTTATGAAATCATTACCGGGGGTAAGTGGTAACAACAAGAGATGTGTGGAGAAGCAGAGGTAAGGCAAGGTCCTTTCTTGTCCAAGCGAGCTCACCCACTCTCTGCTCATCTTCCTACTCGCTTCTCCCACTTTCTACTCCCTCTTCGAACGGTACATCACTTAAAATGCCGCAGCCTCGTGGCTTCTGTCGTTCATTTCTGTGCCTTCAAGCGTGACAGACACTTTTATTTTCTCATCTGGAACGTTATTCTTTCGGAACAGCGAAGTGATTGTAACTGTGAAAGCCTCCTTTGCATAATGGCTTGAAAAGATTACGAGGGGAAGGCGGAAGTGGAGCAGTGGGAGAGGTTCGTAAGTTATGTGGCTGTGAATGCGGACGATGAAGGTTCAAGCCTTCTCATTCATTGCATTTTATCCCTCTCTTTCTATTCCTCTCCTTCTCTTTTATCTCGCATCCTCTCTTTCTCTCAGCCATTGATATCGCAACGATTACGTTTAGTCCTACGTGAAATACGATTGTGGTTGAAAAGTCACAACTCCACAGTCGTATGTTTGTTTAAAGCATTGAATATGGTCTTACCTCTTCGCATTCCTATCAGAGACAGTCGTTGCCTCTTTGTTATTGATGGCGTCATTGCAATCGTGTTACCGATCAGCTCGATATCACTATTTCGTGCTTCCTTCTTTGATCTATTAGTGTGATCTAAGCACCTCTCAGATATGTGCGCTGCAACTATTTTCTACGATAGTTGCTCATCGATGTGCACATAAATCAATGCAGGTTCTAGTACACTTTAGTTCCACGGGAAAGATGCTAATGCTTAGCGTCTGTGCCATATAAAAATCTGTTCATTGTATTTCGCGCACTTTCAGAAAGTTATTTTCCTTGAAAAGTGAATTTCGTTCATAGTAAGTCATTCATAGCTGTTTCTATATTCGTTGAAATCTTTCCGATTTGTAGGCGTTTTTTGCCGTTTTCTGTAGATATGATGAATAGTTCCTCGTCGAAGCACCCTGTTTTGTTTTATTGCCTCAGAGTAATTCACATATTGCAGTTACTTGAGGTGATCTCACATAGAAAGAGGCCACTATCACTTCCTGTTACCAATTGTTGTTTAATTATGCTTGCTTAGGTTTAATTTCTTCGGATATATTCGTCATGAATTTTTTAGGTTATATCGACATTATTGGGCTAACTTATAGGCAGGTGTACTTTCGTATGTTCCCGTTATGTCTTTGTGTTATTTTCAGTTCTTTGGTTCAACTATGTACATTTTTCTGATCTGTTTCCGTAGTCTTCCATATTTTGAACTCTTTCTGAGAACAGCTCAACTCTGCACTAGTAAAATGTAAAAAGAGTGCTGTGAAAATTGAGAATTATGAATGCATAAAAAACAATAAATTCTATAGAATCGAATGTCAAATTGAAGTAATCATTATCGTTACTATTGAAAGATACCGGCATTTGCACAATGGAATACAATAATCTTCACTGGATTGTTTCAACGATCGCCTATGCGACAAATATTTAGGTGTCAATTAATGCCCAATATTTCACTTATTCATGCTTGAAATATGGCATGATATTTTCTTCTTCCTTCTGAAATGCTGTGATAACAGTTATGGGGAAATTTAACCAAAAATTTTGCTTTATATTCCATGTAAAATGTAGAGAAAATTCAATTTTAAAGTGGATAGAAAGGTTAATGATTTTCCCAGCCTTTATTTTTAGCAGTGTATGGCATAATCTTTCTCGCTAACGGTTGCTATCGAAACGTAATGCAAATGTTGTGTTATCAAAGAAATGATGAGCGGATGTAATCCAGCATGAAGAATTAACTCATGAGATGATAGCCGTCTTCTTCAATCGTGTAATTTTTAAAGAGTATTTAACAGTGTTGTTTCTAATAATTCGTACGGTTAATCCCATTCTCCGAGGTTTGAGAACTTAACGGAAATCATTCAAATGCAGCCTCTTTCTACTAGAATTAAATCATACTATATCGGATTGCTTTGGAATTCTACAAGTTATTACGAGCAACTAAAAGTGTTGAAAGGTGAACCGTTTTTATACTTTTCTTTTTTTTCAGTTCCAAGTTGCGAAAGATTTTATTTCGATAAGAAGTTTTTCGTTTCATCTATGTGAGTTCACAGTCATCGACATCCGCCCCAAGAATTTATATATATATATATATATATATAAATTATATATATATATATATATGTATATATATATATATATAAATTATATATATATATATATATATATATATATATATATATATATAAGGAGCATTTTTACATCTTTGTGTATGATGAGTGTTTTGGTCCACATAATCATGTTTTTTCGCTTCGCTGCATTTGACGTGACTGATGTGTTGAATTGCAAGGAGAAATATCGGTGACTTTGAATGTAAAATTTTGAATTTCATTATTGGTCGGTGGCTGGTGCAAAAACTACAGTTCTTGATTATTCAGTTAGTTTTATGAAAAAGTGCATTTATTGATCATCATCGAATCGGATGAAACCTGTGAGGGAGACGTATAAAAAAAACGAGAGATGTACAAATTCATTTATGCTTCGAACTTGCAGCAATGATAATCATGAGGGAAGCCTTATTTTCGAGATTCTTCGAGAATCCTTCTAAATTTCTCTTATCATTTTCCCTTTTCCCAGTCGTTTACTACAGATGATGTCTTCAGTATTTCATCCCATTTCCTTTGCTCATTTTTCTTTATTCACCTTTTTCCTCCAGTTTTTACTGGTAAAAACATTTTGATCTTCTCCTCTTCCATTATTTACAGCAGCAGTTAGTATCATTTGGCACTGGTTATTGCATTCTTAGCCTTTACTTCTCTGTTTTGTAATAATAATTGAATTTTTTCGCCTATCCTCTTTTTCGCAGCAATAACTCACGTTAAGAAGTAATTCAGCAAATATGCAAAAGCATTTAGGCGTATTTTCCGTACAGTGTTTCATTTCGAGGGAACTTCGAGATGAGATAAACGATTTTAATGTTATTCAAGTAAAAGCGGTATTCTCTACAGCACCAGCATTGGCAATTTCTTCACTTGTCCTCTCTTCTCAACTGTCGTTCATTCATCGTTGTCGCAGAAATCCACCTCGCTTGGGACTAAACTTTCTGCTGAGGTTTTCGCACTTGCTGAGCATAGGAAAAAATATGAAGATTTCTCGTTCGAAGAAAATGTCATCGCCGCCTTTACTGCTATTAAAATGAACGTCGATAGAAGCTTGCTGAAATCTTTCCTTTAATTCTACGGGCTTTTCTTAATTTGTTTCTTCAGATAGTCGACGGAAATGATAAATGATGGTCATTTTTCCCGTCGGGATTATTTTTTAATCGAAGATGAAAATCATATCAGCGAATTGCTTCTTTTTTGCAAATTTTTTCCCACTTCTATGAGAAATAATATCCAACGACGACGTAGGTGTGATTCAACAAACAGATAAACTGCGAGAGATAATTCAATCAACGCGGAATTCGTTCTCATAGAAAGAAGAAAAAAGTTCGTTTTTTTCAAACCTCAAATTGAAAGTGAATTTAGAAGGGAATAAAAAAGTGAGGAGAAAAATCGTTGCTCACTCGCATGATTACTCAAGGAGGAGACAACGAGATTGAGCGAATATCCCCCGAGGAGGTGCTATAAGGAACGAATGAATGTGATGCTTCGGGAGTTGCTCACTGACGTGAATATGTCGGCAATCCGTGGACAAACATCCGAGTCGATCGAAATTCGTTCCGCTTTGAAAGATTTCAGACAAAAACTGAAATAAATGAAAATCTATTCGGAACGGGATGTGAACAGTAAGGAGAAGTGAGAGTCTTTAACGGAGAGCTGAAACGATATGAGAGGAGCGCTCGAATTATGCGAAACAGATCAAAATTTCACTAATGGAAAGATAATTGCTTTGAGAAATTAAAAACATATTTCTAAAAGACTGAAATTTTTATGGAAAGTTGCCCCCCTCCCCCTCTAAAAAAAATCAGTCATTCAGACGAGGAAAATAGGTCCCTGACAGGAGGGAAAGTTGTCTGGAAAGAAAGGAAATTTCCTCTTCCTATTTTATTTTAACCAATCTTCAATGTTCCATTTGTTTCTTTGCTGAGTGGAATTATTTTTCATGGTTTCTATCTTTCCCGTTTTCCTTAACATCCAAAAGTATTCTTCTGTATTTTTCGAAATCTTCGACAAGTTGAAACTTATTATTTGCCATAAAAATTGCACTAAAAGATAGTGGAATAACAACCGGTAGGCGCATGATAATACTGATGGTGGTAAAGCTCTCATGAGAACAAAAAACTGAAAGGTTACCGCCCTATAGGTATGATATATCTATGGTTGATGCGAGGCTCCGTTGCGTAGTATGAAAGCCGCGCTGCTTGCGTTTGGTGTGGGCATGTAACACACTATCGATCTGTTGTTGATTTGTCATTGATGCGCTGTGGGCGGCACACGTCTCGCATTTCTCGAATCTTACCAATATTACATCGGTCTGTACATCTTTCATTCTGCCTCTATACTCCTCGCCTACATCCCGTCCTCGCATTTCCTTGATTCCGTACCCCCAGCTTTTGTCTGAGACCATTTTCCTAATTCGTAGTCCTATGCATAAATTGTAAAGACCGAGGAAATCTGAACGGCGTCCAATTCATAAGTAAAACGTTGACGTTCCCTTGCCCTCGTCAACGCCATGCCCCGTTTCACTGCTTTCAGATACTGATTTTGACGAGTTTTCTTCTAGGAAAGCCCATATTTATTCCTTGATCCGAAAAAAGTCCTGTTGCCTTCACATCTTCATGATTGAACGAACAACCCCAGCAAATATTATTATCGATCACCGTAATATATATTATCTTCAGGAAAAGTAAAAATTTCGATGTGTTGCTTTCGATAAATTTGAATCGATTGAAAGGTTTGTTGATATCATTGTAATGCTTTACCTAATCATTTCTCCAAAATCGATGAATTTTTAAGCTTCGTTTGTTTCTTCCTTTAGTTTAATAGGCGAATTAGTATTTTGTTATATGAAATATTCTCTCATCTCACTGGATAAAATCATAGCAGAAGGGAATATAATAATATCGTTGATATAACATGCGACCATGTGAAGAACTTCGCCGACGCAACGAAAGCCTTTCACACGAGCAACGACAACTATGAGACGCAACGAGCACACATTGTTTAGAAACCAAGGCAGCTACAAATCGTTGTCCACATTTGGGCATATGAACACCAGAATTAACACAACTGTGAGTCAAACAACTCGCTAACCAAAGTGAGGATGACGGAGATTACACATTTGATCGTAACAGGATCATTCGGTTGACATAAACGTTCAACCCATTACAAATTGATCAACTCAGAGAATACCCGTTAAAAAGCGTTATATACGGCTAAATTATTGAGAGTGTTATGCGAAAGATGATGTGATTTCCGCTCAAATGATATATATGGATGTCGCTTTCGATTCAAGATCTTTTTACTCTTAATAGTCAGAGAGTATTTTCGTTTCACTTCTCTATTCGATGGCATTAAGAGAATTGAAGAATTAAAAAAGGACGTAACTTTAATTTGAGAGACTTGAATTTCTTCTATTAATAGGAAAAAAGGATGAATGAAAAATAATTAATTCTTCATGATCGAATATGTTACCATTGTTCTAATGTATACATATGTGTGATAGTCTGCCGACGTCTTAATGGTAATCGTTGTTTGCTGAATTGTTCGCAGACGGTTAACGCTCTCTCTTTATGAGATTACTTGAGGAGGTGGGCGGGTAATGGGGGGAGGGAATTCATAAATGCCATATATCAAATACGAAGAGTCTCACCACTTGGTAGAAGTGTTGTTTTTGTTGTTAGTATTAGTTTCTTTAATATACGACTTTGCATACGAATTGCCCATTTAAGTATGGATCGCGTAGTAATTGAACGATTTTAATACAGGCAATAGGAAAAGACCTATTGTGACACGGTATACAAGTGGGGTTTTTTTCACTCACTGTTTCATTCTCCTGCTGAAAGCTTTTAAACCATCTTGATATTTTGCACAGTTGTGCCTTAAATCGTTCTGAAATACAAAAATACCATTTTGGAGTGTTTTTGCTTAGCGTAAAGATTGTGATAGCCAAGCGAGTTTGCTCACTTCGATGCTAAGCAGTTACGTGTTGCGGCTTTCTGTTACTAACGCTATAGCGTTGTCTGATATGGTCTATACGTTCTCTGTAATTAATTTGGTGGTGTTGTCACTTTGCTGAATAATAGTAAACTCGATTGGAGAATTTAGTGACGCGAGAAATTCGATTGTTGACAATTTCATGTTTCATTTTGAATTCGATTGTTTGTAGGCAATTTTATTGTGGCTTTTTCTTCGTCGTTCAATTTCTTATCTTCAAAATGCCTTAACCGTAACAGTCAATCTGCGTGGTTATAGCGCTTTGGAATATGATGCATGCAATCCGTTGAAATCGATGTAAATATACCGATAAAACAATCAACTTCACATTCAGTGCAATTTTTTGCAATAATAGACGAGCAGCGTGGAGCTAAGAAGGAATAATGAAAGCGCTGAATTGCATGAATATTTCAAGAGCATTTGCTACCAAACGGTCCAAAATTAACTCAATCATTCGATCTCTGACGCGCATTATTGAGCCAAAAATTTTCCCATCAAAGAGGGGAAGGAACAGTTGAAGTGCAGAAAAATACTTGAGAATTTACTGTTGTGAGTGGATGAATTTAATAAATGTGATCTTCATTTATTACAAGTATGATTCCTCCATCATTCGTAGGAATAATACTTGCAAGGTGCAAATTATACCTTATCCAGGTGCTATTGCTTCGCTTATTAAACTTCTAAGCCCCATAAAATTATGATTTGTCCTGTTGTTCGCCTAATGTGAAAGCTATATTGCCAACTATTGCAAATCAATATTGCAAATTATTTATGACTGCAGACGTCCGAGCCAATTTTCTTCCAATAGTTGGGGCTGTCGTTACAATTTAGATCCTAGCTCGTAAATGTAGAAAAAAGTGCTCATATTTCGCTGCCAATTCCTGTCATATCTTCCATCTGTAATTTTTTGTTATTAATTTAGTTAATTCTAAATTATGCATGTCTTGATAACTGCCGGATGGAGATCCTTCAAGGATTTTTGCTCTAATCAGCTTCTTGATGCGAATTTTTGGCCATGATAGTATCGTTTCGACAAGGTAGATGCCGCGTTCCGCTTGTTGCAAGAAAGCGCTGTTGTAGCACCTCCGTTTCTGATGCTCTTTCTCTTCTCTTATGTAAATAGTCTGGTTAATATGTGCATGCGAACTGCTGAAGTGAATAAGAATTTCATTTTTTAGACGTCGTGCTCATAATCAGTGTTATCCCCATCTCTTCGTTCATTGCAATGCACCTTACCAACACTCTCTTATCCTGTGCAAGCATCGTTTCTTGCCATCACTCGCTCGCTACTATTTACCAATACCCCTTTGTTGTTCATTCTTGCAGCGAACGATCCAATTACGTTCGAAGAATGCGTAAATATCATCGCATACACCTCACTCTGGTAACTGCAACAGTTTTCACATAAATTTGAGAGTTGTAATTATTCAGAGTGAGGCGAAATTCAAATAGATTTGCCATATGTTCGTTAAATTTGAGCGCTTAAAAATGAATAAAAAGGTGTGGAAAGCAGAAAACTAGGCTCAGGCAATAGTCTAGAATGCTCATCGTTTTGCATGAAAACATTGCTTATACACCATTTCTCAAATTCTGTTCTTTTCGCATTTCACTGAAATTATCTTCTATATTTCAGCGATTAAGAAATTACAAATTTTAAACGAGAAAACATCGCAAATTGTTCTCCTCGAACGCGCAAAAACGAATCAGTTCATTTTATCGCTTTATTGAAATCCATCATCACTCACCGATCAAATCCATCAATTAATTATCACTAATCGTTGAATTAATTACTAATTAATTACTATCATCACTAATAATTCACCAATTATCCATGCATTATCAATGTTTCGTTTATCGAAGTGACTGCACCACATAGTTAATATAAATAGTGAGGTAGTAGTATTTGTTGTGTCTGTGAGGCATTTTAATTCGAAAGCTTTTTTCTAGCGATCTCTCACAGTGCATCCACAATAGGCGAATAAAGAAATGCAACTGAAATACCGATAGCCGCTTCATTTATTTGCCCTTTTCGATTCATTTAATAGTGAAATATATATGGACAATTGCGCTTTCAGAGTTTTGCTCCATTTGCTCCAACAATGGAACAAAAAAAGATCACCGAAGTTGTGTTTCCCTTTTTGCGCGATTTTCGATCGTTTCCGTTTTACCTTTTCAGGTGCTTCCGCTTTTGATTACAACGTCATCAAGCTTATTTTCTTTGCGAGATTAGTTAATATTTCATAAAGTAAGTTGTTCAGTGATATTTCTTCATATCCAATAAAGAGAACTATTTTGTAAGTGATGAAGTCGAATGACATATTTCAACAAATTTCAACAAATTGGGTGCATTTTTATTGATGCTTAATGAATATTTTATCGCCCGATGCGCACCTAATAATTGAAAGTGCTCTCTTCTCTCAGCGAATTAAGTGAACTTTCTGGAATTAATTGAACTAATTGTGTGTGCCATGGGTTGATATGGCAGCATACAGCATGCTTCAATCCTTGCAATCGGTCTATATACATTGTATGCCTCAGTAATACCTCCACATATCGGAAGTATATTCAATTGTTGCTATTCTTTATTGTAATCATATGCAATTTCATTGGTTGCTTTGTTCGAGTGAATTTACTAATATGTGCAAAGCGGCTTCGAGGAATGACGGAAATTCATTGAAGCATTTGTTGCCGTTCAGAGTTCCAACGAGGCGTGCAGTAGCTTATTATGGTTTTTTTTTTTAACATTTGCTTTACGATTTCCTTCTCTTGGTGAGATGTATGGGAAAGAAACCTTTAGTCAGTGATGTCTTCTGAAGCAGGTCTTCCGCATATGCTTGCTTTGTGAGCAAAATTAATGGATCGAATTTGGTCGTTAAGCATGTGTCCGTGCTTGTCGTTGTTCTCCGCTGCCGCTGATAATATCGTCATTTTAATTATGAGCGATATCGTTACATCGGGCTTATGCCCTTGCAGATGGCAATCGTGTAAAAGAAACGAACGTTGAGGGCTCATATGTGCAACTTTCATTTAATCAGCATATTTGCCTAGAGGTAGTTTCCACTTAGCCGCTCTCATTTGTTGCATTTCCTCAACTGTAATATACTTGAGTTTTCTTTTTCATTTATAATTCATTATTGGACTGCAAATATCTCCAATTTTGCTCTTTTGTTCTTCCTTATGCATTTTACTTAGGAATAATTTCTTAGGATATAATGCACGAAAATTGCAGATTATTGGTTGAAACGGACCCTCATCCACATTGTTTTACTTGCTTACCTTTCTAACTTCATCTAATTATGTATCCTTCGCGGTAATGATAAATGTTTCTGAAGGTTTCAATTTGAAAAGGTTGCATACAGTTGTATTGGTAACATTGTAAATATATTTTTATGATTTCAAACGTTGAAATAGCAGACTTATCCTTGAGATATGGAATCGTTTCGAAGTGGTTTGCTTTAACTCCATTAAAGTATGGAATTCGTCAAATATCAGATTTCTGTTCTTATTTATTTATTATTCATACATTCATTTATTTATTTATTTTCGTTCGTTTTTATTGGTGCTGAGTATTCGAACAGTTTCTTATTCGAATAATTTCACTGTGTATTTCATAAATATTACGACAAAAAAGCATTAACTCGTTAAGCAAACAAATAGCTAGCTAACGTTATAGTTATAAAATAGGTTGGACATTCATGCCTGTTAATGGGGATCACTACTTTCCCTAATCTTATTTTCAATGGTTGACATCTTTAGATGCAGTTTGTGCGAAACCTGCTCAGGCGATTTGCCCCTAGGTGTAGCGAGAGGGACGAGTTGGGGGAGGGGAGAAGGGGTGAGGACATGTAATGTTGTGCATCTGTTACTGATTCCCACTACGAGTTACCCGTTTATGTAACTGTTTTCGTCTCTCTATATGCATTGCAATTATACACATATGTTTTAGGTAGATAAGAGCTTCCTTTTGTTCCACAAAACATTTATCACTCAAACGGACTTCACTTGATTAGTGCCGATTATCAACGGACCTCATCAGTGAGTCTTTCTCTGAAAAGCAGACGTCACAAACTTCTTCTCGTATTTCGATGAAATTCCTACGAAAGAAGCTTACCAACTGAGAACATATTTAGGCTTTCGTAAAGCTCTCATCTATAGGTGGGCATTTTTCAGCAACTCATTTTACGCATTATTCTTGGCTATCGTTTGATCCAGTGCTTAGTTTTTTCGTATAGTTTTTTGCAGTAGTGAAAGAATGCTTTTTTTCTCGTTTTATCGCCACTGAGGAAATGTTAATAGCTTTATTCGACGTATTCGTACGTTAAAATTTATTCGTATGTCATAGGAAAGATTAATCAGATGCCGCGAAGTTGTGGGCAATTTTATATGAATTTGCTGCGATACGAACGTTTTCAAATATTCCTCGAATATCTTAGTATTGGAAGATATTATTCTGTTTGAAATGATCTGATCTATAAATTACTCTTATTTCCTTCATTTTAATGTCTTGAACTACTCTTTCTTTTGTTGCCTGTTTTAGCGATTTATTGCAATCGTCTCGAAACACGCTCATCTCTGTATGCCAATCATCTTACATATACAGATATCAGTAGTGGTGTGCTCATGCGAGCGACTTACAATTCTGTTACTTGCTCCAGCGTATCCTGATGTAACTGTAAAGTATGCATTTTAATCCTTTACTATGTATGGCACTTCAAATCACTAAATAATGTCGTCAATTCACCGATTGCATATAACTAAATCATGAATTAAATATCATTCAGAGGTTGTCGGCGAATCGAGAGGGGTTCTTGAGACTGCATACAGTGGCGTTGCAATATCCCCATATTGAAGTGACGTACGATCTGCGATGAGATGTGTCTATATTAAATTCGTATACTAAATTATGGTCGTTGTGCCTCCAACAAAGAGCACAATGAATAGTACTTCGACGAATTTCAGTGACAACTATGAGGTTAAAGAGGAGCTTGGAAAGTATGTTTCTTCTCGTGTTTTACATTCTTTTTATTTCGAAGCGAAAAGGCGTCATCTTGTGAAAAATTTTCTATGCCTATGTATATTTCACGTTAAAATATGTAATGTTCATTTTTCGGCAAACGCCCAAAAATCTCATTTCTTCGGTTCATGCGATGCCTTTGGGTGAATTCCCATAGTATACGAGTCTTTACATATCTGTGTGAACAGGTAAAGCTATTCGATCTTTTTAGTTAGCAATGAGGGGTGAAGTGCAGCAACGAATTGCCTCATTTCATCTCTTCCGCACATCAACAATGCGCATAAAAGTCACTTCTTGACAATCAGAGAACACGCCTGCAACCGGTCTTTACTTCAAACTAGGCGTTTCTTTTTGCCTTATCACTCGAACCAGTCTATCACGTCTTTACATTGCTCAAAACATTAAGATTTTGATTTTTTTTTTAGTTCCTGATTGATATGAAGGTGCGTGCGAAAATATCGATGGTTTCAAGCAGTCTGATCGTTGATCTATTTTTGGAACCTCTCAAATGTTCATCTTTGCCATCTGTTTCCATTTTCGGAAGGAAACCAGCATATCTGAGAAGAAAAATCCCCTTGAGGCCAATAATGTCTAATGTAACAGCTTTCTGAGCTTTATCAGCTTCGTATGCAAAACTCACATTCGAGGTTCTTATAAGGCAATTGCTGAGGAGAAGTCGATAATTTCTGTGACTGTGAAGCAAAGGGGACGAACGGGAGTTGATAAAATGTTCTCAAAGAATTATTGCCCCAAATAAATCGCTCGGCGTGAAATGAAGCATGAAATCCTCTTTCTGTGAAATTGGTTACGATCTGAATTGGCATTTTTCTGATTAGGGCATTCTTTATATGTGCATCTTTTGATGTGAAGGAGAAAAAATCATTATTTAAAAGCAAGGAATTGGAACTTCAGAGCCATTTTATTCTCTAATCTAATTAGTTTAGATGAGCCTAAATCCATGAAATAAATTGAATCAGGTTTGTACAGAGGGCGTAAGTCCACGAGCTGAAGTGATATCATCACAATTAGTGTCTATATCAGCACGATTTTAGTTTTCTTTCCCGTTTTATTTCGATGGTACTGACTTTTTTGCTATCAGTAGTCCGTTGAGATGCGCTTCAGGTGCATACGCAGAGACAGGAAAACATTGATTTAAAGAATAGTGGTTGACCAGAGAAGAAAGGCAATCATCGTTTTGAGGTCATTCCCGAATATGATGTTATCATTCCCTATATAAGTGATAAGTTACCTGCTCAATTTGTCATTCCATTGAACGATGGCGTGCAAAGAGTAGACTACTGTCTTTTCAGGATTTTACTCAGTAGAATGGTTAAGGTCCCTAAATAATTTCCAATTTTTTTGAAATTCACAAGCGAGCGATTCACTTCTCCCCGAATTTGCACGTCAATTTGGCTTGCAATCGTTTCAATTCTGGAAGAGAATATGAATAATTTCAGAGGTGCATTTTCGGTCGTTCGACGATGCGTTCAAAAGCGAACAGGACTCGAATTTGCTGCAAAAATTATCAACACGAAGAAACTTTCAGCACGAGGTGATGCTCTAGGAGCCTTCATTTCGCTGCGCTGTTGATAGAGTAACTTTCCTTATATCGACTAGTCGGGTTGTAATTTCCAGAAACACGTGTGAGAAATTTCAGAAAAAAACTGGATTTAGGCTTATCGTTTGGCAAATATTTTCTTAGACGGCTTATGATTTTATAGTTTGATTAATGGTACAATAAGAAGATTTCTGGCATTCAAACGAAGCCGAAATGTTTCAAAACGATGTGTTGTTTTCTCGTAGAATTTGACTTGTCCGTATTTATGGAAATAATCGTTTTGTTTATAGACTTTCAAAAATTGGAACGAGAAGCCCGAATTTGCCGAAAGCTCCAACATCCGAATATTGGCAAGTCGAATCGTTTATTGTTTATTGGAAACGATTCTCTAGAGGATTTTAGTAGCATGCAACTTGCTGGAAATGAAAAGTTACTTTGTTGGGTCTTTGTGAATGAATGAATAAGTTTCAAAAGTTGTCGCTAAAATAAGAATGATTTGTGGTGTTTGAAGTTGGCAAATAATTTTGGCGTTTTAATTCCTATGAGTGCCTAATATCGATTTCATTCAAGTGCCTCTTGTTAAGACTAAACGAATTGAAGCGAATGAAGAGTTGCTCATCGTTGCGCATTTTCATCTATTTCTTTAACAGTGCGCAAATTTAATGATTCAAAAATTTGTGCTCGTTGAGACGAAAAAAAAAAATGAATTTCTTAGCAACAGAAATATACTCAATCCTACGATCTTTCCCTTCCTTTCCGATCTCTCCCGTCGTTTTCGTTTTTCCCGTCCTCTTCTCCAGCCCTCTTTTGTTACACAAAAAATGCAGTTTTTCACTGACTTTCTTACTACCTTGTAGTTCAAAACATTCAAATAGTTCGAATAAATCCCTACCTTCTTTTAGTGATCTGCTCTCGAATCGGCCCCTCTAATATCACTCGAATACCGATATATTTTTGTTCCATAGAAATTAGCCATAGGAACTGACTGCTGTCATTCCATCTAACTGACGACGTTTATGATTTAACGAGCAAACTGAACGATTTTTTCGATATTTCAGTATTTTCATCCGTTATTTTTCGAGTTATGTCGTTCTCTTGTTATAGAAGTGCTCCAAACTTCCTTCTATTTTCGTTTCAGAAATGCAACAAAAGAATTTTTTCCATTCACTATTTTATCTTTGTTTACTTTTAGTTGGTGTGAGTTTTCACTGTTATTCTCATAGTTTCTACTGAATAGAGGTGGATTAAGATCTAAAGAATTTAGCAAATTTTTGAGAATATATTGAGCGCACTTGTTCGGCAGATTTACTCAACTTTCATACCTCTCTTTTTTACAAAGAGTTTTAGTTGCAAATTGTCATCACTTCATTACGATCCTCTTTCACAGGGCATTTCATACATTAGGGCTAACAGATATCTCAATGTTCGTAGGTTTAGCCGATGAGTAGCTGACTTCGAACTGATTACTTTGTTCATTTATTTCGAAAAAGCTAGAGCATTTGTTATCAGCGGAGAAGTTCAGTGAAAAATTGTACTGTTTCAGTACGGCTTCATGACAGTATTCAAGAAGAGGCGTTTCATTACCTCATTTTCGACCTGTAAGTGTATTTACCGTTTTACGATGTTTCTGAAATGCGATTTGTTTCTAGCTAATTCCCCAATCCTCGAAAGCAGAATTTATGAGGCCAAAATTGTTTCCCGCTCACAAAAGCAGTGAATAACTTTTTGGATCGTATGAGCGACGGCTTTGAAATCTCTATCCACCTCACAAAATAGAATGCCTTTACAGCGAAGTCATGAGATCGGTTATGAGCATCGACAAGAAATACAAGGGATAAACACCATTTTTTACACTGTTTTCGGAAATTGCTTAAATCTAAATGAAGTGCACGCTGATTGTTGCATACCTATTCTTAAGTCGCACCGATCAATTTTCAATTTTTGTTTTCTTCTAATCGCCTTCCTTCTCCTCCTCCGTTCCCCTCTCACATCCTCGCGAATGCAAACGTGCTTACATAGATGCGAAAAGTTATGGAATATTATAATATCTCTTGCATATTGCAAAAATGTCTGCGTTGCCAAAGAATGACGCCTTTTTCACGCAATTAGTATGAAAATTGATGACAAAATGATCTCTGATCACTCAGAATTATTCTATAGGGAGCGATTTAACGCGTTTTCACCAATGTCTCCATCAATTCATTGCTAAGAGTGAATATATAATCTCTTGAGTGTGGCAGAATTATGCCACAAGTAGCGATGTTGCAGCCGCTCTGATGCGCTTTGTGATTGCTGTCATTTACAGAGTTACTGGTGGTGAACTCTTCGAAGATATCGTCGCGAGAGAGTTTTATAGCGAAGCGGATGCGAGGTATTATTATAAAAGACGTTCTCGACGGTTCATCTTTGAAAACAAAAAAAAAACAACAAATTTCTCATATTCCATAGTAAAATTGCAGTCGTAATATCAAAATAATATATTTTAAAAAATATGGTGCCATTAAAATGGGCTTGCTTTTTCATATTTACATATCTGGAATGGAGATTGATCGTAGAAAATATAATTTTTCATGCTAATGTCTGAAATGAGCACTGATCCTCGAAAATGTCATTTTGAAAGCATGTACCCCAGTTCTCTTTGTTCCGTTGTTCATTTTAAATTACACTTTATCTGGTTAATTCCAGTAGTATTTCGTAAATTGAGAAATATGTAATAATGTAGTTGAGCATCGGCTAAAAACGACTGCTCTCTGTTTAGAAAATTCAGAACTGATTGTATGAGATTCAGTAAATTTCCATTTAGCTCATCTACAGCGAAGATCGCTAAAATAAGAACGTGGAAGTTTTGCAATACGCAAACGAAAAATGTTGAATGGTAGGTAATTATGGAGAGTTCTTTACAGTAATTGCATTCAACAAGTTCTCGATGGGGTTTATTTCTGTCACAGAAACGATGTGCTTCATCGCGATTTGAAGGTGAATTTTGATAAATAGAAACGACAGCATGTAACTGATTTGAATGGTATTTGTACGTCCTATATAACGCCAGTATCACGCAACTAATGAATGTCAACATTAACTAAATACTGCTTGAGGTGATTAACGATGGCTAACTTCATTTCAGCCACTGTATTCAACAAATACTCGAGTCTATAGCATATTGCCACATGAACAACGTGGTGCACAGAGATCTGAAGGTATATTCATATGTATTCAACGGTTGCTGTATATCTAGTACTGCCGATGTATTCTCATTATACATAAACTTCATTTTGGTCAAGCTCACTTCCAAAAGTCGAACCTTAAGCGGTATAAATGTATGGGGAGTGAACGAAATTAAACGGCAAAGAAAAATTATGTCGAACCTTCTTCAGGTGGTACTAACTAGAACGATCTTCCCTTCCAAAAAACTCTTATGAATTTGTTTTAAGTTGGCGAGGGTTTTCTTTTTCGAGACCGAATTTGACGTGCTGTGCAGTTTTTCGTATGCATGCATAGGTGTCCACTGCCGTTTGTTGTCTAACACAGTTTATAGCATCTATAACGCAAATATATTCAGCAACTGAATGCAGAATTCAAATCGCCATGAGTACATTCAACTTGAACAGAGCTTCATGATCTTTCAATTAAGTCGAAAACGAGGCAAAGATGAGCTGGAACTGCGAACTGTTTCAGAAATCACGCATGACTAACATAGAATTTATTATGCAGGCAGGCCAACTGGAAGTTGCCTTATTTGATCAGTGACTAGGGCATATTTCACGACTTGAACCGTATTTTTATGAGAGGCGATATGAAAATTCCTGAAGAGTTCTACTCGTTGGCTTTTTTCCGAATACCAGTTTTCTTGCAGCCAGAAAATCTGCTTTTGGCGAGTAAAGCAAAAGGTGCTGCTGTAAAACTTGCCGATTTTGGGCTTGCAATAGAGGTACAAGGTGAAACAGAGGCATGGTTCGGCTTCGCCGGAACGCCGGGTTACCTCTCGCCAGAAGTTCTCAAGAAGGACCCATATGGAAAACCAGTTGATATCTGGGCGTGTGGTAAGCGTAATGAATCAGTTCTCGCAAATCGCTAAGGCAAAGCATTTCCTTCGTTTTCAGCAAGCTCTTCAAATCTTTTCTCGTTTTTAGGCAGCTCATCAAAACCGAGGTGTTTCCTTTCTAGTCGGAACTGTTAAATGGTGTATTTCCTGCATTTTTTTTTTAAACATCGCAGACGCTAATTGCCACCCAAACACTAGAATGATTCAAAGGAAGTTCGGAAATTTTCACGTTCTCGTCGACGAAACGGAAAAAATATTTTTCCTAACTGTTGTAAATATCGGCAGTATTTCCATTGTCGTCTTTTCTGAATTGGATATGAAATATTGGATTGTTACACTGTAATGTATAGTTTGTTACGCTTTATCGTTAGACACAATAATGCTGATATTTGTTTCAAATTGTTATGAAGGTCGCTGAAGTCATCATACTGTTTGAAGAATAGATTGGAATGGAAGCGCCTTGCGACGATTCGGCTTAGAGCGCCGAAAATTTTGCGTTTTGAATATCATCGCAAATGCTCATGTGCAACATTTCGTCTGGGTCATCCACTGAAATTTTTAAGCTATCAATGAACGAACTACCGCTGAAGTACCACTATTTTCATTAATGTTAGCTGGGAGCGTTTTTTGCAGACTTTGTAGGCTTGGTTGTAGTCGAGAACTTCAATGAATTCCATTGTCAAGGATAGAAACTGTTAATATGGCCTAATTTATGCGGAATATGATGTATATTTTTCTCAGCTTTAACCCAATAATAATTATCAAATGAAACATAGCTGAGGAGATCTTGAACAACGAATATTCAACTAGCAAAAGCATGTTTTGGAATAGCACGATTTATATTGAAAACGTCACTGTAAACATATTAAATCAGCAGCGACTAATCTCCAGCTATTGCTTGAAAAAACCCTAGCCTACAGGCACTAGTTCCTGAAAACACACCACCTTACCATTTCAGGTTTATCATTTGAGTAAAATGATATAAGATTGCATCCGAATCCAACACCATTCGAAACTATTACGTCTGATATCATCAGAAAAGCAATAACTGCTTAGCCAAGAACAGCCATCACTCAAAATCCAAACGTTCATCGTTACAACGTTCACAGCAATCGCAAAAGAATCAAATGTCATGCAGAGGTTGACAAATAATGCAATAATATCATATAATAACAGCTTGAAATAGTTTATCTGTTTTGAGAACGGGCAAAATATCAATCGAGGATAATAAAGTGGCGATAGCCGAATTTTGCAAAATCGTTTGCTGCAACTTAAGGCTCAGGAAGTAAGCAATCAGTTAATCATGCATGAAGTTGTAGGCGTGATTCTGTACATTCTATTGGTTGGATATCCTCCTTTCTGGGATGAAGATCAACATCGATTATATGCACAAATCAAAGCGGGCGCATACGATGTGAGCGATTCTTCAAACACATTTTCATTTATTAGTATGGATATTCATACAATTCTTGGTCATGTTTTTACATTTTTGCATCAGTCATCGCCTTAATTCACTATCATTTTCTCAGATCTCTTGGAACACGCAAATTGCACATTTGAAGCATCATACATTTCAGCTAAAGATCGGTTTAGAGGATGATTGTCTTGTGCCACTTTTATGCTTGCAGCTGTGATATTAACCGGATTTTGCGTACTTGACTTGCTTATCAATTAAACTTTTTGTCACATCGGACTTCCTTCAGTATCCAAGTCCGGAATGGGATACGGTAACACCCGAGGCAAAGAATCTTATCGATAGTATGCTAACAGTGAACCCAAAGAAACGAATTACGGCAGAACAGGCGCTCAAAGTCCCATGGATTTGCGTAAGTTGTTTATTTGCAAATTTTTCGAAGAATAGATTGAAATACGCAATGCGCAGCAACTGTGTCCATAGACGAATGGTACGGAGATTTGGAAGCGAAATTTTTTACTCTACTCAAGTTATAAACGTCTTCAATTTCGCACTTTGAAATTTGTTTAAGCAATTCACCACATTTTCAGTATCAGGAAGTCGCTCCTGTGTTGATTTATTTTATTTAGTGTATGTACTGTCAAACTTGTTTAGTCAGAGTCGACTATAAGGTTGCCACAACCCAAGCTTTTGTGTTTTGGCCAGATCCCCTTAGTTAGTGTTCTCATCTAAGAATTCCATTGTTTCTGTATAGATTCTCTTGGCGTTAGGACTATGTCAGAATCACAAATGATGCTACAATTTCGAAATAATACCTGTGATGATAGCCAACAAATCTAGAGAACTCATAGCAGTTTTTAATTTGATGTTCTCTTCTCGTTGCCTCAACGGTTCTACGAGTGATTTGGGGGAACAGATAAACTTAAAATGCGTTGTGGATTCTGGAGATTGCAATGCCTAATAAAACTTTTGTCGAAACTGCAGAATCGAGAACGCGTTGCATCGGTGATGCACAGACAGGACACAGTCGACTGCTTGAAGAAATTCAATGCAAGGCGAAAGTTAAAGGTTAGTGTCTGCCATTCGGTATGCGCTTGTGACCGTGAGTTTGTGGAATGACTGTCCCCGGATGCTGTTCCTCGATTGTGCCTCACTGTCGGATATGCGTCAAGTATATCCTATGAATGTGATGACATTCAATTGCGGTGCATTCTGTTTTGCATGGGTTTATGTGTTGTTTCTGTGCCTCTACGCATTCTTCCTCTCTTTGTATTTCCTAATTGATTAGTGTACTTATTAGAAGAGGTTTGTTTGTTGGAGAAATATTACGGAATCTCCGCATCAGTTTCCTCCTCAGTGCTGGAGAATCTGTTGAATAGCAAGCCCTTGATTATTTTCAGCAGTTACCGAAATGTTCTTTTGAAGTAGAGCACAATTTTGTGGCTATTTCTTTATTTACATATGCATCTTGAGCAGAATCTTCTTTGTGTCAAATCGAAAATTTTAGTTCTGTCCAACAAATTTCTCAAAAAGCCAAGCCTATCGTTTAACAAGGAGGGCTTCATGAAAACAATACTTGGAGTGATTTCACTGCATGTCGGCTGATGCTAGAAATATTACTTATATTCATACTGCGCCCATTTCAAGTGCTGCCTAAATATCGGTTGAGGTTTTGTTGCAGTAACTGCTCTTCACTGTTAAATTAATTGAATCATCTGAGAGAACGGAAGCGAGCCGGTTCGAACGAGTATTTTGTATGAACTGATTTTCAAAAATTCTATGTGAACTGTATGTGAGATCAGCTGAAAATAGGCACAATGTTTTGCCGAATGAATTCTGCCATTGTGTTGATCGTTAGTGAAGCTACGTTTGACCGGTGTGAGATGTAAGGAAGACTGAGGTTGCTTGGAAGAGAGTTTTCATTCAGGCTTGTCTGTGAAAGATTTGCAGCAGGAATGTTATCATTGATTAATTGGGACGTTATGTGGGGAAGAAAGTGCCAACGTTGATAAATAGCGATGGTCTTTTTTCGTCTGGTACTAACTTTTAAGCACTTTCTGTGCAATTTTCTTTTGAAAAAATGATAAGTTTTCAAGTTGTCGGTTTTAGTGGCTAAATTTGGAAGTTAGCGCTGAGCAGGAGAGAAAGAGAAAGAGAGGTAGCGTGTACAAAATCGAATTTGATATTATTTTGAAAGGCGGCCATCTCGGCAGTAACGGTAGTGAATCGTATGAGTGCAGCATTTCGTGCAATCGAGAGCGCGAGTTCGGCCAGCGGTGGCCCAACGGCTAGTTCATCAGCTCATGCGTTACCAAACGCACAAAGTGCAACGCTAGGCGAGATGCATTCACGTTGCTCGAACGGTTCACAGGAGACGAGCAGATTAAGCACACCTGTGTGGACTCCATCGACCGCAACTACATCCAGTGGATTTTCAAACTGCACACTCAGCGTACAGCCGAATCACACTCTTGAGGTAGTTCAAATATCGATTGATCAGTTCGTGCTAGCGAATAGAGGCATGAGATCACTTCGCTATTTCATCATTTAAAATAACTGCTTCGGCTTCCACTTTTCGTCTCACCAATCACTTTTGAATGGGACACCTCGAGCCGAACGTTCTGCATTTGTATCGTTGAGAACATCGAAATGAAACGAATCCTCTAATTCTGTGGTTTATTTAACATTTACTTTGCTTTAGGAAAATGGCATTTTTGCAAAGAAACAAGGAACAGTTCACAGCAGAGTTAAAGTTACTGCAGAACCTAGCAAATGTTAATTTATAAAAAGAACAATCGCTTTTTTCCGATTGTTCTTTTTAAGGAGATGAGAAGGTGAGGAGAAAGGGACGTAAACATGCTAAAAATTATATGCAACAGCTGTAAGCATTATAGGCTCGATGATGCTGAGAACTCATTTAATACAGAGTTAAGCTCTTCTCCTGATCACTTTTAAAGATATAAAGTGCTCATGTTGCAAAAATAAGGTTTGAAGCTGTATTAAAGATATTTTGAGGAAACCTTCTGGATCTTGGAATTGATTCAAACACTAGAAGCTATATTTTTGAGGAATTCAAACCTTCTGGATCACGAAAGATTGATTTAAACAAACCACGTTAATAAACATTGTTCACCTGAGATAATATGAAGAGGTTTGAAGTTTTTTGCTTTTGAAACTGCTAACTGAAATTTGAGCAGTTAATGTTAATTTGCTAATAAATGTGTATAGATTACCATAGTGATGGTACGCTGACAGAAAGACGATAGAAAAGCTCGATATTGGCTTTGCTTCTTTTGAAATCAATCTTAATGTCTATTGATGGCTGCGGGAAAAACATGAGTTTTATCAGAATTCGATGTTTTTTGGCAATATACCGCCTAGATAAAGGTGTAAATAAATCGAGATTGTAGGTTGGTTCTTTAAAGTTCTATCAATTTACGACTGCAATGTAGGGCCATCAAAAACTTTCTATTTTGCTGTCCGTATGGAATCCTTAGGAGCCGATTGTTCTCATAGAACGTCTTGATGGAAAAATCCAAATTCTCCCTTTTTTAAGATTCCGTTCAGTAATTCCCAGTAAATCTGCATGGAGAGACCGTTTCGGTTATACAATAAGAAAAAATGTTCATTAGAAGTGCCTTAGATATTCCGAATTCAGATAAAAATTGTGTTTGGTTAGTTGCTCACATCGATCGTTGGTTGCCCAGATATCAGTTGGCACTTTTCGAACGCTTATGAACGAAATCTGTCATTCCGTTCTATAATTTTATTTTTCATTTCCGCATGGTGTGCTCTCTTCTTTACAACTTTCTGTATATTTAGTGGAGAAACTCATCGCTTTCTTTAAGAACGTATGATTTTCATCACCCGAACTAAACGCACCGTATATCAATGTTTTTCTTTTGCGTTGTGCGTGTCTTTCAAGCGGAAATGAGTTTGGCATTTATAGTATCGTAGAAATGAGACGTCTATTCTAGGCTAACTGATAATGTAGTGAAAATTCATCCCAGTATGTTTATTCGATGCAGTGATTACGCATTCTACATATCCGGTTATTTTTTCAGAGCGGGAAATTTTCAGTTATCTATTATGATTTTTGGAACAAACTATTACTTTCTCAGTTAAAATAGATATAGCACTTCTACATGGAGGATGGCCTCTCGAATGTGGATTTATCCAGCAAGCTGTCATTGAGTTCCCCTCATCAAAAACTGCAATGAAGAACGTTTATTGTTTTATATCAACTAATTTTATAGCATTGATGAAATTTGATGCTTTAGGATATGTTTTCTTTCCTTGTAAAAAATCGAAACCAATAAGTGAAGCTTTATTCTTCGTTACACTAACTGGACAGTGGGAATCGTCAAAATGCAACACTATTTGTCCCTTCAGAATTGCTCCATATTTGTCAGTTTTTTGAATTCCTCTCTACCGATCGATGTACAGGATGAGTTAGTTTATTTATACACCAACAAACACCTTAAAATAGTTGTTGCAGTATAACTGTGGACCAAACACAACATACCTTGCTTACTCATTCGTTCAGTGGAATAACAAGCAAGATGTTAAGTGTAATTGGTTTAGCATGCTGATTTTGGCGAATCTCTATGGGTTGTTTTGAAAACATTTGATTACGTTTATTCGTTTTGTAATTCTATTTGCGAGTTTCGATTTCAGTATACCGGAATTTTTCAAAAGAACAGCACCAAATCATCAACATAAAAACGAGATTAGGGAGAATATTGCAGTTTGAAGAAGCATCAAAAATTCTCGAATAAACATAGAATTCGGCAAAAACGCCATTTTCTTCGTTGAATCAAACTTACAATAAGGAAAATGAGGAGAAAAATTCTTCTGAATGCAATTAACGCGATTTCGTGCATTTCTTTTAATCCGAAACTCTTTTTTTTCCAATTACTTGATCCAGAAATCTCAGATGAAAGTTTTTTCGACGACTTTTTCACTCACGAATTTCTCCGCTTCGCTCACCTAGTGACCCGTAATTCTGTGATAGAACAAAGAAAACAACTATCCTTTATCGATGGGAAATATCCTTCCGTATTTTATTTCCATATTTTGCAAATTTATTCAAATGCGATTTATGTTCGTATGGGATAACTCCAAATCATATTATCGTAGTAATTTCGATGGTCTTCCTTATCCAAGAAAGTGTAGCAGAACTTTTTCTTTGGTTCTTATGTACACTTCTGAGGAAATGATTTTTTATCAATTTTTAAGATTCCCTTATTTTCTCAAAATTCTTTCCTGCTCAAATGAAATAATCGCATAAAAGATTGAAAGAGATATATCTATTTCTTCTTTTTTTTGCTCCTCACCTAAACTAAAATCGATGTTCGCAATATGAAACCTTTATATCTACATCACTTAAGAGTTCTTCGTTCTTAATTATCTTTATGGAAGAACATAAGCCGTTGATGAGTGTTCATTAAAAAGGTGATATGCCAACAGCAGTGGCGAAGTCATTAAACAATGTTTGATGAATGGACTAACCGCTGAAGAACACTTGAAAAGGGCGTGTTGAAGTTAATGAAGAGTTGGAGGAAGTTCTAGTGTTCTCATGCCTCTGTGAGCAAAATGCACGTCAAATTGGTGGCGCCACATCTACAAACGTGCACGTTTGGAGAAGTTTCTGCACGGTGATGGGACAAACTTTTAATACATTCGCAGTTGTGTTGTTTGTGTTGTTCTGAGTGATTTATATCTTCGCGTTTTTTTTTTTCATTTCATCGACACTGCAAAAAGCTCTATCGAAAATGACGCGATACTTTCAATTTCACATTAGAGAGTTTTTTGAATTGCCAAATGGGGTACAGTGCTTTGTTTGATATGCACATTCATAGATAAATAAGCAATTAAAGAGATTACGGGAGTGATCATCTCGGTTTGGTTAGGTTATTTTCCGAAAGATTCTAACGTTTCGAAGGATCTTTTCCTCCACAATCTTCAAATGATCGTCCAAGCTGAGAAATTTGCATTTAATTCCAATCCGAAGAAAATATTCATTTTTACGATCATTACAACTTTTAGAGGAAGTTAAATTTTTGGCGTTTTTACGGCTTAAACATAAATATAGTAATCGATAGGTTTGTGGCTAATCAGAAGCTTTTTTCGAAGTTTCCACCTAACCTTTTCCATGTTACCTAATAAAAAGCTTTGCGTGTCTTCGAATGTTGCAACTGAGGCTTTTGAAATTATCCCGGTAGCAAACTTAGTTAAAAATGCGACACCAAGAAAATCAACTTGAGAAACGCTTACATGATCGACGCTAGTTGCACTACTAAACAGCACCGGCCGTATTATTTAAATGCTTTAATTTCGACGGAAATGAGGTGATATCTTTGTGCCTATATAACATTTTCATTTCATTTCAACTGAAAGGAAAATGTAGAGTTCTTGAAAGCGTTTAAATTACCAGTAGAATATGTAATGCTAATTTCTAACGTCACATTTTCTGCAGTTCCTGAATTTTTGCTTTTTGTTTCTTTAGAGTTTCAAATGCTTTTTTTAAGGGTGCTGACGACTAGTATAACTGAGGCATAATAAAACCCTTCACGAAGATTTTCCTCATTTCAATGAGATTTTTGATTTTTTTCTTTGATGAGAGTTCTTAATTCCTCACTGAGGTTATTTCATGGAGATTTTGACTTTATTAGGCGAATTTGAGGTTTTAATTCGCAAGAACTGAATGTTTCCAAATTCATTTTAATTTTTATAGTTGCTGCTGAAATAATATCCTAGTAAGTGCAGAAAAATTTCTTTGATTCAATTCTCTAAATATTCATATTTCCCTGTAGATTTTAACGCTTTTTTACACTAATCACTAGGTTTTAGTAAAAAGTCTACCATTAAGAAGGCTGATTTATTTATTAGCTGATGAAGACGTTGTAATTTATTTACTCATGACTCTCCCTAACTATGAAATATGGACACGTGTCGAGTGCTTTAATTTTACATATATGGTTCATGTATTATTATCAGCTTACTAACTGCATTGCTCTTATGCACTTCGTTGAGGGCTAATCTCATCGCTTGCTCTGCACGACACTATCTGCACGAATTGCACATTGCACGCCAAGTCTGCAAAACTGCTTTTCATTTATTCGCAATGATTTAAGTGACGTTTGCCTATTTTGCTGTCTTGAACGGAAACAGTTGCAGATTATGAGTTTTAGGTTTTTATAGGCTGTAGGTTACGCAAACAGATGTAGATTTTGCATAGAGACTGCATCTTAAAATGAATGCCGATGCAATGAGTATCGTTCTTTTCCAGGGCGCTATTCTAACAACGATGATCGCTACTCGAAATTTGTCAAGTAAGTTGTTTGAGTTGTAATCATATGCTGCTTTAAGTTTTCATTTTCTAGCTTTCTTTTTTTGCTTTCCGTTATAGTATCGTATTTAACTTCAAGTCACTCTGAAAGTTGCATGGTCTGATGACGATTGAGCGTTTCGGGAAGGGGAATCGACCAACGTTCACCGATCAATCTCCGGATTCGATTGCGATCTTTCAATGACTCGCCTTTAGGATGTTTTTTTTTGTTCTTGCAGGCCTAAATCACTGAAAGTCGAAGTGAGCAATTTAATTGCGAAGTGTGCTGAAGAGGCGTAATTTTTTCAACAGTTCTGTGCTTTACCATTACACCATAGTCACATAAGCACTTGATGTTTCTGCTGTTCGGGTTGTGCCAAAAGCTACTGGAAACTGCAGCGACTACTCTACCATGAAAGCGCCACATGGCAATCGCTATCTTCGTTTGAATAATTCTGCAACTTTTCTGATCATTTCTGCTTAATGATTTTCCGAGAACGCTGACGCGGCAGACTTTACTGCAAAGGGGGAAAAATTTTAAGGACGATGCCCAGCTGCGGATCCTTTTATCCATTACGTAAATTTCATTCAGTTGCACCTAGTTTGTCATCAGTTTAAACGTATAGGCAATGGGGAGCATAAACAGCACAAGCTCCATGTGCAGTATCTCATAAGAGCACCTGCTGTATAAGCTTAAATAATGCTCAGGAATCACCTGGAGGAACTCGTACTGTTCAGTGAAAATAGTGCGTCAGCTACGAAAAAGAAGTGCTGTTCACTAAAAAATGCGAAAATTTCTTAGTCGAGTGGTTCCGTTAAAAAAAAACGCGCAAATTAGATGGCTGCAAGAAACAATATGCATTTTTCTTCAAACGTCTAGTTTTTTGGTCTTCATTGCTCTGCACTTCGATGGTGACTTAGGGCGAGGCGGATGTGCTAGGTGGGAGACATGAGTGCTGGTAATATCAAGTAAACAGCCGTAATCCTCTTAAATCTCCGTTGCAGCACACCTATTCTAAGACTCTATGCTTCGCTACAAACAATTCTCAGGCTATCGTAGCGGCATATTTCCTCGAGACATTTATTAAATATTTCAACTACGAACGGAGAGAAAGGAAAGCATCGAAGATTAACGTGTCAAGCAAATTGTCTAATATATTTATTGCTGCATATCGGTTTTTACAATTTTACGAAACCGGTATTGCAAGAGCGATTATAACGATGACAAATGAATGTCCGATTTCGCTGCTAGGAAAGCCTTGTCTTCAAAAATTCTCAAAATTTCAATTATCGTGATGGAGAACTCGAACGAGTTCATATGCTCTTGTTTGTCACTGTGAATATTGATTTTCTTTTTCTATTTCCAAATATTTACTTCCGCATTCCGTTTTTTTTTTTCAAAGCTGGAAGTCATCCGCTGAGAGCCGCTCTATATCATCTCATATTTCATATAATTCAGCTGCTGTATTTTTGTCTAAAGACGAAAAATGAGAATAAACTTAGAGTGCCTTCTGGAAACCAAATTATCAGCAGAAATTACGAAATTACTTATTTTGTTATAATAGATGCGAGGCGCGCCTAAAAGCTGAGTGAAGCATATCTCTAAATTTGTCAGTTCAATCGAAATTGACAGTGACTTCCCATCGTTTGAGCTTAAAGACAGCTGAAAATTATGTGCCACATCATAGGAGATACTTCACCAAATAAATCGCTTATAAAACACAACACCTTATTAACAAAGGTAGTGATAAATATTTGTATCTCGAAAGGTAATCACAAGAGTGAGTATTTTCTAACTTGGATCGTCCTATTGCATTCACAACCAGCAGTGATTTCCGTTTTATTAAGGTCATTTCATTAGTTCATGTCGGCGTTTTAAGTGTTAACATTTACATTAATCTTCAACTTGGCATACCTCATTTCGTCCCCAATTTCGCATCTTCTGCAATTTAATTCTTTGACTAATTGTACGTTATGTTAAAGTAAAGTTATATATTACAGATATGCGCTACTCTTTGGTTTATTATGAAACTATAAATGATATAAATCCGTCCTCATAATTAAAATCAAAGAATATTCATTTCTTCTTATGAAATTTATCGAAAAGAAAAATAATTGCATATTGCCTTCTCTTTCTTTTTTTTTGAGCTGTAGCAATGTTCTTTTCCGGATATGCATGAATAATTTCCCGAATTTCAGTATAGGGTGACGAGCATTTACACATGTGGACTATATTTTCTGAAATGTTTTAATGGGGGTGATGGTGGAGAGGAAGGGGCAAGGATGTTATTTAGCTCGATTTTCTTTCAAGCTGTTGCTACAAAATGCCTGGCGTCATTTGCAGCTAAAATTTTAGGTTATCCTCGCTAATACTGCTTGCTTGGAGTCCCCTTATAAACATTTTGGAGACAAGAATGTCGATTGTTCTTGGGTATAATTTTATAACGACACTCAAAGGTATAGTAGGGTCTTTCATCATAAAGAAGAAACCTGTTGTGTAATTGTAGCGGCATGCTAGCTGTTTGTATTTTTCGCTAACGCAAAGTATTATGCAGAAAGGGTCGACGTTGTGGAACTTTTGAGAATGCTTTATCGATGCGGTAGTAGGTTGCTTTGAAAGCAGTCTTTGATTTGATGTGAATTTGGTGGAGGGATTCTTATCATTCGTATAAACAAAGCTAGCAACAACGAGCAGAAACGATCGACACGAAACACGAGTGATGCGTACAACACCTGTGAAACGACATCAGCCATTTTGAGGGTCGTACATGAGCTATATAAAGTCCTCAATATGTTAAGATATTGCGTATTACCATCGGAAGCTTGAGCGATTCATCGACGAGACGAATATCTTGCTTTAACCGCTAAAATGATTCCGCAAGTTTTCATGTTCAATTTGCAGTATAAATTTTATTCTGCGGTGAAATAGTTTGGCAGAGATCAAACAGCTTTTCTTCTTCTTCGCTTTCACGATAGTTGGTTGTGTCTGTCGTTCGATGATTATTGCTTCTGAGCGAAAATTATTGCATTCTTGTTCTGTAATAGTATCGTCATCTGCTGACCATAATTTCCATACTGATGGAAATTCTCTCGGAAAAGTTTGTGTGTGTGTGTGTGTATGTCAGTGTGAATGTGCGATCGATTGGCTCCGAGGCGTGAGGCGCTCACCTAGGGCTTATCAGCCGAGGATTGTTCTCAGCGCAAATAACGTCGTCGATCGGTGGAGGACTAGCGTCGCCGACTAACTGCTTGCCCATCAACACATTCATAGGCTGTGATGCTCGACGAATATGGGCTACTCGTCGCTAGCCTGGTTTTCTCCCCAGCATAAGCAGTCCAGATGCTCCATCGTTCTGCTAGCCGGGCAGACAGCTAGCGTCCCAAAGTGGAAGCTATGGCTAGCACCTCGCGCACGTTCGATGTGAGTTGCTGTCATTGAGCGAGTGCAGTTGTGATTTGAGTTTGGCTGCCCGAAAACTTATGCTCGGACATCCTCTCATTAACGCATCTATGACCAAGCCATCTGTTGTTCGATTGTGAGCGTAGACTAGCGGCCTCGGACATGTTATTCGCACATTTCTGATTTTGCTAGGAACTAACTTTACCTACTTCGATTCATTCCGCCATCGCATAATTCAAATAATTATGTGGCTTTTGCTGCCTTACTCTGAGTGAACGGTACGCTTCTTACGCTGCTGATTCTCTATTACTGTGCTATGAAGCATTCATTTTTTTGCAACTCTAGTTGCCTTAATAACGTTGCTGTGGATCGTTTCACAACACTTTCCCTATAAAGAGACTTGGCAACCAACACCTATGTGGATAGTGCTGCGAAGGAGAAAGTCCGCTGAGTTGTAAGACTTCTCCAGCAAAAGTACACAAGATCGGGAATAGTTGCATTGTGCTGCAGACTTGAAAAGAAGTGCGACATTTGTGTGTTTGAGTTGCGTCACCCGAAAGTACTTGTGGAGACCGAACTAGAATGATGAGAGACGAAGGCGGCACGTCGTCAAGTCGACCGGTGTTGCAGCGCTTCCTTGCTGGAAGACGTTCAGAACGCATCGAGCGAGTTAAGAAGCCCATTGTGAATCTCCAACGCGATTGTGCAATGCCGAACACTTCATCTGCTTCTGAATCGAGTAGTGGTATCGTCGCCGACATTAAATGTGAGAAGTCAACAAAGAAACGCACTTCGAGTCCGTATCGTATTTCCGATACACCTAGATTCGTCATGGCTGGCCTTGCGGACTTGGTTGGTAGAGCTCGCTCTCCTTCCGTCAACAAAAGGTATTAGTATGGACCACTATGAGGAAGTCTGCAGACCCCTTTTTTGCTCATTAACTTCAACTACACACTTTTTGATTATATATGAGTTTGTTCTTATTTTACTATGCTATCAGACGAACATCAGTTAGGGTTTTGAATAACTGCAAGTGTTTTATATTGTTGTCATATATGCATAATGTTTAGTGCAGTAGGAAATGTGTTGTAGAGAGGCTACAGATGGAAGTCTGTTGACGTATAACGTATATATTGCTGTAATTGGGCCAATCAGGAAAATGTATTTTATAGCGGGAATGGTTTTTTTAAACGAATTATTGGAAGATATCTTCATTAGTTCATGGGCAGCAGCACAGAGTCGCAATCGCTTGAAACCTAAGTTTTTAATAGATCAAGACAAAAATATTACTAGATTAGAAGTAAAATAATTGTATCATTAAGGTATATTTGTGAAGATTCAGGTTTTCGCTATGACTCAGTCCAACTAAAGGGCGTTGATTTCTCATTGCTGGTTTTTCTTTATTAATTTAATTGCTGGTTTTTTCAACGCAGCTAAGGCAACTTATGAATCGCGACGAATCTGCTCCAGCGAATCTTCATGAGGTCTTTCGATGTCGCGATACTCAGTAAAACTTTCAATTATACGAACGATATGTTGGCAGTTAAAAATTTCGGTTGGGCGCGTTCTTTTTATTGTTGGTGATTTCTGCTGCGTTTTTAAGCATAGTTTTACGAGCAATGTTGATCCTCAAAAAATAATTGTTGCTCAAGTGTGGAAGTCGGGTGCTTAAAAATAAGGCGTTTTCAAAGTTTACGAACGCATGATTTCATTCGAAATCTCCAAGTTTCCCACATATCCTCGTCACCAATACTATATAGTGCTAGGTTCGACATAAGTAATCTGAAATTTTAAATCCCTATAGTTCAGACTCCTCAAAGATTTAAGAATGGATGTTCCCTTATTACAGTTCCGAAAGGAGCAAACTTTCTTGTTATTACAATTTTACGTTGAGAGCATTCCACATCACATCGCATTGCCGCTAGAAAAGTTGACATTTTATGGTGAGAGTCTAAGGTTAATGTGCAGTATTGCTGAATGGATGCACTCATTTTTAAACGAACCCTTCAATCATTCGGTCTCCTAAGAGTAGTGATTTTAATTGGAGCGTCGATTCTCAAATGGCAGTCGCCATAGTTTGAAATCTATTAAATTCGATGTACTGAAAAAAAAATCCTTTCTTGTTCCACCACCATCCACGTCATACTTGCTGTAATCGTAAAAATGCTACATTTGATGTCCTTCATTATTATGCCCCAAGCAAGCATCGTGGTGTTGCCTTTCGTTTCCATGCAACTGCATAATTTAGTCGCATTAATATATAGCAATAGAACGGTTTATGGCGGTAAATTTTTCAGTGCACTAATTGGTTCCATAAATGCTCATAGGGTGGTGGTGATTCACGGAGTTGTAAGTCCCATACTTCGCATGTTTACCTTGGTGATTCGTGTTAGCAAGCAGAAGACAAACATACACATCATATGCCCTCCTATACATGACTTTTTTTAGTTTTATCATAGTGACGTTCAATGTAATGTCGCTTTATAAGCGGCGTTGCTCTCTTAGAGCAACCTGACTTGCATGTGGGGCTAAATCTTTCCCATGCGCGATGAAAATATGATGGTGTTTTAAAGAATGCAATTGCTCGATGCTGCCAAAGAGTAGCAAAAGTGTTCAAGGTCATCGATTCCATAACGTGATATAGTCGCTCATCACCACATTTCACCATATTTTTTTGCGCGCTTGAAGGTTGCTTCTGTTCTTTATATTCTCACTTTTTCGACATCTTCATACTTCCCAACGAACATCCCGAAAGTTTTCCGAGTTTTTTCCACTTCGATTTGTTTGTGGTGGACAAATCTTCAAATCACCACTGTGTGGAATTCGAAAGATTTTGCTTTTATATCTCATCGGTAATGTCGTTTGGACATTGTATTTTTTTAAAGGAATTTCTGACATTCTTTTGAAATGATTACCCGACAAATCGGCAATTTTCACACGTCACAATATCTCTGCGAAAAGAACTAGTTCAAGGGCGTGCAATATTTTAGTGAATGAGCTAGGGAAAAAGAGTACATGAGGGACTCAAAAAAAAACATCCGTCGGATTGACCTCCTATAGAATCGGGAACTCAACAAAAACATCCGTCGGATTGGCCTCCTACAGAATCGGTCTATCTTCGGTTACGTTGATGTTTGTCATCGGTGCTCGAATGCAAAAGCATGCTTAGTCGGCGATGCGAGTATTCCATTTTTTTCAAATCTTCGTCAAAGGAAAGCAACTAAAGAGATGAAGATTGCGCGGATGATATCTAACATCTAACGTCATTTTTCTGCTGTTCATTGATATTGGTTTTTTTTTTTGAGGAAATCGGAGAACAATTCATAGGGCTAATAGTGCACAATTTGCAAAATTTTATGATATGCATTTAATCCACAATGTAGTTGATTGTACATGGTTGCTGTCATTGTAATGATGCTAACATCATCAGTTTTAGTGTTTTTTATATCCTGGAGATTCCTTATTTCAGTTGAGCTTATTTCGGTTCATATTTCACCGCTTGCATATTTCATTTGCTTTTTTGGCTTCTTTGACCACAAAGACAGAGCCGTTTAGCTGTCTATTAAGAAAATAAAAAATAAAACAGATCTGCTTACTCCTTTGGAGATATTCTACTGAAATAACCTCTATTACTTTCACAACGTCCAAACTTAGTGATAACATCACAGAACTTCACACTACCTTTTTGTTAATGGTTATTGGATTCGTTGATAACGGCTGGATTTTCTGGATAATTTTTCATAAAGGAAGCTAATTCTTTAACACGCGAATCCGCAGTACTTAACTTTGAGTAAATGGATTTAAAGTACTCTCCACGATGTCTTTTATTGCCTCCGTTTCGCACAATCAGAAACTTGTTGATTATGGCATGTATGACCTGAGTGAACTGTAGGTCAAAGTGAGTGAACGTTTATGAGATTGCTGAGAGATGGTGCGAAACTATGAAATGCTGAAGGTGGTCTTTAGCCTGATGTAAAAAAAACAAATAAATAAACGAAGCTACAAATAATGTGACTGTGTCTAATCCAACTCTTCGTAGGTACAGAGACTGCTGTAAATTCGATGCATCTATTAACCTAGCGCGAATCTAGCAGCGAATGCGCTGTGAAACAACTGAAATTTTGTTTAGATTCGGGGATAGTCGGATATTTTCGTGCCATTTTGAAGTAACCGCCAACAATCTTCAATGCCTTTGCCTCCGATAAAACTGATAGTGACCTATTTTTAATTCTTATGAGAGACCTTGACAGGCCTTTATTTTTCATGGCCGTCGTTTGTCATGAATTTTTGCTTAGATGGCTGCAGTGGACGAATCAAGTTAGCAATAATATGGCTTAAATATGCAAAAATTTTCCGCACTTTAAAAGAATTTGTACGTGGTTTGAGGCGAGAATTTCAATACTTTTGTTTCACTTTTCGTTGTGGTGAGGAATCGTTTGCCGGAGTTCGTTATAATCGAAGACAGTGGAGAGCGAAAATCTTTTAAGGATGTGCTCAAGAATTTACGGAAATCATTAAAATGTCTCTCTCGAAAACTTCGCAAAATAATGAGCCGAGGTGGTTAAAAAGAATGATTTTTGAGGTGTTGTTCGAGACAACACGAAATATTGCCCATGTGATTTCGTTTTAGCAATGCACCGAAGAAAGATTCGCAGTTTCGGACCACTCATTTCTAAACATCCAATCATTTCGTCAATTTTATCGACATAACTTTACTTTTAACTGACTGACTCTTCGCTTGGCTTCATTAAGGGTACTTCTCCCACCTCCATAGTAAGAGAGATACAATATCGAGATTCCAGTCTAATAAATTGGCCTTTTGATGAAAATGGCGCCACCGCATCCATCAAAAATTCGTATAATGGAATGCTGGTCTAAAAATGTTATATCTTTATGACTGAGAGTCGATTTTCGATCAGCGGGCGGTAGACTCATGTAACTCCTGAACATCTCATAAACAGCCGGTCGAGGCGTTTCCAGAATATTGGGAACTTCAAAGATCTCAGGAATTCGTACCTTTGGCTGCAATGATCATCAAAGCATGTGGACGCCGACGTTGTTTTTGAGGCGCCCACGATCTCTCATGCATAGTGCACATGTTGGAAATGTTTTCAAAATAATGCTATCTATGCGCTAAAACATATCCTCTCTAAAAGTGATTTTTCTCACCTTCTGAAATCTTTGGCGTTTAATTCTTAAGATTATAGAGGTTTCATAAGCGTTTCCACAAGGCTTCAGCAGCTCTGAAGCCTCTACCGTGTCAAAGATGTGACTTATCAAAAAAATGTCAAAAATGAGTAATGTTCGACGTTTAGATGATGCCCTACGTTTCATTGAAAATATGCCCCAGAATTTCCGGAAATATTTTGAAAATTATGAAAAGTAATGATGGAATGAGAGCTTTTTTTGATATCAATCCGGAAATGAATACGTGATACTTTCGGGCCTATTGTTTAGCCACAAAATTCACTAATCGGTTTGTGACGTGCAAACTGTTGTTCAAGCGAACACACTCAGTCTTATCACTAAATGAGGCTTGCAAACTGGTTCTGTTATAATCGGTTGTAGAAATTTTCCAGAACTTAGTGAATTCTTTAACCGAATTTACGATAAGTTCAGTCGTTATATTCTCGTATTCGGGCTGCAACTAGTAAGCGCTAAGGAATATTCAATGTTTATGCAAATAAATCTTCATAAAAATTAGAATGAATGTTGAGATCATAGCAGTTTCAATTTTCTTGGATAGTGAAGTATAATTTCATGAAATCATAAAGGGATTTAAATATTAATCATATTTTTGATAAGAATTTGTAAGGAGGCGAATTGGGAACTTTGAACAAATAGTAATTCCAGTGATAATTTCCATATATAAATGCACATATGTTCACTGTGATGAGGAAACGAATTGCTGAGGGTAGTTATATGCTGAAAAAGGTGAACGGCGTCATGGCGCTTTTTTATTCGTATTTTTTTGCTTGTCCTTTAAGAAATTCGTCAAAGCTTATTCGTTTGGGCAATAATATAGCGATAATATGTGTAGTGTGTATCTCTTAGGTGTTGAGGACATAGTGAATGAAATAAGAATGTTAAAGTAGGAAGGCTAATTGTTGCAAAAATTTTCAGCTTTAAACTACTATTTCAGCTGAAGTAAGATCATTTAAGAATCATTTCACTAGTAACATCATAGAGGACGCACGCAGTTCATTCGATCGTAAAATCACTAGGGGCTGCCACTGAACTAATGAAGACGCTTCCACCTTATCGTATCTTTTTTCTGAGGCCATTGAAGGCGTTCAAGGTGCTGACGCAGCGAATGTTCAAAGTCTCGTCTGTGAACGGGTACAGTCCAATCCAAGTTTTAGACGGGAAAAGTAAACAAGCCTAAGTACGAGCCAGGCGGAAATAAGGTGACAGCTGATATGACTGTAGTTTCTCTATTTGTGGGGCAATATTCGTACGAAGAAATGCAGCAGTTCGTTACAGTATGTTGAATTCAGTGATGGAAAATGTAACACAACTTTTGCAAGATTATTTGTAAAAGTGTGCAATATATCTAAATGCTTCGGCACAAAACAGCCAAGCTTATAAGATTATTCGGTGTGCTTATTTCTATACGATATCATTCTTATATTTCACATCATTGGTTTCTTCCATAAAATACTGCGAAAGTAATCACCATGATTTTATATACGATATTATGCACTGTTGTGCTAAATTAATAAGAGGAGCTGTGTAGTTATCTTTCAACATGTTTGTAGATGCCTAGCTATTATATTTGCAACAATACCGAACAGCAAACAAATTTTCACCGTTAAAAAATTATTGTGAACGTTTATGCCAGAGTTACATCACGTAAAAATTCGGCTCCTTCACCTGCTTCACCACTGGTCGAGAAACAAACCTTTCTGCCACCTGAGGTGACCAGTGCTGCGAGTTCGGCGGTTTCTTCACCAGCGAGTAGAAAGGCATGCACAACTTGGTCAACGAGTAGACCCAGCTGGCCGCCATGCTATACTGATATCCGCACCAATTCGTCTCCATCTTCTAGACGTACCTCAGATTCAACGTCGAGGTTGCCACCTCGATGCATGCAACAGTTTGCGTCGACCAGCCCAGCCGTTAGAATACAGCATTCGAGTGAAACGCTGAAAAATTCTGGCCAAGGTGAGCGACTGAGTTCGTTCGGTGCCTTCAGCTATGAGTCATATCTAATCGCATCTCATGATCGCATTCTTCTATATAATTTAAAGCTGCGATGGGTCAGCCTAGTGAAGATGATATACTCTATGTCTCCAACCACAAAAGCATTAATCATCGGACAAATTATTGATGCAGTCAAATGTACCGATTGATATTGATTGATTCGTTGGAATAAGTCGTTTTCCTATCACCTTCATGATTTACCGTTTTGCAGCAGTTCATTTTTTCGAACGAATTTCCCTTAAGCAAATAGGGCAAGTTGACGGGTAATCATCATTCCGCTAAATGTGAACGTCGTTGACAGATACGCTCTCTGCGTTTATGCTCACATTATTTCACATTTTGTTGCTCACCATATTGCACAGTTTGTTGTAGTGTTGGTTGTCACATCTATGATCATTGTAAATATTGAGCAACGAGTGATTGTGATTCAGCGCGTTGATGGATAGGTAATTGAAAACCAACATCTTCCAACTGCTTATTTGGTTATAGGAGGCAAAAAAAAAACATTGATAACGAGTTCTTAATTTTCTCATCTCGGAAACGTCACTGCTATGTGGGTTCAGCGAGAGGAAGTGAAACATTTAAATTAATGTGGTGGAATGGTACAGCAAACGGAAGTGTTGGTTAGCATCAAGAGCAAGCGGAGTTCAGTCTTTCCCGCAATTCTTCTTAGCGTAGAGGCTTTCTTCTTTCACTTCTCACAAAGGACTATATCCACGCACATTCAGTCTCATCCTCTCCATAGATGAATAGAAGTACTGCGTCGAGATCTGTTGCGCTGAAGAAATGAGCTAAAAACTTACTTTTTTTCCTTCTGAATCCATAAAATATGATAATAGCAATCCATATAATAGCAATCCACACGAAGAAAAATTGCGGAATTTTTCTCAACAAGCCAAATTTAAGTGGAAATTGAACAGTCTTCTGATTGGATGAACAGTAAAGTTCACCGAAATTCGCCTAATTCACCCTTCTCGTTCCCTAACACTAAAATGCATGTGGCCCGGCGCGAAGCTCTGGCATGAAAAAACTCCCGCAAACTTAGAAAGTGTTATTGCCTTCATTGCAGGTTCTGAGCAAACTGTGAAAGAAATTGCACCAGGCATCGAAATTGTAT
The DNA here is from genome assembly GCA_037576465.1 of Parascaris univalens. Taxonomy (NCBI): domain Eukaryota; kingdom Metazoa; phylum Nematoda; class Chromadorea; order Rhabditida; family Ascarididae; genus Parascaris; species Parascaris univalens. The sequence continues at coordinate 169,672,256 of CM075173.1, forward strand.
CGATTAGGCTTGAAACTTTGCAGTACGCGGTCAGGTGCTTCACATCTTGTTGGATGGTGACGCATTGCGAGCATGAGGATATAGTGAAATTTTAGCATGGTGGCATATTGCAAGGCAGTGTAATATACACTCTTTGCCGTGTTGTTTTCCTTGTATTTGCAACATATAAATTCTGCTATCCCGTATTCTGCTGTGCTCAGACTAAACGATAATCACAAGCGACTTTGCAATTTGCTGTAGTTTTGTTAAGTTATAGTTGGAACTAGCAGCTTGCTGTAGTTGTATTAAAATGTCCAACGCAGTGCTGTTATTATCTCCACTAGGCAACGGAACCAAAAACTGTATTTGTGTGGATTTTTTCACTGTCGCATTTATTCGTTGCTTTCCATTGCACTGCGCTTTTATTTATCATTGCAGTTGAAACTTGCGAAGTTCATGCTGAGCTGAAAACTATGAATGAAGTTGCACCTATCACACACATTTAGTGGAAAGTGATGAAAGACTCGTTTGGGAGCTAGTCGCTGCAGAGACGGGTTTCTTGCTTCTTTTCGAGGGGTTCGTTCCCCTTTGCGTCGTCACATCATAAAACAACATTGCCGGCTTCTCGCACGACCACAAACGCTGCGGCGTCTAATGTCCTTCGCCGATAGAATTGAGCGGCATTTCACCGATTCTATTCTTACTTTCTTCGCTGTGCCCTTAATAAAAATTTCAGTTCGGCTAGAATAAATAACTGAAAATATCATATAATGGAAGTATTGGTCATCGCTTTTATTTGAAATGAAAGCAACCTCTTTCATGTTCTCGTTTCTTCGATGAAAACTGATGCGATGCGTGAAAAGAAAAACTTCATAGTTTTCCTCTGAGAAGTGATTTCGTTTTCGAACATCTTCTTGATGTTGGAGGTCCTCCATCTTTCAAAGCTGACATGATCTCAGGTTGTGCTGTACACTGCGTGTTACGCTGTTGAAGGCTCATGTTTCTTTCACTGACTAAAGGGCAGAACATGAGCATGTTGACAAATCTCACTTTGCTTGTTGTTCCTCCTCTGACTATTTTTCACACTCTTTTATTTTGCTCAGTGCCTAGTAGATATTAACAAATTACAGTTTAAAACCACATTCATTTACATGTTAGACACTTAATTCTTCGAAATTAATCGATGAAGTAGTCGGCTTTTCATGGGATTGAGTGTGTAGTTCATACGAAAATTACACTAACATTGCGTTTCGAATAAAAATCTTCACTGAGGCAATGCGTTTACGGGTGCAATTCAACGACTCTATTCGAAGTGAGGCAGTTCGTTTATTGCCATCTGTTGTGCTGATTATACTTTGCCGTTTAGAATGCTTGTATAGTGTTGGGTAAAAAGGGCCATTATCTTCTTTGCGATAGTCGTTTGGTTTATTAATTTCCAACCACTCTTTTCTAAGCAAATTTTGCCTTTTCAATAAATTTCCCCACTTGAGTTCACTAGAATATGTTGTTATAGTGGTTAAATTTGCATCTTTGAGTAGAAATACATTTTAGGGGTTCGACGAAATTGAATATTTATCAAATAAGCTGACTTTTTTTCCTCCAATACTGCCATTTTGCTGTCGCGCGCTTCCTTCGTTCATAATGCATGTCTTTTTTCCCTCTCGGCATTAACGCTTATGCATATTACATATACTGCCTTATTCATCATCACGTTGACACTTTGTAATGATATTCTTTTGAAACTTACGTAAAAGTACAGAGAAATACGTGGTCAAAAAACTCCTTTTAGCATTTACATAAGAACTACACACCTTTAGGAGCATGACTTCTGAAATTTGGGGACTTTCGATAATTTTCAAGGGAAAGCAGTAGTATTCATTATACGCAAACAATAACGAGCATGAAATCACCGAGCACTTATATCACAGCATAAGAACATGAAAGAAAGTAACAGTGATAATAAGATGGCGACAAATTGTGTGCGGTCGATCGGAAATACGGAAAAAAGGAAAGAAAAAGATGGCAACCTGAAAAAACCACATGGTAAGTCATAAAAATGGCGATTCGATGCTTGTTGCAGTGTGCAGGATGATAAGAGTGGGTGGCATGGGGAAGTGGGCGAGGGGAGGATGAAAGGAAGGAGAGCTAGTCAGAAAGTGAACTCAGTGCGAAGATTGCACTCGAAGGGCATATTGTTGCAATGCATACAGCGATCTTTTATGTGATACGCAACATTAATGCATGATGTATAGAAAACCTGTAATGATACAAACCACCTCTAATGTCGGTTTTTTGTGGCTTTTTTCAGCTACAATTTTAGAGAACAAATTCATGCCTACACCACCCATCAGCTAATGAATATCTTTACAAACGACTGTTGAGTGGAACGGCAAGCGTATACGATAACAAGACTAAATTTTTGATCCGCTTTCTATAGCTACATAGCGTCTTATAGCATAAAGGGAAAACTTACGATGAGAAAAATTTTTGCGTATTTTCGGGTATTTAATATACCCGAAAATATACCCGTTTCACAAAATCGAGAGCGAAAATAGTGGGATGGAATTTTGGGTATAAGTAGAGGAAAATAAGCGTAGAAGCATCGAACCGTCTGCGTGAAATTATGCCAAAATCCAAAAAAACGCCACTGATCACACTGACTGCCGCATTGGCCACTGGAGTAGGAGTTGATGCTTCGAATGGCGTATTTTTGAATCTAATTTATGGTGGAGGAAATTTTGCAATTGCTCTTGTGCATTACAGTTTCCGAGGCAACAAAAAAATGGAACACAATTCAGCCGATAGCCATGCAAACATTTTACAATTTGAGATGTTCAGTTATTTGCCAACAGTCATAAACACGTAAGCTATAAGAAACGGAGACTTCTGCATCATCTATATGAATCGAGCAAGGAATTTGTACGGAATGAGGTAACTCGGAGATCCTGTGAGAAACGGTTAATGAGCTTCCATATTATCCAAGTTATTATCCACAGCTTCGAAAATTCTAAATGCCATCCGAAAGGATAATGGAAGCGGGCATAGAAATGAACCATTTAGGTGTAACTGATCAAGTTTTCATATGCGAATAAAGAGGATTCATCAACCGCACACTGCAAGTAATTTGCATGAAAAGCTTTAATCTAGCACGACGAACTTCCCTATAGATACTAGAGGGAAAAGTTTACCTGCAAGTTTAAGCGTTTTTCTTTCTTTCCCTTTTTTTACAAATTAGGTGTGGGACCGTCATTTTTGTCATTCGTTAGTATTTAAAACACTGATCCAACCGGGAGATGCACCGAACAGTGAAAATAGCCTTTCGTTACGGCACAATGCTAAATTATGCGTCGGACTTGGGTGTGTATCACTCAACATATGACACAATAGATTCTTTCATAATGGACTCGATCTTTTTTGCCCACGGAGCTGCGAAGCGGTGATAAGCCTTTGTTTGCTGCAATTTCCGAGCATCGTTTTTATTCAGCGAAACAGCAGTAGTTTTCTGTGAAATTTATTGCTTTTCAGTGGGTGGAAGTGGTCTACGATAAAAATAGATGGAATCTGCATATTCATTTAGTGAATAGATTTGAGGGTAATGATTCTGGTTCTTGGAGCATAATTGCATTTAGTACTATTTAAAAATCGAAGGTTTCGGATTTCTTCATTTGTCATTACCCTCAAATCTCCGCAGATCTCGTAAATTGTCGTTTATGAGGAAGCAGAAACCTATAGACATAAGCATGGAATGGTGCTGGAAATCCTTTTGTGTCAATTTAGATACGGTAATTTCACGCTGTATTCACTGCTTAATGTTTACTGTTTATTATGTTAAATCGTTGCTTATTTTCGGAATGCTTACATGTCTTGTATGTCGTAATTGTGTACGAAAATATGCATATCTCACGCAGCAGCTTAATTCGAAACACCGAATATCCGTTGCAATTCTCACTTGTGTTTTGTGTCTACTATCTTCAGTTGTTGAGTTGTGGGTGCTGATTTCCGGTCATCAGTGCTGAATGCAATGATTGTCAACCGTCAGATTATATCATCTCTAAGAAATGGCCTCATTATAATATCAAATTGTTTATCACTATCGATATATGAGTTAGAACATAGGGAATCCATATTCCTTAGATTATTCCCATCATTTCAAACATAGGGAATCCATATTCCTTAGATTGCTCCTATCATTCCAAGCATAGGGAATCCATTTTCCTTAGATTATTCTCATCATTTTAAGAGACGATAATTAACCGTTTGCATATAAACTTTAAGGAAATTCGTTGGGAACTTGCAAATGATAACTTTTCAGACTTTCTTTGTATTGCACTCTTTTCGGTTTAATTTCTATTTCTTTATCGTCTCATCGCAAGCGATTATATTTGTTACGCTACCGCTATTTAATATTGCTGTGTTGAGCGAATTCGCATTCTTCATTCTATGAACTAAATAATCGGATGATTTTAATAGAAGAGTTTAATGGAGAATGTGCGAAGTATTCATAAATTAGATTAACTGCATGTGGCTTAATACATATTATTAAGTTATTTATTACGTTGAATAATTTGAGGTTTTTTCGCCGTGACACATGCATTCATTAAGTGAAGAACGGTGGGAGAAGTTCGGCAAACATCATAGAAAAGTTGCATCAGCTTTTTGTAGATGGGTCATGTACGTGTGGTTCAAATGCTGAAGGTTTTTCTAAGGCAAAATTGATTTGCGATGAATTGTTTCGTAAAAAATGGAATCCATATTCGACGGAAACTTTTTTCTGCACGAGGAGCGCGCCAGAAATTCTGCATTCCTGCAATATTTTCCACTTCAGCTCTTCAGGACGTTGGTTTCTGCGGCTAAATAGTCGTTGATAGATGATTGCCGATCTTTTGACCGATCTACTATGAAGCACAGAGAAATTCCTTCGTTTTTCGTTTACAGCCTTCTTCGTGGGAAAGTTCCATATCTGCGCTCTAGTTTCCCAAAGAACGCCAGTCACACCATCACTTTTACCACTCTGAATCGTAGATTATAGCCCATTACAAGTCCTTATGCATGATCTGTTGAAAGTGATAGCAGACCGCCCAACTCGGGCCTTATCGCTGGGCCGAATTTCATTGGCCTGTTATTTACACGCTGACCGGTGAACTGCAACATTTGTAAAATTATGAAGGCTAATGTGTTATTTGCGTCATGAAGCGAACAATGCCCACCCCTCAATCGTAAAAATTAGAGAACAGCCTAGACTGATCATGGAGGCAGTTGTTGAGGAACGGGAAAGGTAGAGCACATGCGCAGGGATGAGTGGAAAATTTGAGGTCTATTGCAGTGAAACGTCTTTCCGAGAACACAACAAGTCCCTGCCCAAATATTGGTTCTAGTTTTATGCACTTTGCAAATATATGCAAAAAGCATTCGAAAACGTCAAAAATGTTTAATTTTTTCATTCGTGGATTGTTCAACTGGTTTGTTTCGTAAGGAAATACATGATTTTTTGTTTTTGTTAGCGCAACAGATTAAAATTGCAAAGAGCAAATCGTGCTGACCTCCTGACGTATTCTTCTGTTTCTTTCATCTTTTGTTGGCAGATCTGAAGTGTCTACCATTTTCCATGAAGTGGCAGTGGAGTGTCTTGCAGCTTTTACCGTTACCCTTTAAAAAAGGTGAGGATGAATTGACTATTTTAGGCTCAAAATGAACATTACCTCCAGTATCACTTGCAAATTTGCTACGTGCATGAAAAGTTTATGCATCTTGCGGATGTGTTATGAAAGATACTTCATCCTGAAAATCCTCTTGAACGACTACTTGCTTCTTCGTCCCCATAGACGTATCTGTTTCTTTTAGATCTCATTCATATGCTTTAACATTTTGCTAAATTAGGCTCGTTCCTACCACTATCTCACATTGATGCAATAAGCTGAAAGCTACAAAGTGCCATTAAAGGGAACGCTTGTAATGTGGACCTTACATCGTCTATTCGTCGTCTGTTCATTATGTTGTGACTTACTGTTTCATTTGGTAACACTCTTTGTGGATTTTATAGTCAGAGTGGGGATTATTCAATAGCCTCAGGTGGCCGATTATTTAAAAGCATAGAGTAATAATTGAATTTTATCTTAACATAGTAATCATTCAACTATTGTGTTATTCCTAATGCTAGCAAATGTGGCTTCCTTTGAGGTGATTTCTCCTAATAATAACTTCAACATATTTGTTCGTCTTATTGCAGCGTCGTTGTTCCTATTGTACGCTTAAAAGGCGCTTTAAAAAAAGTGGAAGCATTGCGGCGGCACAGTGCCGCCGCTGTATTTGATGTTCGCATTATTGATGCGTATGAAACGCATCACTATGCGTTTCATACATAGGCTAGTGCAGCTAGCTAGATCAAATAGCCGTACTCGGACTAATGCAAACGGCCGTTCAGTCGGTGAAAGTATCGTCGAGATGCGGAATACGATGTCATCTAATGGTGATTGTGAAGGTAAGCACTGCAATTCGAAATTGCCCGGCTAACAAACGAAATAATTTGGTGAATTAAGTTCGTCCATTAATTTAATGCTGCATCATTCTCGTCAGGTTCTAATAATTTCGATGTGTTATCGACGATAAGCGTCAGGTAAATATGTTCAGTCGTGTTAGTGAATTCTATCTCTTTATAAAAGTATTAGTAAATAAATCGGTACAATAAGAAGTAAAAGTAATGGCGGTGCAATATTTTTTAATATGTAACTGCATATCGATTCTGCAGGTGATCGAGCTGTAGCGAGTTAAGAATTGCACATTTTCATTTCCGTCCAACTATGTGTGTTTGTTGTGGTCGTCGAAATTATGTTTGTTTTCAATGAAAATATCTATTGCAATTCTGTTGTTGCAGTTGTTTTTTTCTGCAATATTGCCACCATCTTCGAATATCACCAGCTATCTCCGTTTTCATTTCATTGCAATGATAGTAGAAAGTATCTGTGAAGGAATAAATCTTCAGCTGCCACCCGCATAATGTCTCCTATTTCGAACAATTTATACGTCTTGTCTCATGGATGGGTTTTTCCCAGATGTGAAATGTTCTCTTGAATTTTCCTGAATATGTAGTGCTGATGATTTTCGATGATCCGCTTGAAGAGACAACCGCTCTCTGAAACGTTTTTGACGAACGATCGTCGCTCAGCTGCTTACTTAGTAGCGAGGTTTCCAACTGAAATTGCTGTCAAATCATTCGAGATTCTAATGTATAACGAAGAGGTTGTTTTTCATATGATTGATTGCTGAAACCGCAAGAAAAAAATTTGTGATGCGTTTCGAAGGAAAGCAAACCACAAATGATCACATTTTTCGTCTTACTGCATTGAAATTCCTTTTTTGCCGTAATGCATTCAAAATCTTTCCGGTCGAAATGCAGCCGAATTGTCTTCAGCAGGGGCGAAATTAAGTTTATCTTAACCATAGTGCGGTCGTTTTCTATCCGTACATAATGCGGTCATATTTTGCTGGTTGGTAACATTTAAAGGTTAATCAAGACCATCTAAGTGTTGACTGATGCTGCAATTGTAAAAATCCTTACTCAGACTTAAAAGCGGACGGGTTTAAATGGAAAATGGTTGACACAAATAATATAACGAGTTTTAAAGTATATTCCTCAACAGTTTAGTATTGTAAACTCTAAGTTTTCGCATTCATTTATTATTTGCAACAACGTTATTTATTCGTCTTTTTATGTTGATTTTTTCAATCCATCTAATATTGTATAAGGAGAAGATTCGAGGCGGTTTTATATCGAAATGTTCGATGATTAACGAAGTTGAAAGGGATAGTTGAGTTTTGCATCAATGGGAAAGCAATTTTTGTAGTGTGCGATCGTTTGCAATATGCAATATTTGCTATTTTCCTTTGCGATGTTGATCATTATTGATTTGTTATGATTAATGATCCTGGATTAATGGTTCTGGATTAATCGTGATTAATGGTCCTGGAAAGTTTCTTATGCATTAGCGAAAGTGGGAACTGCTTTAAAGAAATCAGAATTCTTCTATGTTCAAGAGAGAGTCATTTTGAAATTTCTCTTTCTCCATCAGTCAGATTGCCGCTGCATTGGCCTATAGCTCAAGCTATGCGTTTCGGGTTATTGTGCCGAATTTTTTGTTGAGAATATCATTTGCGAAATTTGATCTAGGGCTTTTTAATGCGCATTTTGCCTTAAATTCGCTATAAAATTCTCGAATTTGTTTGAATCTATGTGTTATTATTAATTTCTGATATGAGATTTCGATTCATCTGAATTATTACTGCTATATAAACATTTCGCGTTCCGTTGCTATCCATACTCATATACTTTTATTTATTTTCCTGTTTTGAACGTTGAAATAGAGAGAAGTGAAGTTTTTTGTCGGGAAATTTTTTTTCCTCTCTTTGGAAGATATAGAATCGTCGTTGGGATAGTCTAATTTCGTTTCTTTGCCGCTCATGATAGTGAATTGGTATTCTCATCGTTTAATTGGCTCATTTAGTCATTTCCGTTAATTCGTTGGATTTCTTCTGAGGCTGTAGTGTAAAGGACTAACGTTGTACATGAGAGAATGCTAGGTTTGCTTTTCGGAGGATATTCGCATGTCACACTCCTACTCTCTAAAATATATTCAAACATGTGACATCATTTGCTCTGTGTTGAAAAAAAACATTGCAAATATTTGCTCAGGTGTGTCTTATAGTGCAATGTTTGCTTAACTGTTGCTAAGCTATCCGAACAGCGATTCTTTCTTTCATTTGGCAAAAGTCAGATAGGATATTTCTTTCGAGAATTAATCAAGCGATGGGGCATTTTATAGATGTTTTAGACTGTTTAGTTGGGTGATTTACTGCCATCCACCCACACATCTTACACTATTGCTGAAACTACATCATCGGCAGCTGCGCTTTGCATCAATAGGTTGGGATGTGCACGAAGAATGTGAGCTACGGCTGTTCGTTCGGTGACTTTAAAAACGCACTGAATCACCAGGCAACGATAACACATTGCAAGCAGTTCATAGCTGTGTGCGCAGAGTGTCTGTGCTTCGGCTGCTAGCTACTATCCGAAGAGAGTTCCCTAACCGCCTCTGCCCATCCTGCGCCTCCCCCTTGATCTTGCTTCTGGTATCTTTGGCCTCTGCCCATCCTGCGCCTGCGCCCTCATCTCGCTTCTGGTATCTTCGCCCATGCTCTGTTGGGGGGTCGAATTTGGACGATATTCGCTCATTTTCTGTGTTGTCATTTTCACCTTCACAGTTATTAAGAATCTACGGATTAGTCAACAAAGCGTACCTTTGCATATCTAGATTTGCCTTCTTTTAGACATTTATGCCAAGCAACTATAGCATTTCTCCATATTTTCCTCTCTCAGAATTCCGAACAGATAATTGTTTCAACATTATTGCTGCTGACGAGGCCATTTAGACTTCAATTCGGCTTCCATTAACAAATACGCATTTCACTGTAGTCATTAAAATGCTTTCTGAACTGGTTTTGTTTCTGAGATAAATTTGAAATGATCTGTTCTTCCAAAGTTTTTTGGTGACAGCATCACACAGAAATATCCTTTCGTAGCGAAGACAGGTTTAAAGGTGAGTGGGCAACTGATTCGATGACTAAACACATAAAAACCACCTCAGTCGATAAAGTAACAGACTGCTCCATTGTTAAGGAACGTTTAACTAAACGTTCGCGACATTATTTCGTAAGTGTTGGTGTATTTCCCAAGGTTAGGCATATGAAAGTGAGAAGCGGCTCCTAAAATTGTGGTTCTCTTCAATACTGCCTACCGAACAATCAGCACGTTAACGTCAACAACGCCGTTACAGCTTATTTTTTGGTCGATCCCCGAATTACTGGTACCACTTGGCGAGCGCATATCGACGAACCCATTTGCTGTTGCAGTTTACGCATCGCTGCCTGTCACTCATATTTGCTGATTCTCGAAACGAATCGAGAATTCCTGCTACCTTCTTCACTGATAATAACAGTAATAATTCACAGGGCTTCTAATTTTTTTCGCAGCTGCTTATTTGAGAACTGCTGAAAGTGAAATGTACTATATAATAGTCGTTTTCGCCGAAAAATTTACGCAGTTATGGCCGTTGCTAATGCTTGCTTTGGCCACCGCAGCTGCCTATCTTGCTGCAAAGCAGCCACAAAAAAGTTCGCAGCTAACAACAGTTGAATCCGATATCGCACCTCCCAAAGCTGAAGTGTCCTCAACTAATTCCGCTCTAGACAAGTCGAAATCCCTTCCTCATTCTGTTACTTCTTCCTTCCCTCCTCCACCTCCGTATGAGCGGTTTCCACGTTTCGAGCCTCTTCAATCACATCCTCCCGTCACTGTTATCGATTTTTCACCTGGTATGGTCAATTGCATACGTATCTCTGTTTTGACTCTTAAGGTCGATCTTAAGGCATAGATAGCTTAGCGCTGATGTGGATATTCTTCTTGGTCGCTCTATAATCAAGCATTTCATTAATTCTGATATTGAATAATCCTTTTTCTTGATAATTTTCAATTAATTACATAGCGTTTAGCGAGAAATTTTTTGAGTTTTTAGGACTCGTTTTATGTTACTACACTGTTTTCCACGTTGAAGATTATAAATATTTGGAATTTCTCTCGCTGAGCAATTGCCAACGTACGTACACGCATTGACTATGCATGATTCCTTTCCTTGATGGCGAATATGCAAAGTGCCGTCGAAATTCGTTTCTATATGGAATATTTCTGACATAAATGAAAAATATTTGAAAGGTCATCCACTACTTCATTGAAGTTGTCTTTTAACTGTTCGAAAGTGCAACATGCAATATTTACTTACGCTTGAAAAATTACTAAAATTGGCAGTGAATAGTTGACTAGTTAATGTTATATAATGTATTGATTTTTCTTACTACTCTCAAATGCATTAATTATAGTCGCCTTTTTGGTTTTCTGTTGACGTTAGTTTAGGCGAAAGGAAAGTACTACATAAGACCGTTATTTTTGGTACAGTGCAATAATCGAGTACTTTCACTTTTTTTGCTTTATAGCAAAAAGGGTGATGAATCATTTTTTCACTTACTGGCTAATTAAGGGATTCAAGATATATTGCCTCTGAAGGCGAATCGCCTTAGTAATTAGCGGTATTTTCTGTAACGATGTTGAAAATAACGAATGAAAACAATTGATGAAGGAATCTATGTAGTGGCTACGGTTGGCCTTTAGAGTTCTTTATCAAAACAGATCTTAAAAAATGATTAGCAAACGAAAAGTTTCATATCGCATTTACTTCACGTATCGGCAGATATTTAGTTCCTTTCATCCATTCGTTTCCTTTCACTATATTCCTTATTAGTTCAACGCATTAGTTTTCTTTTTTCCTAGCTGTTTTCCAGCCGTAGCAAATATGAGCACATTAAATGTCAAATGAATGCAAAGCATATCAAAAAAACTTAAACGCATATCCAGAAAGTTTGAATTTCGTCATTAAATCGTCGAAAGACAATCTGCGATGTCGACGGAGATGCGGATGCGTTATCTCATATCGCTGTTCCGTTAAAGTATTCATGGAACACTTTATCCTAGAATTGTTTCCATCTCTAAGGAGCGCCTTCCTAGAAGATTTTTTTTATTACGCGCTTTCGCAAGTGTATGAAAGAAAGGCCATCTTTATGCATACGTCCATATTCACTTTTTGGAGGCAACAAATTTTACGACTTTCCATAACGCTGGTGGATGTATCGTCTTCAACTTGTCGAAATATAGGAGAACTCTTTCATTGAATATTGCCGCAAGCGATTGGCTCTGTCGAGTTGCAGGCGCACTATTTTGCACGATTAACTTTTCGTTGATAATCTTTGGGGTTGATTCATCAGGTGAGTAAATCCAACGAAATGGTTTCACGCTAACAGCCTTATCAGAGGACAATCAGAGTATCAAATCAGACTCTCGAGGCAGTTCTGCTGCATAAGAAATGAGTTCAAAATACCAAAAATGGCACCAAGATGTTTCATCATCTTTTAGGTTATTAACGTTGTTGTTTACTATATTTCAGCTTTGTCCATTTTACAGGCCGCAACCTTCTGAACAAGAAAGAGGCGCCACCAAGTACGATAAAGGAGTCCTCAGAATCATCACAAACGATCGACGAACAGGATGGCGATAAAGGTAATTGCGAGTGAATGTCTCAGCTGATATGATAACTGCTTCATCTCAACTAGTAAGATAACTACTTGGTCTCAATTAGTAAGGTGATCGTATCATATTAGTCCGAAACCTCATAACCTTTTCTATTCGCTCTCAGCCATGACTATCTCATCATTTCACCATCCTTCTTCATTGCTATCTTCGGCACTAGAAGTTAACCGACGTATTGCAGAAACGATAAAACTATGCATGCCATCGCCGTCATTTCAGAGAGATTTCCCTTGCAATGTTTTCAGGAATTCATGGGAGGTAGGAGCCTAGTGCATGCTTCCAAAAAAAGTTCAGCCGGCATATTACAGTTCAAACATTTTTGCAAAATTTTGAAAGCCAATTGCAGGCTGTCAAAATTCGGTCAGTCAAAAAGCAGTCGCTCCAGTCGTCCTATCACGTTTGGAGCAGAGAATTGCCCTAATCAATGAACATGTTGTAAAATTCATAAATATCAAAGTCAGTTTCCCTACGATAAGATATCACTTCAAAAAATGGAAAAGATTATATCTGACGCGGTGGACAACGCTTTCCGACATTGGCTTGCTGAGAAATAAACTTGCGATGGAACTGTCATTTAAGTAGGATATTTGAATTTACTTCGTTCGAGTATTACTCCTAAAGCTTTAGTGTCCATCGGTCAAATTGATCGTCACATTTTTACGGACTCTTCTCTAACTGTTGTTCCCGAAATAGTTCATGATCTTAAACGACTCTGAATATTTGCATGGCGATCAAAATTGAATGGCTTTGATGTGTTTTGGAACGTTAAGTAATGAAAACAAAATAAGTATGTTTGTCATGTCCGAATGTAGCGTTCCTTTTTTTCTTCCTTTTTTTATGTTCGTTCTGAGGGAAAATATGTGCTCCTCTGACCAACTTTCGCTATAAATTCGTTGTTACACTGCATTCTTCTTTCTTTCGACCGCTTTATGTTTTTTTAGATAGTTTTTCTCATCTATTGCAGGCTTCATCTTTCGTTGCAATAATCGCTGAAACTTTCGTTGTGGAATTTTAAGTCTATACCCAAGCAGTTCGCTTATTGTTCCTATATTTGTTTGTTTATTTGTTTCTTGACGTTGCGTACTTATTAGCAAAGCATGTGCTTTTATGTTCCGATGTTTATTGGCAATGATTACTAACGTTGCTTTCGGCCACCATTATTTATGCATTGCATCGTTCACGTCTTACATTCAAAGTGCATCATTTTAGCAATCTGTTTATTGCATTAATACTTGTGAGCACATCATTTTGCCCACACAGTTTTTCTCCAACCATCCATACACCAAGGGATAAAAATCAGTAGAGAAAAAACAAAATTCCGTGCTAAATATATGAATGTCTTAAAATCGCCGAAGGAGTTTCTTTTTGTTTCTGACTGATCACCCACAAGAGGGCACCACATCCGCGAAGGAGGATTTGCCTGTTGAAAACTTTAAAGTCATTTGATGACCGTTGTATATGTTCTTTTTCTACTTACAGAAATTGCTTTCTTTTCGAGATCTTTTTTCTCTGTTCACTCTTTTTTTCTGCATTATTGACGCTTAATTGGGAGAATATTTTTGGATAAACCTTGGGTTACCGTGAGCTTTCAGAATGCTGAACAGTTAGCGAATGAGGAACTTTGTGTAATGCTTTTTCGAAGCTGTTGTTTCTTTATGAATTATGAAGCACATTTTGTATACCAAGCGGAAAGAGGAAAGGGAGGGAGACCAAGATTACTAACCAAGGAAAATTGCTAAATTGAGCGGATGGGTCTCAAAATACCTCATCTCTCTTCTCCTCCCATTTTCATCGATGAATCTGATGAATATCTGAGCTTTATTTTGCTCTTCAGATTGCAATAGCCAGTCTCTTAGCTTTTCGTTAAAAAGAGTACCATAAAATTTCAATTTTTTCACTCATAATGTTGTCGAAGTGAAATATTTTCATTTCTTCTAAAGTTGAAGCACATCGCTTTTTTATTGACGCTTTAATATTGTTTCTTGGTAACGATATACTCCGTTCTATTTCATTGTTTCAAATGCGTAATCCCTTATAAGTAGGTCATGAAAAGGTAAATAAATGAAGTCCGCGATTTCTCCAAACACGTCTAATCCAATTTTCATACGGGAAGAAGTTTTGCTATAAAAGAGCACTATTCTTTTTCATTTTTTATGTTCTTTTCTTGAAAGATATTCTAGTCTGGAGGCGTTGAATACCATTGAGGGAGCCGTCTCACGAAAAAAAGCCGTTGAACGGGCAAATATTCACGCTCATTGCACGCTAAATGAAGTTTTCTACTCTGTCTTTCACATCGATGTTTGTTTGTGCCTCTTTCGTTGGTTACTATCCGAAATCACAGCCGTTTTCTTCGTGCATTGTTGTGAAGTTGTCGTACATTGGCAGTATTTTTCACTTAGCTTTGAGTGAAACCTCTCGCACTGTTAATTTTTGAGAGTTGTTTTTGCTCTCTATTGGTAGATGTAAGTTTCCCTTAAAACAATTTTCTCTTAATATCGACAAAGAATTTCAGCAATACAACATTTGAGATCATAGAAATCATAAAAGGAAATTCTCGGAATTTCATAAGTCTCGAGATGAGATGAAAAGAGAGCGCTGTTGAGGCAAACTAATTACCTCTACAAAGATTTTGAGGAGGAGAACTTACCGGAAGAGAAATTCCATCAATCACAGCGTTCTATTCCATATTTCGCTGCATTTTGTCGGTACTTCTGCTTAATGCTATTTGCTGTTGTTATGTGTCTACTGCGTTTGTCCACTGTTCTACCAGGTAGAACAGTGGATGAAGCAAGTACGTACTTGGTAAGTACGTGAGTACGTGCATGGTAAGTACGTACCAGGTATATACACGATCCAGCGTGATATCTGATAACCTAATTCATTTCATCCACTAAGCCGTTTTTCCTCTTATAGATTGAAAAGCAGTGGATGTAATTCTCTAGCACAATTGTGAATGCTTGAGGACTAAGTGTATCAGTTGCTTTATGTTTCTTCATCATATTCTATCTATTGAGATTGTCACGTGAAAGTTATGTGCCACTTATCTGCGCCTTATCATGCCCAGATACCTGCACAATTATTTTTGTGCTTAATGCTCACCTCAGCAGTGCTATTTTCACACCTTACGTATTACTTGCAGAAAGTTCTCGAACGAGAACTTTCTGCAAGTATTCCGAGTGCCTAAAAAGTATTCCGAATGCCTAAGTTTCTTAGCTGGTTACTGGAACCGACCGAACGAAATTTAAATGAATGTTTCGATATTTAAAAAGTTCATAGAAATTTCCAGTGCAGCATGTGCAAAGGTGGTGAACGTCTTCGAAAACTTTCCATTTTATCACACTATGTTCTGAGAGATCTGATCCACTGATTTGGTTTGATCCCATTTATGATCCATTTATGATCCACTAGAGATCTGATTTGGTTAGAGATCTGATTTATGATCCAATTTATTTCTTATCCCATGGTCGGTCACTCTTTTCATACGTTTTCTTGTTTAACTTTATTTGTCACAATATTTTGCTTTCCCACTAAATTGCTTTCCCACTAAGTTGCTCTAGCGTCGCTGCAACAGTTCACTTAGCGAAGATGTGCCACAGGGCTACGTCACCTTTTTATCATACAACGGTCGTTTGAGGGAGATCGCTTGGATAACGGCCTGAGAGGAACGCAGTAATCCATAAAAGTGGACGGCACTGTTGCTGCTGCGATTGTTCAAAATGTTGAATGGTTATTGTGTTGCAAATGTGGGATATTTGTGTCCATTATGGATTTGGTTAGAGATCTGATTTATGATCCACTTTATTTCTTATCCCATGGTCGGTCACTCTTTTCATACGTTTTCTTGTTTAACTTTATTTGTCACAATATTTTGGTTATCTGCAAATTTGTCGAAAATCTTGCACGTTGCTTTTTTTTATGTTTTGGAAATTTACCCTTATATCAGTCGATGATTGTTTGATGCACGTTTTTATATTTATTCCCCATAGAGCGTTCTCCGCTTAAGCAGCTAACGTATAGAGTGAGTGTTCATAAATATGGAAGTGATAAATGCAGGTTGTAAAATCCATTAGCGTAAATTAAAAATGATGCGTTGAATTTCGGTGCACCAACAAAGTATGCAGTGATTGATCAAATGGATGATGTTTTCAGGAACTTTACGCAGAAATTAGAGGAAGCGAAACACCTTAGTTTGCAGATCAACTCATATCACGTCTTCTTAATTAAATCAACGTTGAAATCTCATTTTTATCTATATTTAAAGTTTCACTGACGTACGCATGCATCGTCTCATATACTTCGTCATTGCTTTTTCTCTTGTGCTATTCCCAAATTCTAGGTAAGCTTGAAATTACTAAATGCTTACTGTTTCGTCTTTAAAGGCGTAACTCAAGTTAATCAGTGGCAGGTACATATTCCAGTTGAAATCAGTAATTCAATGTTCACTGGTACCGAATATCTATCAAGTTTATTCTACCGAATATCCATCAGGTTTATTCCCGGAGCTCTTGTTATATGGTCTCTTGACAAAGCTGTCTCCTAGTTCTTTGTGGCGTCCACTGTTGACAACTTTTTCGTGAAAGAATGTTTAGTACTGTCGTTTAATTGGCATAGGTGCAAACGATATTCTCATACGACAGAAAATATGTTCATGAAAATCATTGTGAAACAGAGAATACACAAATCGCATAATGATGTCTCTCAGTGGGAAAGACGTTGAACCACGAAAACACGGTAGTGCGCGTGGACACGTCGGCGAAGGCTCAAGCTCAAGTGCAACAGAAGGCTCAAAGCGGGAGCAATACGAGCAGTCCAAGGCCAACCGCATTGCCAGGTTCGCAAGTGCTTGGTGTACAGTCTGGCAATACCACATTCGAGACTATCCCTGTCATAGGACTCTGTGAGTTCACTTGTGCACCACATTTGTGAATGATTCCGCCTGTGGATTTTCGGTGCACTTACCTCAGCTGTTGATTCGACGTTCGATTTTCGTCGAATCCTTGTCTCGAACTTATTTTTTCTCCCAGTAATAGTGCATGCACATGAGACGGTTATCGTACTGATTGCCTGGGCGTTTTTGCTTTATCGTACTTTAATGATGCATGGAGTGCAGCTGTTTGCATTTTTTGCAAACGATGTGCCGCTAACAGATAAGAAAACTTTCAAGAACCTCATTGGAAAGCGCTGTTTTCTGGTAAAGATCTTTGGGCATTTCAACAAGGTTATATAAACTCATTTTTTGCGCATGCTCAAGCATATATGTGCTTCGGGATCCTCCAATACGAGTTGTGTTATGTGCTAGGAACTCAGTTTACTCGGCCGTTTTTAATGTTCGTAAGTTTAAGTACAACGCAGTGTTTTTTACAACATTTAGAGCATATTTTAATAATCGACTATCATATGCTTCCTTTAATGTCGCTCATGCACTGATCATTTGTTTAACAGCAAAGTGGCACATTTTGAGATGAGCTTCCTCGTCATTTCGTACCCTTTTTACCCACTCTCAAACCGCTCTTTCAAACTGTCGTCTTTGTTTTCGAAGTGTATAGTTTATCTGAATAAGTTTTCGTCCGGTAAAATGGAATTTACCCAAGGGAACTGCGTTATTGCCCGCAATTACAGCAGTAAAACTTCCTCTCATTTCGATTTGCCGCTATTTGGCATGATAGTAGCATGCTTGCGCTAGACACTGTAGTATAGCATGCTACATCTTACCTTCCCTTTAAAGCCATCTTCCATAAATTTAACAAATATTCTTCTTCTGAGTTGCACGTTTCACAAAGTAAAGGAGAGTGGGTAACAGAGTATTTAATTAACCATAACTTAAGCGATGAAATGTGATCCTCACTAAGAATGAAAGCTTCCAAAGTATCTTTTCATTTTGAAGTGAGTTCCATTTTTAATTGAAATTACGTGAAATGAATCATTTAATTGGAAGCACTTCGTTTTGGTGCAAGAACGTTGAATTATGTTGGGAATGTGAAGACCAACTTCATCTCACAATGCTATCACTATTGATAAGTAGCAAGAGCGAAGAAAAAAGACTGTTGCGTGGCGCTCGGTACTTGACTATTTGATATATTCTTCCCTGTGGGTTTGACATTACAAGCATCAAGTTAGCCCGCCTTTGGAAAAGAATTTAATGCTTGGCGGTGTATTTACGACCTTAATGATGAAGGGGTTCTGTAATGTGTTGGATGATTTGCTACGTCCCTACCTTTTCATGAGAAGAATGAGAGTGGCCTTTGATCAAAAATCGAAGTTCAGCATGGTGCTTCTTTATGTGTTGGTTTGAATGACGCCTGATTTGGAGCCAGAATGTATTTTATATAACTGCTCAAGTTTTAGAATTGGGAAAAATTGAATATCGCAGTAATCGGTCTATATATGTCTATGGTATGTTTATTTAGTGAGGAAACAATGTGCGAATAACTTTAAACGGAAATTGATCCTTCAGCCAGTGGTGTTTTTTCGTCAATCATAAGATCGTAGGAATTTCTTTTTGGTTCCCCAAGTCGCTATGAATTCATGAATGGCGCTTTGTTGCGGATCAAATTCTCAAATGTTCCGACACGAACTTTCAAACGAATTTAAATTGCCTTGGCGGAGAGATAGAAATTTTGTATCTTTTACGAGAATCAAAGCGCTTTACAAAATAGCAGTTGCAGTATTTTATTCTAAAGCTTACTATCCTGTGTCACATTGTGAACATAAGGTGATACACTAATGGTATAGTGATGTGAAACCTTTTGCGAGCATTCTTTAAGCTGTAGTTTCTCGAGCGTCAACTTTTACGTCATTCGATCGATTCATGTTCTTTTTTCTTTTTTCTTTTGACGATCGCAAATCACATCGGATCATATGGGATCATAACAATACTGCGATTTTAATGGCAAAGCATCCGATGATGGATGCAATATTGAATGCGTGTAGCTGGAGCATAGCAGCGTTTGTACTTCACAAGGTGTATGCGGACGAGGAAGCGTGGCAGCTGTGGCCACAGACATCGTTTCATCTTTCGCGGATTGCCAGCTCAAGACCTGCACCACCAGACGACTTGCCTGCAGCCTTGAGATCATCGACAAATAGCTAGTGGCTGCATTTACGCGTGTGCTTGTTGCCGATGAAGAGCTCTCTTAGTGCGTCGGCTAGTTGGAATGTATGAATGATCGAATCCACGATCATTCTTTCCTGATCACTGAGGAGAACGTCCATCTGTGATTACGATGATGCCCACTTCATCGTCAGTGCAATCCGAAATCCGAAGTATTTTTCACTGTTTTCTATTTGGATTCATTATAATCCATTTTATGCAACACTGCTGAAGTGCACACAAATGTGATAATTTGTCAAGCGCACTTTTCTAAATCTAAGCGTAATTTTAAGTATTCGTAGTATTCTCCATGCCTGATGACGTGCTGTTTTCAATTTTTGCCCGCTTTGCCTACATGTTCTTATCGTAATTGATAGCTGATGAAGGTGGAATTCTTCTAGACGTTTTTCCCCTGCTTTTGACTAGCTGATGCTCTGGAAAGACAAGTTCCATGCTGTGAAACCGTAAGGTCATTCAAAAATTACTGTCCCTTCCTGAAGTGTAGCCTCGTACAAAGATCAGATATTTTTCTTCACATCGATTCATTTTTGTACTGATCTAGGAGATACAGTGATCCATTGCACCCTCATAAATGCCTATCCGGATGCATGGTTTGTTTATAAGATCATAAAAACTGCACTAATATAGTAGTGTTTATGATATCGACGACAGTAGGTATTGATGACTTATGAAATTCCGTCTTATCAATATTTCTGTTACTGCCATGATACTAACCTTGTAATTCCGGATTAGCATTTCTTTCCTTTTGCGTCATCCTGCGAATTATGGCCGATTTTTCAGTGTTTTTTTTTCGAAAGCATTAGTTTATGCTATCATAAGCATGAAATTTATGCATGCGTTTTTAATATGCTGATCATTTAGGATAACTATACATTAATCACGAAATCTATCGTTGTCTGTCGTAACTGTGCATTAATTACAAATCCCTATGGGTTGGATTCTGTCAGCGCATTTAAAATTTATACAAACATTTTTGGATGATCGAATCATTTCGAGCTATTCGTTATGATATTCTCATTAACTTCGAACATTCTCACTAGTTTTCGTACCAACAAAAATAGATTCGAAAGATAAATGTCCAAATTATATATAGTTTTCTTACTGTTGTGATAATTCATTGGTTGGCCGTTGAGTGCCTAGCGCAACCTTTGCCCAAAAAATGCGTGCTTAGATTAACCTTGTCTCCTGCCTGAGTTGAAGTTGCAATGATCGTAAATCTTTGACATATTCAAGTCCTGCGACGGTGTTTTTTATAGCCACTGAACGTAATTCTTCGGTAGGTGGCTCTAAAGAAGAATACTGCATTTTTTGTACAGCCTTGCACTAGACCTCAGCACTTTCTAGTGTTATCATCAATGTTACCAGTACGGCGGAAGAATTACTGAGTAGATGCATTTGAAAATTTCTTTTAATAAAATGCATTGGCCATTCAAAGTGACTCTAATAAACCGAGTGAAGTGTTCATGGAATGTGCTTTGTTAGTTCATTCTATGTTTCTTTCAAGGTGAGCGATAATTATTCCATAGGCATTGTAGCATATTTCCGCGTTTTAAAATATCGCAGAGTTATCGGCAGTTAGGCCTGCAACTATTAGCCAAGATTCGATGAACGAAATATTCAAATATGGATATGATAGGCTGATAAGTTGATATGCTAACGTTGTAGCTTGAGATTTCATATACTGATGAATGATAGTGTGGTGCTAGTGGTGACTTTTGTTCCATTAATGCGGAATCATCATTTAGACAAATTTAACATGACACCATCATTCGCGTACGCAGCAATTTGCTAAATGGACCTTCCGTTTAGCGAAGCAAGTCCTTCAGCTGATGGATCAGAAATAGAACCATCAAATGCTTTTTTAAAAAAGACGGCGCCAGAATTCAGGGATCTTCTCCACTTTGCTTACAAACAGCTGCATTTAGGTAGGCTAAACTTGAGACAGTTCGATATATGTGCCAATGATCGAGAGCGATAGTTTTCAAGGGTGCACCACATCTGCGTATAAATTGATGGGATATTTTTCCTCGTATTTTGTCTCTCATTGTGTACAGTTCACTATTTGCAAAGTCTGTTTCATACTCCATTATTTATTCGGCTCTAGCACAGTCGGCTCCAATAAAATATCAAAAAACAATCCTGCTGCTTAATATGTTAGCAGATCACTCCAAGTCTATAAGGTAATTTGCTAACACTATCCTGAATAAATTTCGTGCTAGTTGCAAGTTTGCACGTCTATTTTTGAGCGAGCAATTGAGATCACATGCTCATCACTAAATTGCACGAGTTTTAGATGTTTTATTCTCTAAGAGAAGCTTTTTCCAAATCCAGTTCCGTTTTTTCTCCGCTTTCTTCATTTTCCATAAATTTTATTGAAGTCGTTCAATTGTGCTGATGGGAAGTTAAGCAGGCGGATAGTATCGTTGTGCGCAATTCGCTTGAACGTTCTTTTCGTTCACTTGTGGAAGGACGGGCGAAAGTAGAAGTGCGCACGTACGCTAAGACTGATCGCATGCATTGTGCAATCGATGCATTCTATTGCTATGTTTGATGCATGCGTCGTACCTGATCGCAAATAAAATGCACACTCTGAGCGATCGAGTATACTAAGGAGCTTTAATTAGCTTCGTTGATTTTCATCAGCAACCATCTTGAGAAACAATTAAAAGTATTCATGACTGCATCGCAACATTTGTGCCAGTAGTGTTACTATAACACAATTGGGATATGCCGATTGTTGAGTGTGTGTTAAATTATTTTTGTGTGCGTCTTAGCTGCTAGCTTCGTTGAACGTTCGTGCAGAATGTAATCATGTTGTTTCAACTTTCATTTCTGACCTCTTCTTAGAACATTTACTAATAGCACTGGTGTATTTTACCTTACAGTGTTGGTCTGTATAATACACGAGTTTGTAAGCTCTGGGGTTTGTTCTGCTCGTTATATTTGAAGTCCGGCTTCTATTAAATCCTTTTATATAAGAGCAAATTTACAGTTCTATTGTTTTATCGTGGGAAAACGTAAGTATGAAATACAGCAATGCACTCGAACCGGAAAACTTCCCCTTTTACAATCTCATGGGCCAATCGTTGAAATGATAAGATGATAATTTTGAGAGAGTACTTTAATGAAGAATTGCTGAAGTGTTTTTCTGGTGAGATGAGACGGTGTTTTTTTATTGGTATTATGAGATGATCATTTCGGGAGATAACATGCTGGTTGAATATTGCTGCCTAAAATCTAGTAGTAGTACAAACCTTACAAATTACTACTGACTTACATGATGAGTACTGCTGAGAAAATTGTTTTTGCATTCATGTAAGCGACGATATTGGCAATCGTAGTTGAGGAGTAGTCTGTGATCGCTGAGCGGATGTCGAATAACAAGTTTTCCCTTTGTGTTTCAAAAGTTAGGTTCCAGATGAATTAGCATACGCAACAATGAGCAGTGTTGTTTTATATGTCCAAAAAGTATCAGCTGAAGCGGGAATGATGCTTGAACGATACTTGAACCTTTAATGCTTTTCCCAACTTAATGGATGCTTGAACTTTGATCCCGTTTTTTTTCTTTCATCCGACTCAGCTAACGAAGTAGAATTCCAAGAAATGTATGGTTTCTTTCCGTTAGTGTTTTCAACACGCTTTAGGTGTTATGAAAGCTTCTTATCTATTTTCACATCTTACGAGTTAATGTTTAACGTTTTTCAGCACAAAAACAGGAGATCGTTCGTGTCACACAGCAGCTACTGGATGCGATTTCTTGCAAAGATTACGATTCATATGCGTGAGCTTTTATTCTTTTATTTTTTATTGCATTTCGTTCTGATAATGCAGCAGAGGTCAGTCTAAATAAGTTATATCTTTGGGAAATTTAGTTCTTCCAATCCCTTTCCTGAAGCACTCAAAGCCTTTATTTTCTGAATAGCACATAGAAGGGAGGGGAGGGGAGGAGGACGTTTGATTATACCCTTACTCTTTTATCGTTGTGGAGTGAAGATGATCGCGTTCGTCAACTTAGAACAAGCGCTTAAGCTACCATTCCTAAAAAGTAATGCAGGCTCGTTATAAAGAAAGCTATTGCACGCTCTAAATGCGCTTTCACTTTCTTATTCTTTTTCTCTATGTTTAAGCTCCTAAGAGTACGTTCCAGTTTTCTGGACAACATTACATGTATTGCGTGTGCACTGCGTGCACCTACACCTTCAAAACAACTGTTTTTAAAGATTGTCTGCAGTCTTTTTTTTTTGGGGGGGGGGGGGGGGGGTGAGATAAGAAGGGAAAGATCGTATGGGTGACTTGTAAGTGCTCACAGCCCGAGCGGAAGAGCGGAGAAAGCCACTGCGTCATTCCCACAAGTATTCATTTCACATTCCACAATTCCATTCGTTACAAATGTTTGTGTAGGAACATCACATATTTTTTTCCATAGGAACATCGTTATGCGCGCAGAGTCAATCATTTCTATCATTTCTATATGCAGAAATATTTTAAAGCGTTCTATAGGAGAACATGGTCGACTATCTAATATTCGCTGAACATCTAATATACTGAAATCTACTGAAATGATTGTTTATTATTCTATCCTAGCAGCAGTGATGAACTGTTTCGTTGAAAAATTTTTGCAGAAGGTTGAAATAATATTGGAGGGTTTCAGGAAATTATGCGACCCATCGATGACGTGCTTCGAGCCAGAAGCATTGGGCAATTTGATTGAAGGCATGGACTTCCATAAATTCTACTTTGATAACAGTATGTTGATATTTTTTTCACTTATATGTCCTGTTCCATTCTTAGAATATTTTGTGGGTCATCTTGCACTTTCCCGAAAGTAGTCTCCGTTTCTCAAATTTTATGAGAACTGCAACCGGAAATGTCATTTCGTTGAATGTGAATCCATTTTATGATCATTTTCGTGTTGCTGCTACATTGAATGGTAGTGATCAAGCTTAATCGAATGTGTTCGGACATCATTTTGAAACAGCGGGTGCTCCAGAATGTAAGCAATCGAAGCACTTTTGATGGGATATTTCATCCGATCAGTCTTTTTATCAAAAATCCTCTGAAGAGAACTCTCCCTCCTTTCTGGATAAAAAGTCGAAGAACTTGATCCAAAAAACACATCCATCTCCATCGGTTCTACTCCGAATACATCGGCAGTTCAGAGTAGTCTGAAGCAATGCTAAGGCCGTATTTTGCCGCACAGTTTGTGAATGTTGAGCGACTTCAGGTGCCGGAATACGCGGACCAAAGATTCACACGACTTTGCTCAATCCGAACGTACATCTGATGGGTGACGAGGGTGCCTGCATCGCATACATACGTCTCACTCAGTTCATTGACAGGTCCTTCCTTTTTCCTCGGTAAAGGTCACCCAGCCTGTGTGTTTGCTTAAAGATGTTCATCTGCTCGTTTCGCAGATCAGCGTACCAGGAAATCGATATTGGAACTTGGTGATAGATTTAAACTTCGGGGGCTGTCATGTCTTCCAACCGCATGCTTGTTTTTGCCAGTCTGTGGCAGCATCCATCCAGAGGGAAAACTTCGGCATGATCACTGTTTGCACCAATTTATCAAATGGCCTCAGAATAAACCAGTCCTAGAAAACGAATCGTTTATGGAGTCAAGATTTCAGGAACGGTGAAGCGCGTTCACGACAAGCACAAGAGACTCGAGTCTGGCAAAAACGCAATGGCCGCGGCTGGGTATGTGTACACGTTCATCGGACGGGAGCACCATCATCTGTGAATACGGCCGATTGTCATTACTAATTTTCTGCTTGCCATCTCTTTCCTAGTTTTGGTTACCATCGCCGCTCGCCTGCCGAACTGTCAATAATCTCTGCAACTCGTTCCGCTTTCATCCATGCATAGTTCTATGAAACCGATGAATTCAAGGGACATCAGCAGCTTCAATCGGCGGTAGGTAAGCGCTGGTAATGAACCAACAGATTGAATTCAATGCACCTTTCCTGTACGGGTCGACTTAAGCTGCAAAGAAGATTTTTTATATTCGAACTAACAGTAAGATGAATGAGACGCATAACGTCCAAAAAATCAGTGGATCAGGCGTGACGTTCCACTTTTTCTTTAAAGTAACGCCTAATTGGTTCATTAGCGACGGTGCTATGGATCGTGGCAACCTGCACGATGCTTCTTTGGATGAAAATGTTGATATGTGCTGAGTGAAGTGAATGTGATTAGTTTGTTTTTGTCCGCACAACTATTTCGATAAACTGCATTTGAGCGTTTTTTTTTTTTGTTTTTCTTTGCTCGCTTTCAAGAGCACCATCAACGGTGCTTGTTGTACTCGCTGAATGCGTCCGTATTTGCAACCTTTGAACTGCTCTCTTCACCTTTCTTTCTTTTTTTATTGCTATTGCAGAATAAGCACTGGAGGAATCTGTGACCTCACTGCACCAAGCGCAAGAGATTTCTTAGGTTATTATCTTTCTCCATATGAAAATTGCCAATGAGAACAATAAACGAAGGAATAGCACTTGTATGTCACTGAGATTATTCAAATTTAAATGAAAGGAATGAATGCATTTTTCTTTCATATTTTTTGAGATTATCGGCTAACTGACGTTGAAAAGTTTCGCCCATTGTCGGTCGCTGTAGACGATATTTCTGTAAATTCGGACTCATTTTTGGCGTAAGATGAATTGATGCAATTTTAGACGTTGTATTTGCTGCGCGCTGCTGCGTTTGTTGCTTGTCTGTCTCTCCAGTCTCCTGTGTGCCTATGCTGAATTGTCATTTGCTTCTTAGATATTGCTTCTTTTGTTATCTTAGGAGCGGTTCAACTTGTTTTGGTGGATATTTTTAGCGCATATTTCTCTACGAGCGATTCAGATAATGTTGCTTTACGTAAAAGCTTCCGGTCCAATGTTTTCCGAAGTATTCATTGACATAGGGCTCGAGCTAAACATTCGCCGACATGCCAAATTTTATGACGGACGCTATGTTGATTTTAGCGCCTTACTGCACACGGAGTGAATCTGCGGGTGCTGATCGAGCCGTTGTTAAACTTTGATGATGCACTTTACCCTCTTTCACTCAGTTCTTAGCTAAGCATGTGGGCGAATTGGCCTCATTTTAATGTCTCGGTAAGGCAGTTCGTTTGCACCTGGTGTCATTTCCACGTTTTGCCAGCATCGCGTCACATTTAGGCTATTTGTGATTTTGTTTTCCTTTGTAATCTAAGTAATTTATTTTGTTTCATGTACGAAAGTTTAGCTTTTATTAGATACTTTGTAGTTGTGTGCTGTTACAGCGTTTTCAACTGTTTTCGTCAAGTGTGTCGAGCATTTCGCTTTTGTATGATTTTAAAGCAATTTTCATCGGATATTTTTCGGTAAAAGTTAAGCCAAATATATACATACATGCGATTAAATGCATCCATTCACTGGGAGCACCCCCCAAGCCAAGAGCACTTTCTGAGTGTGCTGCATACGCTTCTTTGCAATATAGGATTAATTCATTGCAGTCGCTTCATTCATTTCCGTTATTGTTTCGGATTTTCGCCTATGAGCTCACTGGATTATATCACAGTAAACTTAATAAAGTGTTGAATGTGTTTTGATGTTGCATTAAATACCACTTAAGGTGTGATTCGACTAAAGTAGGCCTGGCGAGCAATGTTCTCAACGCTATCAACTACTTGTAACATTTGAATAACTGCAGCAGTTTTGTTTGCACACCGTCCAATACTGCCAAGAGAGCGGTATACATTTGAAAGTTCTAATTCAGATAGTTAGTAGTAAATGAGAATGTCATTTTCTTAGATGTTTTTGCCGGTGGATGACTAGTTTGCTCGTTTCAAGCCGTGTCGTAAATGAACGACGTTTAAAATCTTTGTTCGGTCACTATTTTCGCGAATAGCGAACGAGAGATTACTAGCGTGATGCAAAGCTGTCGACATTTCCATTTGTTTTTTACGATTCATTAAGTCAGCGACCGCCGAGTGCTTAAGTTGAATTTGATTGCATCAAACGATTTGATTCTTTCGAAGGGAAAATTCGACTTAAACGGTCACGATAGACATATGTCGAGTTGTAGGAGTATTGATATTCATTTGCTATGCCGAATTATGCATTAGAAGCCAATTTAGAAGTTCCTCGAAAATGATTGCTCACATCATTTTCAGACATACCGAATAACTTGACCAAAGATACATCTTAGACTTTTCAAATTTTGCTGCAGTTGATGCCGACGTCACTTTCGATTTGATCGGAAGATCGCGCTTTTCGTACTTTCCATAGGCGAAATATAGCATATTTCATGTTCTAAAATAAATCTTAGCTGAGAACATTTCTTTAAATGATTAATCAATCCATTTAAGCATTTTTGCAATAATTGAGCGGAGCAGCTGCAAGCCTTATTCAATTGATGCTGATCGATGACCTCTGTAAAAGCCAAGGAACATATCAACGGCTATCGCTTTATGGTCGTCATTTTCAGTTCGCTCTCCTCGTACTCTCCTTCTGATCTCGTTTTAAAAGAGATCTGCCTGGATTCTCTGTTTCCATGGAATATATGAAATAAATAATGTGATCTGTTTTTTCCAATCGGCCGGTATTTAATTCAGGGAAGTTTGTTGTTGACGGAATGTGCTTATGTTCTCTTCTGTGAGTATCTGCTACAAAGTGGAGCTTCGCAATGACTGTCCTTTCTGAAGTGCAATTTTCCGAGTATAGATAGAGTCGATGCGAAATGCTAAAAGGTACCTGCAAGTTGTATGTTTACGGTAACTGTTTTCAGTGAAGTGCTCAACGAGAATTCATCGTACCATTATCACATCAATCATACTATCTTAAAGCGAAAGTTACAAATTTCGTTCTTTAGGCATATAAACAGCACTAAGTTCACGCATGCTTTTTCAAAATTAACTTCACTCATTAAATACTCCTTATTATTTCAAACGTTTTTTTATTGCTCTCAGTGATTGCTTCTACTTTCGCTAAACCACTCGCCATAAGTGAATGGCTTGTTGAATAAAGAGAGCAATCATCTCATAGTAACATATCTTGACTTTTATAGTAATTATAGTACTTTCTTTTAATAATTAGTGAAAATGTATGGAACGGGAAGAGAAATGACTGTCCTGTTCTTTCTATTGTAGGTTATGGTAACCTTGTTCGACCGGATGAGTGTGCTTCGGTTTCCGGTTGTTAGGTCTAGGAGCAGTGGTGTTCGGAGTGCTAAACACGCAAAGTACGGAAGTGGAATCGATGTGTTTCAAATTTCTCACAAATGTTTCTCTTTATCCATCGCTGAATAGAGGGCTTCGGGATTTACTGTCGACTCCCACATCTGTCGAGCGGTCTTTGTGGGCACTGTCAAATTTCAGCGGGCGGAAACGAACCGACCCAATAATTTTACAGTTTCCTATGTAAAGAGGAAATTTTAATTGCATAGCTCAGAGCGGAACTGAGATGAAGAATTTATGCGAATTACGAGTAATATTATACATTTTAAATGGAAACTTGCCCAAAATACGTTTTAGAAGTTTATTCAACCAATAAACATTTATTTCATTCACGAATGAAAGAGAGGAAGCGAAGACCGACTATGACGGCAACGAAATGGATGAGGGATTCACATCGCTGAGCGTATTCAACGAATCATACCCAAGCCCCACCATATGAGAAATCTGCGATGTGATGGGCACCGATCCGTTCTTTCGAAATCGGCGATTTACCTAATAAAGCAAATAGTCGTCAACAAAAACACGTGCTGCTAGCGTCTTAATTCCAGAAGCGCCCACTTCGCGAACGATTTTTTCATACGAGCTTTTCAAAGAGGTAACATGGGCCTTAAATCATGATGTATCGCAGTTGCCGATCAAAAAAAACACCTAATTGTATGAGACGCCTAATTATTTATTGAATGCGAGTGGTGGCATAGGCCAACGTTCGCTTCCCTCTCCCTATTCCCAGCAAACGAGGGCAAGGAGGGATGGAGGTGAAGCATGAAAAATATACGGATTGGTGTCCAGAAAAATTGTTTTATAGATGCATAAATTCCGAATCCTTTCCTTTTAGCTACGCCCCATTAAGTGGTAACGCGTTCCGTTACCATCATATTTATTTTTGAATGTATAACATTAACGTTCTTTCACCTCTTATATTCATGCATTTCGTCGCTATTCTTATGTGTTGGGTGAAGCTATTACAGCATACTAAACTATCGATAAGAAAAAACGCCAAACATTGGCTGTAATTCGCTCTAAGAAGACTATTTTTATCGTTCAATTGACGCATACAGAAAAATTTTTATTTCTCACAGAAAATGCAGTTAGATATGATCCGTATGAAAACGTCGGAAAATTCGACATTTACCTCAAGGAAGCTTCTTCTTTGAAATAATGTTTCGTAAGGATCAAGCACAAGAGCTTTACTATCGAATGCATTATCCTATGAGAGCGATATGATGGATATTTTACAAATATGCATTTTTCCATACATGGCTAACTTGTCTACTTATGCCACTCTAGATATTCCGTGGATGCCCGCTAGTCGAATTTGAAATTCTAGCGACTCACGTGTTTGTGAGTAGATTCTTTCAACTGTTGCCCTCGATAAACTTTGTCATTTCATCCGCCTTAGTGCTTATTTGTTTATAGTTGACGCGTTTTATTATTTTTACTAATATCCTGAAATTGCACCGTACCTGATAAAACGTTGTGGATGGAACACTTTCTGCGTGAATGAAACGATGCTTAAGAATTAAGGTGTTAGGGGAAGGGAGATATGAACCCAAGGTGATAGGAGAGCACAGGGGGAGACCAGCTGTTACGAGAGGGGAGATACGGACCAAGACGTTAGTAGAAAGGAGACATGGATCATATCACAATTCCGGAAATAGTTGAAGGGAACGATGAGATTGATGTTGAATTTTTTCCTAAGCTAAGGATATGCATCATCAGAGACTGAAATATCGTGTAAGGGAATCTTAATAGCCTCAGCGTTCAAAGATGGCTTCTGTTGGCGATCTGCTAGTCACACGCATTGCTCCCTCACTTACGTTTCAGTTTCGATAGTCAAATTTTTTGAGGCGTCGATTCGGTGATCCATTTTAAAAATATTAAACATTGAGTAGTGTTCAAGTCTTTCATCAATAAGATATAGATCGGAGATCCGTTGCTATCAAAATACGACGCAAACGAGCCGATCACTTTGGATCCTTGCATAAGAAGTGATTTGCATTCAAATGCAATAATTCCTAATTGCACGAACAATATACGGCAATATTTGTATCTCGATGTGAGAGGAGGAACAAACTTGTGAAAGTGCACATAAAGGCAACTATGAATTTCTTTAATGTATGCAAGTTGCTTAGCATAACGTTGCTAGCTGGAAATGGAAAAGTTTCATTTTATGCTCGTTTTATTTTATTCCTTAGTTTATTATCTTCTCTCCTTGTTCTTGTTTTGTAATATAAACTTCGTTTATAAAACAGTGGAAAATCTCTTTGAAAATTTGCAATACGAGCGAAACGTTCATAAAAAGCATTTATTTATTTCATAGGAAACAACAAAATAGCATTATAAAGAGATATGGGAACGAAAAATAGACAAGCAGCAGCTGCCATCCCGTGCGTATATCAAATTTACAGCCTCTCATGACCAATTCCACCTGGAAACGAGCGGAATTATTTCGTTAGCTGCCATTTATCCGATGCCACTCCCATGATTTCCGGGTTGAAACTACCATAAAGATAGGTAGACAAGCAGACGCAAACGAACTGACACAAATGTAGTCATAATGCAATGACGCGCATGAATGATCTTAATATTGTCGTGATAACGCTTTTCAAGCAACCTTTCAGAAGCACATGAAAAAAGAAGTTAAGCGAGCTATCTAGAAGTGCACTTTCAAATCCTGATTTCAAGGGCGATGAGGTAGCGCATCTGAATGCGAGTTTTTATGATGAAAGAGTCAATTTTTTTAACGGATTCAGTTTAAATTACGTCGAAACTTGTTAAAGTAAGCCATTTCCAACTTAAAAATTAGCAGGAACGACCACCTAACTATCAGCAAATCCAACCGTTACTCGTAGTGATAACGGCCGCTGTCTGCACTAGTTGTGCTGCTAAATTTGAAGGTAACGCGTAACGTCTCGTGTTCACTATTAGAGCTTAATTTCTGCGATTGGCAATGACGTTTCAAACCTGGGCCGGAAGGGAATTTTGCCTCAACAAACATTAAAAATATCCACATCTGGCCGATAAGGAAATGCTAATCTCTCAAACTAGAATACGTGTGGCGAGAATATGACGTTTGCCTTCCGAAACCTTGACAACAATCTACATTCAAAAGTACACCCACATTTTCAACCTGTAACAAAATATTATCTCCGATCACAATCTTACTCAGAGGTTGCTTTCAACATTCTTTTCTTTTTAATACACGAATTCATAGAGTTAAAATTGGACGACGTCCTGGAATAAAAGCCTACTAAGAAGAACGGAGTGGCACAAAATGCTGAAAATTTGGTCAAATGGAACTCGGAATTAACTTTTGAAAGTATTACCATCGGTGGATGAAGGGCGCCGCCGGTGTCGTATTGTCTTAGTCACGTTGCCTTCAGAATCCACTGTTTCGTACTCTTCTTCTCTAGCTAGCTCGCGAAGGCGTTGCTCGTTTTCTGTACCGGTGAACTGTACATGACTGATCACTGGATCCGTGACACGTGTGAGCACTCGTCTTGAAATGGTCTCTATAGAGCCATCCTCATTCACCTGTATTGTTTCAAACGTTGTTAACGTTGTGGGATAATCTCCCAACATAGTATCCATATCCCCAGCCAGTGAATCTTGTTCATCTTCCTGATATTCTTGGTAGGTCCCAACGGTGTCACCGCTGAGCATAGCGCGTGTATCCTGACTGGCCATTTCCTGGCTACTTGCACCTTCAAGCACAGAATCTCTCTCGTGCGGAATGTTTTCAAGTGAGTCGCGCAAGCTTCCGTCTGTCTTTTCTATGATTTCGTATTCTTCGAAGCCCTCTTTGTTGCTCTTCTGATCTGTTATTAGCACAACACCGGTTTCCAGGGAATCAGTACTTGTTTGCAGAAGTTCTGGAATAACTTGCTCAAAATCTCTTTCAATGCTGTCAACGGGGGATGCAATTGGCGTCGTGACTTGAATCTCTTCACCTACCGGCACCGATTTAATGTCTGAAATCGAATCAGGCTCTTCTTCGTCATCATCTCTTACGCTCATGTCTTCGACTTCTGATTCTTCACGAATGTCAGAAAGCATCATGACCTCTTCTTGTGGTGAGCCTTCTCCAACTTCTTGTTCTAACCGTTCGAACTCAGCTAATGAACTCGTTGAACCATCCGCCGACGTTTTCAACTTGGAACTCGCGTACAGTTCCACCTCGCTCCCGCTTAGGCTGGATTCACCTTTGTTGAGTACATCTCTTTCAATTCGCTCAAATTCTTGTAAACTTGTCTCAGAAACATTATCACTTGATACGTGCTTATATTTTCCTAGTAATGCTGAGTCCGTAGTTTGTCCGTTAGAGGAAACGCTTTGCCCATTTAGCGAGTCCGCATCTTCGGGCTCCTCTTCAACCGTTTCAAGCTCTCCCTCTGATGGCCGAACTGCCTCTTCCTCTGGCGAATAACCTCTGTACTCTTCTTCTGGAGAAGAGAGCGGTGTTTCTTGTTTTGGAGACTGGCCATTATCTATCTTTTGATCTGCTTCACACCATGTCATCTTCAATTCTGGGGTGAGACGTTCAAGAAACATTTGTGGTTCATCATGCGAGCTCTTCCGAGAGCCGTTGCTGCTGGGCCGAGAAGTACTGTAGCGCTTCCCACTGCTTCCACTTTTTAAAGAAATTTTATCCAGTGAATCCGAGGAATCAGATTTCACGTTCGCCGCTGAGCTGGGTAAAAATTCAGAAGACTGGAATGCTGTTTCCGTTTTGCCGGTTGGCTTATCAATGATTGTTTCTGCCCGACTTTCAGAAGAAATATCAGAATATTGCCGTAAGTACTCCTTTTCTACATCCATCGCTTTTTCATGAATGGATTCATCAGATTCTGTGGAAGGTTTCGAACATAACGGGAGTTGCGTCTCGGAAATATGTTCCTTAACAGAGTCATCGACCACAAAAGCCTTCGCTATTGAAACAGCATTGCCTTCCAAAGTTTGTTTGCCCAAGGAGCCGGCTGCGTGCATTGCGCTTTGCTCTTCGAAAACCGTTACTGGCTCCATCTTTACCTCCTCTATAATGAATGGAACAGCCTGCACCTGGCGAGTAGAAGTTTCAGCACCTGTAACGATAACTATCCCTTGGTCTTCCTCTTCTATAATGCATGGAGGTACTGGTGAGGTTGGTCTGCCCGGATCTGCTTCTGGAATAAGTAGTACACCGCTTGCAGAGGTCGCCAACCTTTCCTCATCTGGCTCCTCCTCATCTTCAACCGGAGCGAGTTCAATTTCAGGAACATCCGGTGTTGATGTTTTTGAATCAAAATAAACGTTGAAATTTCTAATACTTGATAATTCTTGTTCCTGATCTTGCGCTGCTGTGAAATGCCTATCCGACTGAATGGGTGACAACATAGCAACTGGCGTTGCACTTCCGTGTCTCTCCTCGCTCACGTCGCTTAAACAACTTTCCCCACCGCTTGTGGCAGTTGTGTACTCGGATTCCTGTGACTGAAATCCTGGAGCAGTTTCAAATGTATCTTCTTGTGACGTCGCGCATGTTTCGTAGCCGTCTCTCGAAGTCGCCGTTTTGTAGGTTGATTCACTATGACACAGACCTTCGTTCACATTTCTCAGTACATCGTCAATCATATTGGCTACATCATCACATATTCCTATCTCATCAGCTAATTCCTCGTCCGATTCCTCTTCGATAAAATCATGCCGAATTGCATTCATAATATGGAAGCCCTCAAGATGTAGGTTTTTGTTCTCATTGGCTAAGATATCCAGCTTGTCTTTCAAATCAGATTCATAATCAACTTCGTGTTCGTGCTCGGTACCTTGAGAGGAAATTTTTGGCACCATCGCAAGGTCCTCATCATAAAGCGCACTTCCATTATCGCCGCTAGTCGATCTACTAGGCTTTGTTGCCTCATGTCCAGTAACACTCTTCTCAATATCTCCAAGTACTTCATTCATGAGTTGCTCACTAAACTCATCAAAAATCATTTCGGGCGTCATATCACGCAAATGCGTTCCACCTCTGGCAATTATTGCTGTGTCATCTCTGTCAGATGATCCCTCACTACTTGATTGCCTTGTCGGTGGTCCTGCTGATTCCCCCTCAGCTACCTCAATTTCACTCAGAGTTTCAACATGATGGATCCCAATCTTATCTACATTACCTAGCGCTTCTTCATCGATCTCCTTCCAGAACATCCCTTGAGAACTTTTAATCGAGCATAGTCCATTCCCTTTTCCCTGCACGCTTATTGCCAGGTCACAAACTCCTTCTTCCATTGCCGTTTCCCCCATAAATTTCTCGCTCAGGTTCACGTCTTCCGATCCACTAACACGATATCTTTCCCGTATCCGAACAGTTTCACCTGTACTGTCCTTCGGAAAGCTGCCCCCGACGTCGGAAGGACCTTCATATTCAATATTTGGAAGCATAGGGCCTATCCGTTCTACTACGTCTGTCTTCAGCCGTGTAACTTCGATGTCTGCTTCACACGGTTTTGCTTTTGTTTCTAGTCCCCACCGCTCATCATTTGCAGCCACGATGCTATCATCCGCTTCAGAGAATGCCTTAGATTCTAATACCCCTTCTCGTTCCCCTTCCTCTCGTTTCGATAGGGCATCGTAACCGGCAACGGATCCCACGGCTGCAAGTGCCACGGGTGCAGCAATCACGCCACCTGCAATAACTCCAGCCTTTTTGGCAAAGCCGAATATCCTGTCACCTAACGAGGATGATACATCCACTCCGACTTTTGCCTCTTCCTTTATTGGAGATATGAGCTCCTTTTCTTCCGCCTCCTCTTTCCTTTCGAAGGCAGGTGTGAATTGCTTTTCCTCCTCAAAGCTGTATTCGTATTCTTTCACTGGTGACAAAGAGGTAGACACCTCTAAATGTTCTTCATCCCTTTTTAACTTCTCGCCACGAGCCATATCAGCGCCTTCATACTGCTCTTCTCTGTGTTCAGCGATCACCGAAACAGGTTCCTCTTCCTTGGTAAGATACTCGTATTCAGACACCGGCACCGTCTCATCTTCTCTGAATTCTTTTGCCTTTTCTTTTGTTGGAGATAAGCGTTCCTTTTCCTCTGCGGCTTCTTTCCTTTCCAATGCAGGTGCTATTTCTCCTTTCGCCTCAAAGCTGTATTCGTATTCTTTCATTGGTGACAAAGAGGGAGACAACTCAAGATGTTCTTCATCTCTCTTCAACACCTCGCCAGGAGCCACATCAGCGACTTCATGGAGTTCTTCTCTATGTTCGGCAATCACTGAAACAGTTTCGTCTTCTCCTTTTGTGACATACTGCTTTTCGAATTCGTATTGAGATACCGGCACCGTCTCATCTTCCCTCAATTCTTTTCGCTTCTCTTTTGTTGGAGATATGAGCTCCTTTTCTTCTGCGTCTTCTTTCCTTTCGAATGCAGGTGTTACTTCTTCTTTCGCCTCAAAGCTGTATTCGTACTCTTTCATCGGTGACAAAGACGTTGACACCTCAAGATGTTCTTCATCTCTCTTCAACTCCTCGCCACGAGAAACAGCAGCGGCTTCATAAAGTTCTTCTCTATGTTCAGCGATCACCGGAACAGGTTCCTCTTCCTTGGTGAGATACTCGTATT
Organism: Parascaris univalens; assembly: GCA_037576465.1. NCBI lineage: Eukaryota > Metazoa > Nematoda > Chromadorea > Rhabditida > Ascarididae > Parascaris > Parascaris univalens. Next base: position 169,708,332 of record CM075173.1, read on the forward strand.
CAGACACCGGCACCGTCTCATCCTCCCTGAATTCTTTTGCCTTTTCTTTAGTTGGAGATATGAGTTCCTTTTCTTCTGCGGCTTCTTTCCTTTCCAATGCAGGTGCTATTTCTCCTTTCGCCTCAAAGCTGTATTCGTACTCTTTCACCGGTGACAAAGACGTTGACACCTCAAGATGTTCTTCATCTCTCTTCAACTCCTCGCCACGAGCCAGATCAGCGGCTTCATAAAGTTCTTCTCTATGTTCAGCGATCACCGGAACAGGCTCCTCCTCCTTGGTGAGATACTCGTATTCAGACACCGGCACCGTCTCATCTTCCCTGAATTCTTTTGCCTTTTCTTTTGTTGGAGATATGAGCTCCTTTTCTTCTGCGACTTCTTTCCTTTCGAACGCAGGTGTTACTGCTTCTTTCGCCTCAAAGCTGTATTCATATTCTTTCATTGGTGACAAAGAGGCAGACAACTCAAGACGTTCTTCATCTCTCTTCAACTCCTCGCCACGAGCCACATCAGCGGCTTCATACAGTTCTTCTCTATGTTCAGCGATCACCGCAACAGATTCCTCTTCCTTACTGAGATACTCGTATTCAGACACCGGCACCGTCTCATCCTCCCTGAATTCTTTTGCCTTTTCTTTTGTTGGAGATATGAGTTCCTTTTCTTCTGCGGCTTCTTTCCTTTCCAATGCAGGTGCTATTTCTCCTTTCGCCTCAAAGCTGTATTCGTACTCTTTCACCGGTGACAAAGACGTTGACACCTCAAGATGTTCTTCATCTCTCTTCAACTCCTCGCCACGAGCCAGATCAGCGGCTTCATAAAGTTCTTCTCTATGTTCAGCGATCACCGGAACAGGCTCCTCCTCCTTGGTGAGATACTCGTATTCAGACACCGGCACCGTCTCATCCTCCCTGAATTCTTTTGCCTTTTCTTTTGTTGGAGATATGAGTTCCTTTTCTTCTGCGGCTTCTTTCCTTTCCAATGCAGGTGCTATTTCTCCTTTCGCCTCAAAGCTGTATTCGTACTCTTCACGGTGACAAAGACGTTGACACCTCAAGATGTTCTTCATCTCTCTTCAACTCCTCGCCACGAGCCAGATCAGCGGCTTCATAAAGTTCTTCTCTATGTTCAGCGATCACCGGAACAGGCTCCTCCTCCTTGGTGAGATACTCGTATTCAGACACCGGCACCGTCTCATCTTCCCTGAATTCTTTTGCCTTTTCTTTTGTTGGAGATATGAGCTCCTTTTCTTCTGCGACTTCTTTCCTTTCGAACGCAGGTGTTATTTCTTCTTTCGCCTCAAAGCTGTATTCATATTCTTTCATTGGTGACAAAGAGGCAGACAACTCAAGATGTTCTTCATCTCTCTTCAACTCCTCGCCACGAGCCAGATCAGCGGCTTCATAAAGTTCTTCTCTATGTTCAGCGATCACCGGAATAGGCTCCTCCTCCTTGGTGAGATACTCGTATTCAGACACCGGCACCGTCTCATCTTCCCTGAATTCTTTTGCCTTTTCTTTTGTTGGAGATATGAGCTCCTTTTCTTCTGCGACTTCTTTCCTTTCGAACGCAGGTGTTACTGCTTCTTTCGCCTCAAAGCTGTATTCATATTCTTTCATTGGTGACAAAGAGGCAGACAACTCAAGATGTTCTTCATCTCTGTTCAACTCCTCGCCACGAGCCACATCAGCGGCTTCATACAGTTCTTCTCTATGTTCAGCGATCACCGCAACAGATTCCTCTTCCTTACTGAGATACTCGTATTCAGACACCGGCACCGTCTCATCTTCCCTGAATTCATTTGCCTTTTCTTTTGTTGGAGATATGAGCTCCTTTTCTTCTGCGACTTCTTTCCTTTCCAATGCAGGTGCTATTTCTCCTTTTGCCTCAAAGCTGTACTCGTACTCTTTCACCGGTGACAAAGACGTTGACACCTCAAGATGTTCTTCATCTCTCTTCAACTCCTCGCCACGAGCCAGATCAGCGGCTTCATAAAGTTCTTCTCTATGTTCAGCGATCACCGGAACAGGCTCCTCCTCCTTGGTGAGATACTCGTATTCAGACACCGGCACCGTCTCATCTTCCCTGAATTCTTTTGCCTTTTCTTTTGTTGGAGATATGAGCTCCTTTTCTTCTGCGACTTCTTTCCTTTCGAACGCAGGTGTTACTGCTTCTTTCGCCTCAAAGCTGTATTCATATTCTTTCATCGGTGACAAAGAGGCAGACAACTCAAGATGTTCTTCATCTCTCTTCAACTCCTCGCCATGAGCCACATCAGCGGCTTCATACAGTTCTTCTCTATGTTCGACAATCACTGAAACAGTTTCCTGTTCTCCTTTTGTGACGGACTGCTTTTCCAGTTCGTATTCAGAAACCGGAATCGCGGCGCCTTTTTCAGCATATGAGACGACTTCCTCTTCTCTTAGCTCAATAGAGCCCCTGATTTCAGCCTCGTGCTTCTCAGACTCCGCGAATTCCTCTTTTGTGAACCTGGTTATTGACATGAGAGGTTGTTCCTCCGCTGATTCCTTTTCTTCGACTGCAAGCGTTATTTCTTCTCCTGTTTCGAATGCACGTTGGTGTTCTTCTGCAGGCGAAGGAGAGGTGGTCTTTCCAGGCACTTCATCAGTTGACGCTGTTTCAGAATATCGTCCTCCTTTTTCCTCCGACTCTGCTGCACGTTTCGAGACGACGTCGTATGCTGCAACGGCTCCTGTAGCTGCAAGTGCCACGGGTGCAACAACCACGCCACCTGCAATAACTCCAGCCTTTTTAGCAAAGCCGAATATCTTTTCACCTAACGAGGATGATACGTCCACTCCCAATTTCGCCTCCTCCTTTATTGGAGATATGAGTTCCTTTTCTTCTGCGGCTTCTTTCCTTTCGAACGCAGGTGTTACTTCTTCTTTCGCCTCAAAGCTGTATTCATATCCTTTCATTGGTGACAAAGAGGGAGACACCTCAAGAAGTTCTTCATCTCTCTTCAACTCCTCGCGACTGGCCACATCAGCGGCATCATACAGTTCTTCTCTATGTTCGGCAATCACCGCAACAGGTTCCTCTTCCTTGGTGAGATACTCGTATTCAGACACCGGCACCGTCTCATCTTCCCTGAATTCTTTTGCTTTTTCTTTTGTTGGAGATATGAGTTCCTTTTCTTCTGCGGCTTCTTTCCTTTCGAACGCAGGTGTTACTGCTTCTTTTGCCTCAAAACTGTATTCATATTCTTTCATTTTTGACAAAGAGGGAGTCAACTTAAGATGTTCTTCATCTCTCTTCAACTCCTCGCGACTAGCCACATCAGCGGCTTCATGGAGTTCTTCTCTATGTTCGATAATCACTGAAACAATTTCCTCTTCTCCTTTTGTGACATACTGCTTTTCGAATTCGTATTCAGATACCGGCACCGTCTCATCTTCCCTCAATTCTTTTGCTTTTTCTTTTGTTGGAGATATGAGTTCCTTTTCTTCTGCGGCTTCTTTCCTTTCGAACGCAGGTGTTACTGCTTCTTTTGCCTCAAAGCTGTATTCATATTCTTTCATTGGAGACAAAGAGGCAGACAACTCAAGATGTTCTTCATCTCTCTTCAACTCCTCGCCAGGAGCCACATCAGCGACTTCATACAGTTCTTCTCTATGTTCGGCAATCACCGGAACAGGTTCCTCTTCCTTGGTGAGATACTCGTATTCAGACACCGGCACCGTCTCGTCTTCCCTGAATCCTTTTGCCTTTTCCTTTGTTGGAGATATGAGTTCCTTTTCCTCTGCGGCTTCTTCCCTTTCCAATGCAGGTGCTACTTCTCCTTTCGCCTCAAAGCTGTATTCGTATTCTTTCATTTTTGACAAAGAGGGAGTCAACTTAAGATGTTCTTCATCTCTCTTCAACTCCTCGCGACTAGCCACATCAGCGGCTTCATGGAGTTCTTCTCTATGTTCGATAATCACTGAAACAATTTCCTCTTCTCCTTTTGTGACATACTGCTTTTCGAATTCGTATTCAGATACCGGCACCGTCTCATCTTCCCTCAATTCTTTTGCTTTTTCTTTTGTTGGAGATATGAGTTCCTTTTCTTCTGCGGCTTCTTTCCTTTCGAACGCAGGTGTTACTGCTTCTTTTGCCTCAAAGCTGTATTCATATTCTTTCATTGGTGACAAAGAGGCAGACAACTCAAGATGTTCTTCATCTCTCTTCAACTCCTCGCCAGGAGCCACATCAGCGACTTCATGGAGTTCTTCTCTATGTTCGATAATCACTGAAACAGTTTCCTCTTCTCCTTTTGTGACATACTGCTTTTCGAATTCGTATTCAGATACCGGCACCGTCTCATCTTCAATCAATTCTTTTGCTTTTTCTTTTGTTGGAGATATGAGTTCCTTTTCTTCTGCGGCTTCTTTCCTTTCGAACGCAGGTGTTACTGCTTCTTTCGCCTCAAAGCTGTATTCATATTCTTTCATCGGTGACAAAGAGGCAGACAACTTAAGATGTTCTTCATCTCTCTTCAACTCCTCGCCATGAGCCACATCAGCGGCTTCATACAGTTCTTCTCTATGTTCGACAATCACTGAAACAGTTTCCTGTTCTCCTTTTGTGACGAACTGCTTTTCCAGTTCGTGTTCAGAAACCGGAATCGCGGCGCCTTTTTCAGCATATGAGACGACTTCCTCTTCTCTTAGCTCAATAGAGCCCCTGATTTCAGCCTCGTGCTTCTCAGACTCCGCGAATTCCTCTTTTGTGAACCTGGTTATTGACATGAGAGGTTGTTCCTCCGCTGATTCCTTTTCTCCCACTGCAAGCGTTATTTCTTCTCCTGTTTCGAATGCACGTTGGTGTTCTTCTGCAGGCGAAGGAGAGGTGGTCTTTCCAGGCACTTCATCAGTTGACGCTGTTTCAGAATATCGTCCTCCTTTTTCTTCCGACTCTGCTGCACGTTTCGAGACGACGTCGTATGCTGCAACGGCTCCTGTAGCTGCAAGTGCCACGGGTGCAACAACCACGCCACCTGCAATAACTCCAGCCTTTTTAGCAAAGCCGAATATCTTTTCACCTAACGAGGCTGATACGTCCACTCCCAATTTCGCCTCCTCCTTTATTGGAGATATGAGTTCCTTTTCTTCTGCGGCTTCTTTCCTTTCGAACACAGGTGTTACTGCTTCTTTTGCCTCAAAGCTGTATTCATATTCTTTCATTGGTGACAAAGAGGCAGACAACTCAAGATGTTCTTCATCTCTCTTCAACTCCTCGCCAGGAGCCACATCAGCGACTTCATGGAGTTCTTCTCTATGTTCGGCAATCACTGAAACAGTTTCCTCTTCCTTGGTGAGATACTCGTATTCAGACACCGGCACCGTCTCGTCTTCCCTGAATCCTTTTGCCTTTTCCTTTGTTGGAGATATGAGTTCCTTTTCTTCTGCGGCTTCTTCCCTTTCCAATGCAAGTGCTACTTCTCCTTTCGCCTCAAAGCTGTATTCGTATTCTTTCATTTTTGACAGAGAGGCAGACAACTCAAGATGTTCTTCATCTCTCTTCAACTCCTCGCCAGGAGCCACATCAGCGACTTCATGGAGTTCTTCTCTATGTTCGATAATCACTGAAACAGTTTCCTCTTCTCCTTCTGTGACATACTGCTTTTCGAATTCGTATTGAGATACCGGCACCGTCTCATCTTCAATCAATTCTTTTGCTTTTTCTTTTGTTGGAGATATGAGTTCCTTTTTTTCTGCGGCTTCTTTCCTTTCGAACGCAGGTGTCACTGCTTCTTTTGCCTCAAAACTGTATTCATATTCTTTCATTGATGACAAGGAGGCAGACAACTCAAGATGTTCTTCATCTCTCTTCAACTCCTCGCCAGGAGCCACATCAGCGACTTCATGGAGTTCTTCTCTATGTTCGACAATCACTGAAACAGTTTCCTGTTCTCCTTTTGTGACATACTGCTTTTCGAATTCGTATTCAGAAACCGGAATCGCGGCGCCTTTTCCAGCATATGAGACGACTTCCTCTTCTCTTAGCTCGATAGAGCCCCTGATTTCAGCCTCGTGCTTCTCGGACTCCGCGAATTCCTCTTTTATGATCCTGGTTATTGACATGAGAGGTTGTTCCTCCGCTGATTCCTTTTCTTCGACTGCAAGCGTTATTTCTTCTCCTGTTTCGAATGCACGTTGGTGTTCTTCTGCAGGCGAAGGAGAGGTCGTCTTTCCAGGCACTTCATCAGTTGACGCTGTTTCAGAATATCTTCCTCCTTTTTCCTCCGACTCTGCTGCACGTTTCGAGACGACGTCGTATGCTGCAACGGCTCCTGTAGCTGCAAGTGCCACGGGTGCAACAACCACGCCACCTGCAATAACTCCAGCCTTTTTGGCAAAGCCGAATATCTTGTCACCTAGCGAGGATGACACGTCCACTCCCACTTTCGCCTCTTCCTTTATTGGAGATATGAGGTCCTTTTCTTCTGCGGCCTCTTTGCTTTCTAATGCAGGTGTTACTTCTTCTTTCGCCTCAAAGCTGTATTCATATCCTTTCATTGGTGGCAAAGAGGGAGACACCTCAAGAAGTTCTTCATCTCTCTTCAACTCCTCGCCAGGAGCCACATCTGCGACTTCATGGAGTTCTTCTCTATGTTCGGCAATCACTGAAACAGTTTCCTGTTCTCCTTTCGTGACATACTGCTTTTCGAATTCGTATTGAGATACCGGCACCGTCTCATCTTCCCTCAATTCTTTTCGCTTTTCTTTTGTTGGAGATATGAGCTCCTTTTCTTCTGCGTCTTCTTTCCTTTCGAATGCAGGTGTTACTTCTTCTTTCGCCTCAAAGCTGTATTCGTATTCTTTCATTGGTGACAAAGAGGGAGACAACTCAAGATGTTCTTCATCTCTCTTCAACTCCTCGCCAGGAACCACATCAGCGACTTCATGGAGTTCTTCTCTATGTTCGGCAATCACTGAAACAGTTTCCTCTTCTCCTTTTGTGACATACTGCTTTTCGAATTCGTATTCAGAAACCGGAATCGCGGCGCCTTTTCCAGCATATGAGACGACTTCCTCTTCTCTTAGCTCGATAGAGCCCCTGATTTCAGCCTCGTGCTTCTCGGACTCCGCGAATTCCTCTTTTATGATCCTGGTTATTGACATGAGAGGTTGTTCCTCCGCTGATTTCTTTTCTTCGACTGCAAGCGTTATTTCTTCTCCTGTTTCGAATGCACGTTGGTGTTCTTCTGCAGGCGAAGGAGAGGTCGTCTTTCCAGGCACTTCATCAGTTGACGCTGTTTCAGAATATCTTCCTCCTTTTTCCTCCGACTCTGCTGCACGTTTCGAGACGACGTCGTATGCTGCAACGGCTCCTGTAGCTGCAAGTGCCACGGGTGCAACAACCACGCCACCTGCAATAACTCCAGCCTTTTTGGCAAAGCCGAATATCTTGTCACCTAGCGAGGATGATACGTCCACTCCCACTTTCGCCTCTTCCTTTATTGGAGATATGAGGTCCTTTTCTTCTGCGGCCTCTTTGCTTTCTAATGCAGGTGTTACTTCTTCTTTCGCCTCAAAGCTGTATTCGTATTCTTTCATTGGTGACAAAGAGGGAGACAACTCAAGATGTTCTTCATCTCTCTTCAACTTCTCGCCACGAGCCACATCAGCGGCTTCATGCAGTTCTTCTCTATGTTCAGCCATGACCGGAATAGGTTCCTCTTCCTTGGTGAGATACTCGTATTCAGACACCGGCACCGTCTCATCTTCCCTCAATTCTTTTGCCTTTTCCTTTGTTGGAGATATGACCTCCTTTTCTTCTGCGTCTTCTTTCCTTTCGAATTCAGGTGCTATTTCTTCTTTCGCCTCAAAGCTGTATTCGTATTGTTTCATTGGTGACAAACAGGGAGACACCTCAAGAAGTTCTTCATCTCTCTTCAACTGCTCGCCACGAGCCACATCAGTGACTTCATGGAGTTCTTCTCTATGTTCGGCAATCACTGAAACAGTTTCGTCTTCTCCTTTTGTGACATACTGCTTTTCGAATTCGTATTCAGATACCGGCACCGTCTCATCTTCCCTCAATTCCTTTCGCTTTTCTTTTGTTGGAGATATGAGTTCCTTTTCTTCTGCGGCTTCTTTCCTTTCGAATGCAGGTGTTACTTCTTCTTTCGCCTCAAAGCTGTATTCGTATTCTTTCATTGGTGACAAAGAGGGAGACAACTCAAGATGTTCTTCATCTCTCTTCAACTCCTCGCGACTAGCCACATCAGCGGCTTCATGGAGTTCTTCTCTATGTTCGATAATCACTGAAACAGTTTCCTCTTCTCCTTTTGTGACATACTGCTTTTCGAATTCGTATTCAGATACCGGCACCGTCTCATCTTCCCTCAATTCTTTTGCTTTTTCTTTTGTTGGAGATATGAGTTCCTTTTCTTCTGCGGCTTCTTTCCTTTCGAACGCAGGTGTTACTGCTTCTTTTGCCTCAAAGCTGTATTCATATTCTTTCATTGGTGACAAGGAGGCAGACAACTCAAGATGTTCTTCATCTCTCTTCAACTCCTCGCGACTAGCCACATCAGCGGCTTCATGGAGTTCTTCTCTATGTTCGATAATCACTGAAACAGTTTCCTCTTCTCCTTTTGTGACATACTGCTTTTCGAATTCGTATTCAGATACCGGCACCGTCTCATCTCCCCTCAATTCTTTTGCTTTTTCTTTTGTTGGAGATATGAGTTCCTTTTCTTCTGCGGCTTCTTTCCTTTCGAACGCAGGTGTTACTGCTTCTTTTGCCTCAAAGCTGTATTCATATTCTTTCATTGGTGACAAGGAGGCAGACAACTCAAGATGTTCTTCATCTGTCTTCAACTCCTCGCGACTAGCCACATCAGCGGCTTCATGGAGTTCTTCTCTATGTTCGATAATCACTGAAACAGTTTCCTCTTCTCCTTTTGTGACATACCGCTTTTCGAATTCGTATTCAGATACCGGCACCGTCTCATCTTCCCTCAATTCTTTTGCTTTTTCTTTTGTTGGAGATATGAGTTCCTTTTCTTCTGCGGCTTCTTTCCTTTCGAACGCAGGTCTTACTGCTTCTTTTGCCTCAAAGCTGTATTCATATTCTTTCATTGGTGACAAGGAGGCAGACAACTCAAGATGTTCTTCATCTCTCTTCAACTTCTCGCCACGAGCCACATCAGCGGCTTCATACAGTTCTTCTCTATGTTCAGCCATGACCGGAATAGGTTCCTCTTCCTTGGTGAGATACTCGTATTCAGACACCGGCACCGTCTCATCTTCCCTCAATTCTTTTGCCTTTTCCTTTGTTTCAGATATGACCTCCTTTTCTTCTGCGTCTTCTTTCCTTTCGAATTCAGGTGCTATTTCTTCTTTCGCCTCAAAGCTGTATTCGTATTGTTTCATTGGTGACAAAGAGGGAGACACCTCAAGAAGTTCTTCATCTCTCTTCAACTGCTCGCCACGAGCCACATCAGTGACTTCATGGAGTTCTTCTCTATGTTCGGCAATCACTGAAACAGTTTCCTCTTCTCCTTTTGTGACATACTGCTTTTCGAATTCGTATTCAGATACCGGCACCGTCTCATCTTCCCTCAATTCTTTTGCTTTTTCTTTTGTTGGAGATATGAGTTCCTTTTCTTCTGCGGCTTCTTTCCTTTCGAACGCAGGTCTTACTTCTTCTTTCGCCTCAAAGCTGTATCCGTATTCTTTCATTGGTGACAAAGAGGGAGACAACTCAAGATGTTCTTCATCTCTCTTCAACTCCTCGCCAGGAGCCACATCAGCCACTTCATGGAGTTCTTCTCTATGTTCGGCAATCACTGAAACAGTTTCCCGTTCTCCTTTTGTGACATACTCCTTTTCGAATTCGTGTTCAGATACCGGCATCGTGGCACCTTTTTCTGCATATGAGACGACTTCCTCTTCTCTTAGCTCAATAGAGCCCCTGATTTCAGCCTCGTGCTTCTCAGAGTCCGCGAATTCCTCTTTTGTGAACCTGGTTATTGACATGAGAGGTTGTTCCTCCGCTGATTCCTTTTCTTCGACTGCAAGCGTTATTTCTTCTCCTGTTTCGTATGCACGTTGGTGTTCTTCTGCAGGCGAAGGAGAGGTGGTCTTTCCAGGCACTTCATCAGTTGACGCTGTTTCAGAATATCTTCCTCCTTTTTCCTCCGACTCTGCTGCACGTTTCGAGACGACGTCGTATGCTGCAACGGCTCCTGTAGCTGCAAGTGCCACGGGTGCAACAACCACGCCACCTGCAATAACTCCAGCCTTTTTGGCAAAGCCGAATATCTTGTCACCTGGCGAGGATGATACGTCCACTCCCACTTTCGCCTCTTCCTTTATTGGAGATATGAGGTCCTTTTCTTCTGCGGCCTCTTTGCTTTCTAATGCAGGTGTTACTTCTTCTTTCGCCTCAAAGCTGTATTCGTATTCTTTCATTGGTGACAAAGAGGGAGACAACTCAAGATGTTCTTCATCTCTCTTCAACTTCTCGCCACGAGCCACATCAGCGGCTTCATGCAGTTCTTCTCTATGTTCGGCAATCACTGAAACAGTTTCGTCTTCTCCTTTTGTGACATACTGCTTTTCGAATTCGTATTCAGATACCGGCACCGTCTCATCTTCCCTCAATTCCTTTCGCTTTTCTTTTGTTGGAGATATGAGTTCCTTTTCTTCTGCGGCTTCTTTCCTTTCGAATGCAGGTGTTACTTCTTCTTTCGCCTCAAAGCTGTATTCGTATTCTTTCATTGGTGACAAAGAGGGAGACAACTCAAGATGTTCTTCATCTCTCTTCAACTCCTCGCGACTAGCCACATCAGCGGCTTCATGGAGTTCTTCTCTATGTTCGATAATCACTGAAACAGTTTCCTCTTCTCCTTTTGTGACATACTGCTTTTCGAATTCGTATTCAGATACCGGCACCGTCTCATCTTCCCTCAATTCTTTTGCTTTTTCTTTTGTTGGAGATATGAGTTCCTTTTCTTCTGCGGCTTCTTTCCTTTCGAACGCAGGTCTTACTGCTTCTTTTGCCTCAAAGCTGTATTCATATTCTTTCATTGGTGACAAGGAGGCAGACAACTCAAGATGTTCTTCATCTCTCTTCAACTTCTCGCCACGAGCCACATCAGCGGCTTCATACAGTTCTTCTCTATGTTCAGCCATGACCGGAATAGGTTCCTCTTCCTTGGTGAGATACTCGTATTCAGACACCGGCACCGTCTCATCTTCCCTCAATTCTTTTGCCTTTTCCTTTGTTTCAGATATGACCTCCTTTTCTTCTGCGTCTTCTTTCCTTTCGAATTCAGGTGCTATTTCTTCTTTCGCCTCAAAGCTGTATTCGTATTGTTTCATTGGTGACAAAGAGGGAGACACCTCAAGAAGTTCTTCATCTCTCTTCAACTGCTCGCCACGAGCCACATCAGTGACTTCATGGAGTTCTTCTCTATGTTCGGCAATCACTGAAACAGTTTCGTCTTCTCCTTTTGTGACATACTGCTTTTCGAATTCGTATTCAGATACCGGCACCGTCTCATCTTCCCTCAATTCTTTTGCTTTTTCTTTTGTTGGAGATATGAGTTCCTTTTCTTCTGCGGCTTCTTTCCTTTCGAACGCAGGTCTTACTTCTTCTTTCGCCTCAAAGCTGTATCCGTATTCTTTCATTGGTGACAAAGAGGGAGACAACTCAAGATGTTCTTCATCTCTCTTCAACTCCTCGCCAGGAGCCACATCAGCCACTTCATGGAGTTCTTCTCTATGTTCGGCAATCACTGAAACAGTTTCCCGTTCTCCTTTTGTGACATACTCCTTTTCGAATTCGTGTTCAGATACCGGCATCGTGGCACCTTTTTCTGCATATGAGACGACTTCCTCTTCTCTTAGCTCAATAGAGCCCCTGATTTCAGCCTCGTGCTTCTCAGAGTCCGCGAATTCCTCTTTTGTGAACCTGGTTATTGACATGAGAGGTTGTTCCTCCGCTGATTCCTTTTCTTCGACTGCAAGCGTTATTTCTTCTCCTGTTTCGTATGCACGTTGGTGTTCTTCTGCAGGCGAAGGAGAGGTGGTCTTTCCAGGCACTTCATCAGTTGACGCTGTTTCAGAATATCTTCCTCCTTTTTCCTCCGACTCTGCTGCACGTTTCGAGACGACGTCGTATGCTGCAACGGCTCCTGTAGCTGCAAGTGCCACGGGTGCAACAACCACGCCACCTGCAATAACTCCAGCCTTTTTGGCAAAGCCGAATATCTTGTCACCTAGCGAGGATGATACGTCCACTCCCACTTTCGCCTCTTCCTTTATTGGAGATATGAGGTCCTTTTCTTCTGCGGCCTCTTTGCTTTCTAATGCAGGTGTTACTTCTTCTTTCGCCTCAAAGCTGTATTCGTATTCTTTCATTGGTGACAAAGAGGGAGACAACTCAAGATGTTCTTCATCTCTCTTCAACTTCTCGCCACGAGCCACATCAGCGGCTTCATGCAGTTCTTCTCTATGTTCGGCAATCACTGAAACAGTTTCGTCTTCTCCTTTTGTGACATACTGCTTTTCGAATTCGTATTCAGATACCGGCACCGTCTCATCTTCCCTCAATTCCTTTCGCTTTTCTTTTGTTGGAGATATGAGTTCCTTTTCTTCTGCGGCTTCTTTCCTTTCGAATGCAGGTGTTACTTCTTCTTTCGCCTCAAAGCTGTATTCGTATTCTTTCATTGGTGACAAAGAGGGAGACAACTCAAGATGTTCTTCATCTCTCTTCAACTCCTCGCGACTAGCCACATCAGCGGCTTCATGGAGTTCTTCTCTATGTTCGATAATCACTGAAACAGTTTCCTCTTCTCCTTTTGTGACATACTGCTTTTCGAATTCGTATTCAGATACCGGCACCGTCTCATCTTCCCTCAATTCTTTTGCTTTTTCTTTTGTTGGAGATATGAGTTCCTTTTCTTCTGCGGCTTCTTTCCTTTCGAACGCAGGTGTTACTGCTTCTTTTGCCTCAAAGCTGTATTCATATTCTTTCATTGGTGACAAGGAGGCAGACAACTCAAGATGTTCTTCATCTGTCTTCAACTCCTCGCGACTAGCCACATCAGCGGCTTCATGGAGTTCTTCTCTATGTTCGATAATCACTGAAACAGTTTCCTCTTCTCCTTTTGTGACATACCGCTTTTCGAATTCGTATTCAGATACCGGCACCGTCTCATCTTCCCTCAATTCTTTTCGCTTTTCTTTTGTTGGAGATATGAGCTGCTTTTCTTCTGCGGCTTCTTTGCTTTCTAATGCAGGTGTTACGTCTTCTTTCGCCTCAGAGCTGTATTCATATTCTTTCATTCTTGACGAAGAGGGAGACGCCTCAAGATGTTCTTCATCCCTCTTCAACTCCCCATGAGCCACATCAGCGGCTTCGTACAGTTCGTCTCTCCGTTCAACGCTCTCCGAAAGGGGTTCCTCTTCTCCTGTTTTGAGATACTCTTTTTTTAGGTCGTGTTCAGAAACTTTCAACTTTTTTTCATAACTTTGAAGTTTTTCGTGACTGTCTTCACGTCGCTGTTCTTCAGTCAATATCTGTACTTCTTCCTCTTGTTCGAACTTTGATTCTTCGTCATTCACCAATTGTGTCTCCGCATTTGACTGCCTTATTTCATCTCGAATCTCAATACCATATTTATATTGGTGCTGAGATGGGAAATGCGCGGTAGTTTTATCAAACCCTTCATCTCCTAACTGTTTATGAGTAGTGAAATTGTCTGTTTCGTTCATTTCCTGCTGCCGACCATTTGTTGAACGGAAGAAGTTTTTCTCGCTTTCTCTCCTCAAGTTTTCTTTGCTTACTTCGTCTTCAACGCCTGCTGCATTAATGTATTTTTGCACTTTCGTAGAGATTTGCTGTTCAGCATCTATCGATGCTCCTTCTGTTTTTAACCCTCGCAGTTCCTCTCTTATATGACTTTTCGTTTGTATCTTGTCCGAACAAACAGTTGGAGGTTCTCTTGTTTCTGGACGACGTTCATCCGGTTTCCATGTTTTTTCCATCGCGTATGTGTATTCATAACCTTTTACAGGTCTCGAGGAGGGAACAGTTTTCAACGCGCCATCTTTCGTGAGTGTTCCTTGAAGGTGTACACTCTCCACTTCGTACATTTCAAATGCGGATGCTTTCTGCCTCGGCATTCCTTGTTCTTCAGTTCCGCTTTGCTCCACTTCTATTATGTCCTCTTCGGGGACTTGTGATATATCTACATACTTGTGTTCGGCTTCCCATGGTGTACTATTGTCTTCTAACTCCTTTCTGCCGGACTCTAACGCCTTTTTTGCGTGTAGTTGCGAATCCCATCGGTCTTCAGCTGATCGGAAAAATCGATCTGAGGCGAATCTTTCATCACTTTCGAGACGTTGTTGGAGTGTAATATATCCGCTTTCTGATTTGCTTTCTGCTACGTGAACGGGATATCGAGCGATTCGTTTCCCCTCAACGAACGATCGCATTGTGTCAGGATAAGGGAATTCTTTTATTTCCTCGCAAACTTCTTGTAGCTGCACATCCGGTATATGTGTCGTGGCGTCGTGCGCGTTTGTAAATCCGTCTCCTTGGAGGATATTTGTCCCTTCTTGTTTAAAGTCTCTTGTTCCGCTAATTTCTCTCTGTTTCACCATGGCTAGAGATGCTTCGTGTCCTTCTTTGTAGTCTTTTTTAGTCGTTATTTCCCTGGCTTCTGTTTGATAAGCTTGACCAGCAAGTTTTGCTGACGGTTTCTCTACTCTCTGGTATGGTGGCGTAGTTGAAGTTGACACGTCGACAGGCGAAGAAAGAATTCCCGATTGAGCATCAGCAGCTTTCCTTTCGAAAATTGCAATCTGTTCGCGAAGAGCTCTGTCTTTCCCACCTGTTCTTCCCCGTATTTCTTTTTGGTCATCGATCTGTTTCGTTTGCGGTATCCTTTTTTCCAGGGATTCAACCGAGTCGTCCTGAACCACCCGTCGCTCGTCGTCTTTAAAATTAATTGGTCGAATTCGTTGTAGCTTGGGCCCGTATTTTTGAGATTCACTGTCGAGGTCATCATATTGAGCAATTTTGTGAGCGATGCTTCCAGAGGTTGACTGCGCAGCATGTCGCTGTCCATTGTCTTCTTCACTATAAAGTTTGTTACCCGCAGCAGCTGAAGACGTGGCTAAGGTTGCATATCGATCATTTATGTCCTCGTCGACCGGTTCAGGCACCGGTGTCACAGGTGTAACAATTATCTCCACTGATGTCGTCTGCTCATTCGGCCTCTTCATACGTGCAAGTGTTTCGAATATCGCTATGCGATCTTTTACGGAACCCAGCGATCCACTTGATTCCGATTTGGTTTCATCTGAAACGGCAGTGTTTATTGTCAGATAAACTCCCGATCGATTCTCGCATACTCCATGAAATGTTTCTGCTCTACTAAGGAAACAGGTGCTCTTCCATTGGTTCCTGTGATTCTAGCGTTCCTGAAGCAGACGTTCATAATTTGCGCCACTCTCAGACTGGCAATGAAAAATCGGCTCACCGTCAAAATATCTGTTTGTGTTGCTGTTCTGTCTGATCAAAACGCCCATTACTTGTGTCCTATCCGACACGCATATCCCGCTAGCTTTTTAATGTGCTTTTGCAAATATGTATGTGCATCTGTGAACGCTCTTCTGTGCGCGCTCATCCGTGTGCGGGTGTCCGCGCACGTATGTGTGAACATGTGTATATGGTTGGATGCATATAGGCGTATGAATTTGCCAGTTCATGCAAGTGTAAGCGTGCACGTGAAAGCGTGAGTGGAGGGGCTTACGTGTACGTGTGCAGCTATGTATGTATGCATCTGTATGCGTGCATATATGCGTATGGATGGTTATTTGTACGTATGGGCACAACGAATGAATGATGAAGTGAAATTTGAAGCCTTAATAGATGACCATCAAGA
Organism: Parascaris univalens; assembly: GCA_037576465.1. Taxonomy (NCBI): domain Eukaryota; kingdom Metazoa; phylum Nematoda; class Chromadorea; order Rhabditida; family Ascarididae; genus Parascaris; species Parascaris univalens. The sequence continues at coordinate 169,724,245 of CM075173.1, forward strand.
CTTCCTCTGTTAAGCGAGAAATTTGTCGAGCTTTGCATAAGTCATCCACGGCTCAGGACGCCATAGATTCTGAAGGCAGATTTACTCTCCTGCAATACAGCCTGAAGACGAGTGTTTAGGACCAGGATTTGTACAAACCGACCACATTTTAGAAAAGGAATCTGCCGTTCCACTAGTCTAAAATATTTGAACAGCCGATCCGCCTAGTGAGGTTAAATATTACAGTGTATTTCATGTTCAGCCTCCTTCACACTGTTCCAGATGTTTCGATAATTCTGATCCTTTAATGTAGTAAAGTGCGCTTCAGAAGTGCAAGCGGGTGAATGCCATAAACGATGTTTCGTCTAGAAAATCAGTAGCAGGCGATATTGAGCAACAAGCTCTCAAAGAACACTTTGAATTATTTTCATAAATCCATCTCCAGTTAAGTCTTTCACCCCGCTCACATATCGTTTCACTCCTAAAATCCTTCACTTAAATCATCTGTTCTCCATATGTTTCTTTCTCTAAGGAGGGAGGAGGAGGAGGGACGCGAAACTACTTCAACATAAGAAAACCAGTTTCCACTTCAGACTCACCAACTCAGTCGTCCGCTCAAAACCAGCCTCGTCCATCTGACACTTAACAAGCAGATCTCATTCCTATAATCAGAGCTCAGTGGGTGTATTTTATTAAAGAAGTAATAAGCTTTCAACTAGTCTTGGAGAATTTTAAGCCTTCCTCGACTACAGTTCTCCCCTCATAAGTTTCCCTTGAAAATTAAAATAGTTGTATTACCTTCTATTGTACGACCCCCGAAGATATTGAGAAACTTACAAGTGACCCATATCGAAGTTGAGTTCGTAACCTTGCATATTTTTGGCCTATCAGCTCCGTTAGTCCTGCCACAAAAAAACGTTGGTGAAATCCAGACCGTACTCAAAAAGCTTCCCAAACTTCGTTCTTTTTGAAGCGGATTAATGGGAGCAGCCACCTTCGAATATCGGAGAACCCTTAACAGCAATAATGAAGGAAGCAGATACTGTGGCCTTATATGGCGATTATATCGAAATATGTGTCTCCGTCATTAAATTGCCATCCACGCTCGAAGCATGTGAAGGATGCTGACGCAATACGCATGTCGCATTCCAGCCCGCTGTGCCATTCAGCTGCGCAATAGCAGTTACAAAAATTTCAATTTGTTTCCTCCAATTGAAGTGTTATGCACACCCGATGCAAAAAATTGTCGAATAGCATCTTTTCTAGTTTAGTAGGCTCGCTTAGGTGTCCCTGTGCTACGCTAACATGTAAAAAATGTGACGGCAAAGTGAAGGATAAAGGATCTTTGCTGCAGATTATTTACATTAAGGCTTATCGTGATAGCTTGGGCAGTGCATGAGCTGAGGTTCGCAGAAAAAGGCCACGTCCGTTCCCATCACGCATTTCCGCAAAGATTTAAAAATGCAGAAAATAGCATTAAAAACGCCTAATTAGGCTGTGCGTACATGTATGGCAAGTTGTAGGAAGCTTCTGATTTGATCAATCCGCTCAAAAAATCGGTTCTTGCAACATGCTGCGGTCTGAAGAAAACTGCACAGTATTTGTGTGCATAGGATTCCTTCTATCGACCCTGAGGGACTAACGTTTGCGTTTCCCGTTCTTCAATTAATATCGCAACGGGAACGACACCTCGTAACTCCGTCTTCAGCATCGTATTGCCACTAATGTCTCAAATTAGGCTTAGTCTACCAACTCTCACGTTCGCCGCAATTATAGGAAAATAAACATCCGATCATATATGTATGGAATGTTGAGTACTTCTGCAGAAAAATAGTGAATTTTACAGGGCGGTGTGATACTCAAATTGACTCATGTCTTCAATCCTCAGATAAATAAAGAGAATCATAAAACTACGAGGGTACTGTTAAATGCAATGAAAACAAAGCTCATAATCCAGTGCTGCTGCTTGCCAACATATAGTTTCTTTGTGAATCTCATGGACAACAATGGAGTATGCACTATTGCATTAGTAGCGTTGAAGTCACCATGAGTTCCTCGTAATGCCACTAGGACTTGATTGAATATTTGAGCAATGTTGTGATATCTGCATCATGTTTCCCCAAATACAGCATGCAAACATAGCAAAGAAACTGTTGAAGGTGATAGATAATACGTAAACCGAGGGTGATAAGTGCGAAGAAAGAATCACATGTGACATGCTGAAATTATTGAAAGACGATGGAAGATTACGGCGAGATTCTTTTCTTTCACGTATCATATAATTTTTTGATGAATTTTTTGAAAAACTATAATTTTTCGAATATTGTATGCGTCATACTGTGCAGAGTCTTTGTGTCATATTGAAGACTGCAGTAGTTTCGAAGAAAATGATGTGGTAAATTCTATGTTCGGGTTGCAACAATGAAATCTGGGATTCTACAGTGAATTCCTCACATTTGCGAACGAGCATGTGAAAATCCTTGCGCAAACATAATTTGCACCAAGACCAACTGAGACTTGATTTCATCTTCCTAACTTTCTCCTCTCCCTTCCCTTGATATTGTTGAGTAAATCACAAAATGCATTTAGCGCTCATCACCACCTGAATGAGCTGATCACATCTAACAGTGAGGTGTTGATTTGCTTGTTTCGTCATGAGCATATCATGTCCAATTGCTGCAAAGCACATTTTGCGTTGTGGCCTTTTTCCCAAGAACGCTTTGTATGAATGTAAATCAATCGACTCACCAACAGTCACGTCTGTAAATTTGAGATCTCATGTAACCGGCTACCTGGATGATGCAAAAGCAATTTGCACAAGTAAAATTTCGAATGCACTCATTAAACGGCTGGCAACGATCGACCTGATTGCCACGCATCACTCTGAATTCTCCTCACAAGCAAACTTCGCTCGAATTGAATACGTGCTGCTATGATGGAAACGACTACCATCAGTATTGGATGATCATTATCCCTTTCACATTATTCCCACTCACACATACCTCTTTCGAAGTTCTTCAATAATTGAAGAACTTTTTTTGCGCTCATTCCCAACGCTTAATCATGTCTGCAGACAGCGGCTCAAGAATATATCACAATATGCAAGAAAACCCTTTCATATTATTCGGTAGGCTATTTCCCTCGGCATTTAATCCCGAGCGAATATCTCTCAGAGATTTGGGTTGCCGCAATCAGCGGCTCTACTCATGATCGAATGAATTCGATTCGTCGAGTGAATGAAAATTTTCCATCGCAAGATGATGCCATCGCATATCCTTCACCATCACGACGTCCCTTCGAAAGTATCTAATGTTATCCGCCAAAAAGCAACTATTTTTCCAATTTCTCAACTACACTGCTTTTGCATTCTGTGATCACCGAAGAAATAAATCCAAATGTTCGAATGAATTCAGTATTTTTTGCACGAGGAGAATGCGACCAATTCCTTCCAACCGAACACCCTAAGGCATCGTCAAACTGACCGACATCCGTCTTGGGATTTTCAAATTTTAATGTAGCCATTCTTGAGGTCGTTAACAAAACACTTCTCTTAAAGCTTAAAAGGTTTTTCACTGACCGATTAATCCCTCCTCCCAATCACTGTGGGTCAGTACAATGACAGACGTCGTATGGCCAAGAGGAAGGAGAGAAGCTGCTTCACGTGAAATGTGTAAGGACCGAGAGCCCTGTAAACGATACCTCGGGACAACCAAATTATTTCCAAAAGTCAACTACTTTCTTTTGTAAAGCAAACTGCATATTTCCACCCTTAATCAAAGCTCCGCACTTGTCGCTGAATTCAACCCGACAATGTAAAAGCCATATTTCTCCCGTCCGCCTTTGACAGCTCTAAGCCGTCCACGAGGCTTTATATAAGGGATTAGAAACAAAATGTTATCCAATTGTGTAGTTCAAAAAACTGCTCATGTTTTACTTAGAATGAGTGAGAAAATAGATAAAACCTTAAGGTAACAGATAGAAGGTCTTAAAACGATGATAAAACTTGAAAAATGTTCAGAGAGGAACTAATTAAGCCTTACGTGGCTCGAAGATTGTTAGCAAATCCTACTTCTTCACTGCGATTTTCTGTGCTGAAACCCTCAGAAATCCTACTCTCGGGGTATTCGGAAATCTATTTCTATGAAACCTGAGATCTAACTAAAATAATTTAACTAATGCATGCCATCCGCAATCGCCATCCTTTGATTGTAAAACCGTTTTCACTCGATCAATGATTTTCTGGTACCAGATGATCACTCGTAATCACTGACATTGTCACATTGTAAACGTGTGCTTAGTCCTAAGAGGAAGTAAATTTTGTGAACACGTGTGCGTCTTCAAACGTATTACGGTTGAAATGACTGCTAATTCGGTGGCCTTCCATTCGAAACCTACTTCTTCCTGTTTCGTATCTCGTCGTTCCAGGCTAGTTACTCTGTAATCCTTTCTCCCAACATCTGTGCATAGGTGAATGATACGATATGCAGATTCACGAGCAGGACCGACAATATGAGGTGCTCGAACAAATGAGACGACCATCGGACATTCAGACGTGGAATACACTTTTCGAAATTCCGACAATCAACTGCGCAACCATTCCAAAATGACTTCATGAAACTTAACAACCAGACATATAAAAATTAGACTCATGCTCGTTTCTAGCCAAGGAGTTCGCCTTCACTCATAGAATTTCTCTGCTACGGCTTTTCTGGCCAACTTAGCCAGTGAAAACCATACGAAAGATACCAATACAAGACCAGGCACAGATACGCATACGTTCATTTGGCGTTGGATTTTGAATTACTCAGTCTTTACAGCCGGCACTTAGGAATTCTTGGGAATTCTTGCCATTTTCAACAGGCACTTCAGATTTATAAGAGAGCAAATGTACTGATACGGACAGTGTTTTGTTGAGAGAATTCAGAATTTCTTATGTTTCATTGTTGGACGTCACCTGTTACTTTCTTCCTTAGAAATATTCGAAGATGCAATATTCTTTGATTTATATAGTTTCATACTAAATTTGTAACCATGATGATAGTAATAATGGTAATAAGAATAATAACAGATGAAAGGAGACGCGAAAGAGTAAAAGGGCAATCACGATCACCGAACACGACCATAGAATGCGTACCAAACGAAGCTGCAAAATGGCTGGGAGCATGCCATAGCAAAGGCACTTTCTCAGTGAGCTCCACATCGTCTACTGTGCAGGAAAAGAAAATAACACATCGCCGAGGACACAAGGCGAAGCTGGCATATCGACAAATCCTACGCCAGCCTACTGTGGCTGCGAAGGTTGATCGACTTTGGTAATCGGCACGAGATGAATGTGTTGGTCGCTTGGGTCAACGCTTCCCGAATAAACCTGCTCGTTTACCTTCAGCCGAATGAGGTCTCCTGAACAGAGAGAAGCAATAAGCTGACTACCGACCAATCACCCGACCCGAATGTTTATGAGTGAGACGACGGCACACAACGAAAACAACGAATTGAACTTATATTTCGGCACCAAAATTATAATACTGAGAAGAGATAGGTAGCGTGTAGAGAAACAAAACCAAGCCTCGTAGGTAACGAGCGAATAGAAAGAAAAAGCAAACATATAAGCATTGTGAGAAATAAAACGGGTGCTTTATACATGCATCATACTTCGCATATCACTAAAAGCCGACAGATGCAAGCCGCTCCAATAAACTCATCTACTCACCGACGTTCTGTTCATTCGTATCGCCTGCAATCAATTAGACATCACATGTCCGAAGAGGAAATAATCTCGAATCGACAACACGACAATTTGCTAACTCCGCAAATAACACCCGTAAATCATTGCTCAATGAAGATTCCTGAACGATTACCCCCCTTTTTAGGTCCCGATGTGAACTAACATGCCTTAGGTGGTAAACCGCTATCTAATGCAAACTCACTACCCGATAGTGGTTAATGAACTGTGGCGTTCACTTGTACTTAGATGCATCACATATATTGACATTTACCATCCATATAGGAATACAATCACAGATACCTAGGACATTTTAATATTTCTGATGAACTTTAATTCCGACTACTGCTCTATAAAATGCCACAATTTGATTTATAAAACCGTTATGGTTAACTATGATTAATATGATTAACCGTTTCTTTTACATACGTTAGATATTCAAAGGTGGGATCAATTTTAATGGTTAGCCTTTACGACTGCGTTTAAAAAGCAAATGCTTTAATCTGCAATTCTGATGATGAACCCTAAGCACTCTTGGATAGATTATACAGCCGGTATCCGGGAGCATATACTACACTACTTTAATGCGGGAAGTGATGTTTAAGATGTGTGCTGGGATGAATCTTGAAAGAAAAAAATTCATGTACTTCATCATAATTGAATATCTGCACTGAAATAATTTTCTTTCTCTATACTATGCAACAAATAGGATCTACACGAATGCCTTGTTGAATGACATCCTCAACACTCTGGATGTTTTGCCTCTTGAACATCACTTTGTCAAACCTTGAAATTGTTCTCGCAAGAGTTATTATTTGTCTTTTGCTTATAAACTGCTTCGATGCATCAAACGATCGATTTAATGATAATGTTAAAGGTTAAATCGAAGATTGAGTGCTTCAAGTCATTGTGGAGTAGAACTGGTTCAAGGGACTGCTTCACAACACAGAAATTGCATTAAGGAGAAGAAATAAACCTGGAAGAGTCGTCCGCGTTGTGGTAACCACTCGTGTCATCTTTTTCGAAACAACCGTTGAGCCATCCTCACTGGTGAAACCTTCGGCCATGCTTTCATGCTTTTGATCCGTGACTGCAACACAATGTATAAAATATGTAACCAACTCATTATGATGCTATTATTAGTACCTGAGATGTGTAATAATTAATGAAGATATCTTTATTGGAACATTTCAGGCGGTGGCTGCTTCAATTTTGATGGTTCCACTATCAAATGTCATAACTTTATAAAAACACCATCACGAGGTTATGCGAAGCTCAGAGCTATTAGAAAACGAACTATCACCAATGATGATAAATCAATCCTCCTAAATTTCCTATCAGTACTGCGTACTTTTATTCGAAATTATAACATTTTTTCCCCACAAGTTGATCGTTTGCCAATATTCCTCTATTTTTCGAGAGTCCATAAGAATATCTGCTTCTCCGAGATTTGAAATCCGTAACGCGTTTCTACTTAAATAACTGCATAATTAACGCCTAATGAGTAGAGAGAAAACGACCACGGAATAAAATAGGAAAGCGCTCTTAAAAGCAAAATTTGTGCCAATAGAAGCAGCTATCGGAAACATTTTCCTCATATTTTATGAACAAAAAAACATCTTCCGCTAAACACATCCTAAAACGCTGATGAGAATTTCGAGCTGGCTAATTTGATAAAATGCTTTATTGTAGGGAAGGCTTATTTTAACGTATTATGGGCATCAATGTAGGTGTTACGGCATCCTCACCGCATTTCTTAAGCTTAAAATGATTGATTCCTAAAATACGTTCAAATACTGCATACAGAATGGCGTTGCGACTACTTCCAACATTACCCATAGAGAATCTAATATATTTTATGCTTACGACTTCGTAACATTACACGACAAATGTTTTGCTTTTTTTCCTCCTTGGTACTTAACGTTGCTCCTACGTATATAGTAAATAGCTTCCTCCATAAGAATATGTGAAATGGGTATTATTCTCTGCAATCTTTGCCTTCGTAACTACGACGCTGGCGTTTGGAAGTTCACGTATTTTCTGAAACAGTGCATACATATGCTTAAGATAACGCTATCGAGAGACTGCATGCACAGAGGTTTCGCTATCTCGGCGGGTGATTTATCAAGATACACTAGCGAAATAGTGCTCAAAAAGGAATGTGCTAAGATGTGTGAGGGGGACATACTGCGCATGCTTATCAGGGACCATGACAAGGCGCAGCCTCGCTCCATGTTAAAGCGTATGGCGGGTGTTGCTCCACTACCATTGCATATTTAGAATGGAGGCATTTCTGATAGGTTTTCAAGAATGTTCCGTCAAATTTCCCCTCTATCTCCACTTGCATAACAGAAACAACATCATAGCCGGGCCGGGCCGGCCCCAGCGAATAATCTAGTTCTTTATGAACAGGAACAAGGCTAATTCGGAGTTATTACAGTACATGAAAACTTGCCACTTGAAGCAATTTGTAAAATGCCTAAACAAGTGGCTGGCTGCCTACAGAGGACTCTACTCTCTGCCGTTTGAAACAAAGATCGAAAGCGGATATTTTCGTCGAACCACTGGTAAGCAGGACCTTGAAATCTAAGGAAATTCCCTATAAGTTCAATCTCAAAGAGGAAAACGGCTAGGAATAACTTTGCCATAGTGGTTCGGAGCCTTTCGGACGATGGACTATCTGAAACTTGCTGAGTCTATGTTAATAACTACGGGACAACAAAGTGACTGCAACATATTCCTCAAAATCAATATTCTCCACGCTGGTCTTTAAAAAAAAATCCAAACAAAACAAAGAAGCATACCCGAAGGAGCAATGCTAATGCTTCCACTACGTTGCCGCCGAAAGCAGTATACCAAAAACTGCGTGAGATCGGATTTGAGAACTGATTCGTAAAAGCGATCGGCAGCGAAATTAAAAGCACTTAGAAGCTCTCTCCATTTCATTAAGAAAGCGATACTCGAAAATGTCCTATCTGGTAAAACAAAGAGTCGTTTCAGCAGTAAGCGAATGTTCAAGCAACAGAAAAACTTCTCAAACAAAATTACTTAACGAAGCAGCGGCATCTGAAAGTTGCAAGCTGTAAAATTGAGGTGATTTCAACATTGCTATAGACCTCCCATAAACGTTCGCCTATAAACAAATATGTCTTATCGATAAGATATGGATAATCTTTTCAAACTTTGCTAATGATCAAGTGAAATTTCATGCTGAGGCAACATTCACTGATATAAATTAACCAATAATAACTACGCAATCGTGCCAATTTAATGAGTTTCTTTTTCGAGTTTCTAAAATATTTTGCAATACAACATTCTCGAATAAATGCAATCTGCAAATATATCAAACTCTTTGTGAAATTCATTATCGCCCACTACACCGTTCGGAAGTTATTTCTTACCTATATTTAAAAATTCATTCCTTATACTAGAGAATTTCAACGTTTTCCAACAATTAAAGTAAGTTCCCTACTGCTCAGAAGTCTAGAGCTAACAAACATATGGAACTTAACGTTCTTCAATAAGCATTCGCGATAAATTGTTTCGTTATTCACTCACGTCCTAATGTTGCTACCGATTCGACCCCGTTCTTGAGATTTCAGTTCACACTTTGCTTTGTAGGCCACAGCCTCATTACTTCGCAATTATCAGTGCAATACCCGATAATGTTATTGCTCAGCGAATCCGTGCAATAAGCTTCAGGCTGTTGCAGATTGATTGATTGGTGCGGAAGGTTAGCACAACGGTGGGTTAGTGCAAGAGACATTTAGCAGTAGCGAACAACTGTTGCAGTCAACGCAAATGCAATGCAATCGATAGCTCAAATGAAGCCCACAAGTTGAGATCGTTCGGTTGCAAGAACGACAGACAGCAGCAGCTTGTTGCAATTTTTCCACACAATTTTTCATCATTGCCTTATCACAAGTGATTTTCATTATTATCTTGAATTATCTCACAAATTATAGTCTTAATATCGAAATAATATTTCCACACGATTGCCGAAAGCACTTTACCCAAGGATGCTTTATATAATCGTATGTTATTTGAGATAACCTAACCAGCGCGCATTAAATTCTACTCGTAGACTTAAGACTTTCGCAAATTACAACGTGAACTATCGTATATGTCCCTTTTTAGAGTACGCTTGCATCGTTAAATCCACGCATGCAACACATATGCGTGTGCGTTTGTACGTATCACGGTTTCAATCCAGCAACTAATGCTTTCGGCTATGAAATTCGGTGGATATCCTCAGGTTAATCCTCATAATCATTAATCCAGATTAATCTCTCAATTTCAACGAAGATTACTCTAAAGTAAAAACGACTAAAATTCCACATATTCTTTCATTCAATTGCGTTGCCTTTCCATGTCAATCAAGACAACATTTTGGAGAGGCATCCATACTGGATGCAATACATCCATATTGCATCCATATTGTTGTCAATCAAGACAACAATGCATTGAGACGATATCATTATGCTAATACATCTTTCGCATTGCTTATTTGCTTGCAATTTATAGAACTTGTTGCTCTGAATAGAAAAAATGTAGAAACTCCGTTGGTACGCTCTTGCATTTATTCATCTGCCAATATTAACTCCTTAAATTTTAATTACATTCAGAATGAGACGATATCAGAATCCTCCCGCTGATAACTTTATTGAAATACGGCCCAAAAACGCATTCAAGAATCATTTTAGAAGCACGAGCAGTTCGACTAGCACCAAATACGAGTGACCTCCTCTCCTCCCTAAAGATGTCCTGACTTCCTGGCAAGCTCCACAGATTTAGTTTGACGACCAACTAGATGTTGTGGAAATCACTCCATACGTGGCGAAGGCAGCTGTGAAGTAATGAGTGTCGCTGCCACTGATTTATTTGTTACTTGGAAGCGAAAGAGTTTGTAAGCAGAAGGCGGTGCAAAATACGATCAGAACGTGCTGGACTGTAAGTGGATTGCCGCTTGAACTTTCGGAGCTAAACGGGTGAGAATTCGCCAAATTGGCGGAACTAGCACCGCTTAAAGAAAACACATGAAACGCGGAAAGATAGTTGGAAGAGGACGACGATAAAAAAGAATACCTGGTTTCGCTGTATCTGGATGCGCAGATGCAGCTGCCGTTGCCGAACCTGAAAATAACGCGCCAATGAACGAAATGCTGCGCGTTGCCATATGTTGTTTGATTTCACTCAGATTCCATTAAAATATGAACCGCAACATAAGAGAACAAAAAGACAACAAGAATGTCAGTGAACATGCACCCAACAGTATTACACGATTAGCACTCGCTCTAACTGAGGTTTCCGATGAGCTGCTGTTGCAGACGTTGCACCAAGTCGGCGTCTAATCCCTGCATACCAGGAGTTTCGGTCTCAAAAACGGTTTTTGTTGTGGTAGTGTGACGCGACGAGTTGACACGGATTTGCACATCAGAATTAGGAGCCGCACACGCGAGAGCTTTCGCTACAGCATCAGAAACTGAAGAATCTGGAGGGCATATAGCACCAGCGGCACGCAGCTCGCACTCAAGTTCTTGCAGTCGTCGAACCGCAGCTGCATGCTTGTCGGGGTCACTCATTTGGAGTGAACGAAGTGTGAAAAGGAGGCTTGTGATGATCGCCTCCGAGCTAGGCAGCTGGCCACTTTCTGTCGTTTTGTCGACTGTCTCGCACGCTTCAATAAGCGTCGACTGAGCTCCGCTCGGGCTCACGAATTGTACAGTCGCTTTGTGGCCTGGAGCCTTTTCAGCCGAAAGTATCGCTGCAGCAAGCGATGCAGTTCTCTTGCGGTCGAATTGACCACTAGATGCGATAGGCGCCTCGTCTGCCTGAGGTGAGTTCACAGGAGAAACCTCTTTTTCAGGCTCTGCTTCAGTGGGCGCACTTGTTAATTCGATATCAGTTATCCGCTGCTGAACGTTTTCAAATGGCTGCTCGTTGCATTCTTCGACAGGGAATTTACTAAACGATTCTATACGGTGGAACGATGAGTGGGTGGATTGACTTTCATGGGATTCCGAGATGGCCTGAATGAGAAGCTGCCCACCAGCTGTAAGCGCACCAACAACGAACGATGAGGCCGGCTGAGCGACCGACATTGCTAGCAATGATATGAGAGGCTGTCAGCTGTCGTGCAGTGCTTTGTGCGGCACATTGAAAAGAGAGAGAAGAGAGTATTTATCGAGCGCTAGCAGGTACAGACTACAGCGATGCGATCATATAAAAAGGTTTCCACAAGCTAAACAAAAATGCCTAGGGCCAAAGAAATAGTGGAAGTGCAAATATATTGTATATATGCGAGATGAGATTCACTGCGCCACACTACCTTCGTTTTCAAGCACGCGCCCCTTTGCGTCCTCAGCATCTCTGCCCTTCTCCACTGCCTCTGAAAAAATGCAACGCATCAGCGGGCTTGCCCAACGAATTCACCTCTCTCTTTTCCAGTGCTTCATTCACATAGCTCGCAATCGCAAACTTGAGAATGCTATGCGCTGCACGAACAGTTGACCTCAACTTGCATTGAGCATGTGTATTTCGAAAGTGGCGAACAACAGACATTGAATGATAGATTATTACTGCTAACAAAAAGATAACATATAAAACTGCGAATAAAAAGCCGCCGATTGGCAGCGCAAGCCGTCCACATGGTGGTTATAAGCAATTATTCCTACGTGACATGCAGATCAACTATCTTCCTTTAGAAACGAACCCCTCCGCCGTTTTTCGATCGCAAACGGTGGTGCGGCACGCAGTGGAAGAACGAGTGCAGTTCTTCCCTTTACTTATTTACGATTAAAGCTATCATTAGCGTTGCAAATAATCATTTCAATTAACCCAAAGAAAGATATTCGCCGCCTCTGAACAACATCCACAAACTCAAAGAAATTTTAAGGTCAGGACAAAGTCGATCAGCATTTATGATCTCAAAGCTTCTTTATAAATGCCCTTGTGCCAAATAATAATGTGAGAATAACAATTCCCAGCAAACATAAACGCTGCTTAACCTTTCCGTAAACACAGCTATACGTGAAAAAATGATTCGCCTCATTAATATGTCAGTCACTGCTTCCACTATCCAACAACATGCAACGACTCTTAAAGTCTGATCCTCCGCATTTTCATTTCACCTTGCCATTCCCCACATTTATCATCACTGCCGACATTTTTTTCTCGAAGCTACAAACATTTGCTCTCAGACATCTCTTGCTTGAAGCCAGTTCACAACCAAAAATCGTTTGCCACGATTGGAACTCCCAACAAACAATGAATCTAACTAAAGAATGAAACTAGCACGTCTTGTTCAATTCTTGAAGACATCCTTCGATGAATAAAGCAGAAAAACGCACCTGATACGTGGCTGCTGACGTTAGTATATGTCTTCGGAGGCTCTTGCTCCTTGTAGGGATCGTTCCACTGAGGTTCCCCTCGAGTAACATGACTAGTCTTAACTGTTGTTGTCTTCACAATTGTACCGTCCTCTCTTTCGTGCTCTTCTTGATATACCTCTCTATGAGTGTCGTCATCTGATTGCAATGGCTCCTAAAAAAAATCAGATAATATCACCACACAGTGTTCATTAAAATAACGATGAATAAAGCAGTCGCTGAAACCTTCATCACCCATTGAAATGTTTTAGAAAAAAATCAACTGAAAAACTTCGGAAGTGGTGCACTCGTTGAAAGCTTCTCAAAGGGGTCATTCTGAGAAGCTATTTCTCTCGGAAATCGCCAAATGCGAAACGATTCAAGAATAAAACTTCAATGGATATCAGTTTTACCTTAAGATCAACGACATTTCCTAACTCTTTATAAAGTGAAAATTTTAAAGCACAAATTTTGACCTCTAATCTTTGAGTGCGCCATTCAGAATGCGGAAAAAAGGTGTCACTGAAGACAAAAATGTTGCATTCTGTGCTTTCAATCCTACTTTTCAGAAGGCCACTTTCGCGAAAGCTCAAAGGCTTTTCACCTCAAGCAATAGGCGGCAGGTAGCGTTCCACTATTTCTCACCTTATTTACGATAATCCTCGAAAATATTTAAAAATATTTCTGTTAGAACTGTGGCTAGATAAAACGAAATATCCGCTAAAAAAGGAGGAAACTTCGGGTATACAAGGAAAATTGTACAAGAGAAAATTTTCGCGGAATCTTTCAGTTACCTAAAAGGCAATACGTCAACTTAAACGCTACAAGATGGAAAATGAACAACTGCGTTGATATACCTGATGTTCGAGAGCATCCTGCGCCTCACGTACCATTCGATCCCATTTTTCTTGTTCCTCTGCATTTAGTGGAACAATTCTATCAACGACCTCCTCGTTTATAGCAACATCATCTTCATAGGTTGTTGTGATCGTGCGCTCTTCCACTATTGGGCCTATTATGAGAATCAGCTGTGAAGAAATGTTTCAAAAACTCGACATCCCCACCACATAGAAAAAGATCACATCATAGATGAAAATCAGCACGTCTCATGAAAGATAGAAGTATGGAAATGAATGAAGACTGTAATGAACTTTCCGCATATTAAAGCGATCTGTTCGGGGAGGAACGGGGAAGAGTGAATAGGTTATTACTGAAATTACTGAAATCGAAAACCATGAAATCAAAGAATAAAGAGAATATTAACAAATGTGCAATATTAATCAGCAAAAATCGATTTATCTGCACCTTTTTTTATTGCCATTCTCATAACAAATGAACTGACCGTTTTCGGAATCATGCACATGTCGTTCGGTGCGCACGACAGTGCGAATTTCTGAGACAGGTACCTCTTCATCCTCTTCTGTAAGAAACGCGATGTCATTACAAAAATACCTTCACAGTTTCGTAGGACGCAATTCCCGACCATTTCTGCGGTTACAATGCTCCAAGCAATTCTTCAGTTTTATCACAGCTGCGAATTAATAGACAGGCATTGGGGAACGAGAATAAATAATGAAGATGGACCAATAAACGATTATAAACGTGAATGAAAAAGCGAAAAACGGCGCTCCCAAGGAAGAATATTTGGAGTAGGAAAGTTACCGACAATATTATGCGGTAGAGATATCAAACCTCAAACAAGAAAGGACAAGGAGATTCACCTTGGACGATAGCCTGTGAAAGTGGTTCAGCAACGTAAGCATCCGCGGTAGAGGCTCCAGCAAGCTGAACCTCATGTGTGGTTTGATAGCTAGGTGCAGCGGTTGAATGGGAGACCGAAACATCTTCGGTGAAAGGCTGCAACCGAAGTGAATTACCAAAACGTGCAAACGATGCGTCCCAATGTCGCCGCATTATGCCTAACTCATATCGATGGAAAAACAAAGTTTTTACATTGAAAAAAGTCATGGGCTTGGTTAGTGAGAATACCTTAGTCAACAGCTGCAATTTCATGTGAGGATGGCACAGAAACACTGAAAGTCTGAGTGACGTTCTACTCAACGCCGAACACCGATGTCCCAATAAAAGACGAAACTCATGAAGAATTCGAACATCAGTTGTTTTGTTAACAACATCACATTGTAACAAGTTTTCACTATCGAAAGCAAAGACAGCTATTCTATATTTCATGAGGAATTAAAGTACCAAAACGTGAACATACCTGCAGCGACAAAGCAAGGATCGAAAAATTCCTCATGGCAAAAGTCGACTACTAAAAGCTAACAAGAGAAAAAAATTACCTCTTCAGCCTGGACGGAAGCACGAGTGACAGAAGCAGTGGCAGCGGTAACAGGTCCGGTGAAAGTAGAAGCAGTAGTGGTTGGCAGGGATGCATGTGATGCTGAACTTGCATCCATATCGATAGCCTTTTCGTCCTTACCCATCTCTCGTAATACATCCTCACGCCCTATTCGACGGAGAGCCGTCTTGAGAGCATCAGCTGGAAATAAATTTTCCATCAAAACAACACGAAATATCTCAAAAATATTATGCCATTACTTCTAAACGACGAAGAAGATATCAGTTTTCGGCAAGAACATGAAAGGTGATACAAGCCACAAAATTAATCACTGGAAGTGCAAATAACGAAAGAGGCGAGAATATCCTTTCCTTTCCCTTCCCCCTCCCCACCGTTACATGAACCAACGTAATTACAAAATCAATTTCTCGCCAGTTCCATTTGCGTAAATATTTGTCTCAAAATCTAAATGATGCTTCAGAAATAATATCTTTGGATATCTCGCATCGTAAAATCACATTATAAAAACAAACGGCTCTTTTAGTATGTATAGTTCCTATATAGAACAGCTAAATATATAGTCAAGGCAAGGCATACGATATGGCATTCTCAACAAAGTTCCTAGGTCAATATGAATAGAATAGAGCAGCCATCACCTTGAAACGATATAATCTTATCTTATTATTTGTCAAATAAACTAACGAGTTGCACATTCCTTCTTGAGGTAGATCCAAATTCGGAGAATTGTTATTGATTCCCTGCCAACCATTTGTTGGCGTACATTTCTGATGTCCGTGTCTGGTACTTCTAGAGCGCGTGCCAATCGATGCCAATCGGCACCGACAAGGCGAGATACTTGGCTAATGGGCAGACCTGGTGGATCGCTTGTTTCTGTCAGTGTTTGCGAGTATTTGACTGCAATCGACGGTGCTTCAGTTGAGGGTGCCGATAGTGGAGTTCCCTGTAAGCAGCGAGAATTCCACTTCTTCGGTACAGAATCGGATTTCATAAAAATTACTCAACGTTTTACCCATCATCAACTGTTCAAGCTGGATCGAAGTCAACGATAAAAGATCACGATCCATGATATTGCGGAGATGCAATCCGACCGTATTGCGGAGATGGAACGCGTTAAAATGCACTTAGTTCACAGGATGCCTATTCAAATACATGACAGCAGTGTACGATTAACAAGTACCTGTCCGGTATAATCAGGTAACGTGATGGTTAGTGTGCACAGTGGTTGCTGCGGCGGAAGACTGTCGGCTCGAGCTTTAGGCTCTTTCATAAATGCTATACGGCCACCTGCTGCCGCCTCCTCATCTTCTTGAGATCGCACCTGAACAATGTTGAAAACGAATATTACCTTTACCTACGTAATAAAATGTGAACAGAACTTAGTAGCTCCAAAAGCGTACACTTATACTGAGCAAAGGAAAAATGAATAAGAATTTAAATACATAATGTTGTATAAATGTGAGAGAAAAAGCCATGTGGCTTTGAAATAAAAAACCAAACCTCCTTCTTATCGTAAACATCGGCTGCATCGGACTTTTCATCGTCTTCGTACCACTCACCAAAAATTAATGTCATTTCGAGGATCTGGTCTCTACGAATTTCTCGAAATGTTTCCCAATATATTCCTTACATTGTCCTAGCTTAGCACTTTTTCCACCTCATCCTCTGCAAGTCCTACATATCCCTTCCGCTACCTATCCCTCCCCTTCTTCTTCAGGGAGGGAGAAACCAGTTGCTCTCACTGCCAATTGTCCACTTACCACACTCTTCTTTCCTAACTGTCTCTCAGTAATTCCTTCCAGACTGCCAAAGCATGTTTACTTCTAACTGTACCTTCTCTAATGACAAAAGTTTCACTTTTTCTTAATTGGTGATTGCCATTTTAGAAAAATAAAGTAAAAAGGAAGCACCCTGATCAAGAAGGCGAGCCGATTCTCCTGAAAAGGCAGGAAGTAGAGCGATAATTGATCGCCACTCTTAGTGACTGGCATGATGTTGCCGGCAAATTCGAGGAATTGGTGCCGACCACTTAATACTTCAACATCCTTCGATTTCGCTATTTCGATAAAATGCTCCTGTTTCTCCAACGTCTTATCCTCGCGGTCATCAGTCATGCAGAATACTCTATAAAGAGAACATGCTTTCCGCTTAGTGCAAGAAAAGGTTTGCCTAATATAAGACAAGCTGTCCAACTTCAGTTCTTTACGTAATCGATGCGTGTGAAAGGGACATATCTCCAACAAATATGAATAATCTAAAGAAAAACCTTTGTAACACTGCACAGGAAAGCTTTTTGCCGGTAACTGCTTCCAACGATATGCCAAATGAAATCCCATTCAAATATCTTATTAAAAAAAGACATAAAAACAATCATTACACATTAAATGCAGCTCCCTCTAATTCCTCATTCGATATTTTGCATCTCCTTTTTTTGCTCTTGATTTCATTCGACGTTGATTTCAACGACTTACCTCAATTGGCCTTCGGTGGGGAATGTGCGCCTGGCGAAGATGACAAACTTAGCCATATAGGGGACAGCGATCGCCTCGTTATAAACTTCTTGTGCCATACGCGCTGCGTCTCGTGGTGTCTGACAATCCATTAGCCAGAATCGCGCCGAAACAGTTGTTGTGAAAGAGACATCCTCACCTGCAAACCCACAGCTTGCAAATATACTTCTAAATCCAATTCTATTATCATTTTGCTCTAACGTATTTATTGAGGCGTTTAGTAAACGACGAGTATTTCCTCTCAAAATAGCTGCCGAATTACAAAAATGGCACCTTTTTCTGAAAGAATAAGCCAAAAAAAACAACAACAATAAATCTGATCAGATATGTGCGTTAAGCAATAAAGGACAGAAGATGGATTGAAACTCAAGTACACATACAAGTGCGTTACCAGTAAATGTAAGTTGCGTCGTCCCGGTGATATCCTCCCATTGCGCCGGAGCCGATCCACCAGTAATGCTACAGAGGAGGCGCAGCGTAGGTGGCTCCTGGCCTGGTTGTCCACTGAAATGAAACACCACGTCGCTCATCACTCTCCATTAACGACATGCTGATGTTATGTTTCTTTGAATCTGTATGTAGACTAAGATTACAATATTCAACTATGTTTATCCATAATTTCAGCGAGAAGAGTAGCTGTACACCTTAAATGCAGTGGCTGCATGATTATGTGCATCTGTGAATCCATTCAACAAATCAATTAGCACCCATAAATTGCGAATAAAACACAAAATATCGGCAATAGATGATTTTTATTTCGACACGACTTATCCTTCTCAAATACCCGTAAAAGATTCCTTCCGTCGCAAAATTACTTGTAAGACACAAACCGATCGGCCTTGAAATATATGCTGTTGTTATAATCACTAATCCGCCCAAACGTCCTTCAGATATTGATGGGGCAACTCGAAAGTTCCTTAAGGATGTCACTGTACGACGTAGATTGCAGTACCAAGCACTACAAAATAAATTTTACTTGTGTTCCCTAGATGGAGACCATCTTCCGCGATAAAGAAAATGAACTTTCCTCATCAAAGTGAGGTCTTATTCGTTTGAAAGAGTTTAAGGGATGGCCCAACCGTTCGATCGGCCAAGTGCGCCCTTACCTGTACTGTGTGAGCATGCCTTTGTGGGCACTCTGTGGAAGTGGAATGCATAGAGTAATCGGCTTATGGAATTTGCGTCTTCGTGGCTCAACCGTTACGATCGGGGAAACGGCAACGCGATTTCCGTGTAGTCTGGTGACGATTTCATGTGGCACCGGTTGCGCCTGCACCGATACCTTTATCGTTTTTGTCAGCGATCCATCCGGAAATATTGCCTACAAAAGCTCATTTTACTATCTTCATTTCCGCAGCATGCGCCGGCGGGTAATGCCACCATGTAAGCATAGAAAGCAACGTAACCATGACGTGACAGTTCAAGTAGAGAAAAAGTGAAATGGTGTACTAATGCGGCAAAAACTTAATCGTTTCTAACATCATATATTTTCCGCACAGTGCAAATTTCAGCACTGAAATGATCTAAGGGCTAAGGTGGCAAAAAATAGGTCTTAAGGCAAGAAAAAATGCTTACCTGTACTCTGGGAACTACCGATGAGAGGATTACACCGCCTTCAGGACCGACGCAATGCACTTCTTGTCGTACACGGGTCACCACTGCGAAGTACATTGGGAAATCGTTGGTGAGAATGCGCGTGATTCTTGTCGTATGCAGATCGTCAAGTTGAGACAGCTCTTCCGCGTCAAACGACTCATTCAGCACCTAACAATCACTATCATTTAATGATGCACAAGCAAACTGTGAACACAAAAACTGCCTTGACCAACGATACATATCCCGGCGGTTAATTATTAAACTGAAATTAAGTGGTGAGATGGCTTACAACGAACGTTTAGCAATAAATATAATCCTAGCAGTCCTAGTAGTTCATGGCAAGTATATCACCACATTCGAAAGCGCCCTGAAAAGAAAGCAGCCCGCTTTTTGAATGCTGTTTAAATGGCCTATGTGCTTAGACAACGTAGCGCTTCAGTCCGACGTGTAATCGATTTTTAGCACTCTTCACTCCACTTACTCCTGGTGAGCCAAAACAGGTCCCCGAGCATTCTGACGTAGTCATCAGGATCGTGCTAAATTTAAGTAAACAGAGTTGAAATCCAGTCGAAAAGACTTGCTCAACTGCAAAAAATATAACCATTTTATGGAAGAACCAAAAAGCCGGTGGGATAACCCAATAATCCCATATCCAACAGCTACGATACCTCCTGAACTGCATCCTCTGTAGCTTCAAGTTGATGTTCTTTCCAATGCTGTCCGTCATCTGATCGCAAGATAACAATTTCTCTCTCACGACCGCGCAGTGAAGCAAAGTGTGGTACTTCGAGAATAACGGGGCCGAGGAATTTCGCACCATGAGGAGCCATTTCAAGCACTCGTGACGCCAATGCTTCTCCTTCGCTGAGAGGTGGTGGATGTGCCAGCTTATCCTATAAATGGTGCATATTCTAAAGTCTCCTTAATAAAAAAAATTTCGACAAGTTGATCAGCTCGAAAGTTTGCTTTGGCAGTCTTCAATAGATTGGTTGTTTTGAATACTATAACGCATTAATATGTAAAAAAGGAATCGCAATTCACTGCAACTGAGACCCTTATTGGCCAACAACACAATAATTGGAGGGTTCAGAGAGAACTACTACGTGATAGGTCTCCCTCGATGCAAATAGTGAAATATAGCAGAATATTCTATCCCGTTAGCATTCCTCCACTCAAACGTAAACCAAAATGTAAGTGAAATGGTGACCACAGATGGCCCGATTAAACGAATTAGCCGCTTGCAGATGGCTGTCTGCTTTTTCCGATACTAATTTCGACGCCCTTTGTAATGGGACGCATACATTCACAATTGAAAACATTTGTTCCAGCATTCGTTAATCTTTTTCAAGGCTCTCACAAGCAGCTGGAGTTTAAAAAAATATGGCTGACATCTGTCCCCTCAAGAGAATCTAGAGAGGGTGGACGGCGGAGGAGGAAATATGAGTTTCTGCTGTTGTGTCCATCTCAAAGCACTCGTTAGTCTCCCCAACGCAAATCGTTATAATTCCTATCGTTGATGATGTGCGCTCATTGTTTATTGCCCGATCTCGTATTGCACTGACATGAGTACCAAATGACCAGCAGCCTAGTAACTAAATCCATAAATGTCTAGAAGTGAAGACAACACAAGAGGCCTCTCTTGCTTATAATCAATTCGTATAAGATAAACTTGGAATCCCATGTGATGTAATTCTCTCGTAGTGAAATAGGGCACTATGTAGGACTGCATGATGGAAAAAATACTCCCTGTTTATGAATGTTACGTTGGAGTGAATTGCGCTTTTTCCGATTTTTAAGCATCCTCGTCGATGTGCGAGACACTAATTGAATCGACGTGCCCGTCAAATGGCCATCATTCTGCATTACACTATCGAATATCACCGCCGATGTGAAATAATAACTGCCATTGTACCCTGGGGACAACAATAACTCCCCATAGTACTCTCTTCGACAAAATGAACCTCTTTCATATGTTTCTGCTATAACCACAATCGTTATGCCCATGCAATGAATTCTTTTCGAATAAGATTTCATTTCTCATCGAATATTTCGAGTCTGCCTCCAATTCAAAGCAGCTGCTCCGGATTCGCTCCTACATTCGATGCTACTATCACTGAATGAAAAGTTACGGATTCGTCTTTGTCTTAGGACAACGCTATCACTCGTCAATATCAACCACACTTTGGCAATATTTAAACGTTCCATCAGAAAATAATTCCACATCAGCCCCGTTGCAAGAATTCGAACGTCGCACGCGCAACGTTAGGCTTCAAAGTGAAACTTAATATGGTTAACGACATTACCCTTCGTAGATATCTGCAGGTGATTCGCATCGGTTGTGACGCTTTGCGTGGTGGGATAATAATGCGAACACCTGAATGACGACAGCCACGCATTGCACCGCCGCGTGCATCGACCATGAACGAGATGAGGAAACTACAAATTGGGCAATATTGCAGTCGTGTAGACGATAACATCACTTGACGATCAGTAAGCTTAGAAGCGTTCTTCGCATCGTGCACAAGCTCACAACGTATCGCTACTTCAGGATCCGACACCACACTAGCGATCAGTGCATCAGATCGCATGCGATTCGAGTAGACGAATTGCGCGTCGACGGTGCACACCACAGATACACCACTAACAAATAGCGTCACAACCACCACCCCGACTAGTGTTTACTTTACAAGTGTGCAGTGGGAAGTGAAAGCGTGCAGAGAGCAATGAAGAGCGCTGAAACGAGAGTATCGACTGCACTTGCGCAGGCTCCTTTTAAGATGGAGGGTAATGCATGCCAGCGCACAGAAATGAGAGAAAGAGAGAGAGGGAGAGAGTGGAATGATGAACAACACTGCATAACATCAACAGACGGCGCATTTGACAAGATGCAAATCGCACGCGGTCAGGCTCTTGTCGTCAATATAAACTCACGTTTTGTGAAGCAGTTTGCTGAAAAAAGGATTCATCGCTATTAGCGTTATCAACTCGACTTCCAACTAAATCATATCAGCAAATATTAGCCGATCAGATGATAAAAAGAACACTGATAACGGTAACAAGTTGAGCTTTTAGCACCCCTAAAGGCATTCCTCATTCACGTATTTCACGTAATAATCGTCGCACAGCATTGTAATTTTCAAATACTATCATATATTGTGATATCAGTATGGGTCTGATAATGCAATAAGTGTGAAAAAATCGACCATAAACGGCGATATGGTGTGGAAAATTTGCTATCACAATAAAAAGCAAATAAATGAAATAGAATAATTTAGTTTGAGTTATGATTTGTTTGAGTTTTATGAAAGCGCCTATATCGAGGTTATGAATTCATTGAAAAGCCGAAAGATCGCCAGAAAGGTTGAAATTCGCGATCACTACCGGAGTCGATAAGCAATAGTTAACTCCTCTTGCTCACCCCATCAATGAATCTGAGAATTAAACTTAAGATTGCTTATTAATGAAATCACTTCCGTTAACTTTCCATTTAGTAATAAAATCTGAATTTAATCGATCTAATCGAAATTCATTAATCATATTTCTCGCCGCAATTCTCTCTTCAATTCTTAGCGAAATTCGTTAACCTTAAAGCTTTTTTTCAAGGGAGCCACATGAAAGAATCAAGAGAAAAGAAACATAACGAAATAAACACCAATAATGAGGAAGCATAACAATTCAAAAGTACCTGGGTTGAACTGTGGTATGTGTGAGGGCCACATTGTCAGGTATGGTCGCATCCAGTGTTGAGTCAGCCATTGCAGTCGCGACTGGTTCATGCTAAATAAGCTATGATTCTATATTTCGTTCTATCATTGCCTTATCTCAGAAGAACTAAAAAAGCTCATAGAAAGCTGAAAAACAAAACGGATCATACGGAACAGTCGATGACGAAAATCGGCAGATTTCGAGATCGATCAAGCTCATTTGAGTGCGTTTTGCCTGCACTAACAGCAGAACGCGACGAACTCGTGGCTCTTATGAAGGTGGCCAGTAGTTTCCTACCATTCTCGAGAGTATTTCTTCTAGTGGTGGAATCGGTACTCATCATAGAGGCAGACAAATCTGCCGTGCGTCGGCTGGCGATGGGCATCCTCTGACTGGTTTGTCTCATAAGGCATCGAAATAGACAGTTACTAGATCGATTCAATGCAATGTGTTCTCAACTAATTAAATAAACAAGATAATTAATTCAATAAACAATTTACTTGTGCTTTCCTTATTAGGGCATCCAGATCACCGTCCGCGGTATCCATTTCAGGGCTTCGCGACAACAACTGAAGCGAGTTTTTATTTTAATGCTGTATGAAAGTTTTATTTTATTCATCAAATCTCAGGCATGATATTAGCAAAATATGAGAAAATAGGAAGGTGGACGCAAAGAGTTTGCAAAAAAAAATTCACCTAGAAACGACAATCTAATCAATCAATATCTTACTGAAATCAAAGCCTATCGATAAACGTAAATATACCACTAAGAGAAACTATTAAAATTGCAAAAATTGGAACTTCCAACCGGAATTCTTCCAGAAATCCTGACAAAAATCCAGTAAAATGACACCATATTTCTCAATATTTTAAATGAAACGAGAAAATGCATATTCATTTCGAATGAATACGAATAAATTGGCTTCATAATGAGGTAGCTGAGAGTCGGAGTACGTTCTTTTATGTTTTTCACAGGAAAAGCATCTAAAAGTTTTGCGATTTGCGATAAAGAATACGCTTAAATGATGACTTTGAAAACGTCTACCTAAAGATGACACACTCGAGCTCATGAAACGATGCTATAAGGAATTGCATCGAAAGAAACAACAACATACCGGTTCGGCTGTATGAATAAGATGAACACCGGTGGAGTCGTGTAGGCCTTGTGTTAGACTCTCCGAGAAGTCACGGACGTGAGCGTTTGCGGTCACTTGATTATCCTCACCTTTAAAGTACAACGCAAATACGAATCACATCAAAGAATCCCAGTGGTATGCAACTTGTGCATCGCCCATAAAAAACTTAACCTAAAGAATAAATTAACTATGAAAAAGGTAACTGCTTAGAGGAAAGCGAAAATTTGAAGAAAAGAATTTCTTTACGGCAATTTTTATTGCTAAATTTTTCGTTTTATAATTAAAGCAGTTGGATTTAACAACGACTCGTATAGTGAAGATGAGAGGAAGTGAAGGGTAATGCAGTACATTCAAGCATGAAAACAAAAATTCCAGTGAAAAATAAGTATAGGACATTGTAAGTAGAGACTGGATTTGGGGGAAAATGTGAGCATAACGAACGCATGCAAACAAAAGCGATGCACAAAAGTCATACGTGATGGTGCTAATTTGAATTCTGCTGCCGGTGATGGATAGGGACTGGATGTGTGGTTCGGAAAGAAACTGAGCTCGTGGTCGTCGGAGGTGGAGAGTCGAAGAGGAGAATGTGTTAATGCACGCAGATGTGATGGATCCTCGTCAAGTGCCGCTGCGGTTGCTAAACGTTTTACGGCACTCAACAACACCAACATCACCACCGCACAAACAACAACAAAGTTAACAATATGTCAACTTAAACGACCCTTTTTAAAAAACCACCACACATATCGCTATCATATGGAAAATCCGATCGATCCAAGCACTAAAACCGCGTGATGTAGTCTGCTTTTTCTCAGCATTCTCGCCATTAATATCAACATATTTCAGAAATTCCTCCACCGTATCAAAATTCATGCAAGTTGAAAATAACATGGAGATGTGGAACAGCATCCTCAACCTTCGCCGCAAACTACTAACCCAATATCATTTTAACATGATGCGTTGCTTCCTCGAGATGTGACCTCATAGGCTATCGAAGAACGATGCATCCATTCATTTACTTTTGAGGTCTATCGCAGCGAACGACCGATTTCACGATACTATCACAATCGAAAACGCTCACCAAATATATAAAGAAGCGAATGTGAAGAATGTAATTAAGAAAACGCACAAGCGTGCGGTTTGAGAAACTCATTAATTAAGAAACACGAAGTGACTATGAATTTGCGATTTTAAAACAGTAACATGGAAATTGCTTCAAATTTCATACTAAACTGATGAGGAATACAGAGGAAACAATGTTGATTAGAGCTTCAGAAAAACTGAAGGTTAGACGATGAGATGAAAGCTATTTCAATATGATGATGCACCTCACTCCACACAACGGCAAACAAAACGCTGCGGATCAACGCAAAGAAACATGCGAGCAGCTTCAACAAAAGAGGGGCGAAACCAAAATTCGAAAGATATAAGCAATATTGCAACTGATTTATACCGACACCTTCTGCAAGCCAAAGACAAAATAGATACCTTCATCTTCGGAGTCAGAAAACATTGTCTCGTTCATCGCTTCCGGATTCTGTGGTTTATAGCGCTCTTCGGTGATAGTGGTCGTTTCAGTGATTACAGTGGTTTCGGTGACTGTCTTAAGCGCCTCGACAACTGATACGTAGCCTAGGCGTTCGGCAATCGATAAAGGCGTTTGCCCAGTCTGCAATGCCATTTCGTGAACGCCACTCGGCTGATGAACATTGTTTCTTCAATTGTCTACGACAGAACTGTTTCTTCAGTTGGCAGGTGATCAGATATGTAAGCACCCTGCTCAATGTTTGCAATAAGAGAAGAACGGAATAGAAAGACGGTGAACCTGAATCATTTCCTGTTTTTCCTTGTCCTCTCCAAACGTCTAGCACATTCAGAAAATGCAAAAGAATTCGCTAAGTTCTGCGCCACTCGGCTTCACCACAAGCCTACTCGATTGCCGTTGTAATTTGATCAACTACCGGTTGGCGTTGTTTTGATTGAGAATAACGAATGAACTGACCGCTGTGTGCACATTTGGACTTGCTCCGTGCTCAAGCAGGTAACGTACAACATTGTTATGTCCCTGCTGAGCTGCTTGATGCAATGGCGTGTAAGAAGCACGTGTTGTTGCAGATACGGGTGCACCGTGTTCAATCAAAAATCGCACCATATTCATTTGACCTGCAGGAAGTGCCTTTCGTCAATGATTATTGCCTTCGGTATCGAAAGCAAAACAAAACGAAAACAACAGAAAATCTCCATTATAAAACTTGAAACTCTTCACGGTGAACGATCAAAAGAAAGCAAATTTCTATGCAGATTTGTATCCGGGTCCATACTTTTCAACTTTCGAATTAGCAAATAAAACGGAAGTTCATTTCAAAAACTACCTCGCTGACCAAAAACCGGCACATGCCAACGATTTCTGGCGTCTATGGTCATCGATTTGTGCGTGATTGAGGAAGAAATTCATTTCTAAGGCTGCCTTTAGCAGCAATCAATATCTTCAGCAAACACTCGAAGGAAGGAAGTATTATCGAAGAGTATTTGTCATACCAAAACCACTGTATCAGTGCTCGGAAAGTGAAAATGGGTTAAAAAACCGCAGAAACGAACCGAAGTGACAGGCCACATGAAGAGGCGTGTATCCGGCTTTTGTTTGCGGATCGATGGCGGCATGCTCTTTCACAAGTTCTTCGGCAACATTAACTCGGTCTTCTTGTGCACATAAATGCATTGGCGTGAGACCATTCTTCGCTGTTGCTCCCACCTTGGAAAGACTCATATAATTAGGCGCTTTTTACATGGCTAATAGCAAAGAACTGTAATCGAAAGGGAATGCTCTTCATATCAAATGACGAACATATTCGATTGAACTGATATTGTTTATCGCTGATCTCCTGTTTTATTATATAACGGTTCAAGCATGAATTATGACTTCAATTTCTGTCTATTTAAATGACAACAGATGCGCTTACTTTGGCACCGTTTTCGATGAGAATTGCACACATTTCGCGATGTCCTTCTTGTGCGGCAAGGTGCAACGGCGAGAAGCCAGCCTTGCTTTCGGCGTTCGTATCAGCCTGAAAGCCATTGTTTTACTGGATCTGGGATGCCCAAACTAATAATAATGGTCTGTTGCGAGTCTCAAATGTTGCGACTCTGAACCTCAGATGGACCTCTTTACCAGCTGCAAGCAATAGCAGGCTTATAAAAGAACATGTATATAGATTAATATATGCAGTGATATGCATGTACACGCTGCATATGTGGATATAATGCGAATATGTTTATAATGCATATATTATGGCTGTTTATTTATTTATGCATTTATCTAAAGATTTATGTTAATAAAAGTCGGAAGAATCGTTAAGACTTGAGCAAATTTTCTGGGATGTGTTTGAAAAGCAAAATATGAACGAACAACAAGCGCGAATGTGCAATATCCCGACAACAAACCTTATAGTGAAGAAGAGTGGTTGCGATGTCGATTTGGTTCTTCTTAGCAGCAATGTGGAGAGGGGTGTATCCATTTTTGGCGGCCGCATGTGCCGACGCTCCATTCTCAAGCAAAAGTAATGCCACCTTGTCGTTGTTGTAATGTGCGGCCACATGAAGCGGCGTTACCTGCAAATGTGTCTTCATTATTTAAAATCATCTACATTCATATTGTTCGCCGATCTTCCTTTTCCTATAAAAATCTTCCAAATCTCCTCGAATCAGGTCGCAAACAGAACAACAGAACTCCTCTATTGCAGCAGAATTGTTTGAACAAAATCTGGTTGGGCTAAATAAGGCAGATTCATCCGATTCCCCATCGATTGCCCTTTTCACGGCACCACTGAGTGTTGAGTCAGAGACATGAGGTGTGGTGTTAGGATGAGCACAGTTCCAATATCTGCTTTCATTTGCACAGTCTAAACTCAAAAGAGGATATTTTTAACTACTATGTTTCTTTACAAAATCGCATACGCATAAAAATCAACCGCTGTAAGCCACGATCAGATTTTTTGGAGTGCTTAACCAACACTGTTCTTTCATTTGTGTATTTCGTTTTGCATTATTTATGACTTTGCCGCTATTTTCACGCTTTTTTCTTTCATGAGAAGAAAGGATGGGCGACCTGATTTTTGCCTTCGATATCGACAGGTGTCCCTCTCTCGAGAAGCAATTTCGCCACTTGCAGATTACCATATTTAGCCGCAAGATGTAACGGCGTGAATCCTTTCTTCGTCAGAAGAGTTTTATCGGCTCCACGGTCAAGGAGTATCGCTGCTACCTCCTCTTGACCCTCCTGAAAAAAACGAGAAATATAAAACCACTTGAAATCAATTATATACAAAAATACTATTCAAAAGAAAGACTGCTGCACGTTGGTCTAAAAGCATTCGATATAATTATTGTCGTCTCAAATGCAAAAGCTGAGCAACACAAAAAAGGGTGCGGTAAATGACTTCGAAACAGCTCATCATTACAGCAATGGGGCAAAAATTAAACGATTGCATTGCTTCAGTGCAGCAGTTACCGCTGAATCCAGTAAAATGCAACTCAACAATGCAGTAATATCTCTTTCCATGGCTCAATGAAAGAACGATAGGAATCGAATACTTCCCATATACTGAATGAAATACGCGAAATGAATAGCAATGCATGGGAAATTCATTGCGATTGGGAGGAAAATTCGGAAAATGATAAGAAAAACTGTTTCCACTAATTGCAGCAATTGTAAACTATGAATATCAACACTCCTACATCTTCAAATAATCACTGCGTGGTGTCGCAAAACTCCTTCCTACATTGTAACGTTTCAATATCGAATGCTCTTCAACACAGAAATGGAAGAATTACTTCTTTTGATGAGATGATTAAATATTAACAGAGAATTTCAACAGTCGATTCATTCTCAGCAGCTCATTCGCGCTACAAGACGCTTCAATTAAACGGCTAATATTTTTGAAAATTGAATAAATTACTCGAATTTTGATTAGAAATACTGAATAACTCGAACCTTTTCATATACAAAAAATTGTCTTCAAACATATAGATAAAAGCATAGAGAGCCAAAAGGTAATTTTTGATGGAATCGATTCCACAAACTCTAAAATGCTCACTTCGACGACTACATATGTCACCTAAACTGCCGAGAAGATTATTATATATTACCTCAACTAATATATGAATATCTTCAAAGGAGGACGATATCAGCTCAAAAATTGCCTTTAAATATCCAGCAAAAATGCAATCAGGATCTTTGGAAGCCTGTTACGAGTACGGCCTTGCTGTCCTACACAACAACTTCGTGGAATTGGAGGTACAGTGATAGGAAAAATATCATAATCTACCCCTTTGTCTTTCAAATGTAGACGTGAACATCTTTGTTGAGAGGATTAACGAGGCTGAAATAAAATAAAAGAAAACAGCGAAGCAGCTGTGGTTATGCAACGAATGATATCAGGCAATTAATAAATATATGCGCTTTCATGCATCACAAATACGCATAATATTGGTCCCCAGCTGCAAATGCGGTTTATTACGGCTTTCATGTTGAGAAACGAGATAATCAACTTGACGATCTTAGTGCTCATACTCGAGAATTTCAGGCTCTGATTTAGAAATCGCCGAACATCAAATAAACGCTCAACAAGCGGCTGTTGATTCAAATGATCGCGCTTTCGACGAGTTCCCACATCCGACACGCGTAAGCAAAATTTTTTGTTCAAACGAAATTAATCCTATTCGCTGAATAATTGTGAATTCTAGAGGCAACACAAAACAACATAAAAACACGCACTCGCATTGATATACCTAATAGAACAAGTGCTAAGAAAAAGATGCGCAATTACCAACTTTAGCCTAATGAGAGAGGATTTCGAATTCGCGACTTCAAGCTCGAATCTGATGATAGCGAAAAGTGGCTTATCCACTCTATTACACCAGGGCGAAAGATAACGCAGATTGGTGAAAGTAAACCTTTTGCTTCCATTGGTTAACAGCAATAGTCATCCACGCGATCCTATGCTTAAAGGATGGCTAATCTGTAATAATCAGCAACTTTAACTCGGCACCCTAGATGTTACGCGTTTCATAAGAGCAACAAAGGGAACATCCACTTAATTCGGAATGAAATGGTGTCACTTACTATGGACTTCGAATGATGAAAGACAACAAAAAAATTATCCCCATCAATATCTTTCAGACAACAGTTCTCAGCGTTTAATGATTCGCAAGTTTATTTTACCAGCGATGGTGCATATGAAGAATTTTTGCAGCGTTTCTTGCGCCTTAATTTCGTCCTAACAGAAGTAGTCAAAAACACCGATCAATATTTAATCCCCTAAAGGGTGGACAGAAATCCTTTGCGAATTCGGAAACTCGGAAGTAATCCATTCATGCGCCAACTGCTACGGAATGACTAAGCAAGCGAATTGCAAGCATAAATTTCTTTAGGCGCAGATAACCTGCTGACAACCGATCCAAGCTTACTTATGCGATATCATAATCGGCAAAACATTCGTCTCATGCATATGCAATATTGCAATGAACAATAGGTTGGCGTGTGTTTTTCTTTACATCATGGAGAGGGAGGGATGGGGTACTACAGCTTTTAGTTAAACCTGCAGAATTTGATTTCGATATATTCAACAAGGATGACAGGAGATCCTATCAAAAACGCCTTGATGGAAAAAAACATTGGCAATAAAAGGTAGACAGTCGGGGAAAAAAACCGCCTAAATGCATCCCAAAATGGAACTGTAACGCACTAAAGGGGAACCAGTCACGCTAAAGAACATGTCTTTGAACCGTAAATGAAACTACCTGGTACATAGCTAAAAAGATGAGCGGAGATTCCGGATGCATAGCAAAGTGAAGCCTAATCCGTGCATACGACTAATCGTCATCATCACTACTGCTTCGAATCACAACTCGATAAAGCATGGCTGCATAACTGGCCCTATTACTTCTTTAATGGACCGCTCATCTTCTGTATTTCTGAGAATATGCTCGAAAGCGATCGGTGTCGATGGCGAAACGTGACATTTAAAATGAGGACAAGAAGCATCAAAAAACATATGGGTAAGCAAATCTTGAAACGCGCACTGTGTCGGAAGTAACAGGGGAAACTGGAGTTGGAAGAGCAGTAGCAGATCTTGAGCAGATGATAGATGACTGTTTTAACGCTTCGTCGCTATTATTCTACTACCACTTATAAAGTTTATTGTCAGAGGCATCTTATTGAGTTTATGAAGTAGTTCGATAATGTTTGCGTCGAACCTCATCGTCTTCACTTTTTTAGTCCATCACACGAAGAACAGTTAATCAGGAAACGATTTTCACTGGATATCTGAAAAGAGGTGATAATGAAATGGTCGACAAGTTTAGGTTAGATTATCTGAATAAGCAATGCAACAACTGGAAGGAGTTGTACCTTGGCGGCGATGTGCAATGGTGTATATTGATCCCGAGTGGCAGCGTTAGGTGATGCACCTGCTTGCAACAACAACACAACGATATCGGTGTTACCAAGTCGTGATGCGATATGCAATGGTGTTTGCAATTCTCGTGCAGCAGCATCCACCTGAAATTTTTACAGCTGCTATTGCTTATGACGCTTTCTTAACACTATTAAAACTTCTAATAAAGCATTTCTGTTCGCTGCAAGCAGCAAAACGAATACGGAATTCACCAATTAACGGTCATAAATTGAAGGTCGAACGAAAAGAAACATCATTTTTGCGGCTCGAAAACTGCTCTTCTCATGAAGCA
The DNA here is from genome assembly GCA_037576465.1 of Parascaris univalens. NCBI lineage: Eukaryota > Metazoa > Nematoda > Chromadorea > Rhabditida > Ascarididae > Parascaris > Parascaris univalens. The sequence goes on from CM075173.1 coordinate 169,756,323, forward strand.
AATGCATCGACTGTCTAATCTGGCAAAGAAGGCAAGTGAGCATTGTACTAGAAGAAAACGCATTAACATTTAAGAAATGAACGGCACGAATTGCTGTTATAGAAAATCACCTTAGCACCATCGCGTACAAGTACACGCACGATGTCGGTTTGATTTGCTCTAGCTGCCAAATGCAGAGGAGTTTCACCACGAACCGTTGCCACGTCTGCATTTGCACCCTATAAAAAATTCTACTTTAATAAAGAAGAGCAAAATTTCTCCTCTTCATAGCAATCGCCATACTGCCACGTAGCCTCTCTGTTACTTCTTTAGTGTTTCACGAAAATGACGAAGAAATTGGTCAGTATCTACAATAACTAAACATGTTTTCTTCGCTTTATTTCATAATTTACGCTCCTGTGAACTTCTTTTGCACTTATGAGAGTTGCATAAAGCGGTCACAATAAATTTAAGAATTAGACTACATTATTACCGCAGAAGATTACCACCGCCTCATATTATGTATCCTTTTCACTTTACGCAAAAGAATTGCTAAAAAAAAGGACATCAGTTACTTCTTCTAAACCCTCAGCAACAATAAGGTTTTCCTCGTCCATAAGAAAAGTGTCCACTCTCCTCCTACTCTTCCCACAATAGATCACCTACCAACCTGATCCTACATCCATGTATGAATCAACGTATGTATATGTAAGCCCGGTGGATCTGTCATGATACTTGTGAGTCGTTCAATAAGCCACCACGAGCGATTATAGGTGCACAGAGCGAATTTCACGCTGAATACATACGCACATAATGCATTAATAACCCATTCATAATCGCAGCTTGATGTCACGTCTATCGGCACTCAATTTGAATGCGCCCTTCGAGTGATATTATGCTTACCCGACTATAGGCTTATTGTTGATTGAACAGCAATCATCTATGCGATAGTGCCATAAATGCAATCATAATTACACGTTTTTAACACTCACTCTATACAATCGAACAGTTAAACACGGCTTTTCTATTGTGTTTTATGTTTTATGCACTTTGCCGTACTCTTCAATTGCGTCATAAAGACTGAGGATGAATGACGCCGTTTGACAGTTGAATTACTATGCAAAATCTAACAAGCGATACCCGGCGGTAGATTCATTTTCAAATGCAAAATTTATCTTATTATTTAGTCGATTCCAAGTTATAAAACGGAAGCCTTATCTTAACGACTATTGAGACAATTACACTCCCTGCTGCAAAACTTGTAACTTTTACTTCAACATTTGCTCTAGAAAGAATTATTGGATCACTCAACTGATCGGTCAGAAGAATTGGCCGACGAAAGAGAATAGTCCATCACTCTGAAGCTACAACTGCTATCAAACTGTACCTTGCACAAAAAAGGAAAAAATGAAGCTCCTTGGGTGATCCAAAAAGCTAAGAGAGTCGAGGACGATCCAACTATCAGACATATACACATTCCTTTACTTTCAACGTATCATTTATCAAGATTTGAGAGTTTATTGCAAGAAAGTCACGCTTCTGATGTTCTATTTCGATGACTGCGTTCAACAAACTTTTCTAAAACGGGTTCTCCCGTGATTCAGAATCCGGTTTCACTCCTTTTCACCGCATTTGGGGAGAAATTTTCCGCAAGAACGGTGGTGAATATTTGCCCACAAAATCTGACATTTACTGCATTTGCGTGAAACATCTTTCTACTCAAAACGTTAAAATTCGTTAAGTGAGGGATTCACATCTGCATGAATCTTTAAATAACGACAGCTTCGAATCGTTGCACTTTTGCAAATCGTTGCGCATCGCAAATGTTGATGCGGGTCCTAAATGCAATCGCCTAGGCACCGGAAACGCGACCCGCTCCCCATCCAGAAAAGTATCTATCAAGAAAAATTCAAAATAGAATGGGAATAAGAAAAGATGCGATGGTGATCGCAGAAAGCGGCCAATTTCAAACTACTCAGCTAATGGCCAAGCATTGGAGCCATATTTGGTGTGAGCTCCTCTAGAACTCATTTTGTTGGCAACCAAGCTGCAATCAGTGTCGCATTCGGCACGAAATGATGCAAATAGTGCGATTATTTTTCACTCAATGAAATGATTACCAATAGAATGCAAACTTTCATTAAAAGTGTATTAGCGGAACCAATGACCACTCGCATAGCTGCATTCATAAAAACGAAGACTGAAAAACCAAAACATTTTAAGTGGTATAACACACATCAGCTGATGCCATACACCATAACTGTCAACGTTTCACTAATGCAATAAAGCAACTCCGTTTATTGCCACGAAACTAATGGAAAATCTATGATAATATATCTATGATTAAATGAATCGATAGCTCATAAATATCGTAGATCAAGGAATCTGTTTCTTTTTATTTATTGTGATGTCAACTTTAAAAGGTTTCTTAATTCATACTGAAACTGAACTTATGATATCGAAGAAGATGCAATGAAGAAAATAATGTTTTTGATGATTCCCTCTGGCAGATTAAACAAAACTTGCAAGAAACAAATTACGCAAAGAACTCTCACAAGTTTTCAACCAACTTTTGTGAAGTTCACAGTCGAAAGTCGATATGTTAAGGCCAAATTCGATTATCTTTTTCAAGTTGAAATCTGACATGGAGGTGCAACATGAACCGTGGAGATGGATATGAATATGAATGCGTTAACTATCACAACCTAACACGGAATTTCAATAACTTGCGTATCGGCTGTTTCAGGAACATTGTACAAGGATCGCATCCGTAAATTAGATGGTGAGTTATATGAAGACAACTAGTCTGCATGAAAGACGCGCAAAACTGCACAATAATGAGTAGCGTATAAGCGAAAAACTGAAGCTATATTAAAAAAAAAAAAAGAAATCAGAAGGCACCTGTTGCAATAAATAGATAACGATGTTGATAGCGCCCATGAATGCAGCAACGTGAAGAGGTGAGAGGCCCGATTCGGTGGTTGCCTCAATCGCCGCATGATATTTCAGAAGTAACTCTACGACCTAAACAAACTTCCAACTTTTAATTCATTGTTATAGCATTCAATGCGAAACCTTTCCTGACTAGTTGCTGCTATTGTTTCATGTTGATCACGATGGGAAAAGAAAAAATTCCAGTAAAATTAGAATTGTATGACTATTCAATTCATAGAACCTGACCTCTCCCATAAAAAATTTCAGAGCTACTTTGGCGCAAAACCTCCCACTAGTGCTAAATGGATTTCTATACGCACAGAAAAGGTTGCTTCTGATACTGCAAAGTTGCTTGAAAATACTGCAGACAAATACCACCTGTAATTATATGCTATGCCCATAGGAACAACTGCATCGAAAAGTCTTAAACACCTTTGCTATTACACTGGATGGCCAGGTAAATATTAAAAAATAATCAACATCACTAGAGAATTAAAGTGTGGGGCAGTTGAATGAAAGCACTAAATGATGTAATTATTATTATATCCGTCGTTTAATGTAAGTCTGTTGCTATGCTTACAGTTCACCGCGAGAGATTAGTTAAGAATCGAAAAGATTCACTTTGATCCGATTCTTTTTGCATGCAATATGCAACGGTGTGAAGCCGTTCAGTGCTCTAGCGTTTGGATCGGCGTTTCGATCGAGAAGAAGCTTTGCAACACGCACATGTCCACAATGCGCGGCCACATGTAATGGTGTCAAGTAATCCACAGTGACATCATCAACTGGCGCTCGATGATAGAGAAGAATACGTGCAGTATCCACATGATCACCTTGGGCGGCCATATGCAACGGAGCCAAACCATTCTAAGAATTGAACAACACATTAGTGACTGTTCTTCGAAATGCAAATAGAATAAAGAGTATATCTGCTTGGTCACCGATTGACGGGGGATTCAATAAGGTGATGAATTTGTTGGATGATGCTCAATGAATCCGATAAACGTTAAACTTCTTTGTTACATGATAATTTACGTAAGATGTTACACACGACAATTCGTTGCGACTGCAATAATCTATCACTCAAAAAATGCCAATTTTTTCGCTACTTAAACTGGCAAGAAGCTTTAAATGTTTGCATCACAACTTCGCCCCTATATGGCAAAACACCTGTTTAATTCGGGAAGAACTTTAATTGTTTCACAATTAATGACATTATATGATTCAGTCGAATTAACAGAAGAGCAAAGAATGCCCATCTCATTCAGATAAAATAATGAGTTCGCTTCTGCTTTTCCATTGCCATTTTTAAAAACTCCAAGTATGAATAAATGAAATCAACAATAACTTTTACTGTTTATTTGAGTAATTTATTCTGCTAACTAGTTTCACAGTTTGGCGTTTTTAATGAGCAGGATGTACCTTAGTTTTAGCATTGATAGGTGCTCCCTTTTCGAGGAGAAGATCGACAACCTGATCATGTCCGGAACGTGCGGCACAATGTAATGGTGTTAAAAGATCTCGTGTACGACAGTCTATCACTGCACCATGAGCGAGAAGTAAGGAGACCATATTAGCACGGCCCCATTTTGTCGCAACATGAAGAGGACTGCAATTTGCCCATTTGCAAATGACATTTTGCAACGATATGCAATGATAATATACTATCAACATTGCTCATGGGCAATTCAATGAGCAAAGAATTACAAAAACAACTTGACATTCATAACTTTAAAATGTTCCGATGTTAACAAAATGCACCAATAAAACGTTGGAAGGGGGAAGTGGGAGAGCGAGCGAGGGGAGAGGGAAGTGCGAAGAAGAGTAGCCGCCAATTATGACTATCATTGGCGAGTCCGACGTTATCGGATACGATAGCCTATACCTTACCGTATTACATGTTGTCAATTTGAATTTTTGTGAGCTTAGAATGACCTCAAAAAAGAACGTGTTTGTATCTCAAGCCCATCTGCGCATTTAGCTTTGCAACAACGTATTGCTCGAAAAACTGAATCAGCGCTAAAATTCAGAAGCGACTATCTTTTTTTCGGTATACGCCGACATCCACGACCGATAATGCTATGCATTTCTTTCTCATCTATTCTGGATGAACGAGAATGATGTTGGATCAATAGCTCAAAAATTCTTGGAAATCATACTGATGAATTTTTACTCTAACATCATTTCCAAACATAACACTGATTTAAGCAGACATGAATATCCGACTTCATGAAAAACTTTAATTTAAAATTAAAGGTTGATAAAGAGGTTTTTCGAATTTTTGAGGATGTGCTTAATGAAGAAACTTCATATTCCTAGGCGAATTTTTGCAGAACAATATTAGAGCAGTATTAATTCGATACCTAATATTGTGTCTGGCCTGATAGTTCACATTAGCGCCTTTCTCGAGCAGCAGTTGCGCGACGTTCTCGTTGCCGTAATGAGCGGCGATATGTAGTGGTGTAAAGCCGCTCTTCGAGGTCACATCCGCATTGTGCTCGTTCTAAAATCAATAAACCCTTGCTCATTTCACTGCAACTCTCTCTCTCTCGTAAGCGACCCCAAAAGACGATCGGACATGGCCACATAAAACGTTCGCTCAATCCCAAAAATCCAGAACCGTTGCGCTCAACAGCTATCGCAAATCCATCGTTTTCCCCATAAAGCAATGCGCTCGTTTAGAGTCTAAACGCTATTTGTGAGGACAATCGCATGGCGCCTTCTAACACACAAATTTATCGGATGTAAGCGTCGACTCCACTCACTCAAGGCTTTCAAATGCGTATCGCATTCGCTTCCATTCTATAGCATTGCGATATAAGCAACGACTGAGTGACCAATGAAAACGCACGGGCAGTTCGCAACGCATCAATATAACAATTTTAACCACTTTACAGAATTTCTTTCTACCGATTTTTATCCCTTTTTTTAAATTATATTTCACATAGGAAACGCTTGTTGTGCTCATTTTCCAACTAAAGCTTTCGTAAAAAATAGTGAAATACAGATGGGAATTCGAAATTCTCGAAAAATGAACATAAATAATATGATCTTATGAGAAGAAAAGAAGCACTGAATAGATCGCTTTTTAGAAATATTCAACAGCGGAATAACGCTATACTTCACTATAAACCATCACCGCTCCCTTAGTATTACCAATAAAATGCTGATATAAACTTGGAGGGCTCTTTACTATATCAAATTCTATGCGTCCAGTCCGTTGGTCAATCCCCCAACATAGACAATTATTGTGTAGCCGGCAATCAATCTGACAGATCCACGACACGAGAAAAATAAATTAATGTGACCTGTAAGAGAAGCGTTGCAGCTTTAGTATCGTCCTTCTTGGCAGCGATATGCAGCGCCGGTAATCGTACTTTGCCTCGAGTATCATTTTCTAACAACAACGCCACAACGCGATCATGACCTTGTTGTAAAGCAACGGCCAATGGTGTGAAACCATCCTACAATAAACGCCCGGATATTATATATGCCATCGATTCCATGGAACAGTTCCTACTGCCAGAATCAATTCCATCCATACTTAAGAAATGCAAACGCAGAGCTAAAAAAAAACAACAACAACGAGTTCGTCAAACAGCGATTCAGTATGCAGCACTTTTACTAAACAACATTGATGAATTTCTTTGTTTCCATTGAAATTCGACATTAACCTTCGATGACTGCTTCACAAAGATGTGGATGATGCGCTTAACTTCATATGTGATACCTTGATAGGTTTGCCGAAGCAAATTAGGCGTTTATCATAGCAATTTTTCATCCCAAAATAGCAAAAAAAATTAGCTACCCAACATATATTCATCCCCATCTGCAAAAACCTGGCACAGACAACCACCTATGCTATTAGCAAGATGCATCCTTCATTTGCAGTAATTAACAACTCCCAAGTCACCTGTGCATAAATAAATGCAGAAATGAAGAAGGCTGAGCAAAACTACTAGCATTAAATGGCAAAGTAACCGCTGTCTTTTTCCAGGTCATACCTTATTAGAAGTTCCGCTATAAACCGCTGCCATTCGATGATAAAAGTATTTTTTAGTGATACCATTTTTGTCAATAACGGTCTAGTTGTTTAAATACAGCAACTGTGAGCAGTCAGCAAAGTACTGACGGCTGACTGGCCCACTATCGACAGAAAAAGTTACCGACCACTTCAACACTGCTGTACATTTGCGTAAACAACATGCTCTGCCTCAAACAATTTCTCCCTTCCCTCGTTTATCTGTGTGTTTTGTGCTCACCGACAACACTTCCCGACATCATTTAAAGAAAAAAATCATTAAGAGTCGCAGAGGACACAGGAAAATGTTGGCTGCAATTAAAAGTAATTCGATACTATCACTAATTAAACTGCGACGGCATTCTGCTCAGACTGAATCACAGAATCTTGGAATGCTACTCGACAGAATGCGGCACTTGTGTTGCTCACAACTCGACACCGCTACAGCTCGACGTCACTCTCGCAAAAGCGCACGACGGTTCACGCTAACTTTTCCAGAGCACCGGTTTGAAAAACACCGCATTGTTTGCTCTTTTGGCTTCAATTCTCAACGACGAACACTACCGGCAGACATGTGCCTCAGCAGAGAAAAAAATTTATGTTCCCCATGCAATGATTCACCGCGCACGCAAGCTGCTTCACAATTCGTTGATTAAACTATCTTTCGTAGCGCTTACATACAAAGCTTAGTTATTACAGTTAGTACCATTTACAGAATTAATTTCAGGACTTATCGAATTATTTCCCAGAAAAGTTTTAATTTCGAGAACCACAGAGAGTTTCGTTGATTTAAAGCAATTCTTTACGCCAAATTAACATGTTTCGGTGATTATACACATACCTGAGAAAATAGCAGTAAAAAAAACCATTGTAAATTGCCTCTTATAAAGGTGCTTCTAAAACAACTATAAGAAAACGACGCGCACAACAGCAAAGACGTGGAAAATACCATGCAGTAGGTGCAATAACATTGTCATTCAATAATATAACTTCCCTCTGTACAAAAGAATCTGCTATCAGCTTAGGCAAACTTCGCTCTTTCCATTCCTTCACGTCTTGAAGCGCTATGTAATTAAATCATATACGAGTTCAGAACGTTGCAATATGGCAAGAATACGTCGAAAAAAATTAGGCGGATGAGGAAGCGCAACATGTGCTTTTTGTACTTTGCTTAATGGACTAAACTATTTGAACAACTGGCCAGAAAATAATGAACTGCAACAATGACGAATTTATACTTTTAGTTATATATGCTATCGCACAGGCCCTCCATAAAAGATCTGTGCTTCCACGGGTTCTATGGCCTCATCGTTGTGAAACATGACCCGAGATCTGGCACCAAATCCACAAACTTTTCAGCACGTTTACGTTCAGACATCTTTTAAAAAGCGATTTCATAGTTACTATGTGAGGTATCGTCGATTGAATTTGCACATTTTGTAAAATTAGCTTTTGAGTTGAAATTATCGTACAAATAATTTTCGAGCTAAAACAAGTGGAAAGAAAAAAGATACACTCACTCGCATAGCAACTGACATAGAATCATTACAATTTGCTGTGCAAATTTCGATTTCGAAAAGAGCAAATCAACTGAAAATGATATGCGAAAAAATGGTCGGACTACTGGAAAACTGTCCTCAAAGAGTTTTTATGCTCTTTTTCTAAGCTCAGCCATCCATTGTGCACATAAGAATTTGGTCGCAAGCAAATCGCTTGTCACTCTCGGCTTCTTAAGCACAACTACATCACTCTATATGCAATTGCTGAAGAGGGCTAGCAATAAGTGACTATTTTTTGTTCACTTATCTCATATTTTAAGGCAATTGAAGCTTTGAATTCTTATTTGATACTAGAAGGATATAACAGCCTACCAATTAACAAGCAATAAGACTTACTTCAGTTGCGAGAGCCTGGTTTGCACCATGCGCGAGTAGATATCGCACTACCGATTCATGATTCTCTTGCGCGGCCATATAGAGCGGCGTGAAGCCGTTCAACGATTGAACATTTACATTGGCTCCATTTTCAACGAGGATCGTCACAATCACCTCTTGACCAGCCAAAGAGGCAATATGCAATGCTGTATTTCCTTTCTAAACAAAAACCAACTTGACACTAATTTAAAATCCCAAAACAATAATGATTTGTGACCGAATTAAATGCACTATGGCAAATTCACGAGAGAATTTCACCGCTATAGCCATTGTTTATTTATTCGACCATATTAGCGGTACTTCTACATGATTATAAAGCATAGTATCGTTTTTCTGCTTCTTTTTTTTGCATTACCGCAGTCATAGCCGTAGCGATTGTCTAAAATAGACATAAGACTCAAGAAAAAGTAACGTTCAATTCCCCTGGCAAATAACAAAATTTGTAACTTCTATAAGAAAACTTTAGCAAATACTTTGAAACCGAATAGAGACGATGTACGGATAATTGAAAATATATTAAATATAATAAATGATGATAATATGAAATAAATCCTCCCCAAATTCCAGCGACTTATAAATAAGAGATATGAGAAGTGAACTACGTTGCCGTTAGCTTGTTGGACGATTCGATACAAACAATTGTTTTCTTTTACTAAAGATGCAATAGTGACGTCTCTTTAAATTCTCTCCAGCAAGTGAGCAGCAGCAACTCGCCGATGTTTTTTAACCCTTTGGAGAAATAAATCCTCGAGAATTATCTTCAGAAATTGAAGAGATATTTCTATAAGCTTTTGTATTTCAACTAAAGAAATTCGTATGCTATATCGTTAGCAATAATTATTGCATTATATTTTGTTTTGTACTTAAGGACGTTGCACTTTGCATCGAACTAACGGAAATTTTCAGCAATGAAAATGAAGAACTATTGCAAATAAGATGGAAATTAGTCATCTAATCGATTATGTCGCAGTATCGGGTTGCAGCTGCATTTTTGTAATATTCCCCTCAATCAAACTTATTGTAGCACTGAAGAGACACATTCACAGATTTCCTGTTCCCTTGTTCCCAAAGAAAGTCTCACTGTCCTCCTTTTCAAGGACTGACTTTCCCTGCTGCAAAAATAGCAGCAATACAGCGCCCGCAAATAAGTGCGATAGAATTATGAGCTTATAACCTTTGTGGCTGCATCGACGAGGGCTTTCCGCTTCAGAAGTTCACGAACGACCTCATGATGGCCTTCTTTGGAGGCAAGGTGTAGTGCGTTGAGTCCGTTTGCATTACATGTGTTGATGTCAGTTCCTGATCGAAGAAGTTCAAGAACTCGTTCGAGATTGCCTGCACGAGCAGCGCGCAAGAAACTAGCGCTACTCTCGCCCTGCAATGCAATTGATGAGGGTCGAACTGGCGGCCTCTCCGGCGACGAAGACATCGCAACACTGGCATGACAATTGGCCAAACGCGCTTCGCGCTAACCCAAATGAGTGTAACGAAAATCGATTGTACCTTGTTCGAATGTTGTCCGTTGTCGGCTGCCGGTTGCAGATTCGGCGATCCGGCGCCTTCTCCTCCAAGATCCGTCATCCGATACTGCTGCCTAGAAATAACAACAATAGGAATGATAGCACCGCTCGTACTCGCAGACCTAACTCGACTACGTGACACCAATAAAGTAGAAACCATAACACGCCAACGCTTCCCTTAATCGCTGTTTGGCTAATGGCGTTGCGCCTAGCGAAGCCTTCAATGATGGAACAACTTGTTTAGCTTAAATCGATAGCACTGCAGCCTATCTCTCCTCTCTGGCACTCTGCAGAGTTCCTCTTTCTCGCTCGCTCAACACACTGTGTGCCAGATGAAGCGTTTGCGCGTCGGCCCAAGGACCAGCTGGCTACATGAGGCCATATCATTAAACCGGACACCATTTGAAAATCTTCGACTATTCATGATTTCCGGATTTGAGTTTACACAGAAATAAGTGCAACTAAAACACTAACAAGTCTTATACACTCGCAATACCGCACTGATGAGAAATAACGCTTCGCACAGCGGCGCCTAACGCTGTACTACAAAAAGGCACGCATCGCAGCACCCACACACTTCGTTTGCACACCATCTAAGGGCATGTATTGAGCGCATTGCACTGCCCCCCAGTGTGCGTCGAATATCACAACCACACTAACCGCATTAGGCAGCATCTGTGCACAGTCACATAATGCACTGAAAAGTGCAGTTTGCTAGCCCCCGAGTGCGCACCACCTCGCCCTGCATAGCCCTTCTCCAACTGGCTCTTACGCCCTCTCATTCCTTGCTGTAAATCCTTCCAGTCAGTCTCAAATTCCCGACACAGAAAACAGAAAGCACTATCATTGTTATTAATTTTATAATAGGGCGACTATCGATGAAACAGTGACGATAGTAACGCAAGGTATAATAATAAAAACAACGCATCCATTTTCAGTTCGATAATTTCAGTATTAGTCTGTATTTCCCCAGCGAAATTTACCCAACTTTCGAATGCGAAATTCCTACTATTTTTACCTAAAATTTATTCATGAGCATTTTCAGGATGCAAAGTTATGCTAAATTTTCTTGCCAGACGCCTTCTTCCCACAGGCAACAGAAGCCGCCTCAAATACATCGAAATCTCATAATGATACAATCTGCGCTTTCCTTTATCTAAAAAATAAACATTCCTGGTGTTTCCGGTATAAGTACACACAACAATTAGCACTGCCAAAGCTCACAGTCCAATATTTTTAATATGAAAATTGTAATACCATAGAATATGAAAAATTCGTACACAAGTGATGGATGCATCTCTTTGCGCTTTGCGATTAAAAACATCACAAGAGAGAGTTTAAAAGACGGCAGTTTATAAAAGGTGATAGACGAAAAAATAAGAGCTGATTTCTCAAATTTAACACATTTCCACAAATATCGTAGCGCCTACAACTACCTAGATATGTTCCCCAGGCGGTGGATTTTTCCTAATCTTCCAGAAGTGGAACTCATTGCTTTTCAAAGACAGCACCTCTCCATTCCCTACTTACTTGTGTATGGAAATGTTAAAAAATTCTGCACTAATACGAACGTTGAAGCCAATTTCTATGCAAGCATTAAGTTGTCGAGTCGGAAATCGCTAGTGATGTCGAATTCTATGGATTTATTATACAATGGAATGCTGCAAGTATGCATCAGCTTTCTATTGCACGTGGGGCAGTTGCGTTAGCGCTGTGGAATCATCATGGAATCATGGAATTGTATACTACAAGTTTTCAACAGCACTCTCCTTTAGCATCTTGACAAAAAAGCAGCCAAACAGCGCCACTCCTTAAATGTGGCAATTATCGACGCTTTTATCAATGTGAGCAAAATTTGCGTTACATACCACAGCGTTATATTATGAGGACTAGAGTAGAGATAAGCATTGCTACGCAATACTATTTGCTCTTCAGAGCGTTATTCAAAGGAAACTAAATGCATCCGGCGATATGCGCTATACGGTTACAAATTCGACAGCACACACAGTGCTGCCACAAATCTCGAGCGTTGGTTATTCGTTGTAATGTGCGCAATGTTCTAGCGCAAATGCCGCATATTAGCATTCATTTTACGAGTTTAAAGGCACCAAGCGGAATCAAACTATATAATGAAACAAAATCCAGGCATTTGATGTCTAGCAGGAAAATATATACAACTAGAGGATATTAGGGCTAGATACCTCTTAGGGTAATTAAGTCACATATCCTCTCTCGTAAATTTAATTTTAGATGCTACATTATAAGAAATATTTCCTGCATATTTAACTCGGCATATTATCCGATAAAATTCTTCTGTAGTCGTTTAAAGAAGGTGCTCTAAAATCCGTAAAATCATCCTATTATTGCAAAAAAGACCTCCAATTTGAAGGTAACGAAACAACAATAAATCGTTTGATAGTCCATCTCTCGTTTATCAAGAAAACGCCTATTTCGATAAGCCAAACATCTGAGTCAGATTCTATTCAAATATAGTAACACGAAAAAGATTACATTTATACATACTGCATAACGCGGAAGTGAATGTTTCCATGTCATTTATTGCAGCGCGTTTGAGAGACGACCTTACCAATGACTCAATTTGAGCATTCGACTCGACAATCACCTCTCTTTGCATATAGAAATTTAAAAAAATGTATGACTGGATATTAGTTTGCAACAGATGTGAACAGCTGTCTATTTGAAAGAAATATGCAATATAATTTAAAAAAAGCCCCTCTTCTCCTCCTCCATACACCTATGTAAAAGAATCTTATACGAGCTGGGTAAAATATTGGGTAAAATTGGGTAAAATAGAATTCAACCGCTGGTCATTGGACTTTGATGTTCTTATGCTCCTTAATTTAAGCTCGAAGAAAATATATTTTTGGATATTGATGATGTTAAACTTTATGTAAAGCATAAAGCCAATCTGCCTATCGTTTTAATTAAAAATTCAATCCAATTCACTTTTTGATTACTGCAACTTAACAGTTAATATGGTTTAGAATATTAAGTAAAACTTTATCGGCATAATTTCGACTAAAGTGCCAATGAATTTCTTCGTCAGCGATGAGTAAACCAACAAGGCGAATCTATATATGTCATTGTAAAAGCCATTATCATAGAATGCAAAGCCGACGACTTTCATTGCAAAATGCTCAAATTGTATTTCATACCTCTTAACTATTAAATTGGTTTCTACTATGGTAGAAATGATTTTGCGTCTTTGAACCTCTCAGTCTAAAATAGACTGAAAATGCAAAAATCCAAAAAATGATGTCTGTAAATATAACTAATTTCTCTAAATAATATCAAAGGCTATTTCTAAAACAAATAAATTTTCCACATCTGGAAATATCGATTATGAATATTCCGCCTATGAAATCAATTTGCATTTATATCAAGAATTAGCATTTATAGCGCAGCAGGTATTTCAGAAGCACTGAGAATAATTTTTTAAACGAACTTGCTAAAAATTCCAACAAATGTTCTATTTTCCGAAATCAACTTTGAGCATCTTAATGAATATATATCGAAGAACTCTAATGTCGTAGATAATAAAGAGAGAAATCATCCAGAAAAACACAAATAACACTTTAAAAGCGATTTTTCAATATGGTAATAGGTTCCTCAAAGTTCGAAAATTATTTGGAAATTCAACAACACATATGGCAAGTCAAAAATTCTTGTTGAAATCGCCGAATTCGTCTATAATATGAAATCACCGAAATTTTAACATCCACAACACTTTGACGGGCAAGTCAGAACATATATGCTTGAAATTAAAGAAAATGGTAAAATAACGAGCACTTATTTCGTAGCTGTCACCAATACACGCACACCTTCCTTAACTATTAGAAGCGGCACTAAATATTACAACTGCTGCGCTAACGCGACTGCGGCCTCATAGAAAAGTCTCAAAATTCGTGTGTGTGCATATGACATGTGCACGCGTGTCTACATGAAGAGTGTATCTGAGGTGTGTCGACATCAACGCACATATACAGGTGCACTTGTGTATATACAAGCATATGTGCACACACATTTATTCTACATATGTAATTGTACGGCTGCATAAGCCCAATAATCTAAATGATGGATTCTGTAAAAGATCTTGAAGTTGTAATTTTCCACACTTTAATTCTCCGCTTAAGTTTCATAAATGATAGATAGTATATTAGTGAAGTTATCAATTGAATCCATTAATTTTAGCTTCTATTATAAGTAAATGGACGATTTATGAAATTCAAAGAATTCATTTTCACATCACGATATATAAAATTAAGAAATAAAATAAGGTGAAGCGTTCATATCAAAGAAATAAAAGGTGGCACATTTAAGATATAAAAACAACGCATAGAAATATGAAAGCTTAAAATGAGGATAATTCAAATGACTGGTAGAGAAAAATTAAAGAAATCTTCACACATCTCAAAGAAAGCCATTTCATATGCGAAGCACTTTAAGGCCTTCTTTAACATATTAAAAACTATCATTTAAGTAGCGCTCATTTATGACGCATAGAAATGAATTTTCCCTTTACTGAAGCACATTCGATTTTGTAGCATCATTTCGACTGCATTTGAATCTCTTCAAACATTTTAGTACTTTTCCTCAACAAACTGAGAGAAAAGAACGCATCGAAATAGCTCCTCATACAAGAAAGAATGCCATATACCAATATAGTGTCACATTAAAGAAGTTATTAAGGATGATAGTTATGTTATATTAAGGCAGAGTAATGGATTATAACCGACAGCAACATTAAAACGTCTTAATGCTATCACAGAAACTCTTCGGTTTGCTTGTTTTTCCCAATTTCAAATTTGCCAACTTGGACTGAAATTTCCATACCTTAAAGCTTACTTGCATATAAAAGCTCTAGTATGGTTTTAAAATAATTGAAAATTAATCCTGAATAATCTGGACGCAGTGAAGAGCATTTCCTTCAGTCTCCATCGCGCTGAACTTAAACATGCGAGGAGCACTTCAATTTTGAAGAGAGATATTCCTTTGGAATATTTGCCCATTCGACAATATTCTTGAATAAAAAATAAAAGTAGTAAGTGATACTTCAATGATGCAGACGGTTGTGAAATAAAGAGAAAGCACTGTAGTGAAGGAATTGGTCCAATATGTGTTCTCCAATCTCACTAACATAATCTCCATATCAAAAATTATAAAAGAGGCCGTACGATTGTCACATTTGAAATTATCCAAAAACCTTCTATAAAAGATTCATCTTTGCGACCGGATCGATGTTAAACAATAAGCTATGGACGGATATCCGCTTGGTTTAAGGCGAATGCATTTCGATGTGCGCTATTCTTTTTCGAATTTCGTTATATATGATGGGCGACTTTTAGGATGCTGATTATGGTTGCCAGATTCAGTGACGCCTAGCTAGATTCAGTTGCCAGATTCAGTGACGCCTTCAGTAGATTTAATATTGAAACTAGCAGATCAACCCTCATAACGTACATATCTACGCATGAAATGCATTCTGCAGACAAAAATCTAAGGAAGCACTGAAAACGCCGTATGCAAATTTAATTGACGGCACAAGTAAACGACCAGTCTTTTTCGATGGATGCCGACTGAACGTGGAAATGAGTGCGCCATATGTTCCGCATTTAATCGTTGGCCCGAGGATGCACAGATTCATCGATGTAATGAGGAACGATCACTAATAGGCGGCCATTAAATGAAGCTTAAATAATAGCTCCGATCATATGCGAGGTTTCCATAATATCAGCACATATATATATTCCAGTTTTCAAGCAAAATGAGCGATTGCTAACCTCTTACTCTTCGAGCAATTTCTGAACGCATATTAGGGCACAGCTTTATCTATAAATCAAGTTATTCAAAGCATTTATCCGAATATTTCGCTTCTCATAGCTAACCACATTTGTTAGGATATTGGCTGTGAACGCATGTTTTCGATGGCTATTGCGCGACGGATGAGCGCTATAGGAGAATGTCAGTCAAATATAGCATCGTGGATGACATATAGCACTTTGCTGTCACATTCGTCGTCGTTTCAAAGAACTACAAAGGGATTTTGTTACCTATAAGAGAACTTATATTATCCTATGTTTTGGAAGACAAAAGAACGCTCTTGAATATATCGTATCGACGAATTCTGAATTACAGAGGAGTGAGCGGAAAAAAGAAGAAAAAATTGAAATGATGAAATGATGCAATAAATAAGCACAGCATATGCACAACGATAAGGAATTTCTGCTATATTTATTCTAAGATCTTCCATTTCCCATAAAAAGAAAAGATCGTATTTTCTTCGAAGTGCAGTTCAGCCATGGATACGCAACGAATTAGGACGGATCAGCAATAACTTCACTGGTCTTTAAGGTTTGTGTTAATGGAATTTTAAGTTTAAGAAATAACAAAATCCGTTTCTCATATATCACTTAACTTCAATTAATATGTAAAAGTAATCGTAACAATGATAAGCGACTGAATTAACCTCATTACGATAAGCGGAAGTATTTATACAAAATTCGCAAAATTGTTGCAATTTGTCATCGAAATATTGCAACAAAAATGCACCGTTATGAAATTTTCACTTTGTATCAATGACGGATATAAAAAAGAGGTGAATTTTAGCTCGAAACCAATTCTCTTAGATGACCATCGTTGAAAATGGTAGCCGATTATCATAAGTGATTAATTATCTCACATCAACAGCGTGAAGTGTATACTAAATAAAGCAGCACGACGCAATGGAACTAAATGCATTTTTGCGAAATAAAATGGTGTCATCCCTCAGGCGCGTCACACAAACGTTTGAGGAAATAATTGTGCGCAGCGAACTGAACATTTCCAATCCAAAATTCCCTGCTATATGGAAAAGCAACGATACAAATATGGAGTGGTGAAACAGGAACAGACGTATAACGGTTTTAACGGAAGCGCTGAGTTGAGTTCAAGAGAAAACAATGGAGTAAACATGAGACATGCTGCCGACGACGGAAATTGAAAATGGCACTGAAATCGAAACATAAGCATACTTTGAGAATGCAGAACAACTTCAATCGCTACATGGAACCTATAAACAAGGAAGTGAAACTGGCCCTTTCCTCACCGCAATTACAAAATGGTTTGTTCGGTTGCCAACCCTCATCCCTTGCATTAAGAAGAGTCTTTAAAGTCCTTTAGTCTCCGTATGAAATGAACATAAACTCGGCTGATTACGTAACAAGTAGGGCTAGTTAGGTGAAAAATGAACGAATGAACTAATTAGTTACTAACGCAAGAATTATTTATTGAAGACAATCGAAAACGATCGAAAACTAATGAAATATCCGTTTTTAAAATGGTATACACATATGCGCACAGCAAATATGAATCGAAGTGATAGTCCCACAAGCACCTCGAAAAATATGAGAATATAACTCTACTTTCTCTAACGTAAAACATCCAGCATAATCTGACAAATTTCTTTTACAGAACAACTAACGGGAAAACTATGACCGCAAATATGATCACGACATGTTAGTTCATTGCCGTTTGGACAGATTTGATGGTGTTAAATACGATGGGACATGAATCATTGACCCATTACAACTTATAAAGAGGACTACTGATGAAATGCGGTCATCGGAAACAACGAAGCCAGAACGGATTTTATATGTAATAACTTCATTTCTTCAAAAAGTAATACAACAATATCAAAAAGCACATCCGTGTCACGCAATGTCGGCAACTCTTGAGGGTCATCTTATCACGAAAGCACCAGCTTATAAAGCAAACTTAGCTACATGGCTTAAATTTTTCAACCACATAGCCAAACCTTCAATAACATTTTCTAGTGAAAATGAATTATCCCACAAAGTGAATGCTCATGTAGTGTTCGAAGCAGATATTCGTTAAGTAGAACTACCGGCTTGAATCGATGATATTTAACAACGAGCTTCTTGAAAGTCCTCATAGCTGCTAGAAACGCGATTTATGCGGCACCTATACATTCGTGCATATTTTTCAATGCAAACTAATTGAATAAGACGAGAGGACAGCCTTCATTAGACGAGAGGAAAAATCGAATTTCCATAAAAAGTAGTGCAAATCAGGATTTTCACTTCAGATATAATGTTATTTGCCTTTTAAAGAACCGAAAATTCTAACACCGCTCTACTTATCAAAGCTGAAGTAAACTCAATAGAAAATGAATAAAGTATTTCCCAGCTTAGAGCGTATAAAATGAAGTTTAAGTAAGTTTAAGTAGAAATTTAAGTCCAAGCATGTAAAACTCTTTCAAACGTTTATTTCCAAAAGGAAGTGGAGAGAATGACCTCAGTTTAATTATTATTTCGAGTATTTATTTTTGCCAAGGTGCTATGAAACTGTTGAATTCGATGAAGAAAACTACAAAAACGTACAGCCCATCAAACTTTTTAACATTCTTCGCCGGTTGTTTGCGATCGCGGCGACAAATGGAATGATTGCAAAATGTATGCCCTTCAAATGATTTAATTTTGAAGATGACGAATCAACGTTAAAGCTGATACATTTTGCGCTTTACTATGTACATTTTACTTATTAGATTTCATTGTACTAGTTCAGAGTAATTTCTGAACTGAAGCTATCATATGGATAGACAGACTCATATATGCACTCACATGCCACCTTACTGCCACTATGAGGGGAGCAATACTGGAAGGTGAGCCACTCTTTACGGCACTTTAAGTATCCTCTCTCGATCTTAGAGCTCCAAATTCAACGATAAACGATCCTAATGAGAAAGAGGAAATGAGAGACGGAGCAGTATTTACCGCATGCATCGACATAATGACCAAATGGTTATTCGGAACAGGATGATAGGAGGCGCATGGGCGAATGAGCCCAGGGACAGCACCAATCAGCGAGACAATCGCCTTTTGTTTTCGGGTAGCAACTACTGTCCTTGCAATCGCCCCATCGATATTGTCCTCGGATGGGCATTTTTTAATGAAACCGCGACCATGCGATGCAATCAGCAGTCGATCGATCAACAGAAAACAAATCTACAGCTAGCTTGCAGGAAGAAACCTCAATTCTATTCGGACATCCTGATATATTTCAGCTTCAGATTATTTCATTCCAAATATTTTGAAATAATAATAGAAAATTATCTCTATCACAGAAGTGATTTATAGAAATTCGGAATGAATTATTGAGCCAGATATAAGAGGATGCTTAAATGAGATATTTGAGGACTAATGTTTAAGATATAACTTTCCTATTCAGAAGTACTCATTGTCATTCGAATAGTATAACGCCAATAATCGATCGGAAATGATATTTCATAATCCTCATCAAATAACAATACAAGTTATCCTGTCAAGTGCAGATTTGAAGGAGCAATTTGAAGGAATCTCAGGGCTAAATCGAGCAGAATTATCGAGATAAGTGGTCATAAAATAGGTCCTCTTTCAAAATAAAAATAAAACAAAGCGGAAATGTCTGATCACTATGAATGATAAGAAAAAGAAACATCACATCTTCCTCTATTTCTCTGCAGGTGTGCGAATACATATTTCATTTCTTTGTGCATGTTGTATGAATGATATAAATGGAGAGGTGCATTTTCCATGCGTGCTGCATAAGAATACTTTGCAGTAAACGTTTTGACGAGTAAATGACGACCTAAGGAAAACAAAGGTGAAAGCATTCTTAATTTCGCATAAGCTATCTTCACAACTAAAAATGCATTTGGGAATTACCGCCTTGTCGGCGTGGAAAGTTTGTTGTATGGATCAGTTTTCCGATCTAATATGACTGATTATTCAACGACATAATTGCAAAAGAGAGAAAATTATCAATCAACAATCAGCACATACAAAGTTTGTGCTATTTAGAAACGATTATAAATAAGTATAAATAACGTATGAAGAAAAAATCTCAGAAAACTTAAGTGATCGTTATGTGACAAACATGGAGAATAGGTTAAACCTTTCTTTGGAGCGTCCAACTAGGCAACGAAACGATGTTGATCCTTAAGGCAGTGAGGGCTCTATCGTTGATATGATATAAATGAATTATTTCAACATAAGATCGGCAAGAAGTTGGCACAAATACTCTACGGCAACACTTCACTCCTTTTCTCTGATAGAAAAGCATATGTAATGTCTTTTATTATAGTGGACTTATGAATGGACGGAGAGAGTGATCACAGAGATGTTCCTCGATCAATTCAGTGCAACAATTCACTTATGAATAAAAAAGTGAAAGATTTTAGGTGAAATTGGTTTCAGTTAACGTGAACAATGTGAACAGACGCTTTGTGGGTACAAGAGGGTCATCACTCGACTTAATTACTTCACAATCATATAGTGCGTGCATTTGATGAAATTCGTTGATTGGCACGACCACCACAAAGATACGACGATCTCAATTCTCTGCGCAAAACTGTAAAGAGCTGAACTTTATAATAAGGTTCATAGGACTTTAAGCATAATGACAAGTTTAATATTGAAACATAATTTGATTATTTCAAATGATGCATTGGAATTTATTTATTCTTTATCGTTTTACCCACTTATTCCCATTTTGCGAAAGTTATTGTGAACGATTTTAAAAGTAACTAGGGTTGTGCTCTTAATACTTTCATAAAAGACTATGTTCTGGAAATAATTAAGCCAAGAAAAGTTAAATTCCACCCAAAACTATCCCACAAGCAATTGCACAATCAGATGATATCACGCACTAGTTATTTCTTCAGGAAATTGATCGAAAGTACATTTACAGCGAAATAATGACAGTAAAATTTGTGGAAGCCAATTGATCGTTTCGGTGGACTCTTAATGAAGAGGAAGCAAACGCCCTGAAACGAAGACTGAACAGCGCTTAAGTTTTTGCAATGAAAAGGATGTAACTTCTGAATTTGAGGATTATTACGACTCGAAGCGCGTTTGCATAGATGAATTTAACATAAATAGAGATTAAAAGGCTGAATGCTAAAGGGACAATCACATGAAGATTTTCTGATGTCGCATTTCAAGTAGGTCCAATCAGACTTGCACATAAAATGGCACACTTACATTAGTTAATGCGATTTTACAAGGCACGAATGCATTCGACGTTTACAGCTGAAATGAAAAAAACAGCTGAAAAATCATTATGTGCTCTCTATTCAAAGTTGGAAACGCATTCGACGAAAGCCTTCATCACCTTTTTTTATGGAGTGAAATTGAATTTCGGATTCCGATTATTCAAATCTCATAGGCGAGAGGAAATTCCCAAAAAGTTTCGACGAATTTCTTCTCATTTTACATTCGCCTAAAACTGAAAAATTTCTCTCAACTCATGAAGATATGTTGGAAAATTATGAAAGCAAATCGAGAACCCAAATAATCCGATGAAAGAAGCAATCCAACTTCAATTACCTAACTTTTAAACCTCGCAAGTTCGCGGCCGATTTCTTCGAATATACTTTACAACGATCTTTGAAGAAATATAAGCTGCCCTTTGGGAAAGGCACATCTGACGACCTTTATTACAAGTATCATATAGCGACGAAATTTTCCGACGACGGATCAATTGAATGCACTGAAAATGATAGTGGACTACAAAAAAAACACACAAATTAACGCAAAACGAATGCAAAGAGATGTTCATTGGTTGACTGCACTGATGCGGATGATTTCTACGAGCACTAAAAAATATAACATTTAGCAATTTTCTCTTTTTCAAATCCTCCGGGGACTAAAATCAATGAAATTATTCAATAAGCCTAACATGACAAGCACGAAATATACTTTGAAGTAGAAAATTAGCAGTGAGAAAGATAAAAGTTGTGGAAATTATCTGGAATATTCCTTGAATATAGAGAGATGGTAAGGAAGCGGCGAAAAAAAGACGTCACAATGAGCGAAGAACACCTGGATGAACGAGAAAACAGTTGATCATGAAGTGCAGCAATTACAAATAACCATTAACAATATCGAATTCTTAAGCAAAAATTCTGAGGTAAACTTGACTAGAAGTAAACTTGAGGTAACTTGAGGTAAACTAAACCTGCCACGTCAAGTTGTTATTTACTTCAGTAACATTCTGAAGTAAGCAACAACTTCACGGAATAAATAAAAAGTTCAATTGTATAAAAATAATTCGGTAAATTTTCTATATTACTATAAAAGAAATAAATACATAAAAGTAAAAAACTAAATAAAACAAAATGTGCCGTCATATTAGTACGACAGAGATGCAAAATTTTGAGAAAATAAAACGCCATTGTTATGAGTTTCATTGAAATGCAACCAATATATTTCGTAAATGATGGCTGAATGAGATTCGTTCTTCAATTAGCAAATCTTCCCGACAGATGTAGGATTAGATCGCATTTTGGGAGGCGAGAAAGACAAGAACTCATCTAAATGAACACCCCAAGTATCCCCATGAGTATCTCAAGTATCCGGACGAGTAGTTCAGATATCCTGAGATGAGCGTTTCCATATATCCCCACAAACACCTCACGTTTATGAATTTCAGAGCAAAAGCGTGATCAGGGGAAGCATTGCGAGCAGATGTGCAAGCTTAGCATAAAATCTCGACTCTTGGTAGATTGATGTCGGAATTTTCTCATACGTAACGAAAAAGAAAGAGAAAAAATTAAGGAAAAAGGAAGCAAAATTTGTAGGCAATAAAAATCAGTGCGCGACTGTTGAGTGAAGGAAATCACAGATTACTGCAAAATAACTGCAGTAAAAAATTAACTCATAATTCGTTAATTACAGAAATTTCTGCATTAAATAACTGCGCCTTCATAAAGATAGAATTACTATTAAGAGGAGATTTGAAATCTTAATTTCGAAAGCAATTGCGATGAGGAGCCTTCATTTGTCTATCGCCGTTTTCGTTTAGCAATAATATAGACTGCATAGAGGCTAATAGCGCTTTATATATTTGCGTTTCCACTTCAAACGTCATACTGATAGAATGTCTACGTAGATGTTTCGCTTTTCACAAAGTTCATAACTCCGTAGAGAAATGCATAGAGAATTAAATTATGCAAGATATGAAATGAGAGGAAATGAACACGACATAAGTAAAACAAGTCATCAATTTTATACGAATAAGAAAATCAAAAATTCGAATAAAAATTCGGATAAATTCCAAGAAAACCTACTTGTTGGATGCGGGCGAGCGATGAGAGGATTCGTTTAGCGCAGCGAAAGCTGCCACGAATAAATTCGACTAAGGTTCGCTTCTGATTCGCACACTCCTATAATAAATCGTTTTCAATGCTCACCATTAACACCATTATGACCAAATCGCAACGATACATTAAATGAAAGAAACACTTAATGGTTTTAACTTTCTTCTGAAGAGATGAGAAAAGAGAAACGCACAATGTATACAACCAACACAATGAAACCTTTATGTACAGAAAATGTGAAATGAAAAACGTTGAATGTCCTCGATTTTTGCCTTTTCAAATTTCGCTGATTACTGATTTGTGCAACGCGATACAACGATATCAAACGAAATTTGCAAAAAACGTCAAAGAGAGACGGATACATTTCTACGTGAATGGCTATATTAGTAAGTAATCGGAAAATACTATACTCTAAAGTAAGTAGCTGTAGCGGAAAAATGTAAAAGTACGATTCCTTCACGTTGCGCATTTTTCTCCACATTATATTGGCAACTCGAAAATCCACAATTTCGATGAAAATTTCGATGTTTCGATTAGCGAAACTGATAAAATGCTAATAGAAACTTGGTAAAATTAATTCGAATTTCGTATATTTCCTTATTTTTATTAAAATTTTACACAAATATCGACATTAATATTCACTTTGAAAGCATTTATGATATTTAAGAAAAAGGAAGAAGAAGAATTGCAAAAGATATAAACCTAAAGAAAATATTAGGCAGGAAATTGGGATGCTGCAGAAAGTTAGAACAAAAACACAAAAAACAAACAAAGTCATCCGTTTCCACGCGACACTCGGATATAATTGATGAGATCGTCGCGTAATAATTGTTACTTTGCCAGAATATTTTTCCGAACAATGTATCTTCCGTCCATAGAATAAGCATACATTCAATGCTGCTTTCATCGCTTTCATTGCACCAAAATATCAGTGATTAGGCTCGTGTTTATGAAAGTTTAGGTGGCCGAGATTCATTATCCGATTTAACACCGTATCAATAATCATACTTAACTTATTGCAAATGATTTAATCCATATACGATAATAAGTGAAAATTAAGCAGCTCCAAGTATAGACTTTTAATTGTACTTGTTCTATAATCTTATATGGCGTACCTCCTTTTTATGTGCTCTAAATAAGAGTGGTATGACGGCTTTATGTGACGACATAAAATGAGGGAAATAAATGAAAAAAAGACAAACTCTGATTTGTTTAGTTTGTTTCCCATCAAACAATCATCTTTTTTTCAATAGATTCAACATACTTTAGAAGTACCAAGAACCTAATTACTCAATCTGCAATTCCTAGCGAAAAAAAGAAAGAATTAAACCCCTTGCGACAATGGAATGAATGTTCTATGAATCATATGTTCCATTCTAAGGAAATGCCTTAGCTTGAAACCTATTTTGAAGCGCTGGATTCGCCCAAACGCTATTATTCAAAGAGTGTAGAAGGGGCACGATTTCTCTCTCAAAACCGAAATAATAAAAGATAAGGAATAATCACTTCGGGAAGAATTAGGAAGAAATAACAAATTTCAGAAAGTATTATAACTTTAAGAGTCCGAATAATTTTTCCTTCATATGTTCCTTTCATTTTCCCTGCATTTCGACTCACTTTTAGTGGTTGACGTCTCAGTGTAAATTCAGTTTTAATCAAAAAGATAAACACATCTAAGTCATTGACGTTTACCTTTAAAAAAACGGACCTCTAGAGAGGGGAACCACTAAATGACCTTTGATCTTTAAAAGGCACCTCCTCAGACAGCTGAGCTCAGGAAATGATTGAAGAACGAATTTATATGCACGCTGAATCAATTCTTTGTTACTGACCGGTGGTGACTCGCCTCAGTCACATACTTACTAGCATTCTTCCCCAGAAG
The DNA here is from genome assembly GCA_037576465.1 of Parascaris univalens. Classification (NCBI taxonomy): domain Eukaryota; kingdom Metazoa; phylum Nematoda; class Chromadorea; order Rhabditida; family Ascarididae; genus Parascaris; species Parascaris univalens. The sequence goes on from CM075173.1 coordinate 169,781,749, forward strand.
TTTCTTCCGGATTTTTTTTTTTGATAAAAGGGTTGAATCTTCTACATAATACGAAATGGATTTAGGAGATAACTATAGGACAGCAACAAAAAGGCAAACATATCTAAGAGAGGAGAAGCATCGACCACATTGAAGGCGGCAATGAGGATGCAAGGCTAATTGAACGAACGTCTCCACGCGACGCATTTTGACAAATCCGATGCGACAGCCCCCAAAAAGTGCAGCAGAGTTTTAATGCAGCAACTTTGTGCGCTGAATTTATCCTGAGGAAAATCTACTTGAACAGAATCTACATGTTTTCCATCACAATTTCCCATAACAAATGCGCTTATTAATGGAATAAATTCCACTCATTTTGGTGCTTATAACGATTTTTACTTAACGGTTCATTGCCAATCTCCATTTTGGTTTCTCTGAAGCAAATATTTATGAGAAAAATGCAAATCCATTCTTGAAGAGAAAAAAAAAAGAGGAAATTATTTCAATAATCCACAAAGCGATCGCTTCATACAATTCGTTGGATTAAAATTTGAAAAAATTCACATACAATGATTAACAAAAATTAAAGATAAAGCAAATAAAGTGGTAACATAGGTGGGAATGTCCGAGTCGTTGATATGCTTCTTTTTATCTTTCCTCCGAATAGTCTAATATGTCGAACGTTTATCACTTATTCGGAAAGTGTTTATAATCCGAACGAATTCGAAATTCATTAAATCGTCGATTGAATTAGCAGATGAGGTGTGATCTCTGAATAACTAACTGATTGAAAAGCGTAAATAGACAATTCGACAGTAAAATGTGAAGTGATTTCAGCTACAATGAAACGTTTAGTGCATGCTCTTCCCTCTCCGCTCTGAATTTCATCGTTAGGGAAATAAAATCACCGAAATGACTGATTAAGAACCATCACCGTCCTGAAATCACCAAAATGACTGATTAGGAACCAATATGATCCTAAAAATCTTATGTGCATGTTCACACAGCATTTATCGCACACGTCGATGAACGACTCCAATTAAATTTTCGTCCTCATATAATGCTTTCTTTTCTCTCAAATTTAATTACTATGAGCCTTCCTCCATTGTGAGATATATGAAATTAATAGAAAAGAAGTATTCGATTAGTGAGCATTCAAACCGTACAATTATTGAAAACATAAAGTGACAGATGGACGACTATTTCTGTCTCAAAGATATTGCGAGATTTGATAAATCCGACAAGCAGTGCATTGCAAAGTAAAAGCAAAACAAAATGTATGAGGATATTGCGGCTTTGAAGTTCAAGAAAGAGCCCCTGTAGAAGGAAACGAAATTATAACCCCACTACTGAGTCAGATGCTCTTGTCTCAAACTGTGTATTCATAACAGTTTGTCTATAATGAATTTCATAGTATCACTTCATATAACGTTGAGAAATCGTCTAGAATTCAAAAGCAAAAAAAGAAGAGGAATGGTTGGATCATACAATTCCTCCCCGTTGGCCAATTTACGATCGATCGATGGCCGAAAATTTCATCACTTGACCAATTTATGAGTGACCACCGATCGATGACCAGAAACCCAATAGTTCGACGACTAAAGCTGTCATTCATAGGCAAAACGGATTAGGTGTATTTAAAAGTTTGTCTTAGAAATAGGATTATTACGTGGAATAGCATTTTCATGCAAGCGCATTCATCCGGACTAAGAAACTTATCAAAGAAATATTTCATGGCTATAAAGAGTCGGCAATGAAAAACGAGGAAATAAGAAAGTTGTGCTATAATTATTATGAAAGCGCCTCTTTAAATAAACGAACTCAAGATAATGTCGGTTGGCTTTGCACTAGAATAAGTGAGTTTACAACAGCGCATTACAAGAGCATCACTATTCAATAAGAGTAAATCGACGGCGATCGTCATCCCCTTCCCTCCGCCTACCCCCCAAATCAGATGCATCTTCTTTATAACAGCATTTCCGCCTTTGTTTTGTTTAAAGAAGAGATTTGAGAGGTAATAATGGGAATTAGGCACTTTGTTAATGTAACTTTAAAGGGCAACTTTTCCCACGGAATATTTTAAGCAGACATTTTTAAGGGCTTCGAATGACTTTTATACTTAAAAAGAAAACGGACCGATGCAAAAGAAGAGTATTTTTCTTTACAAAACACGAATATTGCCTTAATTCTATTCTTCATAGGTAAATTTGCGAGGTGAGGCTGAAAAGAATGTCAACGAGTGAATTAAGGGAATGTGACGATCGATAGTGAGAAAAAAATTTAATAGCACAATTTTAGAGGTTATCATTGTACGATACCCCTCCCCTGCAATAAAGGCGAGGATGCAATTTCTGAATGCCGCATTTCCATAGCATAAATTTGTCTCGACATACCTCTCCATAAACCCGTTTCGCATCAACGAAACGATTTCATCACTAAAAATTCTTAAGTGAGGAACAATACGGCAATTGTAATTTAATGCGAAAATACGATGCCAAACAATTAAACCCGCTGTGGCGTTTCAATGAACGCATAAAAACCGCACAAAATATCAATAAAATTAGGAAATGAGTCGAGTTAAAAAGGACATTAAACATTTGGAATGGGAAAACGCCTAAGCGCACCTTAATTGGTTCTTTCCGGTCGCTCAACTCCTAATGTATATATTTATAGACAGAAAAGGAGGGGAATTAGATTGTTGTCTGATGAAATCGCTGAATGCAAACACACTATTATAGCGGATGCAGCATGCAAGCAGTCCTTTTCTGAACTCTCATCGAATCAACTCTGAAGGTGGATACGTAGCGACGAGGAAGTGAACAACGCCCTCTTCAGCCAGATAATTTCGTCACGTCCACATCAAAAAATGGGCGAAACGTGCACTGCCGCATTCTTCATCAGTAGTATCTGTCAGAATGAATCTATTTTCGCTATATCTGATAAGAAAATATACTGAAACTGCATATTGCCAATTCGGCTGCAAAAATTCGACTGCTTCATAGGGAACGATGATAGACGTCATGGACGTAAGAGTGCTGACCAATAAAAGCAAATACTGCTTGCTTCGGCTTATTTTAGAATTTCTTAACGATATTATGGATTAAAATACTTTCAGTGGTTATGTACGTTGCATAGACAACAAGGAAATCTGCTTGCACAAATTAATTCTGCTCGCATTTGATGAGCATATTTTGATTATATTAGCGCAGTTTATGAAATGAAAGTTGGAAAGATGGAACAAGGCGCTTAAAGGAGAAATAAAATGTCGATTTTTAGTTGGTTCTTCCCGGTTATATAAATATATATTTATATTTGTATTTATATATTCATAATATATAAATGTAAATATATATTTGTAATTTATAATAAAATATAATATAATATAATTTATAACTTAATACATTTATAATATAATATATTTATAATATACACATACATATATATATACATATATATATATATATATATATATATATATATATATATATATATATGTATGTGTATATATATATAATAAATAAATAAATAAATATATATATATATATATATATATATATATATTTATTTATTTATTTATTTATTTATATTTATATTGATAGTATATATTTATATTATATATGTATTTGTATTTATATTTATATATAAAGACTGACTTTGGAATATTCTATAAGACATAAGAGATATATGATATAAAAACGTTTGCAGAACATTTGTAAATTTGGAGACCAGAAAAGCAAGTTAATGGCTCAGAATGTATGAAGAAGAAATAACCACCCTAAACAAACAGGGAAAATTCGACTACTTTAAAGTGTAAGTGAAAGTAATTTGCAATAAAGAATATTCTGCTCACTCATTTGTTAAGTATAAAATAATTTAAGCCGAACTCTTAAGGATTACTGGAAGCATTAGCAAATATAATGCAAAATTAAATAATACTCTTCAATGGAAATTTACCACCACTTTTCTTTCAACAGAACCTCATTGAAATGGGAGTGAAAAAAGAGAAGTTGAGAAATTCCAATAGAGAAGCTGAAAAAAATATTCCGATAAGCTTACTTCTTAGTTAATCTTCAGGCGCCTATACAGATCACTTAATTATTTTCTTTAACTTTTAGGCGCCCATAGAGATCACCAAATTACTTTTTTATGACCTATGAAATGAAGGTAGCATTACTGCATACAGCGTTGATGATATTGTGATGTCAAGGTTTTCAGACCGGTAACTGAAGCGTCCATAAAATATCGAAAAAATGTGAGGAGAATCGAGTGAACGCCGAACCGCATTGACGACGCCTACGCTATATGTCCCATACATCAAGGCGAGACACCATCCAACAATTTGCGCACCATACACAAGAGTACACAATTTCGCAACTTGCTCAACGTTTGCAGCGGATGACGTTAGTGCGTTTGAATCCGGAGGATCGTCATTCGAATTTTTCGCCCCGAAATAAGTGAGGAAAGAGTTCGAGCAGATGTTTTGCTTGTTGAGAAGCAACGTCTTCGGATGTATCCTTCATTCTGCGGTTTATTACACAACTCTAATTTTATCTTCAAAGGGGCTCTATATGAGGATTTTATCTTGTGAATCTTGAGAAAATCCTTCCCATTATAGACGTATGAAAAGATCGGATACTTAATTTATCTTTTTTTGAATTTTAAGACCTTAAAGTGTATATTTGATTTCTGCACGACTTAATTCCAAGAAAACCTATGCAGATGGGCGATAACTGAAGCGTTTCCGGTGCTATGCGCCTAAAGCAACAGGCCATTTAGCATTGTGGAGAGCTTCGTAAATGTTTTGTCTACTTAATTGGCATGGATAAAAATACCTTTGCTAAAGTTTACTAACAACGTGGCACCACTCGAGAATATTAATGCCATCCCCGTTAGCTGTTTTATATTTTTGAATTCTTCGTTTTGAGCTAAAATTCTGCAGTCATTGAGAACGTTTAGTAAACAGCACATCCACATGTTCGTTTGATGGATCAGTTGAATGTGTATGATGCGTCAGCGTCATATAATAACTCCTAATAACGCTTAGAAGAGGAAATAAAAAGCTAAAGTAGATGTCCTTATTATGTGCGTTGCTAACCTGTCGTCGCATTTTACACCTGCTTAATGCTGATGTCGTCGTTCAGGTACACTAAATGAGAGATGTTGACGCAGTCAAGTAAACCTCGACAAATAGCGTCGTCGAAAAAGTATCGACCCAACAAAAACCTCATTCGCCAAGTTTCATCATCAGTTCTTTCATGCGGCAATATGCTGCATTGCTTTGTTGCGAATGATTAATCTGCTTACTATTAGATGTTAGTCATCACTTTAATTTCACGGATATGAAAAATTAAATGAAGCATTTTATTTCTTATGCAAACAGCTCATAGCGCAATAACATTTTATGGCATATACGCCAACGTATCACTACTAATTGGCGCTTATGGCGGACTTTCCTCTTATGCTTTATAAATGCTGACATAGAAAGTAGGGCATAAGCAGAATAAACGATTGACAGTTGCTATTTCATAGTAAATAAAATCTAGTGAACTTAATAGCGGAAGCAAATTGAAAGCGTACTATAAAATAAATGAAGCAACAAAATGAAACTCAGAATCGTGAAGCTTTTAGTGGGAATTAATCATAGCAAAAATCTTACGAATAAACATAGCAAAATTGCTGATGTAAATAAGTAAGACAGATGGAAATTCACTGAAATTTGAAAGTGCAAAAATTCGTATGTATATAAAATTCAATAACATCTCTCCAAAGCACGCACACACACTGGTGAGTTATTAAAGGTGAGTGTGCGATGAGGATAACCTTGAATTCCTCGAAACATATCGCCCTCTAAATGGGCAAGGCAAGTGGCCGAAATACAACCCCCTCATGCCAATTTAGCCAGTTGAATTTTCAAATTTCCGATGAAAGAGCAAACGCAGCTCGCGAGTAGCGATAAATAATCGCGCGTATTAAAGCGATGGAAACATCCTGAAAAGTGAGGATATTGCGGAGTCATAAATTAAATTCGTCTACACGTCAACATTCGTCGTTGAAAGCAAAGAACTGATGGTGAACAATGGTGCATTTACTTAATCTGCAATTTGCATATATAAAGTAGTACTTAATTAAGTATGTGAAAGATTTCTTTAACGTTGATGGTCTTTAAGATTGCAAAATTTGCCGATGTTATTCTCGACGAAGAGAGAACAAAAATAAATTATCTTAATTATATAAATTTTTTTCCCCCCATATATGAGGCGAAAAAATTGAAAGAGAGAAATTCTTTGAAATTATTTCACATTGCTGATAACTTTCCAAGCACTTTGTTGAATATATAATAAGCGAAGCAATAATACGTTTCAATCGATCAAATGATGTGAAATTAATTGTGGGAAATATCGCTTCTCCAAGAATGCTCAGCTACGATCTCCAGCTATGGTCTCGATGGATACTTTAATAATTAGTGGAGTAGGGAAAGTAAAGCGGTTAAATGAACAAGCTACGGAGAGGAAGTTCGTCGTCTATTTCATTCCTAATGCGAATGATGCTTGGGAAAAATTTACTCTTGATTTCTTATACTTCGAGAATTTATTTATGGAAGAAGTTGAGGTTCAGCGGAAAGTGCTAAAATTCAGCGGTATCTCTTCGATTTGGCCGAAAGAAAAATTACAGTTCAATGCCCCGAATAATATCCAAATGCATCATAAAATACTTATTAGTATTTCTCCAAAATGAATGCAAATAAGTATATAGAATCCCCATATCTGCTAAGGATTTGCATCCGAATGGGCTTGCTCTTGGCGATAATTTTCAACGAAAAAAACGACACAAGCTCGGCAAAAAAGTGCTGTTATAAAGCTTATGAAGGCGCATGAAAGTATAAAGCCAAAAAAGTCTTCTGCTAAATCAGAGCGTATTTGATTGCCTTTGAGTTTAATTAGCTTACGACGCAAAACATTTCAAAGACAACACCTACCTTTCCAGGTAAGAGAGAGAAGAACTGCAGGAAAGGCGGGAGGAGAGTCAGATTCAGTCAGCACATTGTAAGATTTTTCATGACCTCGAGGGCTTCTCTGCTTTTCCATTCCTAGAAAATCCTCACTCTCGATCTTTTTAGGAGAGAAAGAAGAGGGAGAGAAATGCGCAACTTTTGAGAAATTCAGCGGACCTTCATTCCTTCCCCCCATCTCTTGGAAATGAAACAACGCAGCATTTCCTCTCATTCTTCGACCCCATAAAAATCCTCCACTCCCTCGCGCTATCCCTACAGCTAAAAATCGTTCCCTCGTAACACCAGTTGGATTCCCCTATAAATGAAAGTATTTTTAAATTACGAAAGCCTCAGCTGATTCTAATGTATCCTCGAGTAGATAAAGGCATTCTCGAAGACGATTCCATCCCAACTTACGACGCCACATTCGATGGAGGAGTGCTTCCTTATGTGAGGGCAGAGAGGGCGACAAAGCAGACGACGCGCATGCCTCACAAGATCGCTAATACTAGCCTATGCACATTGATCGATGCAGCAAGGCCACCCCCCTTGCAGTTGAGACGTTCGCGCACGCACATCTCCAACATCCACCTATTTGTCTATCCGTTGTTCATTCCCTCTAAACTTATTCACCTCAGAGGTAAACATCTCAAGGTAGACATCACCTGCGAAATGCAAATAAAATGAACTAGCATCATGTGCTCGACCTTAAAAGTTTACCGTTATGATTTAGCAGCAATTTTTTTCCTGAGTTCGTCATAACTTTCTATTTCCCTAACACTTACTTTTAAGAATTTGAATTTATTATTGCTATGAATTGTTTTCTGCGAATTTAATATTCCTATAAATTACTGCAAAGTAAGAACTTTGCTATTTCTTAGTAAACTTGTGCAATAGAATTCTGCAATTATTGCAGCAACGTGATAGTAAAATCAAATGGTTCGAACATTTAGTGATATTTGCCACTTTGATGAAAACCTTAGAGATAGTGAATAATTGAAATTGGTAATGGAAGCACTGACTTATTCTACTTTATGGCCAAAGAATGCGCAGAACTTATTTTCCGTAGAGAACAAACAGAGACGAAGTGATTCCTCTGAAAAGAGAAGAAAAGACTCAACTGGATGCGTTCAGTGCATCTTCTATAGTCAAAGGCCATATTGGTTGTCACTACTATTGCTTTCAATTCCCGTCCTCATCCCGTCCCCCACACGCCCGTTCCACCCTATGATCTCTCATCCTCCCCGCTCTCCATCTCGACTTAGGATAATGCATTCGCCAAGTTCCATCCTTTCTGGTCGCCTAAATGAAGTAATTCAATGGCTACCAGTATAATTCAGTTTTGTTTCCATTGACTACTTAAGCGTTCAGTTGTTGATTGACCTTGAAACAAATTAAATTTTATGCCCTTCAGCCAATTCGAATAGTGCTGACGGCTGACTTTTAATGAACGAATACGTCAGGAAGAAGTTATTAATTTGAGGACTTTCTTTTGTATTCAGAACAAAAAGTGCGAACACATTTTACAACTTCTCGTGATTGTGCGATACCTTGACACGCTGCCCTCTTCCACTTTCCTCCTCCATTTCCCGGCCCTCTTCCGTTGGTATATTTCTTCGGATAATCTCCAATCGTTAACATAACGAAACTTCCATCCGATCATGAAACTTAAAGTAAATGAGTTGTGAACAGTATTCAAGTATTAATGTATGAGATTCCGCCTGAATGATTTCGATTCCATAAAACAATTCCGCTCAATTGCGGTGAGCTTAAAAAAGAAAAATAGAAAGCGTTGCGCTATTTACTTACCGATTAGACTGTTTAGTTAATTCCTTTAGTTTTCTTTATTTTCTTTAATTCCTTCAATTTATTATCAAGAAGACCTCAATAAGATCGCATAGAACATGAAATAATATCAAGTTCTTCTCCTAAAATCGTTCGATTGAACTCTGACCTAGAAGGAAGTAACACATTCCATTTATGTAGTTCAACGAGTGTGACGAATATGTTCTTATGAACACTGTTCGGTAAAATTAATATATGGATCATGAAGTAACAAAGCATAGTTATTATTGTTTCATATTACACGATTTATTGCAAGTAGGTTCTGATCAGACTTCTCGACTCGGCCCTAGCGAGCCACATCGCTCAACCTCCTCATTGGCACAACGACGGTGAAAATAAGTGGCCATCTTCCTAACGACGATGAATCGACTCTTCAACATTCGACGATCACGAGAGCAGTCTATCGTTTAGCCTTCACGTGAACTTCAACTCCGAAGCGGTCGTAGAAACGAATGAAGAGACATTTATGCGTGAGGAGAAAAAAACAAAGTAAAAAAATAGAATGGAATGCGAAAATATCCCCAGTTTCTATTTAATCACGAATGAGGATGCCAACCGAAGTGTCAATCTAGCCGAATTAATAATGTACTCTCCAATCCATCACTATGTAAAGCTTTGCATAGAAAACAAATTCATTATGTTGGAGACTTTCCTATGGGGATTTCTTTCATCTTTATTAATGCACTTAATAAAACAATGCTTGCTTGCATAATTCAAACACAAAAACAGTCGACTGTCGCATTTATTGGTCATTTAGAAGTTAGTCGATTGGCAAATGGCGGCGACGAAGTAGAATCAGGAACATTTGTCTGTTGCCACTCATGTTATTCATTTTGGATCGGCTCATCCTCATATCTTCGCCGCTGATCATCCACACCACAGCTGGTAATAACGTCGCCTAATGGGTGGCAAGTAATGTTGATTTCATTGCTCTTAAGCAGTCGTTGAAGTGCAAATTTTCTCGTGTATTTTATTACAGAACTTTTTTTGAAGTAATTAAAGGAGGCCAACAATTTGTCACGGAATCAGTTAACGTTTATTGAAAATTTAGCGTTATATAGACTTAAGATTGAATATTCACCTGTAATCGATTACTGCCTGATTATATCGAAACGTTGGCTTATGTTATGAATAAATGAGTAGGCGACTTTCTGTGTCGGCTTTGTCGTAAACTGGATTAGTCAAAAGCACTCTCATTTATGGGTAGTCCAGTACACCATCAATTAGGCATCCTTCGTTATGTAAGAGAGCTTCAGGGCGGAAGAACTGATTCTGGAAGAGACAAAGCACAGAGCAAAAGCCCATTAAAACAAGTGGATGTAATGCAAATACAATGCAAAGCATTATAGGGTAGAGAAACGCCCTAGCGAATATGTTAATATAGGACTTATGAAGCTAGACTGAAGGCAGACGTTGAGTACTTTATTGCAGGGGAAGAAGAAAGAGAGGGAGTGAAGAGGGAGGGAGAGAACCGAAAGCTGTCACGGTGCACTATATCCGCGTGCCACCTACTGTATCAATCACCATTTCATGCGCACCATTAACCATTTATCGAACGGAGCAATATTCAATTATTTCTATGTCTAGAAGTTGTCAGTTGATGCCTACATCTTAATTCAGAATGTAACCTTCAGCATGAGAAATGAGGATGTTGGAACTAAGAAGACGGACATCCAATAGAAGACATCTTTTGTCTAATGCTTATGGCTATGAAATTATGAGGTTGCGCCTTGAAAAATTATTAATAACAATGAGTTACTAAATAACAGTAAAGTTGTGTCACAGTAAAGTTAGTAGAAAAAATTCTTGTGCTCCTAACTTCGCCTTTTTTTGATTGGTCATTTCAACAAAATGAACACTTTTTCTGAATGAAGTGACCTTAAAGTAGCTTTTACGATCAGGGAATTTAAGTGAAATGCTAAAAAATGTTTATCATCCAAAGTTTGAGGGCCAATAACAGATCATCACGACAAATTTTATACCGAAAGCTCCTTACTTGGCTTTGAAATGAGGAATTTCATATGCGGACAATGAGTACTCCTCATCGGTTTCAGTCATTCATCTCCTTAACAGCACCTTTTCGTAGCCCGCTAACGATAATCGATACAGCCTCAATAAAAATGATCTTAATTAAGGCAATATAGCAAGAGATATTCAGAAGTGTTCATCATTGAATATCTCCTGCTATATTGCCTTAATTCCTCGTTTATTTTATTCATTTAAAAGAGTACACGTGGCTAATTAATTGAATGGTTATGTTCTTTCTGTCATGCTTATTGCCATTATGTAGTACCTCAAAGAATCCAGAAGGTTTGGTTAGCTTGCGAATTACATACCTCGAGCAGCACTCATCTTTAACATGAACCTGACGATATTAGTACAGTAGAAATTTGTTCTGGATTTAATTAAGGCGTGATGTGGAACACGTCGGCCATTTGGTGTAAATCAATTGTGCGTTTGATGAGATGATAGATTCTCTCTACTGAAAGCATATATTAGCAAATTATTGATGTATATCATTTGTTTTTACACGTTAAGATATGCCCTCATGGAGTGCATTCACGAAAGCGGAATAACGTTCGCAAGACTTCAATGACCTCACAAATGCCATTTTTATAGCACATGCTGATACGATGCCGTCGTAATTAAAGCGAATTAGCAGGTCACATCAATGAAGGTATCACTGAAAATGCGACATTTTATTTCTTCTTTTTTTGGCATTTTTTCGGGTGTTCATTTGAAAAAGAGAAAATAGAAAAAAAGCGAGAAGATAATAGTCGAGATATGATGTGATAGCAATGATAACAATATATGATAACGATAATATATGATAAGAATAAAAAATTATAGAAGATTGCGGGAATGAAAGAATCTTTGAGGAAATGCACTGAAACTGTCCAAAAAAATTGAAGCATATCGTCGATAATGCATTCGATTTATTCTTAATTTTACTATCAATTTATTCTCGACTATTTCTGAACCGATTAGAACAAAAACAATGCTTTATATGCATCAATTACATCCTCTATAATTGAAAAACTCAATCATATTTTTTGACTTTAAACAAAGTAAAACAATACAAAACTATATGGAATAAATATACGAAATTATTTCACCTCATATTAGTGATCGGAGAAATTGAAAATAACTCTGCTTGTCCTTATAGTGATATGCCCCAAATTGCTTTTCATAAGTCCATTGATGATGGTATTCGGATATATTCGAGGTCAGTTCAACTAACTTTTTGTGAATTAATTACTCGTCTCTTTTATTTTTATCACTCACAGATATCAGCATGCCAAATTCGCTGAAATGATACCAGTAAGTTGTTCCTGTTTCAATTTGAAGACTTCAAAAGCTTATTTCGATTAAAAGTGACATTTATTATACTTTCTTCACCAATTTCTGAATCACCGTGATTGAACTACTGTGCAAATCAAAATTTCTTTTTGATAGAGTAGGATTTACAGGAATACAATTTACAGGAATAAAATTTACAGGAATAGAATTTGCAGGGATAGAATTTACAGGAATATGATTTACAGGAATAGAATTCACAGGAATAGAATTCACAGGAATATAATTTACAGGAAGACGATTCACAGGAATAGGATTTACAGAAACGGAATTTACAGGAATAGGATTTACAGGAACAGAATTTACAGGGATAGAATTTACGGGAATATGATTTACAGGAATAAAATTTACAGGAATAGAAATTACAGGAATAGAATTTACAGGAACAGGGTTTACAGAAATAGAATTTACAGGAATAGAATTTACGGGAATATGATTTACAGGAATAAAATTTACAGGAATAGAAATTACAGAAATAGAATTTACAGGAATAGGATTTACAGGAATAGAATTTACAGGAATAGGGTTTACAGGAATGGGATTTACAGGAATAGAATTTACAGGAAGAGTATTGACAGGAATAGAATTTACAGGAAGAGGGTTCACAGGAATAGGATTTACGGAAATGGACAGGAATTTTACAGGAATAGAATTTACAGGAATAGAATTTACAGGAATAGTTTACAGGAATAGAATTTACAGGAATAGAATTTACAGGAATAGAATTTACAGGAATATTTTACAGGAATAGAATTTACAGGAATAGAATTTACAGGAATATAATTTACAGGAATGGGATTTACAGGAATAGATTTACAGGAATAGAATTTACAGGAAGAGGGTTTACAGGAATAGAATTTACAGGAATAGAATTTACAGGAATTTACAGGAATAGGATTTACAGGAATAGAATTTACAGGAATAGAATTTACAGGAATAGGATTTACAGGAATAGAATTACAGGAATAGAATTTACAGGAATATAATTTACAGGAATAGAATTTACAGGAATATAATTTACAGGGTTTACAGGAATAGGATTTACAGAAATGGAATTTACAGGAATGGGACTTACAGGAATAGAATTTACAGGAAGAGGAATATTTACAGGAATAGAATTTACAGGAATAGAATTTACAGGAATTCACAGGAATAGGATTTACGGAAATGGAGTTTACAGGAATAGAATTTACAGGAACAGGATTTACAGGAATAGAACTTACAGGAATAGAATTTACAGGAATATAATTTACAGGAATAGAATTTACAGGAATATAATTTACAGGAATAGAATTTACAGGAATATAATTTACAGGAAGAGGGTTCACAGGAATAGGATTTACGGAAATGGAATTTACAGGAATGGGACTTACAGGAATAGAATTTACAGGAAGAGTATTGACAGGAATAGAATTTACAGGGATGGAATTTATAGGAATAGAATTTACAGGAATAGGATTTACAGGAACAGAATTTACAGGAATAGAATTTACGGGAATATGATTTACAGGAATAAAATTTACAGAAATAGAATTTACAGGAATATAATTTACAGGAATAGAATTTACAGGAATATAATTTACAGGAAGAGGGTTCACAGGAATAGGACTTACGGAAATGGAATTTACAGGAATAGAATTTACAGGAATAGAATTTACAGGAACAGGGTTTACAGGAATAGAATTTACAGGAACAGGGTTTACAGAAATAGAATTTACAGGAACAGAATTTACGGGAATATGATTTACAGGAATAAAATTTACAGGAATAGAAATTACAGGAATAGAATTTACAGGAACAGGGTTTACAGAAATAGAATTTACAGGAATAGAATTTACGGGAATATGATTTACAGGAATAAAATTTACAGGAATAGAAATTACAGAAATAGAATTTACAGGAACAGGATTTACAGGAATAGAATTTACAGAAATAGAATTTACAGGAATAGAATTTACAGGAATAGAATTTACAAAAATAGGATTTACAGAAACAGGATTTACATTCGTTATAAAAGAGGATTTACAGGAAAAGTTTTTATGGATTTATTCCAGTCATTATTGTAGTATTAAAAATGATGCCAGTAGAAATATGAATTAAGGAATTTTATAATTCGAGCATCTTGTGGAAGTTTCATTGCCCAATAAAAAAAGATGAGAAATGATAAATGTCTATGGAATTTCATTTTTTTAATAATACATTAAATCCCATTCGACGGGAATCTTTGCGAATGTTGATGAACAATTGAGAAAGTGAGAGAGAGGGATGGAGAGAGAGGGAGGGAGAGAGAGACAGAGAGGTACGAGTGGAGTACTCGTGAGGAGAGTTGAAAAGAGGCGAAATCGACAGCTCACTTAATGTTTCTAGTGTGAGAGAATGAGAAATTTTTGAAGAAAGTTCTCTTATCCGTCATTGCTGAAGGCGGAAATGATGTTGAATTCACTCAAAAAAAAAGTACTCTTCATAATCACTGATTGATCCTGTAAGAATGCGAATTAGTTCACATAAGGTCTTCCATTAACTAACTAGATCACTGATAACACCATCATAGTAGCACTTATCAAATTCGAGTAATTTAATGATAATATCAGATGGGAAATTGCATCTCACTAAATATAAGAATATATGCACTTATGCCTATAATGATCCAATCAATATTGTTGTAACGATTTTATATAGTATGATGTTATCAGTGATATGAGAGTAATGCGCATTTATCACCAGTAAATATAGAACCTTTTAGACGATATTGATGTTCTACATTTCGCAGAACGTACTTTCGAAAATTACTTAAGTAAAATAAGGCTTCAAAAATGATGACTACGATGTTTTCTCAATAAGGCTCCTCAACGTGCACTCACTCATTTGTTGCTGCTGATCGCATTCTTTGTAGGCACTGAGGATCATCGTCGAGTGTGTTAATCGTCGATGGTCCTGATCTTCTTGGAGATATTTACCGACCATTACCGATTGGTGAAATAAAAGCAATAAATAAAAGGAGAATTGAGAGGCTTTCTGGAAAATAGTGCTTGGAAAACAATGAATTGACATTAGTGGGCAACAGGTTGGTTAATAATTCCAAAATTACAATTAATAAATTAGAAGAAGTAAATGAGCGAATGAAATGATGATCAGTCAAAGCAATAGCTGAAGAATTAGCAATTAATGCAACGTGATCGAAGGTATTTGAGATTTTCTGATGTAATTTTCATCATCTGATGTAAACAACAATGATAATCATTCGCTAATTTAGCCTGAGGTTGTACCGCTATATAACACAAAACAATGGGTCCTATGAACAAGCTATGCTAGCGTTTAAAGCCTTTCCATGTCTTGTTTATTAACGAGGGCGTTTTTGAAGAACCCATCGAATCCGTCACTGCCTCTTGGTATTCTTCCTGCGGCGAAAGACAACGGGAGAAGACGCTCCAACCCATCGAATCCGTCACTGCCTCTTGGTATTCTTCCTGCGGCGAAAGACAACGGGAGAAGACGCTCCATCGAGTTCGTTCGTCAACATAAGGCTTCCGCTCTTTTCGCCCATATCGACTTGCAATTAGGCACCGAATTAGGCTGATAACAGTGATTATCTCTATCGGCAGTGCTACTAGAATCATCAGATTTTTCGATTGGTTCGCCATCTAGTAGAGGATAAATAGATCTTTCTGGATGGCTATGAATTTTCTGGAAAAATTCTAAAATGGCGATCCGTTAACAGCACCTTATAAGGTGGGCAATTCGATAATGCGGCCACCATAATATACGTTAACCCGCAGATATAATGCTCTTTCAACGTTAGTAATTTCTTTTCCTTTAACGAGGAAAACTTTCGCATTTTATGATCATATGGCTAATCACAACGCCATCCTCACAGATATTTGCAACAACTTTGTACTTTATTACTTACTTCTTTTCGTGAAAATAAAATGGAATTGTGTTGAAAATTACTCGTTTACGCCGAGAACTGTTCAGAATATTAAACTGGGATGTTTATAGTGAATTTTCATTGCGATGACTTATAAGTTCGATGTTTTCAACGGAAAGTATCAGCTACCTTCGCTCCGAATGTTTGTGGAAATTGAATTTCATATACTATGTCGGAAGTTTTCCAAACTGATCTAAATTTCCATTCAGTAGCAGAAGTAATGGAAATTGGAAATTATGAATGATCATCCGCTGATCGATATATTATCGATGGATGATCACTTATCGATGGATGATCAATATATTATCGATGGATGATCACTTATCGATGGGTGATCGATATATTATTGGTGGATGATCGCTCATAATTTGATCACATATTCCACTATTTATATATAATGATTAGTAATTATTTGTATAGCGATGCTGCGGATACTTTTAATTCATTATATATATTTTCATACTGCTGCACGCATTTTAAAAATGGAAGAAAGAAATTACTTCATTATCGAAAGATTCGGTGACTTTATGAGATATTTGTTCTCTCATATGCGACTTTAAAAACACATCTCCTACCGGCTTTGTTTTGCTTGCGGTTAATAATGATCGAAGGTCCAGTTGCTGTCCTAAATGCTTCCGAGTACAATTCGTCATCGACATTCAGTGGCGCAAGTGTCTCTCATTTTGCGCAACATCGTGCTTTGTTCATAAATATCTGCTGATGGCCATAGTTTAGTGCCAAAGAAAGGTTTATTCGTGCCAGCTGCAGCGACTAAAATCAAAGATTCGACCTCTAAACGGAATTTCACTCTGATCCACCATTGCCTATGCTAAGTGCGAGCGTGCAAACACAGTGCCACCCAGACAGAATGTGTTTACAAGACTAGTCATACGGGTGTGAGGCCTTTAGAGGGCTTTAATTTTATGAGAGCAGTGCCTCATGAATCACATTTGAGGTCGAAGAACGACAGTGCTGAGGAGATACTTCCGATGAGAGCGACGACAAGCAGTATCGGTTGAGGGGTGACTTCTGAAATGCATTCAACAAGTGAAAACCGCTAACGAACCGTATTAATTGCGACATGCTGTCAAGTACTTTTGTGAGTATTGCAGGTCAAAGTTCACTTCGAAGGCACCTCTTCCATTGCTATGCCGATAACCATTCCCTTTCAAAGAGACGCTGGCACTTCATATCCGTTTCGAAGCAACGCACTCGCGTTTAAGACGTTTTTTCGGGTTGTAAGAATGCTAGAGGTGGTTGAATGTTTTTAGGACTTGGAAGGGGAGGGAAGGGGGGGGGGATGGGACAATTTGGACGATTGAATGTGGATATGAGCGTGGAATATTGATTTACAGATTTCACTACATATATAGGTTTGTAATTCTATAACGAAGAACTCACCAGCACATAGAAATTCGCCTATTGATGCAATGTTCCTCGAAAAAAAAACGGATCGGGCAGATGGGAACCATTGGCGGTCGTCCCACTCATTCACTACTAACAGTGAATTAATTAATTACTCGAGAAATAACGGTTTAAGAAATAATCGTCATAATGATGAGTAAGTATAGCGCTGAAAGATTTGTCATTTTCCACGACATGTATCCTGTAGCTTTTCTCTGGAACGTCGTCAAAAAACGCTTACTCCTCAAAGAGGGACGCAGCATCATCGTAGGGAAGCATTTGTTGGATCTTCGGATAGCGGTTGGATCTTCGAGTCGTTGGGAGGGGGTTGGGATTTTGAGGTTAATGTTGATGTAGCAGATTATACGCTCAAGACGACTGCTATTGTAAGTTACGGAGCGTTGAGAATGAAATACCTATCAGCGTTTTCTCCAATCGTTTAGTGAAAAATTACAACGATCGTGGTACCGATCCCCTTCGTAGGGGAATTATTTTAGTATCTTAAGATATAATTCAGTGCTACTCTTTGATAGAAGTCTCGATTCTTTGCTGTTCATTAAGAAGATGCGACGATACATCATTTCTTATCTATCTTAGAGATCTTTACTTCGTATACTTGAACCCTCTAAAGGGGGTTAAAGTCCAGGTTATCTATCCATCTGTGCGTTACTTGCAAGCGGTGCCGCAGTTCGTTGTTCTCTCTAATTTCAGTAGCATAGAATTTCGATGTCAGACAACAAATGCATATAAAGGCGTTTCCACGTTACATTCTGGCATCTTTGTGAGTGGATGGCATCGGTATTCTATTAGTGTTTTTGTATCCGAGAGAGTGGTGCTGAGATCACCGAGCTGAAGTGAGGGAATTCAGAAGTTTTCGAAGACGGCCGAGTTGTTATCCTGCTTATTCTTTAAATCTTAACCTCTAGGTGGAAGCCATTCCGTCTACAATCAAAGGATTCAGAGAGACATCAAAAATGCTCTATTTAATCTCAACGATTGCGCCTATGCAACTATATAATAGTCATATATTTTGCTGCACTTTAGGAATTGATCCGTATCATTGTTGAAAATGTAAAGCCAGGAAATAGTTGTTTTCTAAGTAGATTTACTGCAGGCGTTCAAGAATTCGTTGATCTTCAAGTGGCGATAGAGAATTCGTTGATCCATTCTCAGCGGCAGAAATGTCTTTCGAGCTAGGAGCGCGAGTCGAAACAGGTCTGTTAACATCATTAGCTTCTCTTATTTGTTCGTGGAAGTTAGTCAAATTATGCAAGAGAGAGAGAGAGAGGCGATGGAGAGGAGGAGCCATTTGAGAGATCCTCTAGAGAATTAGTTCAGAAAGGAAGAGGAATAAAGGCCGATATACTTAGAGAGAAGAGGAATATATAATTCTTTATGCAAGTAGGGATAGTTGAAGTATATGAAGTTCCCACGTTTAAGTGTACTTCAACGATTTTCATCGAATTTCTCCAAAGCGTCGAACTTTTTCAGTGAATTTTTCAGCCAACAACTGATATATTCTTTCGAAGAAATCATTCGCTTCAATGAATTGAAGTGTTATTTTCTTTTACGTTGATAGCTTTTGTTGTGTAAATTCTTCAAACGATATCTGAGTTCCCCGACGGATGAGTGCATAAACGATTAGAGGCTCTTGCAGAATTTGTCGGACAATTCGTTTTTTTGTTTGTTTTCTCTCTTTTTTTCATTCTTCCTTGCCGAATATTCATTCCGTACTTGTGGGTCGCATTATATAAAAGTAATAGCGTTTTATGTTGTTACCTGCCAAAACGGATTGCTAACAATTCGGTGAGCAGTGGAAAACGTGAATGGAAGGTACGTTCAAGGATCAGGTGTAAAGGATATCGTTGAAAAAAATATACGAAAGGAAACCATGGTAGGCTGATCGTTAGGCCAAATTAGCTGACAATAGATGGACTAAGCGAATGCTCGAGTGGGTACTCTAGAGACGTAAAGCGAGCACGTGGCAGACGGCCAGCAAGGTGAGAAGACCCGCTATCGCATCTGTTTGACGTTAGTTGGATGCCGAGGGCTCATAATCGTGGTAGATGGAGGAATTGAAAGCTCTATCAATGAAGGGAATAATGAAATCGATGATATCATTGCTATTCAGAGTATATATGCCAACAGCTATATTATTCGCATAGTCACCGGTTTAAAGAAGCAATTTTGCAGAGAAAGGTCATGGATCGGTGGCGTTTTGTGGAACAACACAATTCGCTGATGGCATATGGGTGGGCGTTGTGCTCGATGAGGCAAATGGGAAAAATAACGGCAGTGTTAAGGGCGTGAAGTATTTCGATTGCGAACCCAATCATGGTGTTTTTATGAGAGCTGCCCAAGTATCCTTTTAATGCAGAATTTAGTTTCGTTAATGTATTTGAAGGGAGTTTTTCAAATTCATGTTGAAGCAGTCGAATTTGAGAAGAAACACGATTGCCGTTGCTGATGGCTAGAAATATTTAAGTTCTTTCTCGAATTTCAACGGGATATTTGTCTCTTCATCCTCACAATATTGTAAATTACTATTGCGATATGATGTTAAAAGGTGCATTTCTAAGTATCGGAGGGATTGATGAGAGATCGCTCAACTAATGCTCTTTGACGATCGTTTATGGCCGACATACTACTGATTTAGTTTTTTTTCTCGAGTAAAGTCGATGAGATGAAACATTTCACTGAACATTTTTCAACAACGCAATGCTCTATCTTCGGTAGTAGTAACAAGTTATGTGTGCTGTGCTGTGCACGGGATACTGTGCACGATTATCGTTGAAATCTCTCTTCTACGCTACGAAAATCCAATAGGCTAATGATATTTCATTGATTGGTAATATGAGAACTTAGGAAATGTTCATTTAGTAGGCAAATATAATCCGAAGCAGCCAGCCATTCATAAAGTTGGAAATATTCAATTAAAGATAGCAATGAAGTTTTTTGTTGGTTAGGAGGAGTGCTCGGATCAGTGAATGATTCATATAAAATCGATGACAATAGAACTTTTTTATTTACACATCAATCGCATTCGTCTATTTCCGCGAGAACGAAGCATATCCTTAGAAGAAGGTATAAATTGTGCACTTATTAAGACTTTTTAATAACTCATTTATGACATATTATAGGTGATTCATTTGAAGGTAAAATTGGAGTCGAAATCGAAGGTCGTGCAGCATCAAGCATCAGGCATACGTGCGCCAACGACCTCGCGTAAGGACGTAGCTAAGGGCCGATTCTCCCCGGCGGTTTGTGCTTGTTTCGCTGCTTTGTTTAGTGCAGCGAGATTGCTGTCGTTCGTTAGTGACTCGCCTATGTTTTAGAAAGGCGTTTTTATTGCGAGCGAGGCAAAAAATATGAATGGCGATCTGTGATTGACGGTTAACCGCGAATGACTGATCGGAAGAGTTGCCCGTTTTTGGGATGAGAATTCGCTGAGATATTTCATTATGACATTGCTGATGAACTCTATCAAATGTGGTATACGCCCAATGCGGCTGCATCAATGTAGACATTAAAAATTATGTATTTGCATAAATTACTCATTTTGCAGGCAAGTCCACGCATAACGCCTTCATCTTCTACGGACCAGCTTAAAAGCTCAAATAGTTCGACGAACTTGGCGTCGAACTCCACCAAGAAGCAATCGTCGAGGGATGATAACAGGCATGTAAGCAAGCTGGTAATACCGACTCCGCGAAACGCTCATGAAGTGAGTCCTGTCTTTCATGACTGTATCGCATCTTGTTCACTTTTGCCTTGGCCCGTTTCGTTTATTTGGTTTTTTGCTCGTCTGTAGTGGTGTCAGTGGTTTTTGTTTGTTTTTTGTTTAGTTAGTCGCTATGTTATGGCACGACGGCGATTGATTCTGGCACGAGATATGCACGCTTGAGGGTTGCGATAGCGTGAGGGTGTTCAAGAACTATGGCACCTGATCGCACCTTCTAATTCACCGTTGCGTATGCTTCATCTTAATCATTCACCGTTGTACCATGCCATTAGTGAGAAACCCTGGGTTGTCAATTAATTTATGTACGATTAATTGCTTTGCATAGATATAAGATGAGCAATGCAAATGTTTTCGAGATTGTTGGTTCAGTTGCGTGTACTCCAATATTTGAGCACCTATGAGCGCACATCGTGCAGTGTTTCAAGATATATGTGGAATAAATACAGCCATCAGAGAGTAACGTGTTTTCGAACTTTCAAGAAGTTCTGTCGTATCTCCTTCTTGCTGTGTTATCAGCCAACCATCTCTTATTAACCCAGGTTTAGAGGCTCTAATAACTAGAACAGTCGAGAGAAAACCTCGTAAATTTAAAGCGGAAGGGAACGGCAAACAAAGTTGCTAATATTTCACAGTGCTGCAGTTTCGGTCAGAGCGTACTGATCTCCTTTATGCGATAGCAATATTTGAAGCTTATGAGAGGTGTGTTAGGAGCGTATTGTCAGGCACGTGCTCCATGCGGTACTCCGATCATCATTCAGGTATGCTGTCTATGCAATATCAGAGATAAGCGAAATGCGGTTGAAATTTCGCGCAACATAACGAGAAATCGTTATTACTCCTCTCTATAACAATATTTTTTCCTAACGTTTTGTGTATTATGAAGAACACTAGCTATAAAATATGAATATTATTTCAAAAGCGCTCCAAGTTTATAATGTATTTAGAAACTGAGAGTTTCAATGGCTTACATGAGGACGCGTGGAAGCCGTCTGACTCCTCCGATGCGCATTGCTGGTACACGTGCACTGCCTCTTAGACAGCGTCTCAGCAAGGCCATTGAGGTATATATACGGTGCCGGTTGGAGTGCATAAACCGGCTAGCCTGGACAAACACATTCTATTGGGGTTGCGAGGATATTTCGAGGAAGAGAACTGGCAACTTCTCTTTTTATCCTCTCTTCCCTATTTCCGGTCGTTTACCAGTTCACTTCAGACATCGTCAGTTTTGAGACTTTTTTGTGCGAATTTATAAAACATTTGTGCTAGTTGAGCCTACTTTACATACATGCAAATAATCTGCGCATCCTCATAATGCTTTATTGATTTTCGCAAGGACGTATTTCCTGAAAGACGCTTTATCAGAATAAAGAGAAGTACAATTCTAAGAATATGGGCGCGTCGAAGGCTGAGCCGGTTTATGTACAAAGCTGGACCGTAGCACACACTGCCACTGCTGATGTGCCAATACTTAACTGCTCTAATATTTTCCTATTCTTCTCACTAAATCACTTCTTAACCCGGCTGATAACCGACGCTTTGAAGCCATATTTGTCGGCCTTCCACGCAAATATTTAGTCGGAAATATGCTTCAAGCGACTGAATTAAGAATCAACAGATTTACAGTTTTGAAGTAGAACTGGAAATTACATTGTTGTTTATGGCAGATTGGATTGCCTCATATCTCCCGATGCTTTACTATGGCTGAAAATGCGCTTGAAAATGTCATTTAATTTTAAGGGGCATCAATTCTCTTAGAATTCTTCCGAGTCGAGTTGATTGTCAGGTTCGGAAAGTGACTATCTTATGTTGTCAGGCGTGCTACTTCTTCATCCAGCCCCTGTGAACCAGTCGAGAACTGGTTAGGTGGCGTTCAGTGCAGCCGGAAAGGCTTCAAGGAGCTTTCTGCACAAGATACACGCATATATATGTATATACAATTATATATATATATATATATATATATATATATATATATATATATATATATATATGTATATATATGTACACATAAACAAGTATATTATAGATAGGTGAACTTACACATATATTTACCTCTATACTCGTTTATATTTATTTATATTTGGTTTGTAGTAGAAACGACACATCGTATTGCCACAAAGTGGCATATAGTGAACGTCATGAGAATAGTACGAATTGTGGGCCGTTTTATCGAAGCGGATGTGTTGTTTATGCGCACGTGTGCCTATTTGTCGGAGGTGTTTTCTCAGAATTCATCGAAGATATGACCGTGCAGTGTGTTGAATTCAATCTGCACCTCAATCTAGAATGTAAGATGCATGTCGTCGTGCCGTTGTTGATATATCGTTACGGCTAATTTTATGTGGAAAAGAACATTTCAATTTTTCTGTAATATATGAGGAGGAGGCACACAAAGTGAATATATGAATCAGTGAAAAGCGCAGCGGTCGGTCTTTTTGAATTTTTATTCGTATATGTGGTTAATTTTTTCCCTTATAGGCTTTCGCTTCTTTCCTATCTATCTGATGCGAACTTTTGTGAGATTTTATACGGGGAAGCGACCACGTTTTATAGTATTGTAATGGCTATTAGTGAAGTAATTAGGAAGAAGTTAGCGTCGAACAACAGTCTGACTGAAGAGTTTGATGTAACATTAAGCGCCGGTTTGTCGCGATTCGTCTGCATTCTTTCTGGGGGACATTCATCGGGTCGCTTCCTGCTTTTCAATTACTTCCTTCGAGGCAATCTGAGCGAATGAATTCGTCTATCCGTCCAGAAGCATGAACTTTCATTTATTTATTTCTTTAATTTATGCTTCTTTCTTTTCTTCTTTTTTTTGTGCTTTCCTTCTATTATTGGTGAATATTTCTGTTGCAGTTGATTATATTATAGCTCATTGTTATGCCACAATAATCGAGTCTGTACATTCAAATGTGCAGCTTTATTTTATTTAATTGCCCATACAAAAGGTGTACTCGAAAGAGGTTATGCTGAATTTAAAAAAAAAAGCTACGAGGAGGAAGATATAAATGGTATTTGATGAATTTAATCTATTTTGCTTTCACGAGAAATATCGCTTGAATCTATGTAACAGCATCGTTTGCTTCCTTCTCATTCTGAGTGGGTGAGGATATTACTATCGTGTATTTCAGCATCATCCTGCTGATGCGACACCACCGGTTGCGAGTCCAGCAGAGGTTCATTCACCGGATGCACCGCTGGATGGTGTTAAGGAAATGGTTAAGAAGATGGAAGAGGTTTGTTTCTTTTAGTTCCGAGAAAAATCGACCTCAGTAGTTAGTAAAATGTTGGAGATATGTTGAAAGAAGTGGATAAAGCTCTTCCGATCGATTCATACTCGTTCTCCGCTTCAATGATCCACTCGTCCGTCACATTTATATCTCATTATTGAACAACAGAGTTTATCCCGCTCGTCATTGATGGCATAGCAGCGCAGTTGTGCTTATATTGCCCTCATGTCGCGTCATCATTAATCGTTGTCTTTTCGTCGGACGTTCCAATAGGCCGTCATGAATTCACGTCTTCCATCCCATCGTGGTGATAAAGCATTGCGGCTTGTGTGTTTTCGCTCGAAGTGCATCGATTTTTCGCTCAAATTAGTTCGAAACATTAAATTCAGATTCCCTATTTGTATAATAGCTGAGAGGATGGCACATTCCTGGTGACAAAGTTCCGAAACCGAATCGATGGCTATTAATTGAGCGTTATCGAGCTTATGAAGTGCAGCGCTTTTGTCTGCTTAGTAACAGTTACCAGCTGTCCTTTATCGGGTGCTTTTTGCTTTAATCTATTGGTGAGAATCTTGTGAGTGTATTTGAATTGTTGAAAGTGAAAAGCCGTCATAAAGGGAATCTCTTCAGTGGAATGGGTAGATGGGAGACGGAGTGCAGAAAGGAGGCGAGCCGATAATCTTCATAGGAAATTTGTTCGTATGACCGTGATATGTTCATTCTTGCATCGCATCTGCGCATATGAGTGGCAGGCACTATTTGGGCAAATGGAGGCAGCCGTCGATTGCATGCAGCATGCGCAACAGAGAGAGGCGTGTGCCGTGCTTAAATTAATCGCTTTCATTGGTCTATAGCTGATTCCAGCCAGGCCCAGCATGTCCTCGTGCCCTCTGTGGCAACCATGCCGAAGCCATTTCCCTGATGACTATGTACTTTCGTTTTTCTCGGCTCCCATCCGGTGCGTTCTCAACGTTGCCTTTCGTAACTCGTTTCCTCCTCATATCAGTTGTCGAACTTCTAGCAACTCATGAGGCTTTATACAACACGTTCTCGATTGTTCGGTTTCTATGGTTGATTTATAGTGGTTTAATTTGTTGGAGTTAAGTTGACAATGTAACCTATTTCAGTCACCACTTTCGGTACCAGCCGTACTTCCGGCTGGCATGGATGAAGGCAGTGAATTGGAATATCTTCGTATTGAAAACAAGGAGCTAAGCGACAAGCTTGAAAACCTCAGGTTCTCTCTTCATTTGCATCGGATTCCCGATGTTGATGTCATTAGGGCATCGTAAAGCTGCTAAAGGCTAAGTTATATTTTAATTTTGATCAAAGTAATAGTTAGTTTTATGCTATTTTATTTTCCCTTGGTTCAGTGGATTTGGTGGTGTTTTGCTCCTTTCATCTTTAAGCCATGTTGGTTTTTCTCTTTATGGCTTTCTTTTACCGTCATTTCTGCGTGAGTTTCAGCTAGTTATCATAGTATCAAACAACGGTGGTAGAAAGTATGGGCGTTTCAGTAAGGCTTATCGCCTGCACCCATAACAGTGGCAGAATTTTAAGTTGTTGTGACCCTGATATCGTCGAGGTCCCAGTGGGTTCTACTGCATTCGACCGTATCAAATTCCCCAAACTGTGTTGAATTTAATGTCGATATTTTAAGGCAAAAAAGAAAAGAGGATAAGATCAAATTGGTGGAATATGAGCGAAACCGCATTCAACTGCAGGCACTGCTCGAGTACAAAGCTAAAATGACCGAGGCACATACGGATTTGCAAAGAAAGTTGCAAGAGAAGGAACGAGTCAGTCTTTTTGTTACTTCGTCAGTACTCCTCGTGTAATAGTCGGTAATAACTCCAGGTGTAGCCGTTTTCATAGTATTGCTATGTTAATGTGACTCTACAATCATCAGGTTAACATCCAGTCGAATACAAAATTGTCTTCAAATAATAAATATATTTATGAAAGTGATGCTGCGGGATTTGAGTTTGTTATCAGCTCAGAGATATTATCCATCGTTCTCTGAATGTACTATTGTTAATCATAGGAGCTAAGAGAAGTACTCGCGTCAAAAGAAGATGTACGTGAAGGAATGGGCGATATCGAAGAACAACTCGAACTTGTCACCCTTGATAAGGAAATGGCTGAGGAGAGGGCGGAGATGCTACAGGTTGCTTTTTTTCTGCATTATTTTTCCAATCGTTTGATGGTTATGATATCTGCCTTATGTTTATTTTCCCACTTGTACAATTATTAGTGGTTCTTTTCCTACTCATATTGTTTCGTCGGCTTCACACTTTTCATGCTTTGTGTTGCATCGCGCTTTTTATGGATGCATCTTTAAAATGAGTTTAGGCGGAGCTTGATGCGCAAAAAGAGCGAACTCAGAAGCTCGAGATGGATCTCGATATCCTCAGAACTGAAATGGAACAAGCTGGCGGCGTCGCACCTCAGGTATCTTCAACGCTGTTGTTTGTCATATTTATCTTGCAGGATTGAAACAAAAACAAGTGATATGCACCGTGATGTGATTTTTTTTTTTGAAGGACGGAGAATATGCATCAGAGCACGAATTGATGATCCTTGTGGAAGCATTGTCTAAAATTTCTGTTTCCTTGAACATTTCGATCAAATTCTTCCGTTCATTAGTTGTTTGTAGAAGCGATGGAGGTTGGTTCTCTGGATGAAAATCCACAAAAGTTGAGAAGGTGCGCCCTAACCTCTTAAAGAGCGTATTTGAAATAGTTGCGTTTCCTTATAAGATATATAGTTTATGGAATTTTCTAGAAGAAATTAGGCTTCGCCGGCTTTTTTCGTGCATATTGATGAAAGGCTTTCGGTTTCATTTCGATACTTCCACCGGATCGTTGCCGATTTTTCAAGAACCTTTAATGAAATCTCTTCTTTATTCCACGATGCGCTTTTTGCCTTTTACTTGGTTGATGCGCCTTGCAACTCACATGTCTCGAACACTACATTGAATCTATCATTGCTTATTCTCGCGCCAATCTGAAATATTGCATCGTAGTTTGGTCTACACATCGCGTTGTTGATACTATACTGCATGATGAAACCTAAAAATTTCCCATTTCTAGTGTCATTAACTCGATTATTTGACCAAATCGAGAATATCCTATCCGTCAGCTCGGATTCGCTTTAACATCAAAGGCTTGAATTCGATTCCAATGTGTATACCGGGAATAGTGCTGCTTTCCCGACATCCTGTTCCCCACGGTCTTTGGTAGGGTCCTTAAACATGAAATAGGTGTGCACATGTTCCAAGGGGCAAGAAATATGTATATTATAGACGTCCTGAATAGCTTTCATGACCACGTTGTTGATGAGTGGGATCTCGTACTTCGAGCGTTTCTGGATGGATTAAGCAGTTGATATTCAGAGTTATATGAGATGAGGAAATCGTTACTCTCGCGGAATTTTAGTCTTAAATACTCGCGGCGCTTATATTCTAGTGGTGATCGTTCCGCTGTTCTTCCTTCATGAATTTCACCTCAGTTTTCTTTGTGATGAATAGGTAGATGTGCATTCCATATTACCATATGGAATTTCACAGAGATATTCCACTGTGTTCAATGTTACCATAGGGAATTTCTTGAAGAATATTCTACTCTTCGTGTGATCTTTTGTAGGTATTAGAATAATTTTTTCCATGCAAGCAATCGTTTCTTTTCACGGCATTGGAATTTCCCCTCAGTTATTTCGTTTATTGACACTCATATTTAATCTGAACGTTTTCGGGGTATATTTCAAAGAAGTTTATTCTTTTCGAATGATATTTCAAAATGAAATATTCTCATATTGCAGGGCAACAGTGTGCAAATGAGGCAATTAGAGCAGCAAAATGAGAAATTGAGAGAGGCCCTCGTAAAGTGAGTTATTTATTGTATTTCTAATTCGTCTTGATTACATGAACAGGTAGGTTGCAGTGAGCTCTCTCTCCCTCTCCGCTCCCTTTGCCTCACCTCGACGAAAATTCTTCTCCTCATCGTCGATTGAACTTGATTTCAGTCAGAAATGTGATTATATCTGTGGTGAAACGGATTGTGCATATGCGATAATGAAGTAAATGGGAAGTGGGGAGGTGGGCAGCCGTTTAATTGGTGAGCAGCCCTTGATATCATTTTGCGGATCGAGGTTAGGGCATAGAGAACGCTGCAGTGGGATGTGTGTTCAGTTCTCACCGTTAAATCTAGTCTCGTTGTTTTCTAGTTGAAGTTCTAGTGCTAAAATTGTCGCATCTGCTGTTTTCTTATAAGCGCACATATAGGGAGAGATAGGTGCGCTAGTTATTGAACAGTGTTCAGTGGTAGAGTCAAGGCAATTCTGCAGTGCCGTTGAATATTTGAATATTTCTTGCAGTGATTGAAGATATAGATGCTAGGCAATGTATATGGCAATTGTTGTTTCGTTGTAATCTCCGCAATGAAATGGTTTCAAAGAGAATGTTGTGAGCGTTTGAATTGAAGTGTCTCGCTCTAGAATGCGTGACATGACGGGTCAGTCTGCGCTCGACAAGCAAGAGGCAATCAAGGAAAACGAAGAGCTCAAAGATGAAATGGCGCAACTGGTGAAACTCTGTGAGAAAATGAAGAAGGACGCTGAAGTTGCCGAGCAGCAGGCCGCCGAACTCAGAGAACAAGTATGCATTCAAAATTTGATAGGTTTGTTGGCGTACACTGCTTCATGGTTGAGAAGCGAAGAAACTGTTTCGAAGAATGATGAAGACACCGCCACATCAGTATGTTAACTGAAAACAGCTATTTCATTTGGAGGGCATTTTTTAATGTTGTAGAAGAGCCAACCTATAAAAATTATCTTTGTGCACACCGGGCAGCAGATTTCGAGCGTGTTTTCAGGTGACGCGTAATGCAGTTCTACTTGCGCTGTTTTCTATTATTCGAACACTTCTCGCATTACATGAAATTGCCACTCCGTGTAGCGAGGGAATTTCAGTTCGGGGTCACTCGATAGTTTGCGGGTCGATATTTTGTAGATTTTGAATGCGTAACACGACGACTTGGTGAAAGATGCGGAGGGAGTGTTAAGTTCATTTCGCAAATAGGGCGTACTGAAATATGCTTCCAGATTCTTCTGGCGTGCTGCTGTTCTACGTTTCACGCATTTGCTTTCACCGCTTTGTGCCAATTTCTGTGCTGTTTCTTGTTCTTGTTGGGATTACGTTAGACCTGATTGGGCTTCATCACGCATCGTTCTTCACTCATTCGACGCCTTTATTGTGCGTTGCGGTGCACTGACCACACAGGCTAAGCTCAGTGGGCTTGTCGCATACTCGTCGAAGGGTCGTGTTGTCCGTGATGAGTGCTGTGTTATCAGAGCAGGCATTCCTGAGTCTTTGTGAAACTTGAGTATCGACCTGATGTGGTTGACTGTTGTTTATTTTCCTCCACAGCTTAAGATAGGATAGTTTTTGTTGTTTGTTGTGCTAGTTTCGTGATAACAATTCGCCATGGTTTTTTTCCGTTTCGACCCCCTGAATAGGTTGTGTTATATCAGTATCCATTTCTATTGAAGTAAATCTGCGGTGGTTTTCAGGTAATCTTTAAAGGACGGACTTAACTTTCTTGTGATTTGATTCCGTCGATGGAGCAGATTGATAAGTGAATGGACTGCTATTTTGAGCGACCTACGAATAAAATCAGAATGTTTGATACATTCTCATGTAGGAAACCTTCATCTTTTTTAAGAAAACGCATAAAACGGTAGTGGAGAGCAGTTTCCTTTAAATTGACCTCAAACTTTCTCTGCTCGGAACTGAAGATAGCGCAATTCGTGGCTGACCTGTGTTTCGTTCGATGGGTGGAAGGTGACCAGTGAAATACTTAGTTTATCAGTAACGAATTTATTCATTCTAATCACTCCTTTCTGGTTATCGAAAAGCTGGAAGATAAATTTGCTTAGAGACGATATCATCTTTTTTGCACCAGTTTTCCATTTCTAAATTTTAACTTATCGCTGCTGAATTGCTTCATCGTGAATGTTGGAGAATTTCGCCTATTAGTAGTGCTAAATAATGACGAGCAAGTGCTGAATTCATCTTAGAGATCCTCTTTCTGCTTTCCGATTAGCTTACAGATCCACGAGCCGCAGTAAAGAGATTCTGGGAATTGGTGTCGTATATGATCTCTTTCACCTTCCTCCCATCGCCTTTCACTCTCATCTCACTCTTCCGATGTATTGGCTGCACAACACAGTTATTAGTCGATCACTTAGATCATTCTAAATGTACATTTTTTTGCAGCTTCTTGAGACTAATGAACGGGTACGTTTGTGAATTGATGTTTTAATGCTTCCGTTTTGTTTTGTTTGAATTTCATCTCCCGTCGATGCAGCTCTCTCTGTGTTCATTTGCGATGTTTGTTTTTGTTTTTGTGCCCATTCTCTCGTCCGCACTATCATTAGTTGGGCTATCAAATTGTGATTGATGTACCCCTCGATGGAGCCTCCTAGCATTCTCATTGGATGGTTATTCGGTTTGGTATTAATGTTGTATCGATCGGCTTATCGGCCGGAGGAAAAATTATATTAAGTAAAAGGAGAGAGTTTTTGAAGAAACGAGAATAGAAACTGAAGTGGGAGGAAATGACCGTTAAGGTAGACATATCATTGTATGCTTTAATTTGGGTTTTCTCTTGAGCAGCACTTACCACTAACTGAAAATGTAATGCAAGTGAAAGAACTCGAAGAGGAATGCAGCTTCTCGAGATTCTGTCTACCTACAAAGAGGTTCCCTCATTGATGACCGATTTCTTTTCTGAATGCATTATTTAGATTGTGATCTCAGACGTGAGCCTTCTTTCGTTTATTTGTGGCATGCCGTTGAATATAAATTCCTCGTTTTTGCTTTTTTTTTCCTTATTAAAAGCTCCAAAAATATCGTTGTCGGGGAATAGCTTATGTATATTTGTTACTGAAACGATTTCGGATCTCTATAATTGTTCTCTTCGAAAGGTCCCAATATCTGCTGCTTATAGAAGCTGTTTCTTGCGGTGTCTTTGCTGCTTACTTAGGGAGGTGATGCTTTTAGGTTGACGCGGCTATGGGCAGTGAGCAAATGATCGAGACGCTAACTGCAAGAAATTTGGATATGGAGGAGAAAATAAGGTACGGTTTTTTTCGAATATTTGTTGTAATCGAAGGACGAATGTGATAAGGGTCGATGGCATAATTTAAGTCGACGAAAGCTGCCGGCAGCAGTCACCTTCTAATTTCAGCTCGTTGAATGCAACAAGTTGGGCAGCATCTAGATTTACCTTGCAAGAGAATATTATCACAAACACTAACCTCGCCACTTTGGGCAGCAGAGAACCTCATTGCTTCTATAGCATGGCAGATTTTTAGAGTAAGAACGAGTGCTAAAGTATTTCGTTAGAGACGCACTTTACAAGCTACCAAGCTTTATCTTATCATACTACCATCATGAAGATTTGCCTTATAGTGGTTCTTTTCAGAATGGGAGGAGCGATTTTAGGCATGGTTGTTGCTCACCCAATCTTTTGAATATGTGGATCGAATGTTTCGTTTGGTGCTTTAAACGAACGCAGAATTTGAGACAACGAAGTGAACGAGTCGAAATTACTCTTTACGGCAGGATTAACGAATGCTCTGCTTGGGAATCGTGGAGAAGGCCTCATTTGACATAGTAGGATAGAAAAGTGACCTGCACTGGTCTCCTTCTTTTATGATCGAGAAGAATTTTTATTCAGAAATTTTATTCGCATTAGGGAGCAACTTGTCATCTATAATAGAAATGATCATCGAATGTCTTTGCCTTCCCCGACTCATTGATGTGATCTCCCAAACTCCGCTGTGAGGTGCATGATTTTTCGATATGAATTTATCGGCGGCTGCATATTTGAGTCAACTCTCACGCGCTCATCGTCTTTATCCATCAGCTCAGCCTTCATGCCATCTTACGTTGACGAGCTGAGTGGGTGTTGAGGGAAACCTTATAGGAGCCTGGAGGAGACGATAGAGGACTACGAGACGATGCGTGATTTAGATGATGAGATATTGGAGACGCAGAAGGAGACAGTGAAGGATCTGAATGATAAGTACGACACGGCTCGTGGGAAAATTAATGAGGTGGGAAAACATTTATGATCGTTGCAGAAATTTTTCTTGGTTGAATGATGGAAATTAGGGTGTATATCGACACCTTAATTTCGATCATTGTTTGTAGGGAGTAGCGAATTATCGAAGAAAGTATTATTCATTCTTTCGGAGGAGTGACGAAATAGTGAATCGAGTTTGTTTTTAATTCAATCGAAAGCCATTTATGAGGCAGGTGTGTAGTTTTAGTCGCAGCAGAAAGGGGTGTGTATGTGCATATATACACCTTCCTGCTATATATATATATATATATATATATATATATATGATGTGTAATCAGAATCCTTATTACCTCGTAAAAGCCGTCGTCGACGGAGCAGGACTAAAATAAATATAGGAATTGGACCCATATGTTAATGATTTACTTAACTATAATTAGTGCGATCATTATTTGTATCCACTTCCTAGTAATATAAAGTGGAATCTTTTAGAGCTGAATAAAACGGCATTCATCGATGCTACGGTAGCATCGTATTATTTATTATTCGCCGAACATACGTATCATTGAAGTCGTCGACGATCCGTCTCCATTAGATCTTTGCTGATATGAACGCAGAAGGAAACCACAATGATTGATGTTGATTAGATAGGCACTTATTTTCAGCTTCTTTTGCAAATAAAAGCTTGCGGCGAGCAAGCGGAGGAATACGAAAGCGTAATTGTGAAATTCCGCAAGAAGGTCGGCGAGTTAAACGAGGAGATCCAAGAACATAAAGATGTGGTATCATCGCCTTTTGTCTACTTCCTTAATTTCTGGTGTTTATCATAGGGATGACTGGAACGTTATGAATATTAATGTTCTAAGAGGTGTTGAGAAAACGGCTCAAAGGTTGGAAATAACGATGTTCAATGTGCTCTTAAAATAAGCAATTTGAAGTATAACACCGCTTTTATAGTCGGAAAGCTTATCGCTTACCTTTTCCTCGTTTCATTTGTCCTTTCTATGAATTTAGTGAGGCAAGGCGCATATTCGCAACTAAATTTGCATTAGTCGAGCTCTATAGTAATCAATTTCGAATGCATAATTAACTTTGTGCAGAAATGCGCTCAAACAACAAACCTTCGAATCATACCACTTTGAATGCTTAGTAGAGATCTATTGTTGAAGCTGAAACGATTAAAGGTTATATTACTATTAAACTGTTAAACACACAGAAGGGATGTGACTATTGAAATGAAGTCGTTATCGTTATCGCAGTAATTCTAAGTGGCTGTTGAAATCTATGACTGAGACGGAACGGTTGAAGTTGTTGGCCATTCGAGGAATTCTATATCCACAGGCTTTATCACTTGAGGTTATCCGTTATTGTTGCTTAGTGAGCAACATGTAGTTAATCTAATTTTGATATAGCAAAGTAATGATTAGTTCATTTGTCTTATGTCGCTGCTTTATCATCGGAAAAGAACCGTTCGCGGTGAAATCTTCGCTAGATATTATGGCCTTTGAATTTCGCCTCAAACTCAGTTAAGTAGCATTTCTAGTTAAGATCGCTGCTAATTGCCTGGCTAATTTTACGGGTCCAGTTTTGCAGCAAAGAACAGAGTTTGATAAAGTAAGTACTTTTAGATCTTACGGCTCCGACAAGAGCTAAAAGATGTGGAGGAGGGGAATGCAGTACCGGGTACGTTCACCGCTGGAATGGTGGCTGCCAATCGAGATTTTGCGGAGGTTTGTTGCTTTTTTGTGTCGGTTATGTCGTACGAGTTTTTATCACTGTATTAGTGATCAGTGCTCTGCTTGTTTGCCTTTATCGGAAGACACCCGCGACACGTGATGTTTCACACTAAATAAATGCGCGCACACACCGTGTAGGTTGAGCGTCGATGATGATATCACAAGGATTGGTTTCGCGATTATTCGCTGAATGCGTTTTATGTTGAAATCCTTGGCTGTCTGAGACGCAAACACTGTGGTGTTAGTGGAAAACGATGGATAATGGAGATCCGGTGGTGATGATTCGTGTTCGTTCTTGCGGGATGAATCGTTTTACATTTCACTCTCCAATGGAGAGATGTTATGATGATGTCCTCTGAGGCGCTTTCAATCGCAGCTGATGCTTGAGTTGAAAAACTGATGGTTATTGCACATATTATAGGATGGTTTTTTGTCAAATTTGAATTGATATGCTGACTTCCATTGATATACTCTTAAATAAGCTTTGCGATTTTATAGTATTCCCTCATTCCGTTGAGATGGAGAACTAAATATTCATGGATGATTTGTATAATTTGCAGGTTCGTTTAAAATTCGAATACATTACTATGCATGGCTAATATTGGTTGTTGACCTGATGAGTGGATTACAAGAAGCAGTATCATACCATCTCCCAAGGCGTAATTTTCCAATTGTGAATGCCTGTCTGACGGTGACGCAATGTTAATTGATATAGAGTTTATGATGAGCGAATTAAGAAATTCTTAGTGTTCTACTAGTTGGATAAGCTATAAGGTGAACGAGTGGAAAAGAGGATATTTCACGTGGAATGAGCTTTTCGAAGACAGCGGTTGTGGATGCATTCAGAAATAGGAAGTCGCGATTTCAAATTGTGTCTTGCTGGGAGGGCAGCGTTTTATTTTTTGTAGAGTAAAGCTCGTTTCAGATGGTCGAAAGTGAGATGAACAAGCCGAAACTTGTTTATTATCAGAAGTATGGCGAGTACCTGAAGGCTTTTCTGCCCGATAACTTCGCGAAACCGGGGGGTAATTACTTTTTTTTTACACCGGTATTCCAGTCTTTTGTTTGTTTTGTTTCGCCAAATTAATTTGAAATGCATCATTCATATAGGAATAAAAGAGTGATGTAAATAGCGGCTAACGATATAACGTTTGGATATTTTCACTATCAGGATGAAGTTATCGGATGTATCGCGTTTACTTCTAATTTCAATAGTCTCTCATTGATGCCTTCTTTCCTTCGAACTTCCTCTGTATTAGGCTTTAGGAGTTGCTGTAATAGAGCTGAGTTTTTCTTATTGCTTTCCACTTTTAGACTTTTATTTCATTCCAGGAGATAATGATGCAGCGATTCTCAGTGTGCTTTACCCACTTCTTTCCCAGAAGGCGACCATCCTCTCCAGTTTGCTCAATAAAAAGGTTTTTCGTTGAATATAAATTTGCATTTTTATAGTGATCATTTCGGCTTTTCCTTTAAGCGATTCCAATCCTCTGGAATGTTTAGTGTCCTCCGGCTGCAGTAAGAATTTCCTATGGATAAAGAGGGTGCCGCATTTGGCTCGAGTGATGTGGGATGGTGGAAGGTTATCATTTTTGTGCAATGGCTTCAGTTCGAAAAAGAACGTACAACGAAACCGGATATAACGACTCCATTTGTGCTGTTCGATTTTCAGATCTTTTATTCTAACAGATACGACTTTTAGAAAATCTTGACGAAATATTGTCGAATAGCATAGTTTCTCTTTGAAGATTTAAATCTTTTGGTTTCATGTGACTAATTTTTGCCCTTTCTTGGATATATTTTAATAGTTATTACGTTCAGTATCCGTCAGTACCAGGTGGTATGCGTCGTGAACATGTAACGAAGTCGCATAAGGCCGATCAGTGGGCATATTCAGCCAAGTTCTCCTATCTTCTTAGTGCATTCGAAGGCATGGTTCGACGCTTTGGAAGGTTAGTGATCGCGAGCAGCTCTTAGAGCATTCTATGTTCTCTGCTCGGCATTCTATGTGAAACTATTTAAGTTTTCTTTTATTTTTTCCATTTAAATAGAAAGACACTAATGAGCGTTTCAAAGTCGAGAATGAATTTTTTTTTTCACTCTTGTGCTAAGGACCGTGCTTTCTGTGGTGTCATTGAGCTCAGTGGAAGTTGGATCGGATCGGCTAACCTATTCAGCGAATGTTTAGTGCGGTGCAGCGTTGCTCTGTAGAACGATTATCACGACTTGCACAGTTGCAAATGGAGATGGCTGCACAAGAGCGAATGATCGACTCATTCTTTGGTCTCATGAAGACGAATCGCTTCGATGAGAATACGTCAACGGAGAATCTCGAGAAGAGTATCACTTATTTTCACGTAAGCAAGCGGCCTTTTACACTCAGCGGACATCTGAGTAAAAAATGATCTTCAACATTGAGTCATTTCCTATTTCCACTCTCTGTTTGCAGAAACTTCGAATTATTTTGTAACAGTTTATTTCCTTAAGGTCGCCCATAAGCGGTATCTGTCAGTGATTAAAGTTGATAGTGCTGCAGCTTTGTCGAGCACCTTCAATATTTGTCGGGTTTTTGAAGTTATTCTCTCCTCGCAGATTTCATTTTAATGCGTCTTACGCTCGGAATTGAATCCGTTAGTCATTCATGAGAACAGTTATTACCTTTGCAGTTTTCATATATGGAATATGTAGCGTACTGGGAAGAAGTAAGTTAGAATATTCTACGAATTCATATCCGTAGACATCGATTAACATTCGTCGATTAGTTAACGGCACTCTTTCTTCAAATTTATCACTGTGGGAAAACACCTCGTAGTTGCAGTATAACTCGTTGCTGTGCATTGTTCGCAACCTCTGTTTTCATCTCCTCTCGTACAAACGGTTTCTTGTCTTACATGATTGTTTTATGATAGACTGCTGTGCTCAGAAGTGGAGTATAATGCTTTCCGTCATAAGTGGATAGCAATGGAATAGGTGATACTTGCAGAATGTGTTCTCGGTGCACATGGCTGGTGAATCATTTGACACGAACCAAGCATTCAACGATATCGTATCGCAATTTCTCCTAGGTTTGAACTGGATCAAAGTGAATATTCAACGTATCAACTTCTTCCTTCTGGTGAGTCGACATTTATTCGATGAGTTACATTCCACTCGTAACAGTCTGTGTGAGCGAAGGCAGGGTAGAGGTGTTGCTTTAATAAGCTTTCTCTGAAGAGGTGCGATTGCTCGCTTGCCTTCTCTGATTGTATATTACCAGTCTAATTATTCGTTTGTTTATAAGTTCTTCGGTCACATAAGAAATGAAAGGTATTTCAGTGTATTCCGCACTGGAATCTGTGGTGATACATTAGAGCTTGAGCCCAACGGCCATCATGTTTTGCGGAATTCTTCACTTCAGTTTTTCATCACATTTTTTTTAGTCTTTCGGGGTTGAAATTACCTCAAAGGTGGAGGAATTTTGCTGAGATTTAGAGCTCTTTTTGTTACACATAAAATAAGATAGAGATTATATAGGATATTTGTTTTTCGTATTTACCTCTGAGAGTGTTTTCCGATGATAGAGAAGGCAGTTGACTCATTAGACGTTTTTTCGACGCTGTTTTATGGGGTGCTGAGAGGAAAAATACTCGAGGAGGTTAGCCAACGCTTTCGAGGACAACTTCTCGAAGAAGTAACAGCAAAGTTACGTTTCACGGGCCAAGCTGGCGGTGCTGATTGGAAATTGCTCAATGAAGGGACTTAGAGCTTTTGAGAGTACCTTTCTGGCTACTAAGCATAATCAGAATTGCATTATAAACGCTGATGTTAGCCTGATAATGAAATATGGGGCGATTTTAAGTAACTATCTCGTCGAATATTGTCATCAGTAGTATATGAAGAACTGAGTGAACGTGGATTTGGATACTCTTAAATTTCATTGTTAGCGAACTTTAGTTATGTGGATCCGTGTTTGGGTGCCGAGAGGGTAACGGTTCATTCGGCAGTAGCTGTTTTATGGGGTGGTTGGACCACACAGCAGGACTAAAAATGAGGCATATAATAAAGATAATCACAGTCAGTTTGCCTGAGGTGAGGGTCTTTCTTGCAGTTGGCTTATTATCTCTATTTGCCTTCATACCGCATAGTGATCTGCAGGCGGTGATGGGCTTGTGGGTTTTGATAACTTAGGAACTTAAAGGGATTCGTCTTCGCAACGGTTGACGCTTGTAGGATGATACCTAAGAATCCCCAGCAAGATATGTTCATGGAAGTATCTTTCTTGTTGTAAGTATTAGGCTTCTGAGGAAGCGTCTAGAAGTCATGCACCTGTTTTCTATTCCGAATTCATCC
Source organism: Parascaris univalens (assembly GCA_037576465.1). Lineage (NCBI taxonomy): Eukaryota > Metazoa > Nematoda > Chromadorea > Rhabditida > Ascarididae > Parascaris > Parascaris univalens. The sequence continues at coordinate 169,820,371 of CM075173.1, forward strand.
CTGTGTGTTTCGAACGTCGTCGTACTTTATCTCTTCGGCAAAATATGGGATGGGCGTTTGTGGGCGTTGTTGAAGAGTTGTACATTTTCAGCCTGGTCAAGAGGAATGTGAGCTGGTTGATTTCTTGGCGTCGTTGTTGGCAATTGTCGCCGAGTGTGAGCAGTTATCGCTGAGGTCAAGGAATAGGATTCCGCAAGAGAAGGAGCTTAAAATGACTTCCGAGGTGAATACTTTCAAAAGCAACTTGATTTTTATGGATTTTATTTTTATATGAATTCTGTGGTAAGTGGAATCCGTTTTCAGTATTTTTCGTACGGCTGAATGTGTTTGAGGGCAGTTCGTCGAGTGGACTGAACGGATATACCGCAGTGTTGTTCTTTAGGATTCACTGCTCGATTATTTGAAATCGTTTATCGCTTGTTGTGAAATGAGCAAATATCTACGTAGGGGAATCTTCAAAATTATTCGCTGATATCGAAGTAGAAATTGAAACATGAACACAAGATGGCGTAACAACACCAGTGCACTATCCATTCGTTATGTTCATTAGAGTCAGTTAGATAAACCGTTATGAAAATGTGATAACTGAAGATGAGATGTTGCTGCCGAAACGAGCTTGACAGAGTTTAGAAGAAGTATAAGGGGTCGAAGAGAACTTCGGTAGAGGATATTAATAGGGAGGAGGCGATGGCCTTGAGAAATTGCCTATTAATGCTTCGTGTAGATTTGTCTCAGCAGTGAACTTTTCTTCGCAACCACTTCCGAGCTTTTCGTCTTTCTAATGAAATCTTGTCGTGATATAAGGATGAGTTGATAGAGGAGGTGTTCTAATAGGGGAGACGAGGGAAATGCAGAAAGCCGATGTGGAAGTGCATGTTTGTTATAGATAGAGGAGCAAATTGCGAGTGGAATTAACAGTCTTGAGAAGGTGGCGAATATCCTACACAATTTGTGCTGTCTGGCAAGTGGGCAAGTAACAATGCGTGGTGAGTATCCAACATTTCATTGTAATTGTCTCATAACAGCTGTTCATAAGTCAACGGAATTATTTATTAGGTCATGAGACTTGACTGATTTGGCTGAAAGTTCTATGGGAAAAGGAGGGTAGATGAAAGTTGTATCCTCATCTATATGACCTGTTCAAGATAGCATTATATTGGAAATTTGATTCGTGTTGTTTCTGAGAATTTGGCAACCGAAATTGGTACTTCTTCTTGGTGGGAGTTCTGAATTCGGGCTTTAAGTCCATTATGCGTCTGTTGGTTTATCGTAAAGAAATGAGCTAATTCCCCACTGCCCTCTTCGTTTCCGAGTTTTGCAGAGTACACGCTATTATATTACTGTGCAATAGTTCTTTGTGTGGAATTTCATAATATTCTGAAATTCGTTGTTTACTGATGCGTTTGTAGAAGTGGAGGGTTTGGAAATGGATCGCTTGAAGGAAATGATGCAAGGTGCGGTGGAGAAGGATTATGGACAGTTACAAGGCACTCGAGCGCAAGAATTGGTCAAGTATGTTTCTTTCTTTATGAGCATCTTCTTTGAGTGACGCGAAAGGTAATATGCTTTGAGGTGAAACTGGGGTGATGGGAGTCGATTTTTTTTTAATTATGAGGGGTCGTCTGAGTTTGCATCCCCGGCCGGCTCTTCGATATGGCGGAAACAGAGCAAATCGTTCAGTGATGTATCCTTTCCTAAAAAACGTGAACGTTTTGTGGGACAAGGGTTTTTTCACTTGAATAACAACAGTAGTGCGCTTTGAATGTCCATTTTTTCTGTTGTTGAAGCGCTATTTCCTTTGGCCTTAGCCTCTGATGAATTCTGGTTGGAATAATTTCGTCTATCCTGTATTGTTACCTTTTAAGTGGATAAAAGGTTAACCCAAAGCCTACAGCCTGCGGGTCAGCGCCGAATTCTTATTGCAGTAGTTACCGATATTACCTTTCAATATTCATTTACGTATTCTCACAGAAGCTGAGTTTCTCCGTTTGTTTGGAGCGTCTAGCCATTCTATGTATATATTTTTTAAAGAGAATCCAACTGTGGTTCTTGCGACGGTGACGCAACTGTGCGGAACCGAAAAGCGCCTTTCATCATTCAGTTAGTCAATTTTCGAATCGAACTGCGTTTCATAGTCGAAAAGCGGTGTCGATCCCACAGCAGTAATGTCTATTTTGGATGGTCGCTTCAGTCTTGCTCCTACCTTTTAACCTAACTTGCTTTGCTGTGTGTGATGATAGCCTATTGCCCGAGTCTTGCTCTTTATTGCTTCCCTTTCGCGTTCTCTTCGTTTGCTGCTTCTGTAGGTGGTTTTGGGGAGCTAACTCATCCATAATCGGTTTCATTCAATAAAACAATGCTTGCACGGCCTCTCATCATCAGATTTTGCCTGTCGCTATTCTTTCATAATCTTGGGAATGAGGGACGGGGATATTGAACTATTATTGGAATTGAAACCATCGGCGGCTAGATAATCGTATCAACTGATCCCATAAATTACAAGGATAGAAGGGCCTTAGTTGATCTATAATTAAATCTGTTTATTCAGTGGCTCACATATGCTTTCATTTTATATTATTATGGGCTGTGCTGCCGTCGATTCATCTATTTGAGTAGGCTTGTCTCCGCTTAAATGGCGATGAAATCCGAAGCAAGCAGCTGGACGTTGCGCAGATTTTTTTGCAGAATATAGGCGGTAAATTGTTATGATGGCACGGCATAGCAGTTTAATGTTTTTTCATTGTTTGTTGGCGTATTTAAATTCGTTTCTGTGAACAGGAACTATCTGAGTACTCTGCGTGGTGTTCTGGTGCAGTTAGCCGACGAGCTAGACCGAGGAACCCTCGAGGTCGATCCTCCTGAGAAAAAGGTTACTGCTTTTCCGCCTCATCGGGATGTTTGTGTCAGTTTGAAAATGTTTTTGCTTCTTTGATCATGTTATATTTTAATTGAGATGTACACGAGAGGTACTGGCGAGCTAAGTGGAATTTTCTGGCTATAGGGATTGTTCAGTGTTGGGAATATGCTGTCGTTAGAGTGACTCCAAAAAGTGTAGTAATAAGATTTGTTTATTTTCACGCGACGTTAATTGCAATGAATATTGAAGCCATTCCCGCCGCTATTGGAGAGAGCGCACACTCGTAAACAGGATACGGTCGAAGCCGAGGGTTTACGTTGGCAAATTGAGAAAAAGGACAACGAAATCGTTGAGCTGAAGAAGACGCTTCGTGCTAGAGCGGACGATATCAGCAATTACAGGGTGCATACTTTCTTGCTTTCAGTAAACGAGTGATTGATCACAAACAGCAGTATTCAGGTATCGCAGCTATGAAATTGTTTCACGAAGGGGTTATAAGGTGAAGGGAAGAGAGTGCTGGATTCTTGGGGGACTTCTGGAATAGTCTCTTTTAAAGTCTCAACTGAAGTTACCGTTCACTTTTAGCTTCTTGATCTCAATTTGTTAGCATCCAGTTTTCTATTTCGATGATGATCTCTTCTAAGATTCTCTCCCGATCTCGTTATCTTAACAGTTTTTTTGCAAGGTTTGTAGGATGAATGGATTCGTGTTTTCTCCTTTTTCCATGTCGGGTTGATGAGATAATATCGGTGGAATTTGGAATGTTGTCGAATCATCGAAAAAAAAGAGTCTCATCCTATTTTGTGAAAAATGCCCATCAAATATTCTCCTGTATTTTTTATATAGCTATGAATTTTTCGAGATATTAGTCGAGTTGGATCTCTTCCTTCTCATTTTCTGTCGAAGATATGCGTAAGTTCGATGAGGACTTTATTCCATAGAATATGGAGGACTTAAGGATGTCATCGTCAACACGTTTCCCATTTATTAGTTAGTTGGCCTCGCCTCAGTAATCAACAAACATTTATGCATCTAACAAAATTACATATAAGTAATTATATATGAATTATTTGCGTTTTTAATATGCTTTTAAATTTGAAACGTTTTGTCGGATTGCTATTTGTTGAAGAGGGAAAGAATTAGAGGAAATGCGATCTCGGTTCGGATCGGTTTGGAGTCTCACCGTTATTGTCGCAAACTTGCAGCTACGTCTCGAAATGGCTGATAAGAAGATCGAAAGCTCCGGTAAGGCCGATGAATCACGAGTGCAACGCTTGCAGGCGAGATGTGATGAACTGCAGAATGAACTCAAGAAATCAAGAGCGTATGCTTTTTTGTTGTTAAATTTGAAGAAATGCGTCGGCCGACGTTCACGTTTTCTCCCCGATTTGAACTTAGAAAACGAGTAGGGCACGCTCCCGAGAATGTTCCGGAGAGTCGGCGCTGAAGTTTGTCGAAACGGAGTGAAAATGTGGGAAATTAGTCGAAGTGAGATGGGAAGTGGGGATATTTAGAAGCATATGGCGTGTATTGAGCAGAAATTCTCATCGGTGAGCGTTGTTCTTGTCAGACTCGTATGCTAATTCGGATCTTTGCTCAGTATTTTATTTTTCAACAAAGGATGTTGCAGTGTGGTGATTAGTAAGGATGTAGGTATAGGAATGTTTCCTAGAGGGTGTTGGGAGGGGGGTGGGGCTTCAGAGAGGATGTGTTAGTATAGGAATGTTTCCTAGAGGGTGTTGGGAGGGGGGTGGGGCTTCAGAGCGGGTGTGTTAGTTAGTTGGGGATGAAATTTTAAATTAGCTCTTTTCAAAAAAATTTATGAGGTAGCTAGATCCTCGCGTTGATAGTGCAAGCAGTAGACATTTGAGTCCACCGATGGCATTGTAGGGAATTCGAGGAGACGATGGATGCACTGCAGAGGGATCTCGATGCAACAGAAAAGGAAAACGCGGAGTTGAAAGAGCGCGCTAAGAATATGAGTAAGAAGGCGTTATTAATGGTTCGTTGTTTTTCTTTGCTATCCTAATGAGGAATTTATTGAGGTAAATCCGTGCGGGTGGAATTTATTGCAAGAAATTGTCTCAGTTCCCACGGAAGTTCTTTTATTACAATTATGGCATGTTCTGGATGGTTGGTCTGGCTGTGGAATAGAATGTCGCTTAACCAAATAGCATGGCGAGTGCTTTTAAGTGACGATCGCCTGATGCAAAGGCCGCTTGAACCGAGGCAGATCTGCTGCTGATAAAATTGCCCACGTCCATACGCTAGTAGATATAGTCTGAGCTCCTCGATTTTTTATTTTATTTCCTAGTAATCTCCCTCCCACTCATGTTTTGTGATTGTTCATGTCGAAACGTTTTATCAGCTGTTCCAGAGATAAGCTTTCTGTGCGTTACTACTCGTTCACCCTTCCCACGGGAGGGGGACTTTACACAGCGCAGACCAATGCTGAAGCAAGGCGTGGACTGAACTGTTGTATCGAAAAAAGGTCGTAGATGAGGCCTGCTATTTATAGAAAAAGATCGGGGGTTCAAAAGCTAGGCGATATAAGTAGAGGTGAGCTGGCTTCTCTACTGTTTATTTTCGTCAAAGAATCTGTACCGAAGCATAGTCGTTGAAAGTTTTTCACTATCGCAGTACAATTCAAGTGACATTTTCTTATGAAGTGTGCTGAATTTCAGAATCTCAGCAATACATTGAACCAGCAGAACATGAGTTCTGTCCCATCTACTCCGACATCGGCAGGTGCTTCGTTCACCACTCATGCTGCTGAAATAGCGTATCTGGAGGCGGAACTCAGCGAACGACAGAAAGCTCTCAAATGGGCCGATACGCGCATAAGGCAGTTGAAGGTGAAAACGTTCCGAGAAAATTAATTGTTGACTGAAATTACCATTGCCAAAGTTCTGTATAATATATAGAAAGAAAATTCGTCATTAAACCTCTGAGATGCTCGCTCATTTATTCTTTTGTGTAGGGAAAATCCTGCGGGAAACGGTTTTTACGTATTCATTTTATCTATCGCAGCTTACGATTTTCTTTTCCGAGCTGCTGTGGATTTGATGAAAGGAGGATAACTTTTGTGCTTAGACAGTTCGGTTGCTGTTTTATAGGCACAGGAGACGTTACGTTTGCTGTCAGAGATGCGTCCTTTGGTTGTGCCGAATGATATCTGCGGGCCGCTCACTCTCGCAGCTGCACAGAATGTAGAAAGAGAGGAACTCGATAAGGTACTCAGAGAGGCCGAAACTCTTCAGACTGTGAGTGCATTTCTTTGTTTTTATGAATATTCATTAGTGGTGACAGTCGGTCCACTCAGTTCAGTGTGTTGCAAACTTCATTTGCAGTTTGTATTCTTAAACGGTCATGATACTTTCGTGAACGACATGTTCGTAGGAGGGACAGAGCTTGGCTAAGATGCAGTGTAGATCGCTTGTTATTACGTTCGTTTTATATTACAGTTGCATAGCTGTAGAGCCAGCTAGATTCAGATTAGATGTACTGGATTTATCTAAGCAATTGCCGTCACTTTTTGAAATTACGAAGAGGTAAAAGTACAGTGACGGTTATTAGTAAACAATTTCTTATGTTAGTAAACAGCGTGACCTTCAGTTTCTTATAGTGTCTATGTGATATTTCGGCGCCCTATCCATCGGATAGAAATACTTCGTTTATGTGTGCACTTGTAAGGGTCTGGTTGGTTTCACGTGAGGCTAATTAAATGCTGAGTGGGACCTGTGCAGTCGAAAGGGATTTATTTTAAAACATATAAAAGAAACGTTACACGAAACAACTACCACAACAGAAAAAACGAAAGTAGATCGGGAGCACGCTGACCCCAACTGCGCTTCATCACTTTCTGTCGTGCCTCCCGCTCGCACCATCCGGCGATGACGCCCAAACGACGCTTCGCATATCACTTCGGACGTGCCCACAGAACTCCTCTGCAAACAGCGACGACTGGTATTAGGGCAGCAGCAGTCGGTGCGCAAGCAGTAGCGATTCTCTTTTATATACTGCGACTCTGCCTCAAAGCATTTATAGGGAGTTTATTATACCCTGAGATCATTAAAGCATTGGTAGACGATTTGTCCCATCGCACGATCGCCCATTCCCCCGTCCCGTAAAAAGGCAGCTGATGTGCATTTGCTGATCTTTCTTACATGCGTCCATTCTTGTATTTATGCATATGAGTGCGTTGATCAGTGTCACCCTATGAACAAATTTCGCAATCACTAAGGTCAGTGCGTTGCTCATTGTCGTTCTTCAGCGTGTGGGACTGCTGTTTTGATGGAACTGCGAAAATTTTCCAGGTTCTTTCATTCGACAGCGATATTTTATCCTTCAGTTTTTTAATGAGTATTATAAAGAATTGTTTGTTTGGAGGAATCTCGCAAGTTCCAAGTTCCTTATGTGAACCATCCGAACAAATCACGAAAGGCGAATTTAGTGGCAGAGCAGCTATATTATTCACAAGCCGCAAATATCAGCGGACGTATACTTGAAGTAAGCCACATGTTTTTAGTCTCTTTTCGCTTTTTTTTAATTGGGGGGAGGGAGGGAACATGTTTCTATGGAGAAGCTGTTAGAGGAAGTATAATGCTTCTCGAGATATTGCAGGAATCACGAAATTTAGTGACGTTATTAAGTATTCCTATCAAATACGACTTTAGTAACAATAGCGGTTCTTTTGCGGATCCGCTCACCGGTTCGATGATAACGATGGTTCTCATTAAAAAGTTGTAAGTCAGAATTTTATCACGCCTAGTGCCGCCAGCCTGTCGATCTCCACTCTGTCGAGCCGTCTTGCTTAGGATGTTTTCTATCGTTGTTATGCCTGACTTTATTCTTAAACATCTTTTGAAGCGGAACTCTATATGATTACTTCTGTATTATATAGGTTACCAAACGTGAGTTCTTGAGTTGTAAGTAGCAGCCACAGAGTGAGTGATACGCTTTCACAGTCTCTATGGTGAGTTGCAGCTGAAACAGCGGGTACACTGTATTTGGGCGAGGGACCATCCCGGCGAGTCATTGCCGTCACTCTTCGCCAACTTCAATAGCGTTGCAGTTACCAAACCGGAGGTATTGCTTTTATTTATTCGTTGCAACATTATTAATCGGAATTAGTAGTTTAACTGCTTACATTGTTAGTAACAGACCTGCAGAAATGAAGGGACGGCATACCTCTCATGTTAGCCCTTCATTTAAAGCTCATTATGTTCACTGAAACTGCCGGGAGCCATGCCTGTAACAGCAGTAAGTCACAATAGTGTACACCAGAAATTTTGAGCTTACCGCTTTTGATGCCCACTTAATTCAGGGATTTGCCCTTCTCGTTGGTTGTGTGTAATTATTATTGGTTGATTGTATAAAGGAGGCGCCATTGTAGAAAACGTTGAATGACGGTGCGATAGGGCTTCACTCAGCCGAGTATAAAAGTGCCTTCAATAAACTGTTCGGGAATCTTGAAGAGGAACGTCGTACATTCGAAGAGAAGAGACGTGTATAAGGTTATTTCAAGTTCGGCAACGAGTCATCGATCATTTCGTTGAGTATTTGCTTCTTTTTGCTGCTTCGGGTGAGATCACGGTTATTTATTTATTGTACATTAATATTTCGTGTTCTTTCTTCGTTTGCATAAGAGGACCGTTAAGCATATCTTAGGAAACTTTCCATAATTGCTATCCAGTGGGATAAATATTCGCATAGATGCCAATTTTATATTTCCATTGAGTGTGATTCCACAATTTGCTATTATTCTTAATTATTTTCTTTGTCCATTTGGCGTTATTCTAAAACTTCTTTAATAAAAATTCGTTCACCTAATTTTTCTCATTTATTTTATTGTATATTTTCGGCTTAGGAACATTGTTATAGCATATATATATTCAGTATTTATATTACCTAAGTAGATGTATGAAACAAGAGGATATCATTCTATCAGTTCGCATTTTAAAGTGTTGCACTTTTCATATGTCACGCTGCAACGGAGTGCGACAGCCACCGATTGACCTGTCATAGCACTATTGTTTGTTAAGCTGTTTGTTAATGTTTGTTAAGGTAATCGGAAATGTGAATGAACGCCGCTTATGAAATTCTCTTGTGAACAGTGTACATTGTCAATTTGGGTTTGCTTCCTTCATCGGATGATTCGTACACAGCGTGAATAAAACTCGCTTATCATCGTGATAATCATCTCTCAGGAACAACTCTCGACCACGAATGCTTCAAGGAAACGTTCGCTTACTGCGGAATGAAATTAGACATGATTTGCGACTTTTCAGACTAAACTTCAGCTGCACTTTAATTTATTTAAATGATAGCTGATTTATTAAGTAAGGCTCGCAATGGTCGTACTTCCGAAGGAAGTTTTTGTTATTTGAATTCTTGAGACTAGAATTTGCAATTTTTTTATGTTGTGAAATTGCGAGACGATGAGTTGATGGTTTCATCTAAGCAGTCCTCCGGTTTGGCCGCTGCGGAATTTAGTTTTCAGGTGTTTTTCTGAGCGCCTGAAATTCCCTAATCTTCCGAAGATTTGGTTTCGAAAATGTTCATTTCTGTTTGGCTATTGTTCGCCACTTAGTCGTGGCATACGTCCCGCAAACCTTCAAAATTTGTGGCTGAAAGGAGGTGGAAGGTGTGAATTTATGCCATGCATAAATTATAAATTGGATGCTCACCAGCCACAGTCTTGGGGAACATTGGAAAAGCTTGCAGTGGCGAGGTATTTCATTTTACTTACTGTTAATGGATGGTCAAGTGAGTGAGTTCTTGTGGTTCTGGCCATCGGCAGTTTATGTTATGAGTCGTTTCCGCACTCACTTTGATATCCACCCATGTGTACTATGATCTCTCTTCAGGGTCTAGCCGAAGACATAATGCACTTACCATGTCGTGGTTGTCGTTATTAGGATTCAGCGAGCTTTGTTACTTCGATGAGGTTCCCCTCACGATAGATTGACGGCGACATGCATGCACCCGAAAAAAGGGTAATGTGTGGGTAATGTACGGCCGTTTTGCAGGATTTTCAACATTTTGTCGAAACGGTTTATTGCTCGGAGAGAGATTTAAATTTGCTTATTCGGTAACAAACAGTTGAAATAGTCACTGATTCTCGGGTGGATTCATTTGTTCGCTTGCGTCGTTGGCCGATGGTCATCTCTACGCCAGGCGTGAGGGTTCCTGCCTTTTTTGCTGTGTGCAAATTCCTTACCTCGTTATCCCATGCAACATAGCGATAACCTCTTCTGTCGAGCGCATATCACCACTAAATAGCAGCGATTCAATGTCATTTCTGCCGATTTATGTCTAAATATGTATGCATATGTGGGTGGGTGTGCTTAGGTAGCTTCAGCGCATGAGCACTGTTGACCTACACAAATTTCTTTCTGTGGATTAAGTCGTTTAGTAGCCCCGAAAACTAATGTTGGCTCCCTAAAACACTTCCGAAATAGATGTGAATGGAGAAAGAGGCAGCGATGAATCTTGGTGATTGTGATCTTGGCGATGAGACGACATCCCCGGACTCCGTTCACGTGCACCGTTTCCCTTTATGGCGTGTCTGCCGCACCAATGGAATGGAGTGATTAAAAACAATGCCGAGGTTCATCGACAGACTGGATTGGTCCAGTGCACGTAAAGTGAGCTGGAATATCGCCAGAGAGGATGGCCATATTAGCACCACCTCGAATTGAACATGTCAGTTCAACGATAATTCAAAAGTGCCACATGTTTTGCCTTATGCTCCAACTCGCTTATATGAAAGTACGTATGAGGGCACCTGACCTTTGCACCGCTCTGAGCGGGCTCACCTGGAAGTTCGTAGGACACCTCGGGGCCCTTTTCATCCTGCAGACGCTAATCTCTGCAGAGCCTGTTGGATGACTGATCTCGTCTGTCTGATGTGCCAACTTCCCCTTCATCCCTCCTCCCCCTGTCATTAACGAAAGGGAAAAGAAAAAAGTGATGTGTGAAATGGAGAATCGATAATCATCTCGACCGGACAACAACGAACGGAAACAAGAAGTTATTCCACACGGTAATTTTTGTCTCTCGGAGGAGTTTTTTGCTCCACTATCGGAACGGAATGACTGAGTGATTTTCAAGATCCAGAGTTGGCTCTAATATAAGACGTCAAGGAGGTATGCGTCTGTTTCATAAAGTAAGAGCAGACTGAGTGCAGTTCGAACGAGAAGCATTCCAATCATTTCAAACTCTTGCCGAGAGGAGAAAAATCCATAGTGGAGGAGTTGATAGTGCCCAACAGTTGGCATTGGATGCGTAATCAGAAGGGCAACATGGGGATGCTTTTAGCTGTTTACACCTTATGAGCGCACACAGCAAGAAATCAAGTTTCTGCTGTCAAAGAACTTGAAATTCGTGATACGAGTTGCGTGTTCGATGTATAAAAGTACATAGAGGTGTTAGAGGGCGAGCAAACGTCGAACCTTTCATCAACACCACGCGAACCTAGCGGCTCGCCTGTCACAGATAAGAAGATGGTTTGCATGGTCGCAATTGTTCGTGCAAATCGGCGCATTTCTCTCGTACTCCTGATCACGGTGTTGGATGTCAAGGTCAAGTCCACTCATGCCATCGCTGCGGAGGTTCTCAGCCATGGCGTGTTGTACGCACTATGCATACTTAGAATGAAAGGTGATCAGCACAAGATAATTCAGTGTAGTCTTGCAGAGGCTTTTTGACACTGTATAGCGTTGAAAGAAAAGGCATCGTGGACACTCATCTTCACAGGGAACAGAACTGAGTACTTCACTATAATCTTAAGGAAACAGACAGTGGTCGAGATGATGCAAACAACACTCAAGTTTAAATCCTCCATCGAAAAGATCATGTTAATTGTCTTCTGAAGTTTGAGGAAACATTATCGAAGGATGAAACAATAAACAGTACTCAGATCGACGTCCTGTTGGAGGAGAAACTGAAGCTAACTTTACAAAACCCTTGCAAAGGATTTTTGACTGTGTTCTTGATGATAACTTGCGCATCCATACAGTTGGTGCAACTGTTGGCATTGTTGGGGACAGGGTTTTGCAGCATCTTCCACGCAGAATTCTCGCTAGTTCCGCCAAGTTTCGTTAGTTTGGAATAAAAGGACGCTCTGAGAGGATGAAGGTTTGCGAGGACAACCAGGTCGAAAATTGCATCCTAGGCTCGTGATCTGCGCAAAATATTTTCTGGTGGAATAATGAGGTCCGTGCAGTTCCTGCAACGGTGCCGGGAGTATATTGAAAAAGAAAATGATTATTCAGAGAGTGGCCATAATTGAAGTGTATCTCAAACTTTCAACCTGATGTTCTTTTCAAGAGAGCTCAGTCGTCGGCATTTTCACACTCATCAGATGTGCTGCCTCACATGTCAAGTAGAACTGATGGCATCTAAGCAAGTAATGGATGAGTGCCGCAGTCGCCCGCAAGAGTCCACTGATGGAGACTACTTGCTCGAATAGAGGAAAACTATATGGAGTGCTTTCGTTAGTAACTGTATCAAGCTAATTTAGGTGTAAATTATGAGCTATCGCAGAGGCGCTTTTAACTAATTGTACGATTAATGAGGTTTCGTTCTAGAGATTTCTTTTCATGTCTTCATTGCAATATATGTCAGGTGTTCCATAACATGACGGCTATTCGACATTGACAACGAGCAAGCTAGTCGGGCGCTTGAATGACATGAGACTCTTTCATCATTTATGTCATTCTCGTGTCACTTTTTTAATGTTTTTTTTTCGCCACTTGATGATCGGTCCTCAGAAAATTACTCAAAGAAATCAAAAATCAAACATCTTCGTTGATATCTGATGCTATCATAATCGAAGGAGATCTCTGTTTGAAATACAGTTTGCAAGCCACATCTCGAAATTAGTTATTCTCTCAGCTACGACGTAACAAGAAACAGCAAATTCTACGACGTCTCTTACGTCGGAACACGTGCATTATAATAACGGGCGTAAACTGCGCTACTGTCGCATTTCACTGCACTGCATTTGTCGGCTTATACTTGCATATGTTACAGGTTAAGGTTTATTATAGTGCTATCTCAAGAGTAATGTTGTAAGGAATTCTTCATTCGACAAATCTAATCCAGACAGAGTCCAAGCAAACCAATCCTTGCCATTGTTAGCATTATTGAGGACGATGTTTTCTTTGTCATTCTACATCTTTCACGAGACTGTATTTCAGGAAGTGGTTTTAAGTTTTCAGAGGAGAGAGGCAATTTGAGGATTTAGTTGCTCGTTGATAGAACATAGCTAGGAGCAAATGCTTTCAAAATATTATTATTATGACAAACCCTCACCATTTCCCTAAACTATAGTCTATTAGAATATAGCGGTAGTGTCTGATCGTAAAAATTTATAAGAACTTTGGTACAGTATAATTCTAGAATACCAAAGAGGATTGAATGTTTATAAAGTCATATGAGGAATATCCTCGACTGTTATCAAGGGAGGATTGGGCTTGTTCTTAAGGGTGACTGAGATTGGCGGTCAACGTTTGTTTAGTGTTAATTTACTGTCAACCGTGTGAGAAATTTTCATGCAACGGTAATGACTAGCGAATGCATTTGAATGAACTGCTGTGGGTGCGAAGCCTACAAATGATCATAAATGGCGAACTGAGGTCTTTTATACTTCCATATCTATTCTACGGAATGACAGGAAGAAATGACAACAACAGGAATATGTTGCCAGAACATAATGCACTACAAGGTACAGTCGATACACTTCAGTGTGCTGCAATTTTGATCACTTTTCAACCTATATATTGAGGATGTCGTGGACTGAACATTAGCTGCGAACATTTGATCCCGATGATATGCTATTTGTGCAGTTTCATAGGGTTTTGTTTCTTACTAATGTGGGATAACGCAGTTTTGCTCATTAATGAGTCACCTAAAAGAAAGCTATTAAGCGTGAAATGGAGCAACGAAAACTTAAAGATTCGCAATTGTTGAGCGAAGTATTGAGCAAGTATTACAACCTATCGTCATTCCAGCATTGCAATTACAAGAAGGGCAGCGTTTTCACAAAGGTTGCGATGAGATCTATTTGCCGGGTTAATGAGCAATGACACCATATCTATGGAACCTATGGTTTCCAGAGTATTTAGAAACACGAGAATCCATTCAACCCAGTTATCTTGCTTTCTGCTCGCCAATTGTTGCATTTCTAAGTGGGACATGTCGTGGAATTAGATCAGTGATCACCCCAGACACTGGTTAAGATTAAAGCTCAAGTGAAAGACAGTCCTAGAAAATGGCGTAGGCAAGGCAGTTGTATTGGACTAATCTGATAGGCTGGCTGTGCCGTTAGATGGAAATAATAAAATGTAACTGATTATGAAGCGTTCATAATGAAATAGATACTTTGGCCACAATCTTCGTTGGTAGCTTTCAGGAGGTAATTATATCCTTCACAGCAGTCTACTTTGCGCTATTACTACATTTCCAGTTTTAACCTCCGAAATTAATGATAATATCGATTTTGGGAAATTTGAAGCTCTGATGACTGATATTGTCCGTAATTTCGTCATTGCATGGTCGCTAAACAACGCAAAAACTTGCGGCGTTATAATTGTTTATAATTACAGTCGACTGTATGCAGTTGGGCAGAATTTATTCCACGTCATTGCCAGCCACCAAAATTTGGCCACTTCGACCGCTTAGAATAATGGCCACTTTTTTTGAGGATACAATGATTTCGTTCAGAAGACTGTTTTCGTTGAAGATCTGAACACAAAAGTCCTCGTTAGTTTATGAATGAGGTCAGTTCCTTCGAGAAGCATCATCTTCTTTTGTAAGCGAGCGTAAGGATATCGCCCACTCTTCGCCATTATTTTATTTCAATCGGGAAATGATTTTTAGACTATTTGTGGCAGTCATTGTGGTAAAGGAGCGTTTATTAATCGATATCGATGGCTAAGATCATTGGTTACGGATGGCACATGTACCGATCAGAACGATCAAGTGAGAAATCAGCATAAAATTTGCCTTGCATTTCATATTAAAACTCGAAGTGGCATGTGCTAATTGCTACATCCAAGTTGCTGAATTCAGTATCGTTTTTATTTGAGTCGCAGTTCATTTCCATCTTCTTCAAAAGTATTTCTGTGATATCTTCAATAATTTGTTAGTGAAGGAACCCCAGTATAATAGTTTTTGATAAGTTTCATCCATATAAAAATACTAAAGTATGCCTGAAATCGTTAAGAATTTTCTAGACGAGGCGAGAGTTGAGTGACCGATTTCACTGTTGCCTATGGCAGCAGATCCTTCGATAATATATACGACATAGCGCATCGAAGAACTTTACTCGTGTTGTGCTCGAAATTACTCCTTCTGTTGCGTGATGATTCGGCTCCAAATGACTTAATATCGGCACTGTAAACTTCTTTCCAAGTGGTCTATTTCCCGTGAATTTGACCTATTTCTTCGCAGTGTAAAAATTCTCATTTTAGCATTACTTCATCAAATACTAAGATTTTCAATCTCTCTTGTGAAGTTCATTTTTGATCATAATCCCAATTTCTCCCGTTGAACTATTCCCTCGAGATTTCAAAAGGCAATGTACTTTCCGCACGGTACCTTCTAGAAAAACCTGGGAACGTTTCTAGAAAGAAACGTAGCAGCTAATGAACAAATCAGAACGCTTAATGAACGCTATTCAATTATTATTGCAGTATGAAATTCCTTTAGGTGAAGTGTTTCGACGATGAATCAATGTGCAGCGGCATCATTGAAGAGGAAGCATTTAGGCCGTGTGGAGGTTTGCGTGACACAAAGATCGATGGAAAACGCTTAATCACTACTGAGCAACTTGTCGTGGTGAATAATGCTGATTTTGGATGCGTAATATCCTCCAAACACCCATTAAATAAATTCACTAAGATGTAGCATTGTTATTTCGAAAATCAAAGAGTTAGATGATTTCCGACGATTCATCAGTTATCTTTCATTGTTCTCTGTGAATTCAAATATCAACTATTTGGTTTTATGTGTGTTGAAGTTACTTCGGAATCTCTTTTGACATCTATGGAGCAATTAACATGTTTATTTATGAGTGTTCGCGGCGTCAATTGAAGCATCTTCTCGTGAGGATGTTACGCAATAACAGATGTTCAAAATGTTCACCTAAGACATAGAAAGTTACATCTTCTCTTGAGAGCTTCTGTTCTGAAATCCTCCAGTACGATAAGGGAATGTACCACCTAACACATGGATTCATCGCTTTCTTGAAGCTGAAGCACTTACATTGCGACATTTGACGTTTTTAATATAAATTCAGGTCCTCTTATGAAATTGGACCAATATATCTCGAGGACGCTATTATCACAAAAATTGATCGGCTTGTGTCCGCGATGCTACTATCATGGACAACCGTTGTACGTTTATGTCGTTTTGCTTTGACTGAGGAAGTTTTGCTTTGACCGCTTAAGGGTTTGCTTCCAATTTTCAATAATTGTCATTCTGATACGATTCGATTATGATGAAGGCAGATGAAGTTGCAGTTGCGCTTCTTTCGTCGATTCATAGACGCTGCGTCGAATCGTATTAGTTGAGGCCCCGCCAAAAATTAAACCATTCGTGACTATATTGATGGGATGGAAGTTCGTCACACTAACAGCAAACTCGTTTAAATGTTTTAGGTATTTTGATGAACTTCGAAATATATAACGATTCGATTGCTGAGCGTAAGATTTTAACTATAAATTTTGCAACAGTTCTGACTACCAGCGGCAGCATAGAGGGAACCGAGTGCAGGCAAAGAGTATTATCCGACAGCCGTCTGTCGACGCGGATATACAAGAGCACAAGTAAGATAGAAGTAGTTTATGTGAGAACACCATGGCTCAAACACGTGTGGAATCAAGGGCATACAATCGGACAGAAGACCGAGTTATACGAATTGCAGACATAAGATGGAGTGGCAGAAGGGCACATAAGTCGATCATTGATATTATATGAAGAACAACAAAAAACGGATCGGCTACACGAGTAAATGTGATCACTGTAGTGTTAAATCACAGGGAGATATTTTGGGCTACCGCTTCGGTGCCATTCCCAGCATCGTGATTGAAAAGGATTCCGAGTATCATCGGCTGTCCATAGGTGATGATGACGCGTGCGAACACAAATAGTATTGTAGCTTACGGAAGAACAAATGTTTTCGACTCATCAGGACACAACGATATGGATGGCCCGAAGAATTTCGAATATGTGGGCATGAAGTCGAAGTCGAACGGAGTTTGTGTCCAGATTAAGTAGAATGACCCCTTACTTTTTGCTTTTGCGTGTGTTACTCGTTAGCGACAATTTGGCATATGTGCACTGTGCAAGGGCTGAAGAGGGAAGGTGGAGGCTAGTGTTCATCATATTTCCACCAACGTCGAGCTACGAAATTTTGACTGCGAGATTTTCTGCTGATTTTTAGTGGGATGGTGGTGTTATCTCAAGGACATCGGCACTACTTTTCCACTCCGACCCGTTGCTCAGTTACACGCCTAAATATTTATGAAACGTCGAATATGATGGTGGTGTTTTGCTGAACTTTTTCGGGTCAATATTGTTGCGTAATTTGGAATCACAAGAAAACTCCACGCACATTGCAGCCGTAGGCGCATTTTTTTGCCTTAGAATACAATGCCGCATCTTGACGATGCAAATTACTTTTATTTCGCAATATAAACGTTGATGTTTATTGATGCAATTGTCTGCAATAGTTTGAAGAACGATTGGTTATTGTTGTGCATCCAACAACGGTGCACCGATGGATCAAAAACAATTTCCTTTACTAATTTTGATTTGAAAGTAATCTATAAACAAAGAAACCCTTGAGTTCTCAAGCTTTCAGTGCTTAAGTTAATCACTCTCAGCCAGCCGCATGAAAAAAAGACCGTTCTGCGTAATTGTGCTAAAAAAAAGTGCCCAACGGACACTGTTGAGCCACACCACTACGCCCGTTTGCTGTTTTCTCCTTCATCTGTTCTATGAAGATTCATTTTTACTCTCATCTATTCTATAAAAATCTCTCCTTCCTTCGTTTTTTCTTTGTGCAAGTTTGTCGTTCTTCTCATCTTTCTCTGAAAATAAAAGTTCGATATTTCTCAGCAAATGATCTCATCGTGCCTTGCAATCATTATTGTTTATCTTAATCCTGGATTGCTGTGAAGTTCCCTCTAGGAAAAGGGATCTTTAAATAGCTGTAAAGTGAGGAGATTAAAGCCGATGAAGGTCAGTGAAATAGATTTAAGTGAACGCTATGCTATAATTAGCGGACGTTTACTTTTGAGGTTCCAAAAACATGGCTGTTAAGAAAAATCCAAGAAAATAATTAAGTCAGAACGGATAAGTGCTGAATTAGCAACTTAGAGTCGAACTTAATCATGTGGATCTTACGGAGCTGTCCTGGACTTAAATTTTTATGAATTTAATGAGAGTGAATTTTCAAAGCTTTATTATGAATTTAAATCGCCATCTTGTAGAGCCAATATAAATGCTTGACATCATTCAATGCGCTTTTGTCTTCAGTACTTTTCATTGTGAGTAGAAGTGACAAAAAACGAGACCAGCAAACAATTAAGATGGCACATAATCGACGATGGCTGGATACAAATTTTACTTTCTAACAAAACTTGCAGCGTGGCTCTGAATTTCCACAGCCTCATGGTCGTCATATAGACGAAACTGAGAACTACTGCTCAATTCCTATTCTTTACTAATCCGTTATGCGGCAAAGAGCTCCCTAAGAAAGTGATATTTATTTGAAGAGGAAAGAATGAATAAGTGTTAAAGAAACATTTAAGCACGGCCATGATTTTCCTCACAGTTCATTTGCAATGCAATCACTATGATCTACCTATTCAAAGAGGTGAATAAGCGTTCCCTTTCCTGATTTCTCCACTTATCGAGTGGGAATCATTTGAAGATTAAACAGCTTTCGGCACTTTTAAAATAGAGCCGACTGTTTCCAAATGATTCAATAGACAAGAATAATGATCATATATAGCTCATATGCGGCGATTTTTCGAACACAGCAAATTCCCAGAGAAATTGTGTCAGAAGGGCGATCAGATGTGCTTCTGCATTTTCACCGATCTAATCAACTGCTTTTACGAATTATCGGTAAATAGTAAAACACAGGCACCAAACCAGTGCGACAATCATAAGAATGTCCTGCTAATGTTTCACTTTTTCTCATGTGTTTCAGACGCAGAACAGCTGTAAGAATGACCTTCGATGTTCAAATTCCCACGAACTTTGAAGTGCCCATAGACCGTTTGAAAATTGGGGAACCAACCTGAAAAGTGGCATAGGAAAGAGCCTACTGAGTTAATCACATTCATTAAATCTATACCCGCATCTTCAGTGTTTTCCGAGTTGCAGCTACTGAAGAGACTGACACAACAAAATCAATAAGTGCCAACGCTGCATCACCGTGATGAACACTGCAAATGAAAATTTGTAGAAATGCTCAACAAGGCATGGCGATCGCATGGTGCCAGAGAAAGCCTTAAAAGCAGCTTCTTATATGACGGCGTTCCCTCCTCAACATCGCTTCATAGCTATCAAGTTGGGAAATTAATAAACAACTAGAACGCGCATGGCAACAGTATATCGCGAAACTGTTCACCAAGGTAACCTCTGCAGGGATGGTCCGGAGATACATTTACCTTCTCTGGCTTCTTCCATCGTCGGTAGCTCACAAATATCACCCAGGCATAAAAAAAGCATTGAAGCGATGAGGAAGGGTTATGCCAACCTTACTGTAAGACAATAATAACATTCGCATATGTAATACCATTAAATCACACGCTTAGCAACCACCAGTAACGAATTGGATACATCATCGCCATTGCTGCTTCTATGATTAGAAGAAGCTTAAAATTTAGATGGCATTCATTTTATCAGGTTTCCTTCCAACACATTTCTTAATAAGGTCAATCGTTTTGTACCTTTTGTAGACCAAGGGAAAACAACTTTGATGACCAGTAATAAGCTCGATGGGAACTTTCTCCACTGATTACATAGAATAGATAAGTATGTGATAAAATTGATAAGTTTTGAGCATTAATAAGCAAAGCTCTAGCAAATAAGTGCTCCTTATTTGTACGAAGGATGGAAAGAATACTGATAACTCTGAAGCAGGCAAATAAACTCAAAAAGTTTTCGCTGGATATCTATGACATCTCATCCATATAAATTCAACATATTTCAATGATGGCACTCAATAACACCTCATAAAATTATATAGAACAAAAAGTAGAGCAGAGCAACAACTAAGAAAGTAATGGGCAAGATAATTCTCGCACCGAGATCGAGTCGCGCCGCCATCACCGAATAATAATCCGACCAGCGCCGGAAGTAATCATGTACGATTGCCTCGCTGTTTGATGTGGATGATGTGATTGGTAAACTCTCAAAATGCTGTACTTGACTTATTATAGCGCATTTTACCCACTTATTTGCTCTCCATTTTTATAATTATCATAAACCATGACCGCAGCTCCATTAATAATTCCTTAGAATTAGTTGTATACACAGTTGTATACACAATCGGAAGTTAGTTTCTTTTTGTCCTCCATTTCTTATTCGCTTACAGATGAATCATTCACTTACCCATATGAATTTATTGGAATCCTTCAATTTCTAATGAGCTACCTCTCATTAAAAGGAAATGATGCACAGAAAGTCTGACGCATCTAACTTCTATAGGAAATGAGCTTTAGCGGTCAATATAGACAGTCTTATCAGATGAAGCCGAATCATTCAGCACTAACCACTTCGACGTGTTTCTTCTCGAAAATTCGACCGTTGGCCGGAGGAAGTCGCGCACTACCTGAGCATGCCTCCCTTAGGGCATGCTTCTCGCGCCTATAGCGACTCTCCGCTCGAATATAACTATCCTTGTTTGCTAGCAGCAAATGCTTTCGTGAAAGATTCATCAGAATATGTATGAAAAGCAACTGAAAGTAGCTTTATTAACTTCAGGCTGTCATCCACAATTCTTATGTTCTAGGGCTTGTGGAAAGGAGATCTGACAGGCACCTAAGTAAGCCGGCCCAAGCTGCCGAATGGTTCAGGAGTTGGTCATCTTTGCAGATGGCATTGAGCAGCTAGAGCTCGTTACTGCAATTCTGCACTTTACGCCCATCCCTCATGGAGACTGGACAGCAGACATGATATATGTAGAATCGATGCACATTTCTGATGCCAAAATATTTGTAGAGAAGTTGGATCGCAACTGCTACTTGAAGCCATTTACTCTCTCAATTGTGGACTCTTAAATATTGGTGAGAACCCTGCATACTAGAAACCATGCCAAGAGTATTTCTTATCTGACGCTGAAAAAGTTAGAATTTTTTTGAGTATGAAACCTAAAGAGTTCACTCATATCCCGTTTGGACAAATTAAAAGGCTTCGAAGCTTCTTATAGAATAACATGAGCATTTACCTCAACGAAAGCAAGAGAAATGAAAATAAAACAAATGATAATCCATATATCTCCCGCTGTAAGATAAACCAGATGTGGAATATCGGTATGTGCATAGTAAATCTGAAAGAAAAATATCATCTCGCATATTGCACAATAACAAAAGGAACTCCTATCGATATAATGTTTCCTAATATGACGTTGGTTGAGTGTTTCGTAATACTAAAATTCAAAGAAGCGATGAAATTACTATGTCATTCATTTCATATTTTGGCAAACTGAAGCCACAAAGGATGACTTGGAGCATTATTAGTGCATTTATCTCAGGTTTTTGTGGGCTCAATGTAATCGCGTTCACAATCAGCCCAGGAGTAAAAATAAAAAGTTATAAAGGCAAAGAATATGCGAGAAAGGCAAAATAGCGCATCTGCGAAAAATCATTATAATATTCAGGTAATAAGTACTTTAATAATCGAATGCAACACGAAGAACTCACAATAAAAAAGACAATAAATGAAGAGAAAATGAGAAGTGTTAAACGTGTCTGTATACGATTTCGGTCCACATAAGCGACTAGCCATGAAACAAGAACGGCAAATCCCGACGGTAGGAAGAAGCAAATCAGCGGAATGTAAAGTGGACGTGACATAAGCAGTCTTGCACGCACGCAGCCGAATCGAGCTGTAATTTTACCGATCAAAATACGACAACACTCCTTGAAGGATCGTCGTGCCAAAGAGGTAGTAAGTGAACATTGAAACATCGATAACCATTCACTTATTTCATTGCGTTTCATTCTTGGTGGACGTTCATTTTGTGTCAAAAATGACCAATATCCCTCACTGACAGAGCTATGTATTTATTTATTTTTGCTATTTGCTTTTCTCCTTGTCATTTGTCCCTTCCAAATCGTTTCTCACCGTATTGCTTATTGCTTCTTATTAGTGGAATGAAGTTCGAAAAAGAAATCCCACTTCGAGCATATATGTTACCGTGTATTGAGTTTACTTTGATCTCAGCCCATCTTCAATTTACTATGAACCGGCAGACCTAGCTAGATCAAGTTAGAAATTCTTCAGCAGATTATGCTCAGCTTATGGCTTTCCCTCCTGAACAACCACCTTAAAGGTCGACAGACCTGTGGCGGCGTTGAACTCGGTTAGTGCATACGTTGAATCAAACTCGCACAATTCACTGGTGAGCGCTGAAATATGAACATTGGGCGGCGACACATTTGGCCCGAGACGCGCTCCCTTAGAGTCGATCCACGATAGCGATAGCTGCTTTATAGGGTGACGTGCTGAAAGTTGCATTTATGTTCGAACAAGAGTTCGAACTCTAATAACCACATAAATGAAGACATGAAGTTTCAAGAAAGATTCTGGTGCTGCAATCGAAGGCTTTTAAGGCGTATCGAGTGAAAAATGAAAAAAACAACATTGAAATGCTACTGACGCAATGTATTTTGAAAATATGCATGAGATTGCTGAGGCACTTCTAGGTGCTAGAAATGTGGAAAGATCCCTTCATTCTGTAGCTGATTTCATTTCGACTCATTTTATTTTCAGCGAACAAGTTCCTACTATCAAATCAAATGATTACTGCATTTGCAACATTAATTTTCGAATGCTCCATCTGAACTTCTGCAAAACTGCATAGTTTGTAGCAGTTTAGTCTTGCAATATATCATGCCTCAGTATGTGCTAAGGCTACGATAACTCAGTAAAAAAGAAAATGTGTTATCGATATCTTAGAATGAGGCCTTCTATAATATAGCACAGAAATTTAATGATATAATAGCATAATACGTGAAAGCAATAATCCTATCACATATTGTGATATTCCAACCAAACATTTGCGACCCAATTTTTTCTGTTAGAAGGCAAACGGAAAGTGGAATAAATTCAATGCCGGAAGTTCCAGTGGACGGTGCGATGAACTGAGGTGGGAGCATTGATCGAGGGAGAGTTTCAGTTGCTTATAGATCAATATTGATTGTTCATTAGATTACAATACAGAAAAAAGATCTTTACGCAATGATTTCTGCAGGATTAAAAATCCGTACAGATGTTGCAAACAAACCTGCGAAGACGATAATTTCGCAGTTGTGGGCGTCAAAAGGATAATATTTGAGTTGGAATGCACAAAAGATCTCTGTGTTATACCTGAAAAAACTTTGTTACTGAAGAGTAATCCTATGACAGCAGTAATTCTAATGCGCCTCGACTTTATTCTACGGCGAAACTTAAGTTCGTTCTGGACCTTTTATTACTGCTAGTTCGACTAGTGTTTGTTGGCATCCATCCTGCGGTTACTCTTGGAAAGTTGCAGAAGACGCCATTGTTTCAATGGATGATAGTGATAATCATCTGTGCCAAGCTGATTTGGTGATACTGCTAAAAAAGAACGCAAAAAGAAAAAAATAAGAGAAGCTCGAAACGACGAGAGCCTTGTTTGAGATGTACTTGTTCCATCGTTAGCCGTTGTGATCAGACGATATCCGTCGAGAGGAGTGGCATATTTACTCAAAATGACTAGATCGGCGAAGGGATATTGGTATTGATCGTACCGAACGACCGCCCCACCAACCGGCCTCTTTGATTTCTCGAGAACGATGGTTAGCGTAAGCATTGCTTTGAACGTCTGCAGTTGATTTTCATTTACATCAGTTAGCGACAAGAACAAATTTTTCAGAAATGAACCTCGCTATGGTACCACGTATCGGCTAAATAAACTTTTGGCATTTGAATGAAGCAAACTGAGGTTTAATCAAAGGGAGTTGCTATCACTAAAGCAGCACTGAAGTATTCGTTATTATCATCTGAAAGATGAAAGTGGAAAGGAAAAGAGCAATAAATTTACTGGATTTGTGTTATAGTTATTTGCTGTGATCAAATGAGTTTTTGTGATCTCGATGATTTTCATTTTGTGTAACAGGTGGCTTGCTCACACTCGCGTTGATCTCAATGATGATCCCTCCCCATGTGGATTATGATGTGTCTTAGGACTCTAGCCGAAGATATAAATAGCCTGCGGTTTCGCTTGCTAAACAATGTGTGCCTTCACGTCGTCTCGTGATTGTTGTTGGTCATAATAAACGAGCATCGTTACTTCGGTAAGATTCATCGCACGCCAGGAACGTTCACAATTTGCAACATTAGATGAGATGTATGCGACTTAAATAGAAATAACGGAATATACCAATCAATAAGCGGCAATTTTCAGGGATGCTGTTGAGAAAGTGTGGATGCTGGATGAGGACAAATATTTATCGGAAATATTCCAGCGAATTTCATCCTGAATCGTTTAGTTGCGCAAGTTTCAACGAATATTCCTACTCATTTTAGAAGACAACTGAGTTTAAGGTTAAGGTTTTAACGAAATTAGCCTCGTACGTGATGCAATTAAATTGGGAGTAACGAACCGACTGTTTGAAATTGACGTCATTGATGGAGTTGATGAGCATGCCGATACGGACGACGGCCGCCTCTGAAAGCAAATGTTGGTAATTAGATGTGAATATTTCCATCGAATATTGAATAGTTCCACTTGAGAATAAAGCTACCGATCGCTTCTTTTAGTCTAAGACGTCAGCCACCTCCAGCTACACAAGCGCCTAATGTGTTTTTTTTTTGTTCCTACCAGCTGCTATCGAACGAAAATCGCAAATGGTCTGAGATGCACAAAGAGAAAAAGGTCGTCGTAGTTGTGCTGAAAGGTGCTAGTTGGCTTCGAATTCATAAAGCGAGAGATGGAATTGCTACTCAAAGAGAGCTTTTTTGCTAACTTTAATCGAGATTTGAAATATACTCCAACAAGTAAAGGCACTCTAAAAATAGAGTGTCTCTATTGTTTTTGTCATCGAAATTCATCTGTCAATAAGGGTTGGATGAGTGCAAAGCATGATCGCACCTGCAAATTTCGTTAAAATGGGGATTTCAATCATATAGTGGAAAATTTACGTGTAAAACTTCTATTCGAAGAAGAAAATATCATAAATTGAGCAAATCAGTGTGCTTTCCCTATAGAAATACGTTAATGAGACAATTTTCAGTATGTGAACATTGAAACAAACCTTGACTTGAGGCGATAACGTTAAGTCTTTGTTCATCGTGCTTCACGCCACCCGTGTCTATAATTAGGGCCATACAAAAAAATATGAGCACCAAATGCGTCATCCGATTGTAACGTAGCAAAAGGCGTCCCCTCTGATGGGGGTACACCTCGTACCGACACTGAAACCTTTCGTTTTGCTCTAAAGCATGACTATGGGCTTTAATCTGCACCGTATAGGGACTAAATGGCGTTATCCGTTATCATAGCTTTAGACACGCCAAACAACAAGTGACGCCACCATGAAAAGATGCTGAGCGGCAACTTTAGTGTATAATCCTCGCAACCGACTTCATCCATTATTTAGCGACTGAGCATAAATCTTTTTTTCTTATTCAGTGAAACGTTTACATGCATTCTTGAGACAGCGCATGTTTTGGCGTTGAAATTTTGCGAGGTCACTTCTTTAGAGAATAAGTGTAAAATGATAGAACATTGGGAGCGCATCCGGACGTGCGCTTTTACAAATGTCTGTATTTGAATGAGCCGATCAGTTGCACATGAATCCGAAAATAACAACGACTTGAACCACATCAAGACGAAAAGGAATATTAAAATTATCAAAAAGTACCTAACTTCCGTTCTACATTCGTTCTCTAAATTATACGTCACGATTTGACAATTTCCAAAGCTAGCTATAGAATCAACGAAAATGAATGAAATTAAGATGAAATTGAAAGCAGTTGCTATAAAATATAATCGAAGACAGGATATCTTGCCGCCTAGCCGAGTTCAAATATTTGTGCTATGCTGTTTTTAATGCAAAGATACACGAAGAGAAAAATTCTCGAGATGTGGAACAGGTCGGCTCGATTCGCTCAACAAGATTGGTGCACTTTTGTTGCGAATGGGCATTGTTTCCGTTATTTATGATCCGCCTTTGAAATCTACGCTGTATCTTCACCGCGGCACGCAATACATCAAACATGCGGGAAAATCTCAACATCCTTCAGTTATAAATGAAGGATTATCCGCGTCCTCTGTAAATGTGTTCTCCAGTGAACAAAAAATTATCGTTCCATATGCCAAATGAGCATGAAAACCACCAATGTTGTGTGCGACACTACGTTTAAACAGTGAACTTCCACTCGACAAGTCCTACTGAAGATTCATTTTTGTCGTTACAGACATGACGTCTTCGAGGTGCTATGAAAGAATTGACTCATTAGATGGACATAGTTCGACATGTGCTCAGAAGTGCATTCATTAGCTCTCCATTAGACAGCTGCTTCGAATTAACTGCGATAAACAATAGCACAAAGTGGAACGGCGATCACCTGTGCTTTTTAAATATACTTGTCAACAAGTGAATATCCACGAGAGTGCATTTCACTTAAGTTCAAAGTACATCTGGAAGGTTGCTGACGTGGTGATGCCTTTGCAACGAAAGTATTCATGAATTGCACGAATCTGTTTTCTTGCACACATCCATAGCGTTAAATGTGAATAAAATTAAGGTTTTCGGACTATTTTATTCGTATGAAACTGGAACTTTCTAAAACTACAAAACATATGGCTAAGAATAAATTCATGGCAGTTATGTGGAAAAATGCAACTTTAAACGAAAGCTCGTGAAATGATTAGCTAGAGCAGAAAAGCTGAACGGACGTATTCATCGAATTTATCAAAGGCGTTAGAAATGAAGTTAAGAGTTATTAACTGAATGCAAAAGGGAAATATCTCATGAAGGTTTGCAGGATGCAGCTGAAAATTTATTTAGAAAAAAGGAAATTGCAAGCTCTAATGTAACAACGAAATCAATACATGACTCCTTAAGATTGAGCTAATATTAATTTCATCGTATATTTGCTCTCCACCGAGCAATTAGCCATTTAATCATCAAATTATCAGTTCATTAGTTCATCGTACTTTCAATGCTTTAATCTCCCAATTAAACACCTCTAGCGATGCAGAAGAATTTCGAGACTATTCCTCACTAAACACAAATGGGCACCATCGATTTGAGTATGCAGATGAACGATTTCGATCGATGTTGCTGAGATGTCGATGCAATATAGCAAAAGAAGAATCAGCAGCACCCAACGAAGAAATTAGAAATGAAAAACAACGGCTATTTTTTGAGAGGCGACATTATTTCGCATACTTTTCGGTACGGAAGTACATAATGACGCAAATCTATCGTTCATCTAATTGCCTTCCTAGGGCACATCTAAAATACTACGCTGAGCAGCTTATTCAATCAACTAACCTTGAAGTGATTTCCGGTCGCAGATCACAACTGATCAACGATATGGAGGCGAGTTGATGTGAACATTGTTGTAACGAAACAGTTTGTTACTGGCCCAAGGTAAAGAAGTGAGAGTTGCAGCATTTGAGAGGAGTGTGTAAAGGGCACAGCTGCTGTATTGTTTCGATTGGCCATGGATTTGCTTAAAGCACGCAACGTGATACTCACTCGATGTTTTCACACCACTTTCGATGACCGTCCCATGGAGTAACAATTAGCCTGAAGCGTGAGCTGGATAATTTCTCAAAGCGAAGCAAAAAATTTTAGTCATGCATCGTGAAACTGAGTTTCAAGGATACGCATTACTTTTGGTATACGTATTTCTTTATTACTACAATTAGCAACTTGAAGGTATTTGAAACACTGAACTTATTAAGCTCATCCTCTATAAAAAACGAAGCCGGATTTTAAAAAATGAGTGCTTTTATGACTGCAGTAGTATCGTGATATAGTTTTCCATCAGAAAAATTTGCTAGTAAATCCATTTATTGATAAAATGGAAAATGAAACGAAGAAAAATTCAAATCCTTCGCCTAACTCATCAATGGAGGATTTAGCTGATGAGATTCACTGGCAAATTTCTGGACTTCATCAACCAAGTTCTTGGCCACAGAAGAATAGGTCATCCGTTCTCGCGTTAAATTCGCGTAGCATCAGAGTTCCAAATTCACTAATGAATTTCAAACTCTTCTTCATTTGCTGTAATAAACTCATATTGCGGCTGCTAGTATCCATCATATCACCACGGCAACAAAGGTATGCGGAAAACTCATCAAAAAGCTTCGAAATGTAGATGCAATATCAAATCGTCCCAACAGGTTAACCCTGCTCAGTCGTTGAGAATATTACTTTTTGTATTTATTTCTTTGCCAAACAGTTATTCTCTTTTCATATCTAATTATTTTTTGCATTTCAGGAATTCTCGCGTTAAGAATTTTACTCAAATAGATGAAAGACTCCATTGTTCTCCTCAGATCATAAAAATTTCCAGATTCAACGGCGAATTCACCAGTGAAATGGATCTATGCGGTGAAGCTTCGAAATATTGAACGACACCCTTCAAAACAAAGCCTAAACGTTACAAAACGTATGCTCCTCAAAACTCTCCTGTGCTGCTTCCGACTAAAGTGAGATTCTCGCAGCCTACTTTGGCAATATGAGCGCAACTGCAATGGACTTCAGTATGCTCAAACGAATTAATGGGATTATGATGTTTTCTTCTGAGTTAACGTCATTGCATTCGGGTGTGTAAATAGGCGCATCCAAATCCCACATTATTATTAAATTTATATTTGAGCCTGTGGCCCATATTCAAAAATCACCAGGTTTATCGCCAACGTCCACTGAAAAAACCGATATTCATATTCGAGCTTCAAATTTCACACATCACAAAAATTGAATTTAGTCTTGCTCCTCGAAAGAAATTAGTTTTCGCATTTTAAAATAGGGATCACTTTATCAGCATTTTGTTATTGCAGTGTGCTAGGAGGGCTATCGCTGTCCCCATCAACAACAGACAAAAGATGAATAATTGGTGCTCAATGGCTTTGTAACTCTTTTTCCTCCTAAAAATTGTTGACGGAGTTGGGGAAGATCGAAATTTTGGCTCTCAGAAAACGTCAGTGACAAAATTATAGCACATCTGTTTCCGCAGAAGTGCCTCCATAAGAAAACCGACGGAATAGGAATTCGGATTGAATCAGGTTTTAGTAACTGGCAGAAAAGTCGGTGTAATTTGGTCCCCAACTTCAGAGACATCAGAAACCCAAGGCTCCAAGTAGCCGTAGGCCTCGAACGATCTGCGCACATTTGCCCATGCTCGCATTTCCTACTTGAAATTTATTCGCGAACCAATATTAGCATCTCACAAAAAATAGACGCTACAATCATTTTAGGGGGGATTCGTCAAAAGTTTGAAAATTGCCAAGCTGCCTGGTTACGTTGCGGAACATCGGAACCACCGTGAAAAATATTGGCGACGGACGAAGCTTTTTTATGACGCAAATTTCACTCCTAGAATTTAGCTGTTCTGGCTCATGATCGACATCAACAGCCGACAGAGAGACAATATCGAAAGTGGTTTTTTTTCATTAAGTTCTACAATCGATTCTTTATATCCCGATGTGCTCAAAATTTAGGCGCAGATGATTAAACATCAAACTTTGGGCTCTCAGTTGCACAGCACTAACGAGCACTTGGCAGACCACTTTAACACATTAGAGTGCGGATCTGAGGTTACCCATTTTTCAAATTTCAGTGACGCCGACTTCAAAGCATTGTCGAGATTTGCTGAAGATCTACACGAAAAGTAGCGAAACCCTTTGAGAGTTGTCTGCAACTATTCACTAGTAAAAGTGAGTGAATTATTTTCACATTCGTGTCATGAGTACTACCAGAAGAATACACGAAGCTCTCTACTCAAGAAAACTTATGATTTTATGCATATCTGAAATTGTCAGCAAGGCAATCGGCTAATCAAACTAATGTTTGCCACTGGAAAGGAAAATTAGTTCTTACGCCTTTTTGGCCACATCGAATATCGGAGGGCATGCTTCACCTGTGAGGCGATAAAGGAGGGGGGGGGGGGGGGGGAGCATACCAAAGTATTTGACGCAATATGAGGTGTTGTATTGCTCACACCTGACCAGCCAGTTTCATACTGAAAAAAAAGAAATATCTGAGAGAGGGCCACGATATCTGATTTGTTGGTTCGCTCGCATCAATCTTCTACAAAAGACTTGTTTTTCTTATCCCCATTCGTGTGAAAAAAACTCCAAAGAGGCTAAATGCGTGCCAGATTTCTAGCACCTTTAAATGCCCCTAACTCCCACTGAAGCTGGCAGATCAATCATAAAAAACGGAAAAGAAAGGAAAGTATCGCAGCTCATAATTCTCAGTCATTGTGGAGTTGAGGCAGCCAGCCGTACGCAGACAAACGTTCGTACACAGGCCTTAGTGCACGATACGATCATAATCGAAGCTTTCATGGAGTCATTAGTGATGACAACTGTGCTCAGTTTTGACGTCTCCATTACTTTACCAAAATGTCCTCAAAATATAATCATCTTCGCAGAATAAAAGTTCGGTGCAAAACAACGGTGCTGTTTTGGAAATTAAGACGAAAGTCGCAGACTCTGTCAGCAAAAATTAAATGAGGATCATCAATAAAATAAGAAGTCATTCAAAGTTATAGATTAATCAGTAACGTTTTATGTGCGCATGGATTCAGGCAAAAACTCGCCTATTAGCTTCATCACTTTCATTGTTCGTCATCATATCGAGCCAAAATGGCTAATGCCGATTACATCTAAGAAGAAGCAGGCTTTCTGGATAAATTTTCACGAAAATTTAACAAGCAACAGATTAGAGTCATTAGAATCTGAATTAATCTAAAGCTGCAAAGCGGAATATTTACTATGCTTCTTTCAATCGACTCAGCATTATGAGGGCGAATATAAAATGGAATGAACAAGGAGCTCAGCAAGAAATTTGTTGTCAGTGATATCGTTCTCTATAATTCCCCAAAATACAACAAATGCAATTAAGAAATGAATGAAGTTTGTGGAAATAAATTCACATCTTTAAAATTTGCCTCAGTTAATGCTCGATTTGTTTCGTATTTCTTAACGATAATGTTATTTCGCTCATCTTTCTCCCTCAAAAACGTTGGCAATATTTTTTATATTTAGCGGATTTGCCTCTACACACTATAAATATTAGTGAGAGAGGAACAATTGCTCATGACTATACAATGTCTTCATGTGATTCATTGAAATAAAACTGCAGACAAACATCAATGAAACATCCGATCCTAAGATTCGCTAATATTTAAGTATTTGAAAAATTATTCCATAAAGTAACGACGGTTTTGTAGAGTATAGGGAGAAATTTTGTGTTTTTTCTTATTTCAGGAAGCTAAATGTTAAAATCTGTCTGTGGTAGTAAATAACTAATTTGATCACCTTCACTTGAATAGGTAACGGCAAGTGGTGATGTAGAAGATGTTGTGAATCTAGTCTTTCAAGTAAACGAAAAGATGCTCGAATAAAGCTTCTGCATGGAATTTGCAATGTCTAGAAAGCAATTTTAAAGTGATTGGTTCGTTGGTGATTTTTCTACAAAAGTTTTCGCATTCCAACTCTGTTCACCCTTCTCCGCCACCCTTTGGACGTTCCACCTCATTTACATCTCAGAAAGGCAGAAAGACGTGTCAGAATGTTTTTGTTGCAATGTAAGCTGCAGATATGATCACTTTTCTAGTTCGCTTCTCAAAGAAAAAAATGATCGACTTTTGGCAGTCTTGCACCACCTAGCACAATGATTGATGTCTTTTATACCCCTTTGCTGATTGCATATCCGAAATGTTATGTCTATGTGTACTGATCTGCCTATCGTGTAGGATCTGCCTATCAAGGAGCGATGAACAGGGTCATAAAAAGTCTTGGAGGCACTACAAGATGATCCCTCAGATCACTCTTTCCATTACGACGGGTTATGAATGACGAAAAAGTTAGATGCCTGGCATACCAGGCTAGCCTTTCATTTCATACCAAGTGGATCATAAAAGACAGATGAGAATACTTTCGCAAACAGTTGGAGCAGTGAAAGGTATTTTACACTTTGTAGTTCGCTGGCAGTATATGAAATTAGTTCATAAATCAAGCAAAACATAAAAGTGCGTATCAAATGGCACTTTGGACATTATTTGCAACACCTCTGAATTTAGTGCACGTTTGCTGAGCAAAATAAGCAATAGGTTGTGCTATTGTTGGCTATTGCTCGCTTGTGTGCGAGAATTGCAAAGCAAAATCTTCACAAAGAAGTGATTGCGGATTACTTGGATTACCTTAGACTATTCAGGGGATTTGGTGATGATGGTATGCTAGTCGCTTTTACGATCGTATGTGACTTATTTCTCAGCACCGAAGATAGTCTCCCCTTCTTTACATCATCCCTACAAGTGAAGAATTGTTGGTCAAAAAGTTATGTGCTGAGTGAGTGTAAATTTATTGAGGCATTCCTTAAGGCATTACCTGGGACAATGTGGCGCGTCAAATGGTTTCATTGCCACCAATGAATGTTTTGTGCCACTCGACGAATTATCGTTGTTTGTTGATTCTAAAAGACGGTGGTATACTTTCGTAGAATAGGAGTCTCTCCTTCTGTCCTATACATCATCCTGTTTCGTCAGCTATGACACATGCAAAATTAAGACGATACAATGAAAATTCGCTTTTGGGATAATTTGTTGCAACAAATATTTGCACTTTGATAAAAGGCATTTCTTTGCAATAGCATTGGATAAACGAAAAAATCCATTACCTAATATTGCCGATTCTCCATGAAGGAATTTCGAGCAGTTTCACATTTGCACGTGTATAAAGAGCAGCTACCTAGAGCGGAAATATCCTTTTAAAATAGCGCATCTGTTTGTGAAATACGGGTAAAGAATTTTTTTGAACGAAGACTCGAAACGTGACATGAACCAAATCGTTCAAAAGCCTCTAAGTTGCAGGCAAAGGATATCCCTTCGCTTTAAAAAAACGAAAGATAACGTAGAAGTTCTAGAAATTCTAGAAAGGCTTCTCTACTACAAGGCTTGTTCATGCTCGAGGCGCAGAACGATGATCTGTGGCAGCGATATAACTGATTGCTAAGAAGTGAGAGAATTTCAAGGAAAACGAGGCCAAATTTAAGCATCACGAGAGGAGTCACAGAAGCAAATCAATATGTGCACTATCACTCGACAAACACTCGGTTAGTTCTTTTCCTTACTTGAAGCATTCATGTAGTGCGCACTTGAAGGATAACCTACTCGCCTATGTCAGATTGAAGTTTTAACGAACTGGACAACAAGTAACAAAACGCAACGTGAATATTCATTGGAAAGGTGGATCACCCATGATGTGTTAAAAATAATTCGTCGATCCATGGAGAAGGCAAGTGATTTATTACAGAACTTTCAATTTTCATCTCGGTCATATCCATCTATCTTTCCTTTGGCACACTGCTGCAGTTTGACAATGATTAATAAAAGTTTTCCTGAATAGGCATAGATCACGGCCCCTTGGCCGACTAGCAAGAAGGTACGGCTGGGCAGTAAAGTTGGGAAGTATGAAGGAAGCTCAGCCCAACATCAGCGATATTTAAAAGCGTCACTTTCGAGTTCTGCACATCTCAAGCTCTGCTGCGCGGTGTTCCGACGATCTGCGCGCTTCTAAAAGGCGAGGGATCGGCAGTGAGGGATAACCTCAACCATTTATTATTGTTTCTTGAAACGCGTTTTGCACTCATTTCTGCTATTATCCGTTTCTGCGCTTGTGCAGACGAGCTGGAACTACAGAAACTCTAACAACAAACAGCTTATGAAACATTATCTGCAAACAGCAAATGCGTTACTCCACGAAGCTAGTTTTCATAGATGCAATGATGAAGAACAGCCCTCAATTGAAGGCGATATTCTTCGATAGTGAAGTTGAAAACTTACTTGAAACAACTAGGAACGTTTTCAGTTACTCTTTAAAAATTAAGAGTTGAGATTAAACATTGGCAAAAATTTTTGGAACATTTCTGTAGGAATTCAAGGTCCATTACAAACATTCCATATGAAGATGATAAAATAAATGTAAAATATTTCTTTCTCAGAAGTACTGACGGAAAAGAAACAGCCCACATATATTCGATGTATATAGCAAAAGCCACAATTTTACCCAAACTTCCTCATAATTGCACCGCACCCATTAAAGTTACACGTGAAAACGAAGAGTAATTATTGCTGAAAGCAATCAAAAATCTCTCGAAAGCGGAAGGCTACTTCCAAAGTGGACTCATATTAAAATTTTCATGATGGGTCAGCAACGGAAATACGCCTCACATTCGACAAAACTGAAAAGGTTTATTGTTTAATATATCTATACAACACCATCACGCCTGAATGAAGCGGCGATTTATTCACACTCATTGTAAACAGCCCAGAGTGCATCTCGGAGAGCAGAACAGTGGTTGCGCATATCTACTTAGCAATGCACATAAAATTATCGAAAAGAATGTAGGTGGGAAGGGAAGCTGTGGGAAGAGTGCGAGTTTTGACGTAGTTCTCAACATGTGCCTATTGCCTTCCCACCGGCAATGTTGGAACAGCACTGTCCCAATCACCAACCTTCAGTATATGTTTTGCTTCTCTATAGCATTTGCGGTGTGACGCAACAGACATACACGAAGTTTCTTTGAAGTGCGAATTACAGTCTGGAAAAGATTTCAAAGACTTATGGATGTTTAGCGCGGTATACTTTCCCGAAATACATCGATAAGACTGTGACTTGCATTGGAGAGTTCAAACGCTTCAGCAAGGAGGAACCAACGCAGTCCCTCCATTCAGAATCCATGAAAAGCAATAAAACTATTTTCGATTGTTCAAGTCACATCAACAACTGTTAAGCGAGTTACAGATATTATCGTTCTAATCGTATGGAAACTGCTCACACGTGGATACCGCTACTGCTCCATAATGTTTAAGTAGATCATCCGCCTCTCAATATTATCGCGTCTAGAACATCAGTTAATCATTCAGTGACGTTTTGAGAAAACCTCACCTGTGATAATAGAACGCGATAAAAGCTCACTGCATGACCACCACTGATTAAAGAATCAGTGATAGTTACAGTGATAGCATAATCAGTGATTCTATCATCTAACTCTTGCATGAAGCAACACTTCCGTATACCGTTGAAAGCAGTTACAAACTGCTTATATCGTAATATTTCTTATCTCTTGCAACACTTTCAAATTACAAATGTGTTATATCGCTCAACCCACACTGCTTCTTCACAGCTGTAGTATTTATCACAGAACAGCAGCTATCTTCTGCTGTATTGCCAAGCTGACGACGGGCAAATGCATAGCGATTCTTGAATTCCTATATGTTCATGGATATGAACAATACTTCATCTTGATCTACTCTTTATTAACGATGAGCTTTTTCATGTTCAATAGACTTTTCAATGTCCTGAAGGATCCGCAAGACCGTTTCTTCACGATAAGGTGGAGCTGCAATCTGAATACCGACAGGCAAACCAACGGAACCCTGCAAAATTCATCACATGGATCTTTCATAGCCTACAACCACTGAAGACATATAAAATCAGTTATATGAACAAAAACAAATGCTTATATGGTATGCATTCGTTAAGTTCAGTTTTTGATGATTCGGCTATACTGAGAATCAACTAGTCAACGGGGACTTAAAATACGTGAACAGATTTGAGCAACATGAGGATGTCCCTTACCATGAAATACAAAGCGAAGTGTGCAAATAAACCGGGCCGACCTGAAACACTCCTAATGACAATGGTAATTGTGCAAAAATGAAATGCAGTCATCGCACTGTTAAAACAGTTAACCAAATCAACCTATTAGCTGACACCACTGTAAATAAAAAAAGCATCCTGTTGCTATATACACACCTTAGTCGCTTCTTTTGCCATTTTATACCACAGGTCATCCTCGGGATACTCCCTCAACATTCGTTCATCCTCCTCGGTTACTTTTGAGACACAAACAGTTCCGGCAGCAAAATCGAGTAGGTTGAAAATTCCACAGTAGGAAGTAGTTGCGAAAAGATGCATGGGGTAAACATGTTCGATTGCAGGCACCACCTGTAAACAACGAAAAAGCTTGCAACGTTTCACATGATGCGCAGTAATTAAATGGAAAATACGATATACTCTGCAAATTCCATAAACTAGTAAAGATATGCATTATAAAAAATAGACTAGGCGCAATTAGCGCTGAAAAACCTGGCACAAAATATGCCTTTGCCTTCCCCACCTTCACTTTCTGAAGCTGTATGGATGGCTAACAAATGATAGATAACAACCGAATATGTAACGGAATGCGACCAAGTTTTAATTAACTAAGCCCTCTGTACGGAAACCCTGTAGAAGTTAGTTCTTTTGTTGTCCAGCTCTGGCAAAATGAATATTAGACAATTACAAATGCACTTAAATTTTTTTGCACATTTAAGCGCTTCAAATTTTTTGAAACAGATTATTCAGTCCAAAAGAAGGCATAACAAAGCACTTTATGGGGATATAGAATATCCTTCCTTGCCCACTGGAGCATAATCCATTAAGGTGAGAGATTCTCTGATGGACAGATTTATGTACATATACACAGAAAAGATTTTGCCATAATGCTTTTTGCTAACGCAAACTTGCAAAAGTGCACAGTAACCTCATTATAGAGGCGATGAAAGCCGAAATGGGAAACCAGCTGCTACGGTTATTGGTCAGCCAAAGGCAATTCTCTGGATCGATGAGCTGGGAATATCGTTGCAAACCTTGACTTCTGCATCACGGGCTCATCATCGCTGCACGAACTGCTTGATTTCACAGGTACAGAAATGGATTGTTGGGTACAGAATGATATACTAACCTGCACTGGGCAAAGAAGGGCATCGATATTGAAGGAAAGCATTGCTTGAATGAATTTGTGTCGGTAGATTTCGATACGCTCGTAAATGCACCTCAACTCCGACGTATCGCGGGGCATTGCGCGGATAATATGAGCAATACGAGGATAAAATGGATCAGTCAGGAATGCAATGATGCGTCGAAGAATAAAGGGTACACGATTCATATTCATGATACTGGCGTAACCATCGCACTCAAGATCCTAGAAAAACAGCATGAAAGTGCGAAATGAGCTCAATGAACAACGCATATTAAGAATGGTGATTAAATGCATACAATTCTATGATGGAAAGAAGCGTATACGAGCATTGCAAAGTGGCAAAAAGAAGTTGAAAGCGAGTCAAAGTATAAGGCTTTTTACAAGTCATACGTTACATATGAATATTTACGATGTTTTCGTAAGGCGGATAATAAGCTGAAAAAATTCTTATGTACCTATGAGTGCTTTTTGCGCTATCTCAAATTTGAAATGAAAAAAAGCATGGCAATGCCAGCGTCTGTGCTTGCATGTGCACCGATCCGTTGGATTGCTTCACCTCGGAAGACACTGAAGCGAAATTCAGAAAATGTCCTTCTCATACCGTAAACTACCCACTGTGATCTATCACAGTACATTCCATGGCGACTCATCAAATTCGATAAGAAATTTGCACCCATTTATATCGAGGTGGCAAAACCCACCAATATATTACACCTATAGAAAAAAGTTGCATGGAATATTCGAAAGAGCAGTTGGATTAGTTTATGCAAAGATGTGAAAGCCTTTACACACAACGCCTGCTATTTCGATCAACGATTCCAGGCTGTGAATGATTGAGTAGGAGAGATACGCATGTGCACACAGAAGCCTATTCATCCACTAATCTTCTCTAATCGCTCACCTGCAAACTTCTCAAAAATTTGCATCTTCCAGCATTTCTGATTGAATTTGATCGCTAGATTTTCATTCTCAAATGTGTAATTTTAAATGAAAATTCTCTGGCAATGAAGCAAACTGCTAGGCTGAGAAAAATGCTTACTGCGTCAAACTTATTAAGCAGATATCGACACCCATCAACGGTAACTGCTCCTGTAAACAAACTGAAAGCTTCGGCCACTTGAGGAGGATTAAATGGAATTAAAGTATATCCCAAACGCTCCAATCTTGATCTTGTCTCTGCCACTGCTCGTTGCAAAGATGGCGTCGGTCTGAACCAACCGTCGTCCTCATAATAGCCTCAAATTGAGCAAAATACCTCCAAAAAGTGTCAACGCCGGTAAAATAGAAACGTTATTATTGAAGCGACGCTTCTTGTGAGATTTACCTGTTACGCATCATGCGTTGGTAGTAGGCACTGTCTTCGGCTGAAATGTTCAACAGATCGATCACCTAGTCCATTTCACCGAAATGAAAATAAAGAAAAATGTGGGAGAAGTTAGGACGAAACGTTTTTTTGCACTCGCTTTTCTGACCGACCCAGCCAATAAAGTTCACATAGATCTATAAAAGAGACACTCTTCAGCACCTCAAATAATGTGTCAATGAAGAACGGGTCGGCGTGAATGAAAAATTCTCCGTTTCTAAATATCTGCATATTGTGGTTGGCCGCTCAACGTAAAATATGGTACGGAAGTCGCCTGAGGTATCCACTAAACCCATCGAATTTCGTAACTCTATCTTAAGCAGTTTCCATGTCCCTGAGCGAAAGATTATATGCAAAACAGCTCTTGCAAAGCAAATCCATATGTGCGTGTGAAGTGACCTAAGTGAATCCGAAAGGACTGTCACTGATCCTACGAACTGGGGACGGTAATTCAAGGTTGCGGGGAGTTTTGAGCAGCTTAAAAAGGCTACCGGGGTTCCGAGGCACACTGGACGGTGAAGCTACGTCCTGTGAATTAATAATTCTGTGATCGTAAAAAGCATAACTGTTAAGTGACAAAGCATCAAATTATGTCATTAAAAGAAAGCATATTAAGCCACTAGTGCAACGTACGATTCAATAATATGACCAACCAATGTCATCCATCCCATTCCAGCGAGATCCGAGCACTAACCCAGTTTTGCGAAAAAAAAAGTGTTGAAGATGGTACCAATTCGAAGAGGGCGTCGGATGTAGAATTCTTTTTGGTTCCATTTAACTGATGGCACATATGGATCTCTGCTTGAAATCCAATCATCAGACCAAACAATGCTGAGGAATTTGACGGTTTCTGAGATTTTCCGTGTCATTGGTCCACAAGAGGCATTTATGAGCGGTCTTCCTGGCACTGAACCTCGCACTCCTTGTTGAGAGAGTCGACGATGTGATGGCTAAATTCAAATGCCGCGTAAGAAATTCGCAATATCTACATTAATGGAGCTCAAGTGAGGTAAACAGCACGATAGGATGAAAAAATTCTTTGATGAAACGGCCGCATAATATAAAGAAATGAGAGCTGGGAGGCTGTTATTTGAATAGTTGGGGACGACGGCTTCTAAAAGTGTCATCAGCAACGATTTCCAATTAATGCCAAACTGGTCCTACTAAAAGCTTGTGCAGAACTTTTGTTGAGTATTCTGACGAGAAAAAAATTTATGTTTAACCTAGCACTGCTGTCATTTCAGTTTACCTCGCGATTTAATCATACTCAACGGTTGGACGCGCGATCGTTGCACGGCTAACTGGCTGCAAGAGTTGTCGCAAAGAAGCACGTTGCTGATCGGCTCTCTATTAGAGCAAAGAGGAGAATTCAACTATCCAGCTCGACCGAACACTTCTCGACGAAGCTGCGCATGATGCCATCAGTGATATTTTGTTATCAGGGATTCAGCACCGCTATGGAAAAAACATTAAATGCAAGAGGCTGAGTGGCAGAATACTGACCTACTGAAAGCTCTCCACACTGAGGACGACTGCAATAATTACGCAAAACAAAATGTATCCGTGCGATACGCACTACGTTAGGATCTCAGAAGACTGGTCACTCACGTTTCAGATGAAAGTCCTCTCAATCGAAAATGCTAATTCCCCTAACAGAGAGAAAACTGTGGCTGTTTTTTCGTCGCTTACAGCGTTCCAAATAAAAAAGCAGTATCACCCTGAAGACTTAAGTAAGGTTACTGAATTGCGGCCAGTGTATAAATGATTATTATATCACAGCTCGAGCGCTGTATCTTGCATCGATCACATCATCATTGCCACCTAAATTTCCAGGAACTCCATCTCATTCTTAAGCCGTTTTTTGCTGTTTCCTGGGCCTACTGTTGCGAGCATCATTGCAAACGACTAAAAACGAGCAAAGTTACAAGCAACAATTTTATCTTACTGGTAGAAGTATTCCGAGTAGTGTTCTCACAATCGATTGTACTAAGTCAGTTAAAGTAAACTATCAGACTTTCAATACTGTTTTCTTCGGAGACATTCGAGGTTAGCGACGCGCTTCTGTTCCAACTAGAACACTTGATGAAAAATTCAACTCCGATGCAGCGAAATATGTCTGCTTAAAAGCTTCCTGGTTGAACGCTGCACAACTGCATTTGCAAACAATCTTCTGCAAAATAGGTAGGTGCTTTGGTGCTTTCTTCGTTCCTCTCATTCGAGGAAGCAATGAACACGATAGAGAAATAACGGCTGATGATGTGTGACTCCCACGCTTTTGTCACTCTTAACCAATTCGATGAGATGAAGGAAATAATTAACAGCGACCACAGCGAACAATAGATTTCCTAATCAACCTTCAAATGGATGAAAAAACCTACAGCTATAAAATTCGGCACTGAGCGGTATTTCGGTGGTTCTGCTCAGAAAAAATTGCAGTCAGTGACATCGAAAGCAAGGTTACAGACCACCGCTGTTTTCAATGAAAATACAATTTATCACAGAAACCATGGAGACATCTTGAAGTGTGGGCCTACAATGCTTTACAATCTTTGGACTTCACTCTCATTCCTGCAATCTTACGTGGTTCTATTTGGTCCAGGAACAGAATTCCCGTGGATCAACTAGCATCGCGGCTAAAAAACTGGAACTTGCGGCATTTGGCTTCTCATAAACCTAATTTGCATGAGGCCCACAAAAGACACTTGTGTTCTTACAGTGACAGCGAAATAATCAATCCCAATTCAATTCAAATTAGTATTCGTATCAGATCATACTCCCATTCACTTGTTAAATGAACCGAATGCTTCCAGTGATGCTTTAAAACAAAACGGCAGAGAAAAAATTATAATGGGCCGCTTTCACCGTCAATAATGTATATGATGCCAAAGGGAGTATATACGCAGGATGCAGTTATATCTGCAATGAGCCTAAAAGAGGTGCCATAAAACAGCTGTAGACACGTTCCTTGCACCATGCTCCTTCCCTTGCCTCCATGAACATGGACAGTAAAATGGTAGAAGTGAAAACTCATCCAGCTTGAATCATTTTATACTTACTAATTAGTGAGTATCTCATCCGAATTCGTATCTTATGACGTTTGAATCGAGGCAGCTAACTAATCGTAGCTTGTCTTTCTCAAAAGATTACCTTAATGCCTGCGATCCCGTTGAAGTGGCATGGATAACGTATAGATCCTCCAACGTCAGCACCAATACCAATTATTGAACCCCCAGTGCCAATGAGTGCACCCTCACCACCACTGGATCCACCGCTTGTGCGATCGGGCGCGAAAGCATTTGAAGTTATGCCATAAATCGGATTCATACATGAAAACGTCAGTAGGCTCTGCGGCACATTCGTTAGTACAAACGGCACTCCACCTGCAGAATGCTCGCGCTAAATGGAGACGAATGACAGCTATATTGACACTCGTAAGAGAATTTGTAAAAATAATTACTAAATGCACAAAAAAATATACGACTTATTACAGTGGGATTGTAAGATGCGTTGTGATAACTAACGATTTAAGTGCATACTGCTCCTTTGCCGCATTCGATGACGGCGTTTAAACATCAGAACTTAATCAATCGAAGTGTTTTTTGAAAGATATCACAGTTTCGATTCAATTAGGGGCATAATCTTCATTAGCTGCATAAATAATATTTCTACGCATTGCATGTGAAAATTCTAAACACCTACTATTTGACCAACAGTACGCATGCTGACCGATCCTTCTTCGTAAGAGCATCTATGGAGAGATCTTCTGAATAGTGAAAAAATGCTTTGGTAAGGTGTCTTATGAAGTGGCGCACTGCTCGTATGTTCGCCATACACATATTCATTTGTTTGTTCAGCAGTTCTAAACCGACTGTTGAAACTAGAAATGCGAAATGAGAACAGAGTATAATTTCCTAAGCCATTTTTCATGTTGGGTCAACAATTTCGACATTTCATATCGGCCGTGATTTCATTTTGCATCGAATGAGTTGCAAAAAAAACAGTTTTAGTGGAATGACAAATCAGCAAAAACATGACCATACCGCTTTAGAACTGATTAGACGAGTTGAATGCAACACCGTGACAAAGGTCAGCTGTTCTGGCCTGCTCATTCAATTATTTGTGGCTCAGTAAGGCAATGAATGGAAAGAGGGATCAACCTCCTACGATGTCATATCATATACTGGCATGCTTGAATTCAACAGTAAAAAAGGTATGGTCCTAACCAAACAGAGCTATTTAAATTCTTACCGACATGCCAGTACTTACCAAGCCGTTTTATTTGCTGAACGATAACTGCATCCTCTGTGGCAAATTTGCCGAGTTCCTGAGCATAGCCTTTTGTCTGATCATAGCCGACCACCTTAATATTAACTGTTCACGCAGACCAATCAAAGGAATCGTCTTTCCGGTGAAAATCATCTATATGAGATGAGAAAATAACTTTTAGTACTAAATTATGTGATAAACAAAGGCATCTAAGTAATAATAATACATAAAATTAATAAAATCAAATAGAGCTATGAATAGCAGAGGAAGCTGGCAGACTTACAGATATGCATTCCTTTATACTAAAAGGTACTCCAAATAATGGTGGTCGTTGATACTTGCTATCCGCTGTAAGTGCATCCAATTCTTTCGCCCATTCTTCTGCTTCCTATAAATGCCACTATGCCTTAAAGACCAGTATTCATGACATCCGACCTTTAAAATCCACTAAATTTGCAGTACTTTATTTTGAGTAATGAATTGTGGATGCATATTTTCCATAAATGGAGCTGGGCATGGTTTTACGACGTTCACTAACGATTCATTCAAAAATCAACAACGTGTTAACAGCGATTACCAATAGTCGCATTATGGCGGCACGGTTTCATTTAATGCATAACGGTCTGGTAAATCAAATATCAGAATGGCACAGAAACCACACATGCTTCACGGATATGACGAGATTCTTACTGTCGTCTTCTTCTTATGTGAGGCTGTTACCTGCATCTTCGAATATTTCGATTTGCTGCTTTCATATTATTCTGCGCTTTCAAACGCACGAGATTTACTGGAGTAAAGTTCGAAATTTATAACCGTGGAATTTGTGGGATACTTTTTAAGGGAGCCATGCCTTAACCTATCGAGACAGGATTAGCAATCAATGGGATTATGTGAGAGCAAAACCACAGAAATTTTTACCCGAATAAACTGTGTGATGCAATTGGTCTTTCTATGTGATTCGACTGCTTTCCACTGATACGTACGAAGTACTTGCAGTGCTGTGTATCGCCCAGCTTGGATGTTATCTAGAGTAATAGATCTTATACGAAATAACCAACGTCTGAAACACAGAAAAGTGACCTATATGTGAATAATTAACGCGACAAGTCCAAATGGAGCAAGGCTGCTTCTCACTTGTGGCTAAAACAGTAATCCCTGTTCCATAATGGGAGATATCTGCAACAAATCTGGCCATCCGTCGAAAGAATCGTGGATAAACTTAAATGCCCATCGCGATGACTGAATAATTTGAAATAATGTCAATGCGTCATGTGCTTTCGAGCTAATAAGCCTCAAATTTCACCTCCTCAGATCAGTTGGGTGGTTAAGAAATAAGGTAAGTAGTAGTCAAGGAGGAAATGGCCTTTAGACAAGTTTTAGAAAAAAATGTGTGGCCACATTTTCCGTCAAAGTTAAATCGTCCGCTTGTCATGATACACACATGCGTGCACACAAACTTGAGGAATTATATTTGGCTTCGGTACAAATAGGCTTGATAACAGCAAAATAACTGAAAAAAAAAACTTGGGTTGCTGAAAAGGCGGCATTTTATTTCATCCATTTCAACTTCAGCCAATCTTTCAGTCATGACATCCTGATATACTGACATTCATGTAAGCAATTGTAAGCAATAGCTTATGTGCACTACTTTGTCCGGATAAAGCTCATTCACGCAAAGATGACGCAGTATGAGCGCTTGACCAATCGTGTTTTTCGCTCCAAACATGCTCCGTTTCAGAATGCTAAAAAAATTTACTATGGAGGATTGTTTTGAGGACGTCGACCTAAACTCGGGAAATTAATGACTGAACATGAGGTAACAAAATTAGAAATAAGAATTTGTGTGTACAGCAGATGTCCCCTAAACACTTTAAACTTCAACATATAGGTTCTTCTGTGACTACAACACCAGCATTCTCACTTACTTATGATGTGATAACGTTTATGATTAATATGTGGTA
This sequence comes from Parascaris univalens, assembly GCA_037576465.1. NCBI lineage: Eukaryota > Metazoa > Nematoda > Chromadorea > Rhabditida > Ascarididae > Parascaris > Parascaris univalens. The sequence continues at coordinate 169,865,080 of CM075173.1, forward strand.
ATAGTGATAAGTAGAGGCACAACGACATACTGGACTTTGGCCTAAATGCATAACGTGAATTGACAGGATCAGCTGCCTTTTATGTCACCTTCACGAATAGAAGATGGCATTCTTCTGCAAGTCGTCGATTCTACGCCTCGACAAATTCACAAATGTTCCGCTTATCGCTGTACTGTCGTTCTGATCGAGAGCTTGTGATACCTCCTATTATCCAGACGATGTTCAGAAAACATCGTATTAGGCTTGAAGCTATGATGAGACGTAGCTCCTGGCCAATCTCGATTTACAAGTGCTTTAACGATAGGGAACTATCTTACCTATTAATTTACAGAGATCGTGAGAAGCGATTTGTTCTCTAATTGCAATCGGTACTTCAGCAACTTTCGCTTCCACCTCACGAATCGATCGTTCGCGAAGATCGAGACGCTTTTGCACTTCCGACAGCAGGTAATTCCTTCTCTGCAAAAAAATGACGCATATAATAACGTCGAAACAAAAAAAACACTCTGAGAAAAGGAATGGCGGCCTCACCAGCAAGGTGAATTATAAAGCTAGAACTTTTTCTAGTACTACTCTCATTATGATGTCCGAACATAGTTCGAGTAAAAAGATTTCAGTTTTTATTCCTTACGACGCAAAGCACTTTGGAATAAACATGGAAGATCATTAGGCAGGATGCAAGAGAAAAGTACCATTTCTTTTCGCCTCCGTCGATAGAGAAGTAGTGCCAAGATGCTGGCAAATATGGTGCACAGTATTGTCCACATTGGGAAGGCAAATTTTCCCAGCGCGCTAAACAGAAGTTACTATAAACTATGAAGTGGGTCACCTCAAATCATACTATAAAAATTGTTTGCAAGGCATACTGCCGCGAAAAAATTCTGCTTTTAAAAAGTAATTCAGCGAATAAACTGATAAGCAATCGAAGCACTCTCTATGTGTGCACGTCGCAACCGAATAGTGAATTCGTGAGCACGCGCACACACGCATTATATTTGTTTATCGTCAAAAACAGCATACATATGTGCCGGATGAGCGGAGTGATAAGGACACGCTCGCAGCATATTAGAGACACTTCACGCTGTCGCAGGAATGGCAACACCTGTGGACTTCGGCAGCGCAGAATGTTGGGCACACTGAATTCCTTGTACTCTTGGACCTGGAAATTGCCAAAAGAGGCAAACTTGTGGAAATTGTGGCAAGTCGTTCTGCTTTCCTCCTCCGATCATACAAGAGCGAACACATTTGAAAACTGCAAGAATACTTTTATTCGCTGGTGGAGCAGATATTTCCAAAAAGTCTCGACTTATTTCATCGCAGTTTAGTCACATCGACGTATAGATGAGCCTTTCCAGTAACATGAGCGTAACTGCAAAGGAAAAAAACAAGAAGTCTTGTATTTATTTGTCAAAAAGACCTAGTTTTTGTGATCAGTGACATTACTGAGCCAAATTTTTATAAAATAACCTACTTGTGCTTTTTGCTTTCGAATGATACAACACCGGACTTGTGCCGTGCAAGAAAACTGCATTCGCCGTTCGAAGCTCGGCGCGTTACTGTAACGAGTATTTTAGCTCAAAACCGCAACACTTTGCTAAACCTTCCGTAGACTCAATTTTCTTGACAGCAAGAGAACAGCCAATAATTTATTGAATTTTATAGCCTCCCACAGCCGAAAACCATATTATTTTAGGCTTTCACGAGAAAGTACTGCAGCTTCTCCTTAACGTGAAATCAGTGCTCTACAACGCACCAAAATGATTTCCAACGAGCACTGCCAGCTTCATTGAATTCAAACCAGATTTTGTGCAAATACCTTCCGAAGGCAGCTGTATTTTCCCATAACTTTCATGTGAGCCCCAACTACACATGGCTTCTGTAATGCATTCGGTAACATCTAAAGCGTTAACCAGCTGCTGTTATTGCAGTGCATAAAATATGCACCGTATATCTCGGCCCCACAATTTCATTCTCCTCTTCGAAGTCATCTGTTTTTTCCTCACCTATGTCAGACGGATCGATCAGCATACGACTGTTAGATACGCCATCATCTTCACCAGGTGATTCCCGAAATCTCCGAGTCCAGGTCATCAGGGCAGTTTATGCCGTAAATTGTAACGCAGTGCAACGATAAAACCCCGAAAAGTAATCCACCTGACCAAAAACAGAATATTCGGATATCGTTGGAAAACCACCTTCACGGGCCATCGGCATCAAGCCGATTCAGCCACCACTGAGACTCGCCTCGCGCAAACTTATAGTCCAATGAAGTTTCACAGCGATCAAAATCATAAGCTGAAAAAACCGGTCTTACTAATAGGAACAAATATTCCAAAATGCTTCCACAGATCTCCGTTGGTGAATTAAATTCATCAGTAAGCGTTACAGCCATCGCAGTTATTTCTATTTGGAAGAAGTTTCATCATTTACTTATTGTATTCTCCCTCGTCCTACTTTTATCTTTCACTGCACTCGAAATACTTGGTGCACTGCCCCGTCGCATGACCTTTACGTTCTAATTTTCACAGTTTAGTCATATGGCGAACAAATGCTGCGCCATTTCGTCACTATTGAACTTTACTTTTTTTCGTACTTAAAAGTGCAGTAGTGAATCCAGGCAAGTGCATACAAAGGAGGCTCGTAAGACTGTCTTGAAATTACGTGAAGGGCGACGATCATAAAGTACGTTTGTGGTCTAACACAGTATGAAAATGTCTGCTTTGTTCTCCGAATCGATGCAAATCGCTCCCAGAAATTTGTGTCAAAACAAAGCGCTTATGAAAAGGCAATCAGCGATAACCGATAGTGTAATATGAAATTTCTGTGTGAAGGCATCGATTGTGCAAGCCGCACAGTTTTTTATTGTCATCAGGCTTTTGCAAACTTGGTGTGAAAGGAAGTTTAATACCTGCGCGGAACGTTGGATCGTATGGGGAAACACCATTCAATGAGCTGGAAAAAGAGGGCATTTGATTAGCGTCATGTGATCCGCAAATGATTTCAGCTGTGAGTGAAGTTGGAACAACTATGAAAGTGAGCCGTTGCAGTAGGCAGAAGATGAGAAAATTTCTCGAATAGAAGGTTGCGAGAGAGTACCGACATTTCTATTGTAATTTTCTATCTAGGAGAGAAGACTGAGCAGCGGCTTCGACTTATGTCGCGGTTTCAGGCATAGTATATTATCTTGTCATGGTGTCGTTCTCTTGTTCATGGTTATTTTCCTTCCTATAAGATCTGTGGTGACCGTTCAGTCAGTGGATCTTCGTTAACAAATCGTCTTCGGCGATAATTATTTGGCGAGGAAGAAGCAGGCAGAGTTTAGTTTTTTTCGACGAAATTTTTATTAGACCACCTGACGACGATGATGCACTCAAGTTGCACGAACCATTTTTCGAAAGAATATGACCCTCATTTTGAGAAAATTCTCGCAGAGCACGTCGACAGAAGGGAATGCAACAAACCTGAGAAATCAATTTATCATAGGCCATAGAGGCCTTCAAACAGTCATCTGGTTTCAGAATCTCACTGGGACGACAACACTGTTTAATACCCGTGAAGTCGGGACAAGAAGTAATTTCTCCCACTGAGGGCTTGCATTTCAGATTGCCCTAATTTATGCAACTTCAGAAGACAGGCGCGATGGGAAATGGCCGTTGCTAGCGTGACAGACATCTTCGGGCCAGCCAAACATCACTAACGATGTCGACGATAACGCCTGGAATCGAATAAAAACCCGGAATTTGTATAAGACTCATTGCATGTTGCTGACATGTCTGCTGAAGTCATCTGACAAGATGACAAAAAGCCAGAAGCTTCCAGCATGTCATCAGGCAGCTTCCGCACGCAAATTCTTTCGATGATTTCCATGGAAATCAAAAAACGAGTTCGACAGTGTGGATGTAACCCAAGGATCAAGCAAACAGCGCTAGGGAAAGTGAAGATGTGTCTCTCTGACAAGATCTGTTGGACCCATTTTTTTATATTTCGGGCCAACTGACGCCTTTAGAAGCATAAGAACTCATGATTCCTGGGAACATTTTCTGTAGATATATAATGCCGCCGACAAAAATGGATAAGCGAATGTTTCTTGACAAGAAAGCTCGAAATTTATGCGATAGAAGATGCAAAAACGCTGAGAATTTGGAGTAAATATAGCAGACGCACCGAAAATGAAAGTGCTCTCCGTTCGTGACTTTGCAATGCGTCAATACCGTAGGCGCTGTTTCTTCTGGGTGCGCCTGAGGCGGCGATGCTTCGTATGCACATAAAAAGCCCTCTTTGATGCCGATAATGGTGCGACGTGCAGAATGAGGATTTCGGCCAACGAAGCGCGCTTCAGAATCGGTTGGTTTTCACGTCGCAGTCGTGGTGCAAAGCAGGCGGGAGCTGTTGTCCGTAATCGATTGCTATCGATTGATCGCACAACTGTTGCGTTGTACGTCAGACCTACAGTAATCAGCTGAAGTAACAGTCAGAAGACGTGGCGTAATATGTGACTTTTGGCTCGACCACTTCGAGCAAGCCAAGGCTTATGATATTTAATAGGTGGGGCTGAATATTCAGGAGAATTTCTCACGGATGAGGCACAAAGAACTTTTTTCAGTTTCGGAGGGCTACAGCAGTGATGCATAACTTTTCATGAGGGAAAAACAAGCCCCGCCTTCTTATTTTATACTCTGAAAGACTATTCGGGAAGAATGGGTTGGTGGATGAGATTAGATTACTAAATGAGGCTCAAGAACTCTGAAAATGTGCTCGCTAGATGATGGAAAGATATTCGGCGAGCAGAAGGTGACACCGTAAGTGAGCACCGAGAGCGCTGAGAAACGACGCCATCAGGATCACCGGGATGTGCTGATCCTCCTTTTGGAAACGTCCCACTCCGAGTCCTCCGAAATGGAAGCTGGACGCTGAGAAGTGAGGCCTGACGAGAAAAAATGCAGCATTCATCTACGCCAATGCAGTTGCAGAACGATGGGATCGACTACTGGCGTCACGCTGTTTCTACTTTGTAGGTGTGACACAGTCGTCATGGATTGCCTATAACGAGGTAAATGCAAAGATAACGAAAATATTAGGTCTTCTGTCCCACCTCCAGGAAGTGCCAAAAGGAAGAGGATGCCACTAGGAATTGTACTACCAGTCTGTGACGTTCACACAGTGTTTCAGATGCACCTGTTCGGATTAATCTTCTCGAATCCATGCTCTGCAGCCATGTGATATTTAATGCCTGCCTCGGCGACAACCTTGTGGCGTTAAATTTGTAAATGTTCAAGGAGGTATGTGAGCAGAGATTGTGTTATTCGTTGAAGATGCTTACGCAATTTGTCCGGCGCCGCCAGGCACTGATGGAACGGTTAAGTGCGCAGGGCTGCAGCTGTTATGGACAGGAGGTTTGATGTGGACTTTTGTTCCTTTCATTGAGAAGCTTGCTATATTATCTGTTGCGACCTCAGTCCAATGCAGTACGTCAGCAAACTGCATTCGCTTGACTCTGTGACCTGCGTCGACTTGTGCTGAATGTTGCCTGCGTGGAACCAACAAAACTCAGGTGTTTCAAAACAGCTGCTGCGAGAGCTTCTCAGTTCAAAAAGTACTTGTTCAGATGGCCTGATAGATAAAGAGTGCTTAACATTCGTTTAATTCTGAAATATGGGAAAATATTAATTGGACGCATTGGGCGACGCTGTCACATCCATTCTCATAGCGTACGGTGCAAAGTAATAGAGAGAGCGAAAAATTCACATGAGGGAAAGGTAAAAATAAAATAACGCGAATGTCATATGCACGAAGATAATGATAAACAACAAGTCGAGTCTATTGTGGCAGCATTATTCACGAAGTTGTTGGTGTACACGTCTCCTTTTCTGACCCCTTCCACCGAACCATTTGCCACTCAGCTATCAGATGTAGGGCAGTGTTTCGAAAACCAGTAAGTGCATTCAAACATATGACGGAAAACACACATTCAGAAAGAGAGAGATAGCAGCAACAACAAATCTCTTCGCAGAGATCGTCTCATAATCGAAATATAAAAGAGGATGGCAATTCAATTCCATTAGTCGCCGTCAACTTGTTTTTTTTTCTACATTTGAGCGATCGTGGAAAAAGTGCGATACTGTGAGAAATGCGGTAGTCGACTTAACCTGTCGGTGCATACGGCAATATTACATCAGCCACGAAAATATCATTTAACACGTCGACGTTGCAAAAATTCCTTCATTGAATGAATAACACAACGAAACGCTTCCACTCAATCTTGTAACAATTCGCTTCAAATGGAGAATACATACGTCGACAAGAAGCGGCAGTATCGAATAATGACATCGAGAGAGAGAGCTGCGTCGCTCTTTTTCTCGGTGCCGCCATCACAGCACATTATAGCCAACAATCTCTAGCATCAGCCCAAAATGCCCTATGATTCCACACATGCTTATAGTTTATTTAGCATATCATAGCGGCAATAATCAGTTATTCATATTCTCATAACTGAAATGTGATAAGAAAAAGCTGCAAGAAAAAACTCCTCTGCAAAATTCGATGAATCAACGATGCAAGATGCAAAGAAAAGTGAAATTTCACCGCGAAAGAGCGAAGCGCTCGAACACATTTTTCGCCCTTTTGCTGCTGCACCTCTTTGAGCGATGCAAAGTGGTGCGTTCGTGCCAGCACGTCGTATCTCTCACGAGGTCACAGCACATCGAATGCTCTTGCTATGACTGCTTCCAAAATGATACCTTATTATTATATCACTCTCTGCTTACTTAATTCTTTCGTAATTTGTATTGATTGCAGATCATTGTAAGTTATATATAAACATATTCATACCTCAGTCGTTAGTCATTTCTCAAGAATTTATCAATAGTTATAGGAATGGAACCTTGAAAGAATGTGGAATGTTGCCGGTTCATGACAATTTGGCAGTTGTAAGTATGCTGTCTTTATCATCGGCATCAACTGTTTTAGCACTGATGTACCTACACGCAATGCTAATGGAAGAAACCCTCTGCTCACTTTCACTTTATGGTTGGAACTACCCATCCCCTACCTCATTGATTCTGTCTTTCGATCTCCCTCCCCTCCTCAGTTCGTTCGATTTTAGAGACACGTGAGTTAATGTTGTTGCCGACTTTTTGTCGAATAAAATAGCGCTGTAGTGGATACACTCTTTCTAGCTCTCAATGATGCCGTTTTATTATGACCATCTGGCGAATCCAGAGCATTTACACTGAAGCTTATCGTACGATCTTCGACAATGAATTCGCTCATCGAAGTGTCTTGGCAAATCAAGCAAGTGCATCATGCGAGATCAGCTGTTCATAAGGGTGAACGGCTGCAAACGGCGACGAACTCTGCTGAACTCCATTTCCTGTTCGCTTAATAAAACAGTTTATTCAGCACAGATAATAAATGCTGCCTGCATAAGTTTGCGGATTTCAGGAAAGGCCAGTTGGATAAAAGCAGATAAGGAATCCAACTTTTATTTTCTCAACTTCAACGAATGTTTCCTCCATGAATATATTTGAATGTCGATGATAAATAATTTAGCGCAGTAGAAACGACATGGATACTTCGACCAGTTCCAATAAACACTTGTGCCGAATATTTTGCAAATGGCAATAACGTTCAGAATCCATATTCAAGAAACGATGGGTGCTGTCTGCTGATGCCCATAACAGATGTCGAAAATGTGCGACGTTTATGCTGATGCCACACACCGCTGAACTGCAATGAGAATTTGTCCAAGAATGGAGATGATAGAAAGGATGTCGTTTTTCCCACTGTAACTTATTTCTTTACACCAAGTACCTTTTGGGGATAGGGTTACAAACTTACTGGTTTCAGCAGCAATTAGTGTAATGTAGCTTAAATAACTTTAAGCATTTCTATCCCTGAGAGAATCGGCAGTTTGTCGATAAAATCCTCAAACTATGGGCCATGAAACACTGAGATGTGGTACTTATTGAAGATGAATTTTTGATAGTAGTATTTTACTGCATCAATGTTGTAAGCCCTCCATAAATAAATTCGTATCATTCGGTCCAGCTGTGTTGTGTTCAGGTTGGCTTTCAACGTTTCAGTGAACGCATACCGAAATGTGTATAAGCCTCATTGGCAAGAAGAGTTTGTTGATCTGTACAGTAGAGCGTTCACCTCAATGTTCGGAATTCCATGAGTTGCGTCTAATTACCAACTACCCATAATAAGTCAACTATTCCGAGTCTAAAATTTTATGCTGGATGTTTGAGTAATGTTTATAGCTTTTGTTGAAAGAAAAAGACTAAGCTCCCACCGTAGCGCAACAACAACTTCGTAAGCGTCGCCCGGTGCACTCAGTGCTACATCGTACCCAACATATTATTTTACAGCAGAATTCATGGAGAAGGGAGAGGGGGAGGGGCGGGGGGGGAAGGGGAGGTGCTCAACATATTACAGTGGTCCACGGAGTTTCAGAATTTCACACCTGTAGTATTTCATAACAAGACCTCATTGTTGTGGCTGGCCAGTTAAAATATTTGTGCACTGGTAAGGTGTTGCAAGGTATACTGGATACATACCGTCCAGGAACTCATTTGCCGCCATTAGCGAGCAATATCATCGAAACCAAAAAGTAGCATAGTTTCAGCACAGCTTCCGTTTCACGACTAACCGACCCTGAAAACGATGGAGGAAGACATCTGCCGGGATACATAAGAGTGAGTGAGAGTTGACGGCCGAGTTGACAAATCGTCGTTTCGAGGCATGAAATTCAAAGATGCTCACATGTATCCTCCTTCCTCTTTTCGTTCCACCTCTCGTTCTCTTCCCTCACCCAAATATTCTATCGTCAAAAGTGCCCTAGAGAACTCACGTCTCACATAAACTCGATACAAACTTTAATGCAATAATCTGCAGCAAATAACCTATGCGTATTTGTGAATTCATAAGTTCATAAACAGTGCAAACAATAACTTACATGACATATGAAAAATTGAATGAACACGAATAAGGAGAACAGTACTCTCAATTCAAACCTTAACAAAATGAAAGCTCTTACTGAGAAATCCAGCAAGTAGACAAAACTCATGGACTTTTGGAAAACATGAAAGGCACAAATTTATTCATTAAACAGTAAGTAAATCTCGCTGCCGAATGAGTGAAACTGGTATTATAGCTTATCAAGTGATAATGAGGTATTTATGACGCTGTTTCAAAAATTCAAAGCTGCTTTATTGGCCTTAGAAAAAAGATTTTGTTCGCCTAGTGCAAAGAGGCGAAAAACTGTGCTCAGAGGACCGCTTTACATACGCTTAACAATAGGATACATGATGTAGTTGCAGTGTCCCACCTAAAAAGTGCAAAGCTAAAGGTCAAATGCGTGAAAGAAGACGAGATAATGTGTCAACTCATATCTGTCGGAAATGCGTTTCGTCACTTAACTTCTAAGCTGCACGTTTTTTGATTCAGAAGCAGAGAGCATGTTGATGTCGAATTTTGACTCATTTTCCGGCGGTGGAATAACTTGAAAATTGACTCAGTAGAAAATGGAGCAACAGTTTGAGCAGCTCGCAATGCAAAATGGGCGTCGCCTGGAACTGTACCTATCCGATTCTTTGGGAAAGTTCAACACCTCACGTGTGGTGCTATTAGCACTTAATGCAAAGATCATTCTTTGATCGAGAGATGCACCTGTTTACTCAAAGTACATGATTTTGAACATCCCTTACTCTCGCTGAGATGTTGCTGTCAGACAATTCGGAATAACATGAAAAAAGCTTTTTTGTGCCTGTGTGCGCAGTTCAAGCGTTGTTGTCTTATGAAAGCTCACACCTGACTTCGACAAATGCTTTGCATATTAATAAGTTAGTAAGCGTAGCAGAAATAACCATTTGGTAAAGGTCTTCTTGAAGCCTTGGTAGAATAGAAAGGACTCAGAAATGAGATGCATCGTTTCCTTGAAAAATGAGTGCTGATATGATGATAAATCACTGTTTCAGCTTATGTGTCCAACTTCACAGGAAATTAGGCACTTGTTGACTCACATTATTACTGCCTTCTACCTAATGCCACAAAGATCGGTACATGGCTAAAAGGGAACTGCAAGATGCTGATTAGAGTATGCCAGTCAGTTCAGCTGGACTCCACGATACACGCTGTGTATGAGCACGAGTTTATACGTCGTAAACATTAAGGTGAACTTCTCAACATCTGGGAAAATGAAGATGCTATCAATAAAGCAAATTCCATTTAATGTCAGACAACGCCAACGCTCAATAGTGTTTGTTTTACGTATGTATTAACCTATACTGCGCGATAATATTAGTAGCTTCATTGTTGGCGAAATTGTTGTCGTTGTTACCAATAATAATTTCATCATTGCTGTTATTACTGCGACTTTCATGATTAGCATTACTATAATCGTCACTTTAACAGCTACTGGAATGGAATTTCAAAAATGTTATTATCATGGCGATGATATGATAACCGTTACTACTGTCAGATAACACAATACAATGATGATCACCACCTGATAAGGATGATAGGCATTATTTCAGATGCTTTTCCGTAAGATTAACGCTAATAAATTGGCTGCATTGAAGTACTCCATTGAGACAATGAACTCAAGTTGACGCATTTTTTTTTCAAATGTGAGTTTAATAATTTCCGCTCTGTCTCAATCATCGCAAACTATTCATCACTTCGAAGCTGGAATGCTTGAATATAAGTGGAAGGAGGAAAGAGATGATTTCATCGATGCAACAAGATTTCATCAGTTTATCTCACATTAACAATTAATCCTTCTACTCCATTTCCGCTTTCTTTTACTTTCTACGAACAGAACCTGGAGAAGCTCAGCCTCAACTTCGGGAGCTGACATCGTTAACGCCTGGATGAAAAGGGGACATTATGAAATTGAAACCTCTTTTCTGGTGCCCTCTGCTCTGTGTGGCTTCCAGTGACATGTGGGAAGCATGCCAAAGCGGCCTGAGGTCAAATGAAAGCAATTATCACAGATTTGTCATTTCGGTTCTTCTCTTTTTTTAAGAGATGAGAGTATATATTAATTAAAAATTAACATGCATCGACATAGTATGTGCAGAATTTTCTCACCACTGCCTTTTGCATTCAAGTAGAACGCATAAACTCATTAAAGCTTGCGAACCGTGTAACTAAAGGAGCATACCGACAGCGCTCTTTTTTGCATGTGTCCACGCTCTAACGACTGGCATAACTTCCCAATATGTAGCGAAAGGTGCATAATAGGGCTTTAACATGTCTAACAGAAGGTCATCAAAAGACTGACATTTTAACAACTCGACTAGTGTGAAAGTAACTTTCTACATCTCTAGGTTGTCTACAGCTGTTTTGAAATTAGTAGATTAGTCACTAAATTTTCTTAAGCGCTTTCTGACTTGATATTGCGGGCAGAAAGACAGGTAGTCATATATTCAAATATGCAGAGATGATGCTAACACAGCGCTGAGTTTGTAAAAAGTTAGCAGAAACTGAAGGTGTGACTATGCGATAAACACTCGGCGGTAGTGTTCTAGAAATGCTCCACGTGAGCCATCGCTTAAAATCTTAGTGTGATCCAGTGGTCTTTCGACTGTTGTTCAGGCATCAGGCAACCGTAATGAGCCGGCATGCGTTCCATCTTCGATGTGAGAACCAGTCGCCGATGAACACTTGCATAAGCGAACTCATGCGTTTCGTTATTAGCTGCTTTTGATGATGGTAGCAAAAGTCGCATGTTCGGAAAAGTCAGCAAGTCATACGACTTTCAGAGAAAATGCCGAATGCGATTCGCTGCAAGGCTCTGACGGCGTTCATTTTTTTTTTTCCTATCCCGCAAAGTCACAAGTGAATGTCCGCCGCTCTATTTTGTTGGCTGACGTGACTTTTAAAAAGAAATACTCTCAGGAGAAGCACGATTCGCACGGCTTACCCTCCCCATTCCGTTGCCAAACACCGCCTCTTGCAATCGATTGCTCACATTCACTCGTTGCCCTATAAAAGAGATCTCGGCATGTTACCTTCACTCATTTCTATTCCTTTTCCTCTCGAATTTCATGTTTCCTTTCTAGCCTCCTTAGCAGCGTTCTGAAATTTACAGAAGAACCTCCAAAAAATATAAGCTTAATCCGAACTCTATTAGTTGAGAGAAAAAAGGAAGAAATGCTTTTTCCACGCGTGGATTTCAAAAAAATGTCCGTTGTGCCGACATTCCTGTGAATCAGCCTCACTGAGTGCAATTAAGGCAACTGAATGAGAGCTAAATTGTATAAGCGATGTTGTTTCATTGCACAATTTTTGTGATATCTTTTACGATATTTGACGCATTTTTTTTGCGATGAAATGACTAAATTGTTGGGCGTTATATGTGTAAATGCAATTCAACAATTTCCGTAACCAAAAAGCACCCATTATTGTGAGTTATAGTCTAATTTGATCAGTGAATTGCGAACGTTGCTGAATAAATTTGTATATTTTGTGCAAATTTGCATAGTTTAGAAATACAGGATTGGAATCGGCTGCTAGAGCACGAAAGGATTTTAATGGAATCGGCTGATTTTTTTGTTAGGAATTTCTAACTGAGAAAGACTGGTGCAGGATATTTTTGGCGAATAATCTATTCCCGCCGTAGAGAATCTCAGAGTAGCACAATTGTATGACCTCATGGAGGAACAGTAACAGTTATCTATTAATTCAAAGAAGGTGGGCTCGTTTCCATCACTATCATTCTCTGCACATACCGTTATCTTGTGGTACTGAATTTTACAACACTTTACGCAGTTAGAACATGGCCTTCCAACGCTTGCATGATGCCATTCATTTCCCACCACCAACCAATCAGCAGCTGATTGCAACGCATGCTGACGACAAAATATAAAGGGAAGGGAACTGAGGAACTCCTGATTAGATCTCGTAATATCCTGAATACAGGTTGCTTTACGGGCCTAAGATATTACAATACTGTCTTCAGGATGTTGGTGGTGAGCAAAGAGTTCAGCTCTGTGAGATGATTGGAAATCGGAAATCAGGATAGATTAGCACTGTTCTGTCGAATCTCTTTCGCTTAGTAATCGCCTATAAAATCTGATTATCTCGTAAATAGCTCTCTTTCAGATTTCAAGTTACACAGTTGATATTTCGTCTATGTGCCTATCAGTATGCGTCTCTTGCACACTTATATCTCAGAAATGTTGGAACAATGAAAGTTTTCACTCTGATAAAAGATGACACCTTGTTGTGAGTATTCCGGATGCGGCAATTCTTGACTGACATTGATACCACGGAGAAAACGCAATGATTTATGTATATTGTACCAGCTGGGGTGTTATTTCTTCCTTGTACATGAATATGCTATTTTGCGATTTCATGATAAAATAGAGCTTGACGTGCATTATTTTTCCTCTGAAAGTAACATCGCATTAATGGTTTACGAAGATTGCTTCTTTCCGGCGCTAGCTAAATTCAGTTCAGGTGCCAAAGTTCTCGTAACCTTTGAACTCTGACTGCGTGGTGAAATTTCCACGTTGAAATTGTACGTGTATGTTTTTGCCAGTCGTCCTCCTCTTGTACCAATAATAGAGACTATGTTCAATACAAAAATCGTGACAGCATAGAAAAATAAATCACTTTGAAATGAATATGTCAGCAGCTGTCACCAAAGTGCGACAGCCGCATCCAACTGCGTCCTTCGACGCACCTGTGCTCTCCAGTTATGCTGAATTGCGCATTAGCTTTGTGCAGTGAAGGCAGATTACGGTTCTTACTGAATGCCGTTCATGCATCGTCGGCATACTTTATCACAGAGAACATAGAAGTTCACAGGTCTGTGGCGTTTTTCACATCCTAGTCGCAAAGATAATTCAGGTTGTTGCATTGATAGTATTGGGTATAGCCGTTCAAGATGTACATTAAGTGACAGGTGCTGAACAAACCCTAACCGATTGAAAAGTTGTTGTGCTAGGAGCGAAAAAACCTGTTATGTTTCGCTGAGTCTATTCCATTTTCTGCTTCATTTCGAAGCGAGTACACTGTTAGTGTGAAAGCATCTCTCAGCATTGGATGGCTATCACCACATAATCAATAATTATTGCAGAAGAGTCGAGTGAGGTTACCGCTATGCAGTGTGTTGTGAACGGTTCATTGAAACAAATTCGACCAGTGCAGCTGAACATGATTCTGGCCCGAAATAATTCAGCATTAGGATGCATCATGATCGAAAAAAGACTAAGAAATAACAGAGGAGCAGGACAACCGCTCAAAAAAGTAAGCCAACTTCTCTCTAGCCGACTGCACGACAAATGCATTTTTCGAAATAACCGTTAGAAGATTATTACATGACAAAGCACACACATTATGGCGTACATAATTTTATTATTTCTAATATTTTCGCACTTCCACTATGTAATTTTAAGATCAGTTTATTCGCATCTTTCTCGGTAAATGTTGATGGATAGTATTCAGAAAAATTTTCAAAGAAGAGGTAATAGACATTGCAAATTTCATTGAATGTTTACTATGCACCTACATTATAGGCGCTGCGGAGAGCGATGTACGACGTTGTACAATTTTTGCCAGCCTATGATTGAGTGAACTAATTGAAAAATTCACTTTAATGGAAGTGATCTTTAAGGTTCATCAAAACAACTTGATGGCTCCATACTATGTTACGCAGAAGAGTTTTGTGGACAACATGCTGATGCAACGTATGAACACACGCTTCGATGAAGGTGAACTTATGATTGTTTGTGTGTGGATGAAATATTAGTTATTTGTTGACATGAGTTCCTTGCTGAGCCTGATCACTGCTTATAGCAGATGATTTTTGACAACATGGTTATGAATTCTGAAATTTATTGGCCACCAACTAGGTTACGTAAAGGTATGTTTTGCAGCTAAGCGTCTTTTTCAGTGAATCGAAATTAAATTAGTGTGATTGTTGTTGTTTTCTGAGCATTTGGAGGGTTCCGAACTGTCGGAACGTTGCACCGTTTTTATCGGCTACTCCAATTTTCACATTACTGTAACATTAACACTGCATGTAATAATGAGATATAGCCGCATAGTAGTTGCTTGCAGACACGGGTGTGGCACCGACAAAAATGCAGCAGTGCTTCCTTGTACTCACGAGAATGTTCCAAAACCGCAGCCAAATTCCCGATTATGTTGCGTAAGTCTTGTGTCTCGTTAACTCATTATATGATCTATTTGGCCTTTACCACTATCAGAATGTGATCTGGAATTAAAAACAACATGAATGATGTTTTACTTCCTACCTGGCCAGTTTTATTTTACCACTCTTTACTTTCTTTTTGAAGGGATCAGGTCATTCATATTACCCTTCACATCTTGGTCGAAGCAGTCAAACCGAAGTGTAAAAACGGGGTTTGCAAAACGAAACGCAAAGACAAGTTGCATTGTAAATGGCACTCGGATGAAAACAGATTTTATAGAAGCGGTACAATGTCGCGAATGCACGACAGGATGAGAGTTGTTTTTATCATCGTTGCCACATCGATCTTTTATGTTTTCTTCTTCGCTTTCTATCGAACTATGGCTTACATGGTATCTTGGAACAAACAGAGGAACAACTTCATTCACCTCAGAGAGTAATAAGCGCACATTGCAAAGGCAAGCTCTAATCTGAAAATAATTCGGCACTTTTTAGCCATCTTAGGGCATTTTCGAAATTCAGTTTTTCTTCGTTTTGATCACCGTAAGTAGAGTGATCGTTGCACCGCTTTTGCCTTAGTAGGTTGCATTTTAAATGACATTTTTTCATATATCAACATGTTTATACAGGTATGATTATTGCTGATTATATCGAAAGAATATGAGAAAATACAAGGTATTGCGCTTCGAAAGCTTGAAATTTGCACTGATGACAAATGCAGATCTTATTCTTATAGGATTTCATTTCAGGTTTACTTACTCGGCAAATATTACTTAACTCGCTGTCATGTAGTGCGGCCACACATGACGACACTACTTCACTATTATTTGTAAATACCACGGGGGTCAGCCTATAAGAATGACAAATTTTTTACGGTCTAATGCTTCCAATAAATGATGCCGCCGATGTGGCGAAGAACTGCTCGACGTTAATTCTCGCTTGTGATGCATATAACTGGAATATCTTTAATAATGAGCATTTATGCTATATTCCTCTGGCTACTTTGGCAGACTTCTGCATTTTCCCTCAAATGGGCCGTGTGAGTATTTAGCAGGTGCACGACAATAATCCTTCTTAAAAAATGGCCATTCGAGTGTTACCGTGGTTGTTGGTGACAGAAAGCACTAGCCGATTTGTCGTTTATTGTCGCCTTTCTTTCGTTCCATCTAATATTATTTCCTACTTTGTGGGCAAAAATGGTGAAGAAACTTAGCCATCAAAATGTGAATATATGTTACGTTGCATATAAATGGTGGGATTGATGCTATATTTGCATACAAACGAACGGTCAAATAAAGTGACGACAATCAACTTTATAAGAAAGACTAATCTTTCCAGCATTACGTTCGAGTTTCAGAGGGCATGCATGTTAGCTGCCACATTAAAATGATCAGACTTTTCACTTTTTGAAGACATATGACTGGATTCCATATGTTTATTAACTTTTCAAATGACTCGCAAATATTGCACGGTTTAAAATGAGCCTAAAAATTTTTCTTTCATTTCGATACCAAAGGAAACGCTTCATGTGGAAATTAAAAGAATGTTCGTAGTGATATATTCTAGTTGTTTTAGAAGAAGTAAGGCAATTTTTGATTTTCGAGGAAAGTGAACTTGCTGAGCGGATGTTCGCCTTCATCTGCATTTAAGGAGGTTGCAGAGTGGATAGGAGACCCATAAGGCATTTGACTGATTAAGCACAGCCATGACGTCGTCGTTCTCAACTGGCTATTCATTGGTGTGCTCAAGGGAACCATCAAATTATTGAGTTAATCAAAAAACCACATTGTTAAATAAGAAAAAAAGCGCATTGAACATGGCGGGATGTATTCGCATAGAGATCTTTTGCTTAAATAATCATATGCAACGAAATCTTTTGAAGATGTTCATTAATATTTTCTGTCTATTGTTGGGATTAGTCTTTGAAATGGAATTTCAGGAATTTCGAATTTTCTGGGATTTTCAAATTTTTGGAGTATTCGTAAATGGACAATAAATGGAATTCACAACCACATATAAGAAGCCTCCTCTGTTATAGCCGGAAAAAATAAGCGAAGACTTGAGTATGTCATCCGAAATCGGAATTTATATATATATATATATATATATATATATATATATATATATATATATATATATATATATATATATATATATATATATGCTTCTCATATTGCTGTCGACAAAATGAAAGTGCAAAGACTCACACCAATGCAGAAAAAAGTGGCTTTTGAAGGAAGAATGACTCATTCCGAATTCTGTTATTGCAGCAGATAGAGCTTCTTACAGAGTACACTACTTTTCAGTAGGACCGATTGCGACTTTATAGGAAAATAAAGAATGATCAACTTCGAATTAACCTATTTTCGCTAAAACAAAATTCTTAGCTTAGTCCATAAGACATCACTGTAAAAATATGTTCACTTGATCGATTATGAATTCATTTACGAATAATGGTTTCATCAAGTTGCGAATCGCCATCCCCCTTGCATCGTCCTCAGCAGTATCATCTACGTCGCATCAACCAGTCTACTACCGTATCTTCTGTAGATTCACAAATCCAGGTGTACTATGAGTTTCTTGGAAGCGCCTTGTTCGACTATGCATTCATGTGCGTATCAGGTGTTCATATGTGCAACCGCATTTGGGAACACGCAGTATTTGCTAACGAAGGATTATTGCATTACTTATCGAGCATATTCGCGTTTCTCGAAAGCGTTTCCTTATACATTTTGCAGATCCACTACATTAAGCTTTTGTTTAAAAAAACAACTAATATGTTTTTTAGAAATATGCTTGATGTACAAACATTAGAAAAAAAATTAGTTTGCTTTAATGCATCAATACTTGCTTGCTAACTAATCAAGGGCATTTTTATGTACTCCATATTGAGCTCCCTTTCTTGGACAGATTAAAAGAAAGAAATGAGAATTTTCACAGCGGAATTTGAATCATTCATCACAACATTCTAAAGCTATACATGCTTATGCGTTTATATGGCTGTTAAATCGATGTCATAACATTTCATTACTAACATTCTTGAGAGAATAGGAAAACAGGATTTCTTGGTAAAGATATACCCCTTAATTCGATGCTCCCATCATTTCGCGTGGATATTATCACAGGCATACAAAGACCTTTTCGATGAATGGATTGTGAGGAAGAACGTATAAATAGTAGTATCCTTTATTCATTCACTCACGCGAGTACACAAAAAGTAAAAAGTAAAGAGATAAACTAACATCAAACAGAGCAAGTGACGTGTAGGATACGACACAATTATTTATGCATACGTATACATACAAGAAAACAATAGTCACAGCTGTTGAATGTTGGAAGAGTCGAGCAAATCGACCAATTTTTGCTTTCGCCTCTCATGCACTAACGAACACGCAATGCAAAATTCATGCAATTGCATTAGCGATACGTGCAGACTGAAAGCATTCATTCGTCGTAAAAATGGCGCAATTCACCCTTCATATGGGATCAACGAGATGGCTGATATGGTCGCTTCTTATCGTGTTTGTCAACAGTCATCTGCTAGTGGTGTCACGCTGAGGGATAAAAAGGCACGTGACTGTTAATGTAGGAGGAGAAGGTTCTTCCCTTCCCTCAAAATGCAAAGACGGAAACACTTCACATAATTCCTTCTTCTTCTGTCCAATTTAGTACAGGCTACCTCGATGCTCTTTTTTTAAGAGAAACTTTCAAACGATCCTGCAGGCGTTTTTGCAAAACTCACCAATAATCTTGTCCGCTGAAGGGATAATAAATCTTATTGGCTGTGTGGAGATCGACGGCAATCACGAAAATGATAATGAAAGACGGAGCGGTAAAGAACGTGAAGAGAACTTTTTACGCGACTGTAACTGATGTTTTGGTAGCCAAGTCCAGCAGGCAAGACGTGGTAAAGTAATGCGGACGCTCCCTCCTGTGACCAGCGTGAAGGCGATACAAATGTTTTTGCAGCCTCAAGAATGACTACCTGCTTGTCGTTTCATGTAGGTCATCTATCTCACTCAGATCCTAGTAATTACTGGATGACACTCGTTACTCTTTAAACGATTACCTGCGAGCTCCGGTTAGGGAAACACCCAGGCTTATGAACGTGACTTTACGGAGGGTGCTAATTGTAGTCTCTGTCCTTTGCAAAACCCCGCCCTCTCCAGCATTCCTTATGCAGCAACCTTTGCGATAATGGAACTTAACAAGGCGATCCCAACAAAGCACTCAGAGGATTTCAGTTGTTTCCCTTTCTTTGAAGTAGTAAACTGTCTATCTTACTGATGATTACATGAGTATTCCCTTAGTTTAGAGTGCCGTGGAGCTTATATCATTGTGATCCTTAAAATTGTACATTCCAGATGAAATCATTATGGTATTTAAAAGTGATCTTTCTCAGTGCTCACAAAAGGCGGAGGGCCAGCTAACTTCATATTTTTTGTTGTGAGAATGAATTTTCGGACCACTTTAGAAAGGCACTTTAGAAACATGGTTTCTCTATCTACTGGAGAAACGTCCGTATCATTATCACTATGGTCAATGAGAGTCCCTTTATATATACAATCAATCCGTTTTATATGCGTCCGCAATTTTTCAGAACGTTTTCCACGTGGAATATTTTAACTTTTTCTATTACTGTTGTTCAAAGCAATATTTTTCTCCGTTTGCGACATGCAAGGATATCATATGAGACAGATAACATGGCGAGAATTCCTTTCGAACAATTGCTGTAAGCGTTGAGGTAAATTTATGATTCCATGCTATGCGAATCAACGAAAAAAGATTATTCATTCGCACGTTCACAGATGTTAAACTGCTCCTGGCAGAATAAATCATTCGCACATCGCAAGAATTCATTGGTCGGGAAGTTGCGATGTCCTTTTTCATGACAGAAATGGTCAAAATTCAAGCAGATTGAAATGATAAACATTATTCTTTCTCATTTGTTACTTAAGCGTCGAATCGGGAATCGACGGGTGCCTAGAATAGCAGTGCGGGAAATTTCGAAGCGTTAAGTTCAAAATTTTAGCAGTATCTTTTCATAACTTTTCACTGAACAGATGTTCTCCAATGCCATCGAATCAATGTAATAATCAGTTAATAGAGAATAGTAGCTCTAGTTCAAATGAAGGAATCCATTATTCGGAGGAAACATTTGCTTAAGATGATTTGTGATGAAATGACGTCTTTGCAGCCTTATAAATTTGCAGAGGAGTGAAATGAAATCCAGTCACCTAGTTAATAAAGCTATCATCACAACCTTACGAATGGGGATCGGGAGAGAGGGCAGGGAATGAGAAGGAATGAGTCGAAATCACACTATTATGCGTGGTCCTTAACGAGAAAGCACATAAATATACATGATGATATACGTAGGCATGTGGAAAATGCGTGAATAAATTGAACGAATTTTTAATGATTTCGATTTCACTCGTCTTTTCGATTATGCACTAGGTGAACCTGCGATACTATTTTGTTGAGTATTCTGCTAGCAGCGCAGAAGTTGACTAGAAAATAGTAGGCTCGATCAGTCGGTATGATTGCATATGGCATCTCACGAAACTTTCATGATGCATAGTTTGCGGTAATATTTCAACACCCTGAAAATTCTTTATTTTCTACAGCGCGTATGGACAGAATAGCTTTTTACGTATTCGTTCTCATAAAAATTTACGGCGATTGCAACTAAGCCGAGTTCCACTGCTTCCCTTGTTCCTGCAGTTCCGCCTGTAGTATGAAACCACTGTCCACTCTTGTACCATCTTCGTAAACTTTCAAGCTAACATTTTATGTTTGACAGCCTTGTAACCTTTTCATTTGCTTATTAGAGTGGAACACTTTCAAAAATGTCCATGTTTTTGAAAAGACCGCACCTGCAGTACTTGTATTTCAAATATGCTTTCCAATATGTTTTCGTCAAATGAGTTGAAAAGGCACGGCCGATTTGTAGCTAATTATAGGATTTTGCAATTCCGTACACAGTTAGGGAGGGATCTGCATGTTCACTTTGCTGTCAAACATCGGAACAACGCGACTACAGAACTACGGTCATGTTGAGAGGAATCCGTCGTTTTCCGCACAGCAATTCACATACACATCGAAGAGATATAGCTTTTCGTAGAGAAAAGCAAGTTACGTACAGATGAGCATCGTCGACAAAACCAATCTATCCAAGGACTGACCTATCCACTGGAATTTTCGTCATGCATTTTGTTCGGATATTTGACGTGAAAAATTCAGGGGTTCGATGGGAAACAAAGGTGCAGGATGCAACAGCTAAAGGAGCAGGTAGGAGCCGCATATCATTAGCACCAGTATGCGCTATTAGTGAATAATCAATGATTTTATAACGTCATGCAATTGGCTAAATGAAACAAAACAATAAAATGCATTCGGGAAGCAGGAATATTGCAATCTGCAAAGCTTACAAGGTACTAATGGTGGTACCTACCAGGTTAGAGGTACAAAAATATGCTCGCAATTCCTAGTATAACACTTTCTTCTTGGCATCTTCTTTCCCGAAACGCCCAACATGTTTCATGTCGCAAATCGAAGAGTTGTGTAAGTGACGGTTCACACGCTCATCGTTTTCACGGCGCAATGAATGGGTTGTTCGCAGGCGTTTTGTCACAAGTTATATCTCACCTATCAGGCACTACAGAGCTGCTTACAACGATCGCAATGTAAATGAAACGATTGGAAACTCGACGCTGCATACTTATCGAGCCAAAAACGTACAACTATGTGCTACTAAGGCGTTTTAAAATTGCAGCCATAGCTTCCTACCACTTGTTTTCGAGTATTTACATGTCTCGTTGGCGGATATTTGAATTAATCTTAATTTAGTAAAGTCGGAAGACGCTGAGCCGAAAGAAGCTCGCTTCTCCAATGATGAAGCATTCACCGCTTTTGAAAGTTCAAATTTCACTTCTAGTACGAGCAGTAAAAGGTTTTTTTAAACTACGAAGATAGTGCTTCAGATACACTCATATTTTTAGGTTGTTTTTGAACAAATACATGTGGTTTTAATTCTAGTTTGCATTATCAAAGACCATTTATTGTGCATTCAATTGTTCGTTTTTGTCACTGCCGGTACGCAATAAAATATAGGCAAATATTCCGGATTGAGTGGCATAGATGACTTTTGCTTTGTCTTGACAGGTTGCCGATGAAAGTAACATCTTATTGCCGCGTAATAATATCATTTTTTAAATAAATCGTACACGAAAATGTACATATTTAAGCAGTCCAACTAACTTAAAATCAACTTCGAAATGATGTAATATGCAGAAAATACCGGTTCACCTTTAATGGCCTATAAGACTTTTGAAATTTTCTAATAATTGCCGTGCAAGTAATCGCCGGAAATCTTGCTTATATCATTACACTTTCACCCGAATCTTACATACAAAGAGGCAAACACGCACCAACGCACAAGATCGGTATGAGCACACCTCCACCATAACATACATGCCCCTGCAAAACAAACTTTGAAATACAAAGAAGCTTACTTTGATTTGATCGTCTTTTACCATTATTCCTCACGAACTTCGCTATCTATTCCTAGTTTGCTGTGCAATAGTGGATATCTCCACCGAAGTGAACTGGCACCAATTTACCTCCTCTTTCTTCGAAATAATAAAACCAGTGTGTTTGGCGCTTAACGCATTTATTGTTCTAACAGCTAAATGCTTTAGAATTCTTCAGTTTACCTTCCTGACGTACGTAGAGTCGCATTCATATACGTGCATTAGCTCGTTCCTCTCAAAATGGAAAACTCGTCGTAGGTTGTTTTGTTGATATTGAATGCACTCATGTGCTTCAAGAAACAGGTAAGCACACAAGTACCCGAATCTTTCCGCTGCTCTGAAATAGGCATGCAAAACGTTGAGTAGCAGCCTTTTGCTCTACATTACGCGATGTACTTGTGTAAAAGATCGCTGACCGCTGTAGTCGCCGAACTTTTAGATTCAGTGAGTGAATCCGAAATTTGGTCAACTTGTATAGATATTTTAAGGATCTGCGGTGGAAAAATGTACAAAATTACATGAGCCTGAGTAAAAAGAAGAAGTGAAGCTCTCATAAAGTAACGGTTTAACTGATTGAAAATGTAGTAGATGAGAGCAACAATAATCTTCAGATCGGAATGATGTAGCTAGAGTATAAAAAATTGAAACAATGGGTACATTAACGGCAGCACGTAGATTCTAGACTGGTATAGTGCGAAGCTATAAACTAAACAGAACACAGCCGTCGGAATCAGGAAAACGAGAAATTTGGAATCTTTTTCTAAGTGGATAAGTGCATTCATAGAAAAGAAAAACAAGAAATCGAACTTGTTGCTGCTGGCAGAACTACGCAAAAAGCATCACTGGTTTTAAAAGAATATAGTGGGATGGCTGATAAATTGAATAACAGGTTTCTGGGAAACATATCTCTTTTTTGGGTTACGTAAATTGAAGATGGATGAATAAATATTGAATTTGGAAATGCAAAGAATATCAAGTTTATTGATGATCTTATCTGTTCGCCACAGACATGAGTGAGTTCCATCGCCCATACAGTCAATATTGTAGCAAGAATGTCAACTTACTTAAAGGATCCTCATTCCGTGGACAGTTAGCAGTATTTTTGACTTAAAATCAAGTTTATTTTTGCGGCTCTGCTAAGCGGATTTCATCTTCATGTTTTAATTCCGACAAGGTAACGTCAAATGCAATCAGCCCTCGTTTTCATAGACGAAGATTAACAAATCTTATCGAAACTTTGGCCAGTTAGAGAATTCAGCGAAATTTCTGAATTCATGAGTTCTTGTTTAACAATTTCGTCATAGTGCGTTTTGAGAAGTCGTATAGATCCTTTGTTGTCACTGATGCTGCGAATTATTTGCTGTCAATCTTGCTGGCTCTTTGAAATGTGGATGTGGTCTTCAAATTTAGTGCGCTGAATTATTCGATGTGGATTTTTTGCATCAGTTGTACTCTAAGCAAACATAATTCGCCTTTCGACGAATTACGTTCGGTAGGAGAGCAATATTTATTTAATTGCAGGCAATAAGTTAGAATATTTGCCAGTTACCTCGAAGTTGCGTTGTTAATTAGCTCGACGCCCTTTGATAAGAACGGCAAATTAATTGTTTATCACCCACTCATTGTTTTCGTTAAGAGAGAAGGTACTAGTGATGAGCAGATAAGCGAGATGATTGCAGTGCTCTCAAAGTGAATGAAGAGCATAAAAAGAAGATGAAAACAACAAGCAGAATCATTAACGCAATTTTTCGTCAGTTCTATTTTGTATGCACTACCTCACCGCTCTTCAGCACCTTAGTTTTGAGCTCAGCCAAGTTTTTTAAATTTCCCAAAGTCTATTCTGGATTTAGACCTTGAAATTGCCTCTTTCGATGTGCAGTACATTCACTCGAAGTTATTTTCATATTTGCATTCATCTAGCCATAAAACTGAACAATTCTTTCTGTTACTTCATTTGCACCGTTCGATCGTATGCTGTTTTCAGTTCAACAAATACCTTCTTCCTCTTAGAAAGGAAATATTAGTCATATGTTCTTGAGGTGATAGGGTAACATATCAATCCCCAATTTTAAAAAAGTACTGCGATAACATTGTCGGCTGCCAAACTATTGATGCATGAGGATTAGGAAAAGAAGTTGACATTTCGGGATAAGTTTCGAAACCTGCAAAGCTGCCTGAAATTCAAAAACGCAGCATTTGCTTTCTACGCGGGATGTAGATGAGCCTCTAAGTATCGAATGTGGACACTTAGGTCAACCTATACGCCGTACAAAATGATAGCTTCAGTGCACTGGATCAGTCAGTCCAACTTTTCCTGATTTGAATTCGCCTGCATGTATGAGTCGAAAACCGCATGATAATTCATTCGGCAGGCTTTTTCGTCGACCGTTTTTGGACACTGTTTGAAGCATGAGTTGAATGTGTATAGAATTCTTGCGATAAATCAGCGATAATTAGCTTTCGAGTTGCCGTAAGTTGAAAAATTGAGAGAGCAAATAGGAGACCAGCTCTGCTTCTAGAAGCCTACTACTGCTGATATTTAAGGATTTTTTGAAAAGATGGTAATTTCTTAGTTCTGCCATCGTACTCACTGTTATCTGAGAATAAAATGCTGCAAATCCCGCATCTTTCCGCGTTGTTCTTTTTTTTCAGGAAAATGCAGGGTTTTTCTATCAGGACACTTCCGACCGTTTCGGATGGTAACTGTAAGTCAGCTGATGAATAAACTATAAAATTTAATCAGTTAACAACTTCAACCGTCAGGTAGGCCACTTCCTACAGCTAAAAATGCGACAACTTGCCCGATTGTGAAATGTCGAAATAATAGTAGGGTACACACCACATTAGGCGCTAAAGGGAGTGCTTACATGGCTATGGATCTGCGATGATTCAGCAATCGATCGTTGTGCTCCTTAAACAGTTTTAATTTTTCTTCTCGAACAACCTGCGTGCCTTTGCAGTACTTCATTGCATACTGCATAAAATGAATGACAGCCGACGTCAGCTGGAAGACGCTGAGTGCCAACAGTCTTCTGAAGCAATAGTGTGAAAGCCGACTCTTGCTTCTTGCTCTGATGTCATAGTTGACCTCAGCAGATGGATGTGCGCTACCCATATTAGTTAGACCTTCCTTTGAAGCAGTAGCATCGTATCACTTCAGGATTTCCTTGGGGACGTAAAAATAACAAAAGATGAGGAATTTGTTACTTGACTGCTCCTGAGGCAACATGAAAGTGATACTGCGTTTGCAATTTTTGTTTCCTTATTAGGATTATAAAGTTGCGGCTGTGCAAAATTCCGGACTCACTTTTGTGCAGTGGAAACAGTTTAGAAAAGCGACGTGGACACAAGAATTAATATTTCTCTTTCTAAACTGCAATCGGCTGTTCTCCTCTGTTGAGATTGAAATCTTCGTTTAAAGTTGTCTATGCCATCGTCATTTTGATAATAAACAGTTTTTATGCTGGTGCTGTTACTTAACCCCTCATTATAACACTCTGACAGTTTTTGTTGGACAGTTCCTCGAGTATCCTTCAGGTTTGACGATTCTATACTTTCAGTTTGCATGATCGATTTCACGGCTTCCTTCCGTGTCTCGTTTTAGAGTCTCTCCAAGAAACTAATCTCGCCACCCTCTTCAAGTGCTGCTTTGAAAAGCGACGACGAGAAGCGCTTAATTCCTTCGAATAGAAAGACATTTGTTGCGGTTTTTATATAGATATCTACTCGAATTATGAAAAAAATTTCAATGGTTTTCGAGCGGTTTATGTTGCCACATTGTGGCTATTTGGTGTCTTATGTTGTTGTGTACATTGCTATTACTTTTCGCTTCAGCAAAGCTGCTTTTCGTTTCGAAGATTTTTCATCCGAGTTGATAAATTCGTCGTTCGTTATTTTTCTGCATTCATAAATAGCTCACCTGGGAAAATGCCCTCTTGTTTTTGTGATTTTTCCAGCTTAACGCCACGGTGGATTTTAAATTAGTGGTGCTTTCCTGGGAAAGCAGGCATCTACGGATGAGAATGTCAGTTGCTATTGTTTTGTGCACATGATGTAAGACAGAGGTTCTAGAACGTTTTAGGCCTTATAACTGCTGCGTGGAAACACTAATTTGTGGTGGTGAAAATTCCACTTCATGGAATTTGGTGAATTACCATGCTATGTTATGGAGTATTCTCATCACATGGATTTTTTTACTGTACAAAGTATTTCCTTCATACCATCATATATAGTAATTAGCCATAATCTCTTTCAGGAAGATTTTATATGATTATGGATGCAAGTCAGTCGTACTTTCCGTCTACGTTATCATATAACGAAACACATCGGCCCATGATGCAACAGAGCGAACGAACTGAAATGATTTTCATAAGTGGGGATGAATTTAATCGCCTTCTGTGGGAATAAGAATAGGCTCTCATAAGGCTGTAGGCTTGTATCATTGATTTTTGTTCTGATCCTTGCTAGGCATGAATCACGTAGCAGTGATCGGTGGTGGGTCCTTTCCTTCTCGGATGCGCACAGAGCGTTATCATCTTCAGGTATTCCTGAGAGTGCGATTTCTTGTTTTATTGCCTTTATAGTGATGTTCATGGGGTATTGCGTACATGATATTACCGGAATCTCCTATGAAAATGAAGAGCATGGAAGTTACAGTAGGACATTTCGGGGTCGCCCTCTACAGCCTCTGTTTTCAAATATTGTTGTTCACAGCGTGGT
Organism: Parascaris univalens; assembly: GCA_037576465.1. Taxonomy (NCBI): domain Eukaryota; kingdom Metazoa; phylum Nematoda; class Chromadorea; order Rhabditida; family Ascarididae; genus Parascaris; species Parascaris univalens. The sequence goes on from CM075173.1 coordinate 169,892,494, forward strand.
GGCTTAAAATTGGCGAGTGGCAGGGTCCTGTCACTGCATGAGATCTCGGGATCCGCTGAATGGTAGGTATGAGTTGTCTGGAAGTTTAAAGAAATACGCAGCGTATCCACCGCATCAGTAAAGCCATTCACCGAAACTATTTGAAAGAAATAGCTGGATGAATTTTCGTGACCATGAAAATTGCTCTGCACTTTGGGGAGCTTTCTTGCGCTTTTAGCCAAATGATGACCTTCACTTTCGCATCCATTTTTCTTTCATCTTCCATCAGCCAGTTCAGTCTCAACGCAGATTTGTGCAGTATTATCTTTTATGAAAATGTCGCAGCTGCTATGAGGGCGGGTTCGATGTTCGAGCCTCAATCAAAACGCCTTGATCGGAAGTTGCAGCTTGCACGGACGTACTCCGCGCAACTGTGCTCAACCGTAAGCCAAGCTTGCATGGACAATCCCACTGAAAATTGAAATATTCCGAGATCCCTCCAGACGTGAAAATACGTAGAATGAGGAAATAGTGCTATATGCGTGAAATGTTGAACGCAGCGCATATCTACCTCTAAATCAGAAGTGTCCGTGTGGCCTAAGCAGCATATTCTCATTATGCGCGTCTGCAGAAAATGCAGTTACCAAAAGCATTATCTAGACGTCGAATCTCTTGCGGATGCCTACATTTCCACGTTTTGGGCAAATTGAATTTGCCCCTCGATGACATTATATTTATGAAATTTATGTGAGTCATTAGGTGAACTGCTGTGCCACTTTCCGCTTTAATCCAACAGTTTCCAAAACAGCCATAAATATTTAAGAGCGTGTAAAATTTGCATAGATTTCGCAACTGATAATATATTTTGTTTGCTCTAATCCACTCATCGTTGGTGGAGAGGCGTGTGTTACTAAACTGTCACTATTCATTATACGCGTCTTTGCGATTACTTCAACTGGCCAACCTCGTTAATAGTTCCTCAAAAATAATAAATACGTCTCGAAGCTTTAGTTCTTCTGACCGTCAATGCATCTTCAAAAAAGGTTCGTAATGTATGAAGAGGCAAAATGTGATATAGATGCGATCTTACATGTGAGCTGAATGCACCAGTTCCATAGCTGCGGCTTAGATGTTTAATTGTTTCTCATCTCTTCTTCGTCCTCCATTTCTCGGAACTGGAGTTTACGAAAAAACAGTGATTTCAACTGAACTTTATCTCTTTAGCAGGAAAATTTTTAGTGTTTTTTACTCAACTTTTAAGAAACTCCTTTACTGCTAACCGTTAAAAGATCGATGAAACTTGCAGTCACTTCGAAAGTGTTTCGAAGTGACTGCAAGTTTCATCGATCATCTGCCGCAGTTTCATTATAAATGTGGAAGCTCTCGGAATTCGACGTAGCAGTATCCTTCTTCCTTTTCATACTGCCGAGATCTCGCTGCTTTAAAACATGTTTCATATATTTCTTTGTTATTCGTTTTCGTAGTTGTCTTATTGTTGTTTCCTGGATGCTTTGATTGCATCAAAAGTCATGTACAATTGCCAAAAATGATCAGAAACATGAGTGTTTGGCGGAGGCAACTAATTTGATTCCATTATTTGCAGTCTACTCCAGTTCGCATTTTGGTTAAGCAGTTTTCGTCGGAATCGAAGAGCTGTAATGGGGTGGGAGCGCAGCATTTGCCAACAGAGGTTGCATGATCGCATTCTATCGTTCAGAACACAACAACTGTTTGATGCGATGTGAGTTGATAGTTGATTGTAAGTTTCTTCGCATCTTTTCTGTTCTTTACAAAAGGCATGCTTTACGGCAACGATGTCACTTTGTTTCTTCATTTCATTTCACCTACATATTCTTGTATTATCTAAGTGAAAGGTCACTTTTGCAATGTACCCATGATGACTCCTTCGTCGTTCTGCTTCATCTGTTTCCGTCGAAGAGTGTCGAAAGACTAGAGTACGAGATTTTTCGCGATAAGGGTTTTTTTGTCTCTTAGCAAACTGTCCCGGTTGCATTTCTGTTTACCCCGAGTTCTATAGCCAGTGAGGAGTCTAATTTCTTCCAAACAGCCATAAAACCGCACTAGTTTTTGAAGCTAGCTGCTTTTAATTGAATGATGCTCAGATATCACCATCATTTTTTTAAAGAATTGACTGTGAGGGTTAAACCATACCGTATAACACTCATCGCAAGATGCAGCAGTCTCGTATGAAATCAGCATTATTAAGTGGATTAAGGTGCTTTCTGTTGGTCGCAACAAACTGACTGCTGAATTCTGATGAACTTACGCTCTGTGGGCTGTTGCAAGCATAAGCTGGTTTTCACAGCACTATAGGAAGCGACTTTCCAGGTATGCGACGTCAGTTGTGCAAGCGTCCACCAGCAGTTTCCACACGGTGTCTTGGATGTTCTTTGTATCGCGCTGAGTGGCAGCTTTGTACGGATGATTTTGGCGCATTATTTCCACTTTCACCGGTTTTTGATGCGTGCGATCGTCAAAATTGTTCACCCCACTATCACAATTTTTTTCTCCGGCGTTGCCCTCGCAGCTGTCGTTTTTCACCCTAAATTCTTTATGCAGATTTAACTATTTCATTGGTTTGCACAGTATTTTTTCAAATATTCTTTCAAATATTTTGGTTTAGAAGTTTTCTGTACTATTTTGACCACACATGCCAGTGGATATGCGCACTCATTTATGTCAGGTGTCATTCCTGAACGTTGGATTGTATAAAGGAACCAACCACCTAGAAGTCATCTGTTTCTATATGTTCTTTGGATTTATGCCACTCATGCAAAGTTTTTCTGTGTACCTTCCCTCCCTGGCCTATTCGTCTAACGTTCACTTACTACATCTCGAGCGTCGAAGCATTTATTCCAACATTTGGACTGAGCAATTAATTGGTTAAATTTCTATTTTTTCACATGCTTCATCTCTTTTTTTATTACTTTATAATGTTCTACAATCGCCTGCAGTTTTGCCCTCATTTTTATAAAATTATACCACATTATCGATTACGTTTAAGTGATGTAGAGTTCATGCTAAATTTGCAGCGCGTTTTAATCTGACTCTATTCGCATTAAATTAAATCTTTGCCTGCCTATATGTCTTCTTTACGGTCCAATGAACACAAATCAACGTATGGAACACAAAAACCTGCTCGTAAATTCGCTAATTTTCGCCTGTTTTTTTCTACACAAATCAACGTATGGAACACAAAAACCTGCTCGTAAATTCGCTAATTTTCGCCTGTTTTTTTCTGGGATGCAGAACTCGTCCGACTTTCATATGTCAACCTCGCTATATTTTGATCTTGTTTACCTCTCTGCTCAAATGAATACTTTGCAGTGATTTCAGTTATTAAGGGACCCTATAGGAATCATATACAAGTATAAAAATAGACAACTACAAATGTATATACATGATTTTGATGTAGTATAATATTGCTATGGCAGAATTTCTGGACACATATTGTTCTTTCTTGATGATAGCACCCATAATTTCCGCTTTTTAATCCTCATACCAATTTACATTTCATGTTCATGTGTCTTCCAGATTTTGGTTCTGACCATGAGAATATCTATGTGTATAATTAGTTCATAACAATCTGCAAGTAGTTGTCGTACTGTCGCCTAAACAAGTGTTATATCACATTTGTGGGATCGGATCATTCTCACAGCACTTGCAGATCGATGATGTTTCCTCGTGCTGCAGTATGACGAATGAGCAGCTGCAATGATAACGATCAACGAATTAAGACTTTCCACGTAAAATTTTGCGGAACAGAGGTTGAAATATTTCCGCATTCAGTTTTTTGTTTATGCGTCCTAGTCACTACTTCAAGAGCATCTTTCCTGCGAATTTCTATATCTGTTTTTTAAATGTTTTCACTATGTGTTGAATTTCTTTTCAGCTATTCGTGCTATTGCAGTGGAAAAGGTCGGTAAACGTTAAGTGGCTATACGATGACGATACTGATTAATCATTGGCCGATTTTCTGATAACGCTCTATATGCGTTGCTTGTAAGCGAAAGTATTACGGTGCGAAGCTTTTCGAGCAAAAGCATCTAGACCAACCGTTGTCGTTCTTTCAAAAATATTTTTGCTCAAGAGAGGTGAAAGTCATATGCAGATCTGCTAACTTTTTTTTATTCAGATGCGATGGCTTGTCGGTGTTCCGAAATAATGACCCTAGTAAGCTTGGCGTCTCGGTCGAAGTCTGCACCTATGAATCTGCTCGAGTGATGGCAACATTCATCAGCGCAAAACTTTGAAAGCCATGTATTCACCTAAAAAATGTGAACGAAATCAGAAGGTCTCTATGCTGCTCGTTGGTAGTTTTATTCGTAGGTGCATTGTGCATCCTTTTGTGCGCATAATGAGACTTTAGGCTACTACAAGTACTGAAAATTTCGGGGTATATCCGGCGATTTGATCAACTGAGGAAGAGGTGTCGTGCGACTCTATGTGCTCTGAATTCCAGCAGTATGATTTGTATAATGTTTTCTTTTTTTGTAACTTGACAATTCAATGAACAAAATGTGCCAAACTTAATAGCTATGAGGGCATTAGGATTTATGACTGTATAGCAGCCATTTTATTAACGTAGCCAGTTGCGTTTCCTTTTTTTGAGCATTTCCAAGCGGCATTTGTATAGAGGATGAAGAGGAGGAGGAGGAGGATGATGACGAGAGATGCAAAACATGTTCGCATGCTGTCTCGATGAATTTTTCACGATCATCAAGTCCATTTTTTTCCACGCGTCACAATTTCCGTCGGGCGTTTTCGCTTTCGAATGTCTTTGTTCTGCCATGGCCAAGAAATTTTTTTCGACAGAGATCTTTTTCTCCTTTCATGGATTGCAAACTTGAGAGCGACTTCTCGTGATAACCATAATCACGTGAAGTGATTCCTGTACAATGCTTTTGAGAAATTCCAGGAAGTCGCATGATCTAGGGGAATAAGACAGACTGCGTGAACTGAACGTATACGCGTTGTTCGATATTGGAATATCAGATCGGAAACGATGCAGTGAAATGTTTTGAAACTGCCGCTATTCACTCTCAGAGAAATCAGCATTCGTCGATACTGATTAGATCTATTTCGCGGAATTTTGAGCGTCGACGTTCCTTACACGACTTATTTTTTCGTAGCGCCCTGAAATCTTCCGCCAGCTTGTCATCTCTGTATTCCACTTGCCGTACGCAAATGAAATAAACAAAATCTAATCCACTCTGCGCATAAAGGCGGATCACCACGAATCAAAATTAACTTATTCGACGCCTTTTTACGGTTGTTGTAAAAATCGTTCAATTTTTGAGTCATATTTTTGCGTAAATTTGTGGAGTTTGGTTTCTTCTGCTGTTTCACTTTCTTCAACCCATTTCCACATGATATTTGAACATGGACGCTTTCGTCGAATAATTTCTAAAAAGTTCTCTTTCTGAGAATTTTGCATTTTCCTCGATCTTTTCGATCATTCACTCGAGTGTTGCCTTGAAATAGTCATTCAAGGTGTTGCTGCCATAAGTTTTAACCGTAATTCTTAATCATTGCTATCTCGAGGAAACCTATGAGTTGATGTTTGTTTTACTTAATTGCTCATGCCTTTCTCTTTTAGCCATCATGATCGGATTGTTAGGAATATGTTGCACCTATTTGTCCCTGTTTTGCTTGTTCTCATGCGGACGTCATTTAATCGCGTTTGCTCAGGACGACGTTTTTCATGCAGCTTAAGTGCGAGACATCAACCAGCACCCGCCGCAAGGCTGCGGTTTGCCTTCAGCAGACGCAGTTCTTTGTGCATGTTTTTTGTCGACGTTCTAAGAATTGCCAAGAAAAGCGCACAAACAGAAGGGCGATTTCGTGTCCATCACACTTCCAAAATGTTTTCGCATAACAAATTAAGCACCGCCGAGCTCTCATTATTCGTGCAATTGCAAATATTAAATTTTACCCCACATTGGCTTTCCTTTCCAGCTGAATCCATGAACTGACATGGCCGATAATTGTTCCAGCAGAGAGCAAGAGTGTGAAGTGCAGTGCAGGTGTTTTGTTGCATTTTCACTCTTTTCGGGCTTTTTGCCTTTTCCCTCGGAGTCACATATCACGTTCAATACGCATTGTCACTACCCTCTCAAGCATTGAGTCACAGATGTTATACATCATCAAACATGCCATCTAGCCCATATGACGTCCGTTACGAATATCGGATCGTCTACTATCGACTTTCATTGCTGCATTTGCTTTCTACTCAATGAAAACTTCGCCTTGCCCAAGAAACCATAAGCTTTGAGGTCGCGCAATGTAAATTTATAATTACACGCTTATTTTAATCCTCATACTTTCGACATTTATGTTAAATAGGCCTCTTATTTGCTATGATCCATAGGCTGAAGGATTTGACTATTTCAAAAATAAGATTGCATGCAATCGGAGTAGAGAGTATGTGTCGCATTAGGTTACAGAAGGTTCGTTTTCGACTCATCACAAGAACACAATAAATATATATTTAGGAGAATTTCTTCAAAATTTCGCTTCCATTATTTCGTTCTCCAATCAGTTTAACACGAGTCTCACTCAATGTTGATTTTATTCGTTGGTGCGTCTCTTCATCTACCTTTGCCTCAGGGAGTCCTTGATATCTTCTGATCGTTTATGAAAATTTCGAGAAATTTTGTAATATTCTTAAACCGGGAAGGTGCACTCATCGATGCGTGCAGGTAATCGATGAAGTGGGTAATTTTGCCTTCACGCCTATAGTCATAGGTAGTGAAATGCGAAGATGGTGCTTAGCAATGCAGCTTGACACCGTTATAATAATAGTTATACTATGGTGCTTTAGCCCGTCTATTATGAAATAATGGAAGCAGTTGAATAAAATTGAACTGAAAATTTCTTTCGACATGTTTGACTGCTCTAGGTAGCGAGCATCGGATGTATCACTTTCCGTGCTGTATCCTCGTTGTAATACTGCGATTAAGAAGCATCTTGGTCGGTAAGTTGTAGTTGATTTCCAGCTTTATGTCAGACTACATTGCACATTGGTAGTGGATAGTCAATACCGACTCCGTATCCTACATCCCTTTCAATTTGAGCCTGAAGTTCATTATTTAAATGAGAGAGAAAATATTCTTGGACGGGTTGTGTTTATGGTGATAACAAATGAATGCGTCGAGTTATCTGCTTAAGTTCATTTTCACTGCTTCGGAAACCTGTTCGCTCAACATTCTTTTCAAATTCGTGATTGTGTTTCCTGGAAATGATAGTTTAAGCAGCGTTTATTCGCGAGAGTCTTGACAAATATTCATTTGCTGGTTTGAAGCCTTTTTTTTCAGATAGATATGGTGGGCAGTGAAAGTACCCCTAAGCAACTCTATCTTGCTATTCGCTTTATCTTCCAATTCATCTACTGCCTTTTATTTCGTGATTTGCCACGTGTTTTGTTCCTCAAGCGAAAATCCGTCGAAGACCAGGTAGAATATTCAACGATTGTATTTAATTCGTCGCTTTTTTGTTCACCTGAACTCCGACGTTCTCTCTGAACCGACCTCACTAAACAGTCGTCAGGTCATGGGGTGATGACAACAAATAGATGCGTGGTTTTTACGCACCAATTTTTTGTTCGTTGTGGTGATGTGATTTATGTACGCATGCAGTAGCACTCGGAGCTCGCCGCTCTTCCCTCCCCGGAGATCCCCTCATTGAGGAAAATCATACGTTTTGGATCAGCGATCAAGAAATCCTCCGCCTTCGTGGGGGACTTTTAAGCTAATCAGTCCCCACCTGCGAAGGCGCCGCTGATGCCCTTGTGGTTTCGTCATGTCTGTGAGGGATGTTAAGGTTATGAGAAGAATCCTGCGGTGAGAAGCGAAAGAAATTCTTCGTTGGTCATAGAAAACGAAGGAATTGCGTGCTGCAAGAAGTTGGATTATCACGGTCCCCACTCACTTGCCGCTAGACATTTTAGGAACTGCTCACCCTTTCTTGGTGAGCAGTTCCTAAAATTTTACAACCACCTGCAAAAAAGCCACCCTGCAGCGTTTAGAAAAGACATGCATCCTGAGCTTCTCTCGTGGTTTACATATCAAAGATTGCCCTTGATACGTGGGAGTGCAATTTTCTATAGTGATTCCTGTTACAGCTTCTCATGAAAGTGTTGCAGCAGACTGAGGCGATAAGTCTCATAACAAAACCGGACGTTTCCCAGCCATCCTTACTTGCAGGGACCAAATCCACCTAGTCTTGCCTCCAAACGGTAGAGCGTACACTGCATGTGTGTATGTTGTGTCTACGCTTCTGGTATCTTCAGTTTTCGAAGTATGCGAACTACGGCTGAAAATGTGATGAATGAATGTACCTTGCACCACTAAGTGGCGCTCAGTTCCGAATTTTATTTTATTTTTATAGGACACGAGAGAGTTGGTCTTCTGCTTTCATTTCATCATCATATTTCGCTTGATTAACTATATTTAAAGAGGCGATAAAACTGGCAAGTCAAATTTATTCAGTTACCTGCAAAACACAGACAAAAAACCGTTTTTCAGCTCAAACTTATTGCAGTTTGTTTCTTGTGATATCAAGTGGTCTGGGCCGAACTTCAGCTCGATCACTTGATCTCATGAGAAATCATTATTAAATGTATGGTTTCCACGAGCTTGGCAAACATTTGAAAGGATGAGTCTGCAGTCGCTCCAGCTTCCCATATCTGTTTTCCCACTTATATTTTCTGAACGTAAAACAAAACTCGTTTTATTTTGCTAGCTTCATGCTGCGAATGCGACATCATACAGCTCCGCCTTCAAAAAAAATACGGCTTTCAAGGTGAAGCCGCGTAGGAGAGGAAATGAAGGCAGTGGAAGGGGTTGGTATCATGGGTGATGCACCTTAATAAATGCGATGTCCTCTATTTAATGTTGTCATTGTTTGAGAAAGCAACGTAATTCCTTGAGTCTAAACGCATTTTTGTTCACGTGAGAGTGAGCCAAATTGAAGCATAGATGCATTCATTAGAACTACTTATGTTATTATTGATTGTATCTAACAGAATGTAAGGTGATAACCTTTTCATTTGTGAATCTGCATAATGAGCGCGTTTTGAGGTCGTGGTTATAACGGGTGGAGCACGAGGCGTTGGACGTGGTCTGGCGAGGAGATTCGCCATTAACGAGCGTGCCATTGTATGCATTTTAGACATCAACGAGGTTATTTTATTTTATTTTTTCAATTCACTTTACTAACTCGGATGAACTCTTGTCCTCTAGTAGTAGTCATCTTAGGCATTTACGTTCCTTCCAGCTGCAAAAATTTTGTGTTCCAGCATCTTTGATTCACCAGATTGTTTGGTTCAAACGTGTAAAAGGATGGAAATTTGCATGAGTTGCATGCATATTTATTTACATTATCGTGATGGATTATTATGGTGAATATTTTAACTCGCTAGCACATATCCGAATAAACGTTCATAATTGGAATTCATCTTATGCAGATAGAGGGGTGCCGAACTGCAGCAGAAATCAACAACGATGGTGGACGGGCTCATTTCTTTCAATGTGATGTTTCAGATCCACAAAATCTACGGGCATGCGCTAAACGCATTTATGCTTCTTCAGAATTAGGTGCTTTTTTCAATTGCTGTGGTCAGAGGATGGAGATTCTCACCAAGAAAACTTCCCCGATATACGCATTTGAATTCCATTTAACCCATCAACTAGTTTAAGGAGTTACCAACTTAGAATAAAATGATAGAATTCATGAGTTGCCGTCATATTTTTGTTGTTTCGATGGTCGAAAGAAATCTTCGACGAATTGTTTGATAAAACGGCTACTCTGCCTTGTAAAATGACTGAAATATTTTTATCCCTTTAAATGATCGTAACTTTTCTCGAGGTTAGGGAATCATCGTTAGAGATAGTCTATGAGATCAGCTTAAGCTTTATACTGTATGCAATAAAGTCGGCAGTGCTAGGCCTTCAATCGTTCCCTAGTAGGAATCGGCAAGTATTTACCATAAACAGTCGTTGCATTGCCTTAAGGCTCTGTAGAAAAGTGCTTGGCCTATAGCACTGAAGAGTTTGCTAACGAAATGAGATCAAAATTTTTCTCAGTTTTTCTGGAATTTTAAACCCATTTCTCACCATCTGTGTGAGAGGGCCTCATGAAAAAAAGGCTATTTCGTTATGTCTTTGCAGTTATCTCCTTTCGAAAGGATCCATTTGTTTGATCATTTCGGAGTTCGCGAAATCGAAGCTTGGTCAGTTCAGAAAAAGTTATGTAAATTTGCGTGAAATAACATCTTCCGACGAACCACTATTGCCTCTTACCAAATACACACATTAAGTGTACAAGTTTAAGGCAAGGTGGATGTATTAATTTGCAATGCGGCAGTACTTCGACTGGGGCAACTGGTGAACATGAGCGATGATGATTTCAAAATCACAATGAACGTTAATGTGCTCGGTTATATTTTTGTACGTTCTTTGATAAGCGTTTCGCGCAGCTAAAATGTTATTTTATCTAAGCAAGTAGTGTCGACTGTGGTTTCCATTCAATATTGCATTCGATGTGAAAATAATTTCATGCAGAAGCAATCGTCCAGGAGGGGTATCTCGCAACCTTCCGCCTTCACTTTCCCCAGACATGCATAAAAAAACCCATCAAGATGCTAACTTCCACCAAATCGCAACTAAAGTTTAAGCTTCAACTTCAAGTGCAGTAAAACTAGATGGCTTGGTCAGTTATACTGCCACCGGAAGCACTTTAAGTGAGAAATAGTAAGTGCTGGGATTCTTTTATTCATTCATATAACCATTCCTTTTGGATATCAGAATCATTGGAAACAACATCAGAAAGTAATGAAATCGCAAATGCTCATTTAATAAGAAGTCTGTAAACCGATCAGGCTGAATTAAAAAATATACAGAAACAAACTTATGTCTAAGTACGCAGATTTTCACACTCAAGCTACTTCGTTGGGATGAAACGTGAGAAAATTGTCGGAATTATTTAGATTTTCATCTAGCAACAAGGCTATCGTTCATGTTACACATGTGTGACATGAACGATAGCCTCTCGTTAGCAACCACTTCATAGAATCTTCTTTTAATTTTATATTCTTCATCCATTTTGCTTCATAATTAAAGTTAGTGATCCCTGTACTTGAAGTATTTGCGATCTCGTGCTGGCATTTGAAAGTGATTGAAAAGAAAACTGAAATCAAAATGAAACAACGCAAGACACAAGTCAGTGATCTGATTCTCAGTTCATTCACATCTCCCAAATTTCCGCTTCTCGGAAATTCCAGCTTGGTTATCCGTGATTAGCGTCTGGTGTGCTTTCAGATTGTCATTATTGATGTTTTTCAGTAGTGCCTGCAGTCTTCATATTTTCTATAAGGAAAGAACCTCCTAGCGTGCATGTTGTATGCTCCACTGCGCATTCGTTGTTTATAGACCATTAGATCGTTTCTGGCCGAAATGATCAACCGAAATAAAGGACAAGTTGTCGCGATTGGTTCAATATGCAGCCATTATGGAGAGAATTTGGGCAGTGCATATTGGTGGGTTCTTCCAAATGAGCCATCACTTCATGAAATTTTAAATTTTGATTGAAACAATACAACGTCTTTAAAATTATAGCAGTTGTTCCCATTGAGAATGAGCGAAAGCTCAATTATAACAGATACGATGAATGAATATGTGGGACTCGAAAGATCAGTGTTTTGCAGTTAAGTGGTCAGTGACTTTAACTTGCATTGGCCAATGAAATACTAGTTTGAATGAGATTAATTTACTAGGTCTTTGCGGTTGCGCTGGTGATGTCACACTAAAGTGGTGGATTGTGTCCGCCATTTCAACAAAAGCTCATCATTTTTACCTCTTCCCTATAACATGAACGGTTTCAGCACATCGAAATTCGCCATAAGAGGACTAATGGAGTCACTGCAAATGGAACTGGATGAAATGAACAAAAATGGAGTTTGTGTTACGACTATCTATCCTTACTTCATTGACACGCCTCTTATTGCTGAGAAGAAGATGGAACCTTTTAGCACGTAAGTCAGTGTTCAACAGCTGAACGTTTTGCCGCAATCGAAATGGTTTTTCATGGTAGTCAAGTAAACGCTTTCGCCTGATGTATGGAGACTGATTGAAGTTCCTTCTATTCTGTGATCAGAAAAGTCCAAAAAATGTGTAGGTAATTCCGCACCTTTTTTTAAGTTTCTCTCAAGTTTTTTACCATTCATCTATTTCATCACTTTATCCCATAAACGAAATTCGAGCAATCAGTGAAACTATCTGTTTCATCGATGTTCTGCTGCATATTCAAATATCTGCAAAAATGCGCTCCAATTTTATCCCTGCGTATCACATGTGTGTAATTGTTGCCAGGTAGTTTCCGCTCATTATATATGAAGGCAAAAGTGATGAAAGCTTTAGTTAGCTGCTGTGCAAGTCTTAATAGTTTCATACTCCAATTTCGTTACGTTGTGCATTAGTAGTGGAAGTTCGACTTGAATGAACCATGAAGAAGATTTGATGTGCTAGGTTGCGCAACAACCGGGTGATTCGACTGTGCAACAAGCGGTGAAATGTGTTATCATTACTTTTTGCGGCCGTCATGTGCGACACACATTTGCATAAGTTTTTAATAAGTGGAGGCGAAATAAGTCACATAAAGCTGTTTGTTGGTGGCCGTGTAGAGAGTCACTTCTAAAGGAAGTTGACCGTCGCATAACTCGAAATTACACCACTATCAAAAGTTCTATTAACTAATAATATATTAACAATTCATTTGCTGCCTATCGAAGTAAACAGTTTATTCGAAGAGTTTATCACATGGGAAGGAAAGCGATGAACAGAAGGAAAGGAGTTCTTAAGCGCTGTACTATTTCTTCAATCTCCACAGATTTCAACGAGTTTTTGCTTTTCAAATGCAATGCGCATCCACACATTGTATTATATCCTTTTGATTGATAGCTTTCTGTGAAACAAAACCAGCAAAGGAACAAAACGTGGAAAAGGTGAGGTATGACTTTACCTACTGAGATTGAAAGTTGCATGTCACCTATAATTAAAATAGGTAATTCGTGATTCGTTTCAGGTTCTACGACGTAATACCTCTCGATGAGTGCATAGAAGAAATGATGGATGCAATTTTAAAGGAACGACTTTCATACTTCATTCCACAGAAATTGACCTTCCTCTGCACTTATCTCAAGTGGTAGGAAATCGGAATATTAACGTGCTCATCCAAGCGAAAAGAATAATTCCTTTATTTATAGAACTTTTAAGGTGGAGAAAGATAATCATGTCAGTAGCCGCATAGCTGAGTGTTAGCAAGGTGCTTTCAGAGTCACTGATTTCTTGCTATATTGGTATTAAAATTTGTAGCAGTGAAATTATGTCTATTATAGCGCTAGTTTTGAGGGTTTATAAGACACTTTGATTTCGGAGAATTTATCACGCAGATGTTACGGAAAGATCGGCTTGGGCCGTAATAACACGAAATACTTTCATTTGCTAGTATCTGTGCAACAAGAGCACGTCTTTCATATCTCGTTAGCTTGTTGTATTAGACAGATTACATCATAAACGACTAATTTCAGCTGTACAACAAAGAACGTCGTTCCGATGGCTAGACGTGTCTTCAACTTTAGGTACGCTCCGCAGACTCAGTTGGAAGAAGTGCCGACTTCAATTAACATAAAACAATAAACTTGCCGGATTGATAGATTTGCATTAATTTTTAGGCATGTTTCGAAGACGCCGTTTCATTAAGAGGAAATTGTGAATGTCTGAAATGAGCTCAAATCTGTCGTTCTGGGAAGACTTCGCATCGGAAATTGAAACTGATGTGAAATTTGGTGGTTAGCGGTATGATGGCGAGAATAAACCTAATCACAAACTATGTATTTGATTTGCATGAATGTGCAAAAGAAGGCTGCTATTGCATTGTATTTACAGTTATGCGTTGATTAAATGATGGACAGAAACTCTTTAAAGTGTTTATTCGATGTGCAACAGAGAATACTGACGGAATAGAGCCACTGGAAAGGAAGTTATGCGGGTTTCATACAAGGCAGTAGAAAATGGCGAGATGTTCCAAGTTTTTCTCTTATTTTTTTCATTTGTTTTATTTCAGCATCCCAAATTGATACGAAGTTTTTAGCAAAAAAATGTGAATATCATCCGCAGTGAGCATCTTTGCCAAAAGTGGAAGTGCAGCGCACACGAGTGGGCATTTAGAATGCAAGAGCAGCCAATGAACAAGACATTGATCCAGATCATACAACTGCTGCTTAAAAGTTGAAGCGAGTGCATCAATGATCCCGGTTGCAAGTGGATTCCTGAGTCGCATATCTATAGCGTAAGATGTTCTGGAGGGCTGAAACCGATGCGCATCTCAACTACGGAGGGAGGGAGGATGGGTGTGGTAAACCGAAACATTTCTGACAACAAAGGCTGAAATATTGGGTGACTGCATTTTCGTAAGCAAAAAACAAACTTTTGAAGTCATCTTGCACTTGGAGTTCCTTATCATGATCGCCGTCATAAACTTGAGGAGAAGGAGTCTTGAGTGGGGGAAAATCATCAGAGATTTGTTCTCTACTAAAATAGGCAGATGGCCATGAGTTAGGGCACAATATACACTGTTAAGATTCAAAGATTCGGGTGTGTTGATATAATGGAAACATTCCATTGTGATGATAAAATTTGAAGAATTATTGAACAAGGATCACCACTTCCTCTATTCTTTTTAAAGGATGGTGTTCCGACGAACGTCTTTAATGTTTCTTTTAATGGGAGATTCAGGCCAGCTTCTTTCATATCTTAATGAAAGAGAGAGTACGTATCCATAAAGGCCTCTTATACTAAAAAAAATTATCTAAGCCGCCGTAGTTTCGCTAGGAGGTGGGAAGGGAGGGAGGCATGGAGGAAATAGACATCGGCTTTGTAAGGATCGTAAACGGCCTGTGAATTAAGTGAAGACTCAAAATGATAGCCTTTTTTTTGCTTTGTGAGGAATCTTTTATTCGAGGCAGTCTCGGAAACGAATTCCGGGGTTTATGAGAAGCTCTGCTACGAAGGCTGATTCCTGTGCTGTTGACACATTAGCAAATTTTCTGTCGACTCGCAGATTCTATGTATCCACAGTGATCCTAACAAATTCATTCTCACCGGCATTGCTATGTCTTCTGATACCTAATGAATGTAGTATTTCCCATCATTCTCATTAGTATTCGTAATGTATAGACTTTCGAATTCCACGCTTCCCTATGGAGCTAATTAATAAAATCGATAGACTGACCCGAAAATGGTTGCTGTCAGAAGCTTTTTATCGCTAAGGGGGTGACTGTCCGTCAGCCGAATTTTGTTCATTTCGCTCAGCGTCTTGCAACACTATATGCGGCAGTCTGCAGGTATCACAAACGCCACGATGAGCATTGGGAATTCTGATGCACTATGTTAAGCCGCCACACTCTGAATTTTTGCATTTCGTCTGCAGCCTCGGATTCGCTGTTTTCCATAGCAGAAAAGTGCACCTTTTTCGTCTTCCTTAAAGCGATTTCTTTTCCCTCTTAAGGAGTATGGAAAAATCCCTCGCAGCTACGTCCTTGCGAATGTATCAAAGTTTATGGTGCAAAACATGCCTCATGGAGTTGCTGTACCGAACAAACCGCATTCCAGTGCAGTGGTGGATAAAGATATGCATTAATGCTCCCAAAGAAGGAAGCATTTTCTCGTATCCCAGCCTCTGCTGCAACAGTGCAGAACAGAGACTTCGGATCACTTTATCCAGAGGAAAGAGTTTTGCATTCGACAAGGAGTTCTGCATGCAAGTGCAGTGCTGTTTATCAACTATCAACAGAGTGCTCCAAGTGAAAGACACAACGAATCTATAGATCCGAGGCGGCAACGGATCAAAAGCACACAATGGCGATAAATTTTTCGCACTATAATTCAAAGCTCCATTACGACTTCAATATTACCCTAGCAACCTTGGACAACTATGCTCTGTGTCCTCCCTTCAAATTTGAAAGTGTTGATCACAAACTTCAGAATTTTCACAGAGTGATCAGTATTGGAATAAAAAATTCAACAGGTTGGATTAGAAGCAGAAAACGATTTCGACATGCTTTGTCACAAAGGCACGACCTTGCCTAACTTCAGGGCAATAGTTCCTATGTTGGCTGATGTAGACGGCATACCAAATGTTACGAACACCAGAAGTTCGAATGCGATGCAGAAAACGTGAATTCCGGTGGTTTGTCTATTAATGGAAGTTGGAAGTTTGGAACGCTCATCAGTGGAAGTTTTCCCAGTACTAGGAGGAAAAGGACTATTTCTGCACTTACTACACCGATCGCAGGAGGTAGCCTCTCTGCAGCTTTCAGACGAATTATGTAGGCATATAGGTGTTTCGAAAGCAGTGATAACTAAAACTGAAAGCTTTAAGAAATGCCTCACTCATCCTTTACAGTTTTACGAGAAAACAATATGGTGCAACTATATAAAAAAGATCTCAGAATAAAACTAAGCGTTTTCCAACACTTCCGCTCCCTCACGGAGCACCGCTTTTCAAAATTCTGTTCTCCTGCGAAGGAATTTCAGAGCTCCTTAGCGGGAGCAGAGCGAGTGAGTAGTTGATCACATCAGAAAGCCGGAAACGCATCCACCAGTGGCCCTCACCCATGGGGCCGTTTTCTGTATATTGATTCCCATGCAATGTCAAGTTTTGTTCACAATGTTCTTGCATTTTCCGTCAATGAATTAGATGCGGCGTGTTGTTTTGAATGTCTAATCTGTCGAATTAAAGTAATGCGTCTGCCCACTTCAGTTATCTCTGTGAATAGGCGATGTACTTATTCGATATTTATGCAGTTGTAAATCAAGATGGATGAATCTATGTGACACTATAAATACAACAGATAAAACATTGATAAGTTTCATCCGCGCTGTTTTCTGAGTGCAGCAGCAGTTCGCTTTCTCTTCTTCAATTCTCCCTCGTCATACGATTGCTGGAATACTTTCGTATGTTCAGGAGTTAACGATGGATTAGGTATAGTGCATAAGAACCCTTCTAACGACAGAGTCACTAAAGAATTGTTTAGCTATAACACATATATAGTGAAATCATCGCCTCCTGGGTGCATACAGGTAGCTATACTCGAGTTACTCTTTTTAGACGTTATAGTTAAGAAAAACGTTAAGAGATTATAATATACCTTTGAACGAGCCGGAATGTGCATTTTTCATCAAACTCAGCTAACTTCTTCAGTAATGTCATATGCATGTTAGCATTCATACTGTTGCCCCACTGTCATTCTCCTTTTGCCTATTTCTGGGCGATCACAGAATGCGCTTAAGGGTGTCGTATTTGAAAGTCGCAAATGAAGGTTCTTCACCTGGTTCCAAAATTGCTCGCAGATTTCGGACTAGAAGAATGAGGAAAAGAGATGGAGGCAATACTAAGGGGAACAGCTAGCACTTAAATATTTGTGTTCGTAGATGTCATGAAAATAATTGTCGTATTCAGTGACTATCCCACAATTATCGACTTTTATGCAGGCCGATCAGCTAGGAATGATGGATATGATTGCGCACATGCATGTGTTTATTCAGTGATAATCCACAGACACAACTCGTCCGCCGGTTGCTTTCCTTATTGTTTGTTCAAAATGCATGCAGTAGGATTACTAGGAGGAAGAGGCGTATGAAAGCATCGTCACGCCGATGTCAAACATGCAGTTCTCATGTAAACTAAGAATAAAGAAGTAAAACATAGATAAACTTCAGCAAACCTCAGCCTCTAGTGACTCCCCACTAGGGATGTTCCCCTAATAATTTGCATCTTTTTGTTGCTCTTCGGTGCTTCCTCCCCGTCATAGCCAGCTTTAATGCTCATAGCTGATATCTTATATTCTTCTTCATAGTTACTCGTTATTTTCTTAGTTGCATTCTCATCTTCCTCACCATGGTTGCCAGTTTTGATCTTATTAGGTATCTCACCATCTTGGCTGTAGCCATCAATGCTGCCTTTGCTTGGCGGCTTGCTTACCTCGCCACCATAGTTGCCTCCGTCACTTGTGTCTTTTCGTTGCTCCTCGTATCAGCCATTAGCAGGTTTGGACGATCGCTCGTAAGCTTCATGGTTGGGTTGCACTGGAGTGCTAGATTCATAACTGTAATTTCCATCACTGTTAGGTTTAGATACCTGGTCATCCTCAAGGTCTCCCTGCTTGTTTTCGTTGCGAGTTCCTCTTTCCTCATCGTAACTATTGCCGTCACTCTCCCTCATGCTTTCGTCGTATCCTTTATCCACGCCGTCTGATTTCCGACCATTCCCGTTTCTGACTTTGCCATTGATTTGCGGATTATCTTGCCCCGGGGTGAAAGCGCCAGTGTAAGAACTTGCACTGAGGTCACTGTCAATATACGCGACCCGTTTAGGTTGCAGTGAAGGTGGATTCCTCTCTTTGTAACTTTCCTCTGCAATATCATTCTGTTGCAATAAACATGCAAGAAGACCAGCTGAAGGCTTGTTTTCTTCGAAAACTTCATGAGAGGAGCATCTCAATTAGCTTCGCAGCTCTAAAATACCGAATATAGTTAAATGACTGGAAGTTGCGACCAGCGTCCATCAAATTCAATCACTGATAAAACTGATTCAGTATGACTGGGATTTGGATTCTAAATCTTCCAACAAAAGTGCTGCTGTTGGTAATGTCCATAAGTTGAATTTGCTAAGCACTTTGTGGCGAAGTCTTGTCTGCATTGGTCTACGTCCATGCGTGTTATCGATCTGTCTGCCCTGTATTTCGAAAGAAGAAATCACTGAATTTAAAGCCATTAAGTTTCCATGACATATCGTACACCAAACACTGACCATCCACACTACCCTTAATGCTGATTTACCAACTGAAGACATTGTTTCGAAGATTTCACTATCTTTTGGCCAAATATGAGAGTGCTTAGTGAGGTAAGCGACGTGCAACTGCGCGTGTCGTTTCAGCTTTTCAACGAGATTACAGAAGTGGAGCAAATTGCATTTTTCATAACATAATAATATATGGATTCAGAAGTCATTTAATTTAGGAGTACGTAAAAATATGTGCGGGGAATATAAACAAAACCGAATTTGCCAACTGATTCCCTCAACTGCATTTTCTGCCCTATGACGAAAAAACTTTTTTAACCCATGCGGTCATGAACGAAAAGCGTTGAGAAACAAGAATTTTAGCAGAAAATATCGTTCATTCGACCGTCTAAGCAATTAAATAGACAGAGAGGAGCAATTTGAGCCTTGAATTGATTGTGAATAACTCTAGCATTATTAGAGAGAACTAACTTTTTCCAGAATCGCCATAACCAATTGATTCGGGCAGTTCGGCTTCATACCCGCCTATCCGGCCAGCTCCATCAGCACCATACTCGCTCTCTTCACTTGCCCCACCCTTTCTAGCACGGCTAACACCTTCTCCGTTAGTCGCACCAGCTCCGTTCTCACCCACCTCTTTTTCGCTAGCTCCAGCACCTCCGTATCCGTCAGCCCCGTCAGCTTCATACCCACCCACTTCTTTCTCACTAGCTTTAGCAGCTCCATATCCAACGGCTCCGCTTGCTCCATTCCCGTCCCCTTTATTAGCATCGTATCCATCGGCTGCAGAAACACTGTTACCTCCTCTCACTCTAGCGCCGTTTCCATCACTCTTACCACCTCCATATCCGTCAGCTTCACCTGTCCCAATTCCGCTACCTTTGCTACCGCTATATTCGTCAGCAGCGGAAGCACTGTAACCACCTGCTCTCCCAGCCCCGTATCCACCGAAATCGGCAAGTCCGTATCGTCCGGTGCCACCATGCCCACGCCCACCAACACCATCAGCTCCGTTATTGCCAGCCTTGCCAGCCCTACTACCTCCAGCAGAAGTGTCAGCCTTATCGCTCCTTTTAGGGCAAGGGCAATATTCTCCATCGCTGCCTGCAAAATGCGGAATTAGTGCTTCTACGACAAGTTTGGAATAAGAAAAGACACGAGGGTGAAGGTCGGCTTGATGTAATCGAGAAAAAAAGTGATGAAGAAAGGAAAGAGATGTCTGAAAGAAGTGTCATTGGTGGCATCAAAACAGCTAACCTTTCTGTCCTGGTTTCGCCGGAGGGCCTTCTGGTCCGCGTCGGCCTCGGGGCCCTCTCAAGCCCTCTCTGCCTGGTCGTCCTGCCTCTCCTTAACAAATACGACTGCTTTTTATGAGAAACTATCGACTAATGTGTCAACTGTGGGCGTATATGAAAGACTTCTTCCTTCACTGATCATGGAATATGTATTCAGTTGATGGGCATCTACTGCAGCTCTGGTCGCACGACGGTCAAATGTTAATGAATCACTGAGCATACCTCATTATTAGAGAGATTCGCTGTTGCATATTGGCAACAGCTATGCTGGTATTAAAAAGTTATACCTGCGCTCTTTCTCTTAAAATATGCGCAAAACACCGAGTATTCGTGAGCAGTACCGTGGAAGTGGGCACATCTGTGCTGTGGATACAGTTGCTATAAAAATGTGACTTTTCCACAGCAGACCCTGTGCTGTAGTTGATTGTTCTCGGTAGAAATGCAAGAATATAAATACTGATAAATGTTTTTCATTGAGCGGAAGAGTAGTTCTTTTGATATAACGATGATCGATGTGATCAATGCGCTGCTCAATGATCTCTTCATAAATGGCTTATGAAATGACTGAAAAAGTGACCGATGCTTGTAGATGTCATCAAGTGTACATTTATGTATCTCTGTGTGTGCCAGTCACATGCACAATCTATTTACTCGAAAATACTCTCATTGGCATCCACTGTTTTTGGCAGTTTCCGAGCCTTACATTTTAAATGCCGTTTAAAGGCAATGCGTTCTCT